>OZ025244.1:18588639-18608639 GCA_964019155.1 Osedax fenrisi | reverse complement strand
GTAAATTATTGTAAAGGCTTATAGGAGGAAAAAGCTTATTAATATTATTAACTAGAAATCAAATAAGTCTTCTATTAAATATCATTATTATTGAGTAGTGTACAATGTTCCCGCAACATTACCACTATGAAGGGGTATCACCCACTATATAGGCTTTATTATTGTTTGACCGCAATAGTGCCTATCAATATAGAAACTATATAGCAATGATCCTCATACACTTAGTCAGAGTGTGATAGGTGGCAGTGTAAAGAATTCACTACTGTAGTATTATAAGAGTGAATTGTACTTTAGTTATAGCTTTCTACACGCAGTATGAATAACCGTGGAATTTTTATCTGCTATTAATGTCTAACTGTTCGAAGAACTTGATTTAAAGTAAGTAAGAGTAATAATAATCAGATTTGTTCATTTTTATAAATGAACGTAAAGCCAGATAATACGGCATTATTTCACATAAGTCAGAGGATTTTTCCTTTATTAAGCTGATAGTTGGATAAGTTCAATGAACTTCTATTCCTAGCTGGGTTCACTCTCTTTATTACGATGACTAATGTGATGAACATTATTACCTAACATGCAAAAGTGTTAAGCACTACCATGTATAATTGCATCATTTCTATGTACAATATTAACTTTATTTATAAATAAAACATTTACTTTATAATGAGATTTCAATCGCAGCCCAGCGACGCACTAAATTCACCATACCGCCATTTTTCTAACGAAAGATATAAAACTCGCGCGAAATCGTGTAATTCTATTTTGAATACAAAAACCATCAGAGCCACCTATAAATTGTCAATTTTCGGAACTATGCGTTGTTTATAATATAAATTCGTATCAAACTTTGCACTTTTAAAATGAAAAATAATATTCATTAGTAATATAGTTCATTACTAATCTATAATAAAGCAATATGATATGTTGGTTTTAAATGCTATACATATATATGTGACGATAAAAGCTAATTTATATTGCATGTAATTTAATAGAGAAATGAAAACATTGTTGTACGCAAATCGCGGCAAAACTAAATCTATTTGATACTGCTGCTAGCAGCGGGATGTATGAATTCTAATCACGTTGCGTAGATAGGGAGTGTAATCTTAGCATGGCGAAATCTTTGATACCGTAGTACCGAATCAATCTAAATAGTTAATACCGTAATAGACGAGTATTATTCGCTGACAAAGAGCTTTGTTGTAACGCTATAATGAAGTCGGGCACTTTACAGATGTTTATTGATACAAAACCGCAGTACACCCGCATCGAGTGGGGGCGGTGTTCAACGACAGCGTCGTACGATAGTAATGTATGATATCATAAGGAGGAAGGGGGGGGCGGGGTGGTGGAATCAATACTCATTAGTATCGAGGGCGGGGGGGCGTTTAAGCTGTAATACTAACGCCGAATAGAAACAGAGGTGATGTACCGATGCTCTCTAGTAGGGGCGGGGTGGGCGTATAGGGGGGTGGGGTGGGGGCGTGCATAGATAACAAACAATGGCTAGTAGATGACAACGAAGAAGATATAACGATCTACTTAAATAATTCTTACGAGCACCCGTGTGTATAAGCGTCAACACAGGCGCACACGTATACATAAGTATATATATATATGTATAGAGTCATGGGTGTAAATATAAAAAACAGTGGCTATCGAGAAAGAGATATACGGGGGAGAAGGGGGCGGGGGTGGTAGGGTGGAGAGCGTAGATTTCAGATGGTTTTATTGGCTAAATCTTCGGGTCCGCAAGTGAACTGCGGCTTCTCTTCGTCCTGTAGTGTGGTAACAACGGTATTAGATCATAGGTGTCATTACTATCGTTACTACTTATATTAGGCAATGGAGATGTATTATATAGTGATATTATATCACTGATATATATATATATATATATATATATATGTAAGTTTACACGCTATATTTAAGGAATACAAATATTTATAATATTTAAATCAGTTGTAGAATGATGGCTTTATGGATACACATATCAACTCTATGTAAACAAATGAAATATCCGTCTGAGCTGACGGTCATTGACCCTATCGCATGATACCATAGCGATGATCATGCATATATACGTATGTATACATGTATATATATATATATATATATGTATATATGTATATATATATATATATATATACATATATATATGTATATATATATATATATATATATATATATATATATGTATATATATATAAATATATATATATATATGTATATAGTAAACAAAATAAAATAATATAAACAATTAAAAATATAATCACAGAGATACTTAAGGGGATGAGCATATTTATAGATGTTCTAAAAATAGATTTATACATTTAAGATATAATGAAATTGTGTACGTGTTTTAAAAATACTAAGGATTTTTATCCGATATAGATCTAGAGATCTAGTTTTGTTGTTGTAATTAATGATGTTTATTTATGTTTATTTATTATATTTGTTAACCTTTACTATGAGTCACAAACAGATGTCACAAAATTTTTATATTGCTGCTTACACCCCCGCATATTGTATATAGTGATGTAAATATTAGTAGTGAATCATATCCAAATAAGTTGTATTTTAGATGATAATTATATAGCGATATCATCATATAAAAATGATATATATTCATGAATATTCAATGGCTATTTATAGATCTGTTAGCGACCTATATGATACCTTATAATCATATATTAGTGCAAGGTGTGAATAAACAACGTACTGGTAATTTTTACATATTTTATATTGATGAAGTACAATATTTTTTACAATTTTATTAGATTGTTAATCTAATTTCAATATAATTGTTTATATGATAATTTTTATATTCAAAGATGTAAAATAATATAAATATTTTAGAATACAAAATATAATAAATATTTTTACATAAATCTCTTAAGGGCGTCGAAATATTCACAAAAATTACACTGTGAACATTGTATTATTATAAAAAGTACATTAACTAATGAAATAAACTATAGAATTGCATACTTTTTTTATAATTTACACAAATACTAGTAGACTAATTATACCTGTTTCAGAAGTTTACTATAAATTTAAAGATCAGGAAATTGAATTGAAAATCGATAATTTAAAAAAAATAAACATTAATTTAATTAATGTAATTCCAATAATTTATATATTAATAGATGTCTATAATAAATAAAGCCTGCAAATTTTATGAACATTGATCGAATTATTGACAATTATTGAAGTTTAAAGAAATATCCAATTGCAAAAAAAAGATATGAGACATGATAATTTTGTATTGGCTTATAATTTATGATGCGCTTTTATTGCATTTATAGTTACATCATTTATAGTTGATTTTAAAGATAAAATATTTAATTTTATTATTATAATATAAAATAATTCTAATAAAACAATTTGTATACATAAAAATGATTTTTTTCGCATGTTTCGCCTCCCCTTAATAATATCATCAGAACATATACTAGTATATCATACCATACCATCATATCATACCATACCATCATATCATAACATAAAACCACTACAATGAATCGGTTAACAACAGAATTATTAAAATACAATATTAATAATTTACTATTATTTCAGATTATAGTGATAAGTATTATATTGTTTGTTTCGTAATATTATTAGTTCATTTTATTTGTAACGTGTTCTGTTTGTATATATATATATGTTTCAAATTTATTATACAATTAAAATATAAAATTTATAAAGTACTACCTACTATTATTACAGATTTTAGTAAGTATTACATTATTTGTTTGTTTCATTCTAGTCTTGGTTTAATTGATTTTTAACATGTTCTGTTTATAATATATTTAAAATTTATCATTTAAATATTAAACTATATAACTAATAATGTATTAATAAAACAGGGTACAAAGATAAGAAGAATTCTATAAAGTTAAAGTAGAAATTTAATATTTTGATGCCATTTACAAAATAATGTATTTTATTTCTATTTTCGATTAATTTTACGCTATCTTTTATTTCTATTTTGACAATTGTTCGTTTACTATATGATTTATTTCTACTTTCGATTGTTTTTCGTTTATTTTTAAGGTAACTGTAAAACGTTTTAATTTCTTTAATTTTTTAATTTCGTAATATTCTCTGTTTATTTCTATAACGTATGTTATCGTTAGCAAATATTTATACTTTATACTTATGATTATATTTTCGGCTATGTATTTGCTTGATTAAATTATCAATCAATCAACAGATATACACACGTGCGCTTACATACACGTGCGTACCCAATTAAACAAATCTAAAATAAACTACAGACACTTACTAGAACTGCACTGACTACCTTTATGAATTGCTGCACTTTAATACGCTGTAACACATTTATATACAATTAATTATTATTATTATTATTTTATTTTATTTTTTATTATGGATGTCGCCATAACTGTATAAATCACTTCCGAACAATTAATTTACATTTGATTAAATGTTACTAAGTAGTACTACTAAGTAGTACAAAGGCGGTACAAACCTCTTCACACTTCTCTTCAATGGAGGTCTCGCTCTGAATATAGCGGTTCACGTAGGGGGTACTAGTGCTGAGGGGGCTGACAGCGTAGGTGAGGGTGTTCTCGCTCTGCACTCTGCGTCGTCGGTTTATAGTGAAGGCGCTGTGTGGGGGGGGCGAGGGTTATAATGGGGTAAAGAGCGTAGGTTTATAGTGAAGGCGCTGTGGGAGGGGGGGGC
Organism: Osedax fenrisi; assembly: GCA_964019155.1. Lineage (NCBI taxonomy): Eukaryota > Metazoa > Annelida > Polychaeta > Sabellida > Siboglinidae > Osedax > Osedax fenrisi. The sequence continues at coordinate 18,603,926 of OZ025244.1, read as the reverse complement.
GAGGGTTATAATGGGGTAAAGAGCGTAGGTTTATAGTGAAGGCGCTGTGGGAGGGGGGCAGAGGGGGTGGGGGGTTAAAATGGGGTAAATATTGTAGCATAGACTAAAGCGTACGGCTAAACTTATTGTAATGCTCTATGGACACATGGATCAGAGAATAGAGGGCAGCATAAGAAGGAGATAAGAATAAAGGAAAAAATAACAAATAGAAGGCGCGATCGTAATGCTTTATCGATATAAGGTCCATACGCTATACGTGTTCGAAAAGAGTGGATAACAACGATGATTTATACAAAGATCATAGAAAACGTGTTGGAAAACTTGGTTAGGATAATTTAAACAGGCATAGTTATTAAGTAGGCTAGTTTGATATCTCGTTATTTTATATTTATTATTATGTAGGTCACCTATTTTACAGGGGCCTAGCTTAGGTAGACAATCAAATCACGAAATTAGTTACTATCAAAGATTTCAAAGGAAAGATATAACACTTACGATTTATGTAATTCGACTTGTATACAAAACATCTACAGCGCCACCTATATCGGGTTAATTTTAGGAACTATGCGTTGTTTATAATATGTTTTAAATTATTATTTATATTATGAAAACTAAGTATTCATTGCCAATATATAAAAAAACAATAGGATGTAAGTTTTAAATGATATAAATATTTATGTGGTGATTAAAGTGTGATAATTTATATTGCGTGTAATTTATTAGAGCAATGAAAATATTGTTGTATAGAAACCGCACCGAACCTACATCTATTTCATCGATTCTATCCTACTGCTAGTAGTTATAAATTACGTTGCACATATAGGGAGTGTTATATCTTTACTTAGCAAAATCTTTGCTACTATCGAGAGTAATATGATATAGTTTATATTAGTCATATAATGTAGATAGGAATATGTAATAGGTATTTTTTTTAAATATTTGTTTTGTTTTATTTTATTTTGTATTTATAACATTTCTATGACTTCTAGAGGTTTTTTTAATTTTTTTAATTATTATCCGTGATTCAATAAATATATATTATTATATATTAGTAATGTAGCTATTATAAGTGTATGTGTGTGTGTGTGTGTGCGTATGTATGAAGTAATAATACATATAATGATATGAATAACACCGAGATGGTGAATACAATGTACGTAATCACATGTAAATAGATAATGTTTAACGTAGGCCACAAGTCTATTTTAGTACCAGGCATGCGAGGCATAGAGAGAGTGAGAGGCAGAGAGAGGCATAGAGAGAGAGAGAGAGAGAGAGAGAGAGAGAGCTATAGATTACAACAATGCTGGTGGTGGTACCATTAGTTGTGCATGTAGTATATGAACATAGCTACGGGTGGTACATTCATAGTAGAAAGTACATCGAATAGGTTCGTGTAATGATGTAGTTTATTTAGATAGGTACGGTAATTAATTAAACCTATTTGAAATATCATAATTCATTGAATTCCTTATTTCGAAAATAAAATTGAAATTTATGATATATATAAAATATATAAAATAGATATAAATATATATAATTTTTTAATAAATATATATATTATATATATATATATATATATATATATAATAATTTGTGTATTATAATAACTATAAATGGTATTAATATTTTGCAAATTTGTTAGAATGAATTTCAAATTATAATCCCCAATATTATATATATATATAAATGTAGGGTTGTGTAAGTACGATAGACATATAGTTGTACTAGATATAATACATAGAATTCATTAATTAACTATACATTTCTATATAATATTTTATATAGAAATGATTTTACAAAGAAAAGTTGTGTCACTTATAACTATTTAAGTAAAATAAATTTTAATGGTGAATAGTTTGAAATATAGGTGGCAATACTATTGTTTTAAATAATTTCAATAGCGAATTGTCAAAGTATTGTTACATAATAAAGCATGTTACAAAATATGTATAATTTTACATTGAAAATTGACCTATTAATTTATCATATTTATAGAATATTACTGTATATTAAAAGAAAATTGTTCTAATTATAAAAAATGCTATACATTAAATTTTATATATAAATATTATATTTTAATTTATAATAATGATATATTTTTCAAATTTATACGTAAATAAATATAAACTAATAATAGAATTATAACCAAACTGCCTGTGTGGCTCAGTGGCTAAGGCGTCAGACACACAAGCAGTAGGACACGGGTTCGACCCTCGTCCGGACCATTAATTAATTTTATAAAATGGGTCTTAAAATATTATTTAGAAGTGATCTTATATAATTGTGTATAAATAAATGATCAGCTCTCGTTAAAACCATGGATGCCTTAACATGAGAGCGGCTTCGAAGGGACATTAGAGCCATATATGGTTATAAGTGAAAACTTCATCTAAGTTCCTGGATGGGATGAAAGGACTCCACCAAATAACAAAAAAAAAATAACAATAAATAAATAGTTTGCAGTACAAATGGCTAAATTTTTAATTACTTTAACAAATTAATTAAAGTGACATATATTTTCTTCGCAAATTCCTTGTATATAGTCTACGTATGGAATATTATTATATTATATTAAATATTTCAATAATATTAAATATTAAACTTATTCATTTAGTATCAAAAAGTATTTTATACACTCATAATTTTATTATGTATTTTTTAAATATACAATTTGTGATACAAATTAAACAATGTAAGGAACAGGAACAAACAGATAATGTCAAATACATATTTAATAATTAAAGTCCTGAAATAATATTGTATTATATTAATTTTTAAATATAAGCATAAATTTTAAGTTACTATTAATCAATTTAAGAGGGGATCCTTATAAATATGAAACACATTATTTCATCAATTTGTTTTAATACACTTGTTTTCATATAATTTTTTTTTTTAATATTTTTATTTATTCTTTATCGAATATATTATCTGCCGCATGTACAAATACTATAGGTTAAAACCATCTATGAAGTATCAAAAATGTGATTTTAGAATTCTACTTATTTTGATAAAATGACGAGTAATATAAACTGGAGAGAACATGACAGATTAGTGAGAGGTTGTGGCTGCTGCTAACCTAAAGCCCTGTTCCACCTCGAGATCAACTGTACGGGCTATCTTATTGATGGCGGTGTTGAACTCTTCGCTCTTGTCAGCGTAAAGGTGATGCCCCGCCCCCTTGAATATCTGTACATCTACATAGCTGTTCTCACGCATGTACTTTATCTGGTTGTAGTAGTAGTGGTTGTGGTAGTGGTGGTAGCGGTGGTTATGGTAGTAGCGGTGGTAGTGGTGGTGGTGGTGGTAGTAGCGGTGGTGGAGGTAATGGCATTAGTGGTAGTAGCGGTGGTGTTGGTGGTAGCGGTGGTGTTAAGGAAACTATTATACAAGTAGTTAACATATCGTGCATGAACTTTATCTAGTGGTTGTAAATTATCATTAATTCCAATATTTAATATTAAAATTATAAATTATTTATATAATAAATTAAAATCTTGATTCGTACGTATGAATATATAAAACCGAGATAAATTACAAATAAACACATCGACTGAAAGATGTGATGTGATTCTAGTACGCTTACAAAGTTCACTGTACGACGCGAGCGATAGAACAAACCATAAATATTTATACGCAGGACGTAAACAGTTATATGCACACACATACACACATACACACACACACACACACACACATGCACACACACACACACACACACACATGTATACACACATACGCGCGTACAACAGTGCTTATAGTATAATCACCACGATCGTATCGCTAATTTCAATATTTATGTTACGGATAAATGTTTGTTTTGCCTAAATTATCTAGTCATTGATCTCAATCAGAGTTACACGTCGCAGTGTCTCGATAACCGCGATCCCTAGAGATAATCGCTTCGCTGAACTCAGAGAAGAATTGTGATGATTATTTCTAACGGTTGTATATCTTAAAAATTAACTGAATTTCTACGCACCGGTTTTATTTATACAATTCATATATTGCATAGGTTTATTACATATAAAGTGTATTTAGTCTCTAAGTTTAGAGATACATAATTACATAAAATATCTATATTAATATAGTAATATATATATATATATATATATTATTGTATATTAAAGAATGAATGTCTCTTGTTAAACCAAGGATGCATTAACATGAGAGCAGCTTCGAAGGGACATTATAGTCATACGGTTATAAGTAAAGACTTCATCTAAGTTACTGGATGGGATAAAAGGACTATACAAAATAAAATAACAATAATATTATAAGTTGATTATCTAATTAGATGTACAAACCTGCCACCCGACTGCATTATCAATCCACGACCTTGACCCGTACATCATGGTCATCTGCACTGACGGTTGAATATCAGCTACAACAATGATTGTATTGTTAACTTTATTTTAGGTTCTTATTTATGGATGGAAAATATATCACGAGATTACATTTATATTGATGTAGTTCTGTTTCACATGCCAATTAATTAAAGACGAATATAATTTATGATTAAACTAATTTACAACTATTTATACATATATATTAAATATATAATATTATATATATATATATATATATATATATATTTAATGAAATAAAGATAATAATAAAAATATAGTTTTATATATTAGGTATATTTCATGAGTTGTTGTGTGGAATTAATTTAATTAATTTTGATAAAAAAATATTTAATATTAAATAAAATACAAAATATATATTAAAATAGAATAATTAACAATGTTTTAATTAGGCCGGTTTATATTCATAATAATTTATTATTCAATACTTCTGGAAATATAAAAAAAGTAAATATATAATTTAATTACAAATAATTACATACAATATTTAAAAGTGAATCCAATTCAATCAATATTCATAAAATCAGTAATAAAATAGTCAATAGAATATATGTATACAAATTGTTTTATAGGAATAATCAATATATTGAATTTCTTACAAAGTAAATATTGAATAATATTGAATAATATATAAATAATATATATAAATCTCAATAGTTTTATTGTAAATGTTATGATTGTATTTAAACATTTATTTAATATTATATTTACAGGATATTTTGATTAATTAATAATTGTTTATATTATGAACAATAATTTATATTAAAAATAATTGAACATCAATATTATGCCATTATTAATCATCATAATACAAATAATGGTTACCAGACACTATAGCCGGCGAATTCACAAGGGGTGGGACTATGGGCGTGGCTATAGCCAAAATACTTTAAACGCTAATTCTATTATATAACATTGTAGATAGTTTTTTATAGAGATATTTTATTTTATCTTCATTCGCTAATTCAAATATATAATAGTTAAATAGTTATTTTATTTGCATGCGTGACTAGTGTTTTATGTATAGCTATTTACACATAAATAGATATAATTAAGTGGAAATAGGTCTTTTAAAAAAGTTACTGGTCACTGAATATTTAATATTTATAATTAATTTTGTATATAATATATTAACAATATATATCTTTATTTTATTCTTGATATTAAAAACTCTAAAAATTACCTCACTATATTAAAAATTAGATACAGTAAATCATAGTACTAATATTAGTTAATATGTACAATATTGTATTTACTTTATTGTAATACAAAGTATATGCGATGACAATTTTACTAGTAGTTTTTACGTTGGGTATCGAGCTTTATTATATATATATATATATATATATATACTTTTATATGCACACTCAAAATATACACCTGGAAAAATAAAAACTAAATCCAACCCAATCAAATCAAAACCAAACAAAACTAAAACAACCCAATGAAAATTCCATGTGAAATCATAATATTATTATTTTATTAAATATACTTTATATATACATATATTTATATAGTCAACATAATACTATTAGTTGTAAAAATGGTCATAAATTGAATAGATTATTACTAAGACTTACTGTATCTTATTTTAAATATATATTAGGTAAATTTAGATTTGTTAATAACAAGTTTAAATTAGAGCTATATATTGTGAATATATTATATAAAAAATTAATTAAAAATATTAAATATTGAATGACTAGTAACTTTTTTACAAGACCACCTATTTCCACTTATCTTTTTACATGTTTATAAATAGAACACGAGCAAATAAAATAGTGTGTGCAAATAAAAGAACTATTATATAATCGGATTAGCTAGTGCAAATAAAATAAAATAACTCTATAAAAAAATTATCAACAAAATTATATAATCGAATTAGCGTTTACAGTATTTTGGCTATAGCCACATCCATATTCCCACCCCTTTTGAAATCGCCGGCTATAATGCATATCCCCCATATACTATACAATGAAAGATATATAAACTTTTAAAAGCCTGATATAGTTATTATTACAAAATAATTTGTTGTATTTCAGATTAATTGTATTTGTAGTAAACAATAGGATAGTAAACAATCGCAGATAAAGTATTATAAAAAATAACCATATTACTTAAAAATAAAAATATTAAGTAACACTGACTTGTACACTAATCATAGAAATAATAAACAATTAATCAAATCCTGTAATCTATTAAAGCGATACATTTAAGAGTGTAATTTTTAAAATATTAAATTATATTGGAAAAAATATATATATTATATAAATTTATTATAGAATATGTAATATAGTAAATACTAATATATATATGTATATAATGTATGGAGTGTTTAATACAAATAATATATAGAGTGATATGGATCGTTAATGATTATAAATTAAGTTTAAAAAAATATCATTAATATCAGTTTTTAAAATAAATTAAAAATATTTTACTAGAATTTTTATATGGTTATATTTATAAATTCTCATTTATTCAACTTATAATTACTTTTATGTATCAATAAATATATCATTTTAAAGATATTATATTTACTGTTGTATATATAATATCATTATTATTAAAAAAAATTATTTATTTAAAATATCATCGCATATATATAAAATATCAAATATATATCGCCGGCCATTAAGGGGTATTTAATATGCTGAAATATATATATATATTTATATGAAATTTGTTTCTATAAAGTGATTTATAATAATTTGTATTCGGTTAAAATGACAAATGAAGATAAAAAATGACTAGAAAATTTGACTATTTATATTTTAGATTAAATTTTATATATTTTTATATAATTTTATATTTCAGATTAATTAAATATATGAGAGATGATGCATGCAAGTAAACGTGTGCTTCTGTTTAGTACATTAATTGTATACATTATAACACAAACACATCTATTTAGAAATTGTGTAATTATCATTTAGAAATATTTGTGTGCATTATCCGATATTACCCATTGATTACACACATGAAGGGCGCTTTAGATTTAAAATTAATATGACTATAAAATGAATTAATTAATATGACTATAAAATAATATATGATACGATTTAGAGGCTTAAATTATGGGAATAAATCATGATATTTTACAGTGTATGATATTTCTCTACATATTTCAGTAAATAATAACATATGATTATTGGAATTCATTATTACATAGTTACAGATGAATTATAATGTAGACATATCGAACATAAACATTCGTCATTCACATACTTCCACTGACCTATTCTTTTGATCATCGGATGTTTCGCCCAGCCAATCGGAATAGACATCCTGATAAACGCTTCTTCTCCACTGTGTAGGTTATCATTGAAATTAATATCTAATACTAGACCTCCACTACTACTACTACTACTACTACTACTACTACTACTACTACTACTACTACTACTACTACTACTACTACTACTACTACTACTACTACTACTACTACTACTACTACTACTACTACTACTACTACTACTACTACTACTACCACTACCACCACTACTACTACAACTACTACCACTACCACTAGCACCACTACCTCGACTACTACTACTACTACTACTACTACTACTACTACTACTACTACTACTACTACTACTACTACTACTACTACTACTACTACTACTACTACTACTACTACTACTACTACTACTACTACTACTACTACTACTACTACTACTACTACTACTACCACTACCACCACTACTACTACAACTACTACCACTACCACTAGCACCACTACCTCGACTACTACTACTACTACTACTACTACTACTACTACTTCTACTACTACTACTACTACTACTACTACTACTACTACTACTACTACTACCACTACCACCACTACTACTACAACTACTACCACTACCACTAGCACCACTACCTCGACTACTACCAGTACTACTACCTATACTAACGTAGGAGTGTGGGCGTTACAGTTGTAGATGTAGTCGGAGATGGTGGCACTGCTGGTATCAAATTTACCGATGAGATCTGTCCTAAAGAATGATACTACGCTAGCACCTGTGTTAGGGGTGTTACGAAAGGGGTGTTAATAATGGGGTGTTAGAACGGGGTGTACAGAACACTAGGGGTTAACGTCCAAGGGGGCACCTAGATGATCATTTTGTATGGGGAAACAATGAAATATTTCTTTATAGTACAATAGTGGGTATTCTATATATAACTATCTCGGGTGTTTCTACTTAAGGGGAGTCCTTCAGAATTATTATTTTTGAAAAATAAAAATGTTTAATTATTATGTTTGAAATAACATAAGCAAATATTTATCTATCATTTGAGTTATAAAGTATACTAATAAAAAATATTAATTTTAATTTATCTTTGTTTATTAATGATAAATAAAATATATATTTATAAACATATATAATACATATTTTAATGAATGAATATTTAATAGAAAATGATTTCATAATAGAATGATATATTATTAAACTATAGAAACACAAATTATGTTATTACCTATTATTAAATTTGTATAATTGAATTTATTGTGAGGCATAAAAATCTATTTACATTGCACGCGTGAAGGACGTACCTCCCCTTAAGGGTAGAAATGCAGTTGGGAAATTTCGAAAATCAAAAGTAACTCAAATATTGTTATTCACTAATTAAAACTCATCCGTATGGCGTATCAGTTTATATCATCTGTATAATACAAAAATAAATATTTAAATTCATCGAATTACCTAAATATTATTTTGAATGGGTTTTACTATTTTTATCTATATAGATTTTAACATACAAATGGAACGCGGATATTGCACTATTCCGCTAAGACTACGTCGGCGGAGAGGTCACAGAGAGGTCAAGGTCGCACTCTAACCGTAAGGTCCGGCTGCGCGGAGTAGCGCCAGAGGGTTGAAGTTCTGCATGGCACCGGCCAATAGATGTATCCACATAGGCATAGGGGTTCGGCTGGGTGAACTAGTGGTCGGGCGTTCTGATATACCCCACGGGTCCACTAATACGAGGTGCATCAATCTCTAGTGGGGGGGTGGGGGGCGGGGGGAGTAGGGCTATGAACTCATATGATAGGTTATATGCTGTCATTCGAGAATTGGGTATTTTGTGATAGTTTAAATGAACATTTATTATTTATTAATTCAAATTAGATATTAAATTTAAATATTTACATGGTAACACAAATATCTTGATGAATATTTCAGTATTAAATTATCGATTAATTATATTAATAGTTAAATAATAACATATAAATCTATGATAACTCTCAGGTGATTGTTATTTATAAACCATTGAAATTAAATCACAATAAATATCAATTACAAAATCAATGGAAATTAAATATCAATTACAATTAAAAAATCAATATAAATTAAATACAAATAGAAATTAAATATCAATAGAAATTAAATATATTTTAGAAATAAACTTACTTAAAAATAACATACTATGCACAAGTTATTAGGGTTTATATAATAGCATAGAGAGTTTCACACCAAAAATACAGCATGATATTAGGCTATTCTTTATAGGACGATATCGTGCTATACAAATTATTTATTTTGTATTTTTTTTAATACATTTATCCGCTAACTAGGCATTTAAAATATCTAATAGGTATATTATATATAAGGCGCATATATATCGGTATAGCCATTCACAACAAAACTGCCCGATTTTGATGCACTATACAAATCGGGCTGTTGACGTGAAACATACTTACTAACAGATGGATATTGAAGGGCATAAGCGGCAGACAGAAATCCTCCCATACTATGACCGACCATGATGAACTTATCAATGCCAGTCTCTTCCCTCCATTCTTCTATGGAGTTGATGAATTCGCTCTCAATTGATAGTGCATCTTTCCTATTGGGCATTGTCATTATTATCTATATATATATATTACTTTGAAGGTTGAAAGTTTATATAATTTCCATCATACACAGTTCAATAATTAAAACCGACGTAGAAAACTAATAATTTAGGAGTTTTGTTAAATTTTAATCGAAAACTAAATATATATAATTATATGTGGATACATTATATAGATAGTGGTAGTGATGAAATCAGCCACATTTACTTTCACGTTATATCTGCGATTAGTCATGAACATCGTGTTCTCTCGAGAAACCACGAGTATTAGGCTGGTGCAGGGTTATTCGATCGGCGTTAATAATGTCACGTATCGTAATGTTATAACAACTAGATGAAGAGTACATATATATTATATATTATTTATTATATATATATATATATATATAAGTGGAATCAAATAATAATGTTAGCTAGTAAAGAAGATCAAAGGCCCGTATACATTTCCTAATTACTTATACTAATATTAAAGTGAAACAATGCCAATCTTATGTACAGTAGAGATTTACCAGATTTGCGCGGCTAATCCTTATTCGATATTAACGCGCGGCGTGCGTAATAATCTCAATCACGACGTAAGGTAGTAACACTGAGCGAGCGCGAGAGAGAGAGTCGTTAACAGATAAGAGTGGGTATGTGTGCACCTAATAATGCGGCACATCGTCCAATGGATAGGCCTCGCCGTCGGGGTCAAGCGACATCGACGAGTTCACCCGTGAAAGATAGTGACAACTATTGTTTTTAAAGACTATTCACTTTTTTATTTGTTTATTTTTTTTAATTTTGTTGTATATTTCAATAATACTTAGTTACATTATATTTACTATTGATTATTCTGTAGTGTATATATTTGTATAATATTCATATATATATATATATATATATATATATATTTTGTTAAGTATTTACAAAAAAAAACACTGTGTTTTTGAATAAAACAAAAAAAAAGTTAAGGGTCTTTAAAAAATAGTAATTTTCCTATCTTTTATATGTAAACTCGCGAATGTTGGGCGTCCCCTTAAAAATTAATTTACGAGAAGCGATAAACTATAGTAATGTATGTACGTGATATTACAATACACGATGTCTATACATCAACATGATATACAGTGTGTATTAAGGAGCTATGATGATGATGATGTGGTTAAAGTGAATATCTGTTGACTAGCGACCTGTTAGCAGTATCTCAAGATCAGTTGCATTTAGAATCGCATTTATTGAATAATAACAATTGAGACATAGTACCATATATAATAATAGTAAATATTACTATTATTTATTAGAAGTGTTTTTATAGCAACAATAAATACAAATACAAATATTGTGTTTCTTATTGTTTCTAAATTCATAAGATCACAAAAAAAGTACCGTATAAATAGAAAATAAATATTTATTTATAATTATTAGTAATAATTAATAGTAATAATAATATAAATATGGTTTTTTCTAAATATAGAATAACAATTTATTAATAACGATAATTAGTGATAATAAGTGGTAGATGTTAAACCCAAATTGATGTCTGGAACTAGCGCCGAAACCGAGGATATCGATGGCGTAGACGGGCCGATTAGAGCTCAACGATCGTAGATTCATGCTCCACAGACCCACTCCGCTACCCATGCCTGGGGTAGGTGCCAGCATATTATTAATATACATCGTAAATATTTATATATATATATGTGTGTGTGTGAGCGCGTATGTTATAAAAGAGCTTAATGCATATGCCTCGACATGAAAGCGGCAATTAGATAGGCATATTCGAAGGGATGTTAAATCAATTTTGTTTTAAATAAATACTTCGTCTAATTTCATTGATAGTATGAAAGAATTACACCAAAATGAAATTAACGATAATAATATTCGCGGGAAAGTCAGAAATTGATTATGTACTCGATCGCAATAAATAATTAGGATAACTTAATAATTATTATTATTATTATTATATATAAAGAGGGTAATAATGTTAGCACATTGTGTTATAGCTAACCATGTAAGAGAAGAATAGGGGTATTGTTCGATGACGAGTTCAGAACAATGCTGTGTATATGTTGGTTGCCATTCATAATGGGCGTGTATTTCCTTTCGATCTTATCCCAAACATCTGATTATATGTAATATACATATACGTATATATCTTACATTTATTATTGTAATATTATTTATCTCGCGTGAACAAATTAATATAAAACAGTTATAAATTAAATATAAATATTCTAAAGCATTCAACGTAGATACAAATAATATATATATATAACTATTTTTATTTTTAGATTTGAATTACATTATTAGATAGATATATAGAATTTAGTAAACGAATAGTGAAAATAATAGATGTATAGAAGATCAAGAAGATATAAATTAGCTAAATAATTATACATATATATTATGACTAAAATATAAATAAAATGTATGCAATATTGGTATTTACCTAGTTGAATGATGTGATATTTTATTTCATAAAGTGTAGTAACTTATAAAAACTTTAATTACTTTTAATTAAATTAATAATCTATTTAACTAAATAAATATATGTTATTTAAATAATGGCTTACAAATTATGAAAAAATATAATATATAATACATATATATATATATATATATATACAAATAAAATTATGTTTTATAATTAATACAAAATAATATGTTAATTTATTATGTATATATCTCTTATTTTGAATATTGATTGGTATGTTATAATTTGTATATACTTTCTAAACTAGAATTTATAATAATTATATTTTCTCTGAATAGATTTATTTAACTCCTAAATATATTAATATAACTATGTTAAGTAATATATAGTTATAACGTTTCAGATATAATCTTTAAAATTAGATTTTACATTAAGAAATATAAGTATTTGTAACACAAAATGACAACAACTCTTATTCTTTAAATTATTATTAAATGTATATATATATAAAAGTTGTATCTATATATTTATGGAATAGGATATATTGTATATGATACAATAAAATTATGCTAATTTCATGATACAAAAAAGTATGTTAATAAATCACTATAAAAACCGTAGTTTTGAGATATAGTAATATAGGACATATAGTATATGTGGGATAAACGTAGATTTCACAAATAATTGATATACTATACATTTACGATGGTATAATTATTTTAATAATTAAACTTCGTATATATATATATATCAATATTTAATTACAATATCAGTGATAGTATATCACTATGATAATCATATAATTTTCATAGTAATACTTTTATAAATGTGAAATTATAGACTATTAGCAATATATCATAAAACATCGGTGGATGTAGAAGATAGTCAGGGTTGGAAAATTTCCAAAAAAAACTTTGGATATATTTTTTGAGAGTTTTCCTAAATTTTTAGAAAAATTTATTTCATATATATATGTAATATATTTCCATTTTAAATGTTAATACATTAATGTTATTACAGTACGAATCGTGACCAACTAACATTAATGTATTAATAATGATAATTTGTAATATTACATTATTTATTACAAATTAATAACAATTGTATGTAAAATAATCTAACTCATTAAATTAATGGGGTTAGGTTTTTTTAGTTTTTTTTATAATTATGGTTTTTCAATAATTAAGTAATTAACGAGTCATTAATTAATTAATTATTAAAAACCATAATTATAAAAAAACCTTATATTTTAAATACTACCTAGGAAAATCCAAAAAACCATCATGGCCAACATTAACGAATGTTCTATGATGTATATCTAACCACTGAGCACAGCCTTCTCAGCTTTGATGAGGTTTAGTATAGAAGGCGATGTCCATTTCATCCATGTACTCGGTCTCCACCACGATATCTCAACACTTGGGCATTTCTCTTCACTGAATCTAGATTATAAATCATACTAGATTTAATATAATATAAAATATACAAGTTTAATAACTAATAAATATATTAGTATTACTAATTTAGTAATAACACACGTATCAACATATACTTTTATACAATTATTAATACTAAACGTAAAATGTTATCATAACATTTATAAAAATGTAGTATAAAAATCAGATTTGAAATCTAATCAAATATATTAAGTACCTTCTTTAAGAAGGTACTTAATTAATAAGTAACTTATTACTATATATTATATGAACTATATATAATATGGTTAATTAACTGTTTAAAGTTAAATGTATCCATGATAATCATGATGATTAACAATACCCGATTGATATACTATATAAATAATAATGAATACTCATATAAAAAGGTTTTTATAATATATAATGTACATTCAATGAATGTACATAGATACTCAATTTTGCTGTATCATCGATGGATCATTCATAGTATGAATGATTCATCGATGATACAGCAAAATTGAGTATCTATAATTATAATATAATTACGGTAATACAAGTTAATTTTTAAAATTAACTTGAATTACCTTCTTTAATATATTTGAGAGAATATAAATTTAATAAATAAAATAAAATGAAATTCATGTTAAACATGTTGAATACTTAACATATAACTCATTGTTTTAACTATAATTATTATTAAAATAATTATATTAATTTCAAATTAAATTTATAATATAGTTTATATTAAACTTTATTATAATGTATTAAATATATATAAATATATAATGCAAACTGTTTAAAGTTAAATGTATCCATGATTAGCAATACCCGATTGATATACTATATAAATTATAATGAATACTCATATAAAAAGGTTTTTATATTATATAATGTACATTCATCGATGATACAGCAAAATTGAGTATCTATAAATATAATTGAAATCCTAAAATTGGGTCAATACGCACTTGCCTGAGGCAGAAGACATTTTATGATGCATATTAAGTTACCTAGAAGAATCGAAAAACTCATAATCTTCTAGCATTTTAACTGTTAATGTGTGGTAAGCCACATATTAATTATTAGTATGGTTTAATATATGTATAATACAATATTATGTAATATAAATTGATAAATATTTATAGTTCAGTAGAGTTCAAATCAAAACAAATCGAGGAAATATTAAAGAATTATACATAGAAATATTGTTAAATAGTTCCA
>OZ025244.1:18301139-18586139 GCA_964019155.1 Osedax fenrisi | reverse complement strand
ATTATAGTATTACTTAATTATTATATTATTTAGTATATATTATTATATTTTATATAATATATATATAATGAAAGTTGCTTTTATTATCTAATTTTAAACTGTTTTATTATTTAATACTTATTAATAATTAATTATTTAATTATTATTATTAATTATTACTAATTATTATTATTATTATTACTATTATTATTATATTTATTAATAATAATTATTAATTATTTATGATTAATTAATAATTAATAATTATTCTTATTAATAATTATTAATTATTTAATTTTATAATTATTTAAAATTAAATTATTATTAATTATTAATAATGGTTATTATTATTATTATAATATTTATTAATTATTTATAATAAATTATTAATTAATAATTAGTTAATGCTATTAATTATTTATTAATTATTTATAATTAATTAAAAACTAATAATTATTCTTATTAATTATTTCTTATTATTATTATTAATTAATTTTAATAATTATTAATAGGTATTGAATAAATAATAATTATTAAAATTAAATTATTATTAATTATTAATAATTATTAAATAATTAATAATTATTTTACATTTTTTTTATAATTATTATTATAATATTTATTAATAATAATTATTTATAATAAATTATAATTAATAATTAAATAATTATTAATTAATAGTTAATGTTATTAATTATTTATTAATTATTTAATAAATAATTATTAATTATTATTAATTTTCATATTATTATTATTATTATAATATTTATTAATAATAATTATTAATTATTTATAATTAATTAATAATTAATAATTAATTATTGTTATTAATTATTTAATTTTAATAATTATTAATAAATAATTAATAACAATAATTATTAATTATTAATTATTTATTAATTATCAATTATCAATTATAATAAATCATTATTTATTATTTATTAATTTTATAATATTTTAAATTATTTATTATTTAATAATTATATAAATATTTTATTTATTTAATATTGAACTCTCCAAAATACATATATTATTTATAATAATGGTGTATTTTTAAATCACATATATTTTATATTATAAATATTATTTTTAATTTTAAATTTAGTATTATTTTAAATTTAGTATTAATACTTAATTCAACTATAACCAACTATTTTGTATAGAGCTTAGAAAAAATCTTTTCTGTAACTATGCCCTTGTGATAATAAATGAAAGAGAAAAATAAAAGGAAAAAAAATAACTGAAAAAAATGACAGTCAAATATTATAGATATATAGATTTTATTGATTTTATAAATTGTATTTTGATATATATACCGTAAATTCCCACTAACTTAGACTTGAAGAACAAATGTATCTGATATATCAACTTTCTGAGATATCGAATTGTGCTTATATATTTATGTGGATACAAAACAAACCATACTAAAAAATTTGAATTATCAGGGTTTCTGAGTTAGTGTTTGACTCTATAAATATATATATATATATATATATATATATATATATATATATATATATATTTATATATAAAGTTAATTCTAGATTTCAATCCATATCAAAAATCTTGGTGTTATATTTGACAATACTTTTAGTTTTTTATAGACAACTGTCACACATAACAAAGCTACTAAACTATCAACTACATTCACTATTCCTTATTCGTCATTCAATATCAATATCCACAACTACTATTATAGATTCTGCCTACATCCTACCTCTATTCGAGTACCAAAATGTCATCCTTTATAATATCCCCTTATCATATATTATTAAACTTCAAATTCTCCAAAATTATTTAGCTAGGTGCATATTCAAAATATCAAAATAATGGCTACCTGTATGTCATAGAATCCTCTAGAAAACCATACTACTGGCACATAAAGCAATCCATAATAACTATTATGACTACCTAGCAGCCTTACTCAAACTTAAATTAATAACTAGTAACACTACACACGCTCCACCAATAAGTTTCTATTTCAATTACCTCCTGAACATAACTTACATTCAACTAACACTCACACCTGGGAAATATCCCATACTCCTGGAATATTATCCATACATCCATTCATAATACATAATAATCTTTAATCTTCAAGAAACTACTGAAAACACATTTATTCAATCTCAAAATTAATTTCACCCATATATTGACGGCCGATTGCTTTATAAGCACAGTTTGCATTCAGAAAACCGAAACATGTAATGTAATGTAGATATCTAACATTTCAAGGAACCGAAGAATGTTTCTGAGATATATAATACTTGCATGAGGTTACATAGGTACAAAACCAAACTAATATTTGTAAAGTCTGAGTTAGCGTGGTTCTGAAATATATAGAGTTGATTGTATATGTAATAATATTTTTAATACATATCACTATATAAATTTTTTCTGTTATTTTTTTTCTCTATATTTTTACCTGGTCTCTTTTTTGCGGATCACCATGATAATAAGTTATAACCAATTATACAGTCAGCAATATAGGCTAATAATATCATATTAATAATATACAGTAATAGGCAAAAAACACAATTGTACTAATGGTAATAGGTCACCAACTTATAAATTACTTTATTCTAAAGACATATTATATTTAAAAAAAATTATATTATTTAATTTTATAATATTATAATATTAAAATTATATTGTGTATGGGATTATAGCATATATATTCAGTTGGGACTTCACTCTAAAATCTATGGACTATAGCCAAGTCTGCAGTAAATACTCTTACCATAATAGGTAAATAATTTACTATTTGAATAAATAAAGAAATATAAATTTAAAGTAATATATTGTTAATAAATTGTATTATATAGAATAAATATAAAAATAATATTAATCATAATAGTATAAATACAAATAAATATTATATAATTGTTATTTATTTAATATATACATCTATTTACTATAGTAATTTAATTATTTATTATAATAAATCATTATCTATATCTTGTAATATATATTGATTAGTTAGATAAGTGTGTGCTCCTAGAAACGGATATGGGATTGGGTCATAAGTGTTATTACATTCATAACATTTACATATATGTTTTCATTATACTTTTCTTCTAATCTATATGCATATTTATTTATGGGTAGTGTATTTAATGCTTGTATACCAATGGTTGTTCTTCAATATGTATATATGCCATACTCAAAATAATTCGAATTGGTATATTGATCCTAGTATTTAGAAATGTTCTTGCTAGACTCATGAGATAACCAATATATTATTTTGAAAATATAAATTTTATAATCCATCAATTGAAGTATGTGTAATATGATATTTTAAAGACGATTATTTAATATTTGTATGATAGATATAAAGTGTAATGTTGTAAAATAAAAACAAAATAACATGGAAAAAAAAAATGTAAACAAAATAATAATAAATAAATAATTGATATATATGGGCTAATCAAAATAAAGCCTACTAGCATATAATAAAAGAATGAGAGGAGCATATGAAAGTGATGATTGTATGTTATGTATTACTAGAGTAATACATAACATTCGAATATAATGACTCAATACACATATAAATATATGTAGTAGACAAATTTAAAGCAAATAACTACAATTAAATAAAATTAAATGAGATTATTATATATATGGAATTCTGTATAATGTAATATAGATGAATTAATAACATTTAGAAAATTACTAAGGTTGATTTAGCTTTTACTAAGACGTAACTCTATATCCAAATTAGTTCAGGTGGATGATCCACCGTGGATCTGCACTTGGAAATCAAATGTTGATCCAAGGACCTCTTTAGTTATTCCTTTATATCGCAAATATCTATGACACTTCAATATTCATAAGTTCATGTAATATCTTGTATGTGAGAAACATGTAATTTATGAAATAAACCATTTTTATTTTGAAATTCATCATATATTTGAAAATATTTAATTTTAATTATATTTATGTTATTATATAACGATTATTTATACTATTATTACTCTATAGATTAATATGTATTACTTTAAATATCAAATATATTTATATAAATTGTTCAAAATTATATAATATATTTATGATTAATTATAGTATTTATTTATTATAGTATATATATAAATATAATATTTATAATAATATAATATATAATATATATAATAATATATATTAATAAATTTATTATTAAATTTTTGTATAATAATGTTAAATAATAAAATTAAACCGCTAACTCAGAAACCCTGATAATTAAAATTATTAACATTAAATAAGTAATAAATAATTAATAAATAATTAATAATTATTATTAATAAATATTATAATAATAATAATACAAATTTATAATAATTAATAATTATTTATTAAATATTTAATTTTAATGATTTTATGATTAATAATTATTAATTATTAAATAATTATTAATAATTTATAATAATTTAATTTCAATAATTATTAATTATCCAATAATTATTAAAATTAAATAATTAATTAATAAATATTATAATAATAATTACTAAATTAATTTATAATTACTAATAATTAAATAATTATTTATTAATAAGTATTAAATAATAAAACAGCTTGAATAAACTTAAATAATAAAAGCAATTTTCACTATATATATATATATATATATTATATAAAATATATAACTTATAAGTAATACCAAAGCCCTTTGGTAATACTATAATATATAAGGACTTTAACCTATATATATATAATATATATTATATATTATATATATATATATATAATATTGAATAACAAATTTGTTATTAGATTTTGTACAAAACAATGTTAAATAATAAAATTTAGTAATAATATGATATAAACAATATAATTATATCACTTTGATCCAGATGACTAATATGAAATAACAAAAGAAAGTAATTATTCAACATAAGTAAGAATTACTCTATAGAGAAGTATACCTATTTGCATAAGCTCATACAAAACACATACACACAAAACTTTATAATATATATAGATTATCTAGATAGATTATATTTGTTCATATAGTAAAATAAATGTAGGCTATAACCTCCCTGCTATAACATGAATTTACATATATATATATATATAAGATAGATTTGATTTATTCATATAATATAATAAATATATAATTATAATATATATATATATTAGTTCATATATATATATATATATATATATATTAGTTCATATAGTAAAATAAATGTAGGATATAATATGCATTTACATATTACATCATCTTACTTAAATTAAGAAAAACATGTGAAAATACTAAAATAATACAAATACATATATACCTACACACAATATACATACATGTATGTGAATATATATGCACGAAGGTATGTGTATGTGTGTATATATGTGTTTGTGTATATATGTGTATGTGTGTATTTGTATATGTAAGTATATCATATTAGTTCATATATTAACATAAATTTAGGATATAAAATTCATTTACATATTACATCTCCTTACTTAAATTAAGAAAAACATGTGAAAATACTAAAATAATACAAATACATATATACCTACACACAATATACATACATGTATGTGCATATGTATGCATGAAGGTATGTGTATGTATGTATATATGTGTTTGTGTATATATGTGTATGTGTATATGTATATATGTGTGTGCATGTGTATATATGTGTATTTGTATATATAAGTATATCATATATATATCTATATTAGTAGATAGATTATATTAGTTCATATAGTAAAATAAATAAAGGATATAACATGCATTTACAAATTACATCTCCTTACTTAATAACATACAGGTGGAAATACTAATATAATAAAACATACATACACACACAATATACATACATGTAATACATGATGATCATGTATGTATGTATGTATACATGCATGTGTGTATGTGTGTATATGTGTATGCGTGTATGTGTATATGCGTGTATATGTATGTATGTATGTGTATAGAATACACGTATACACTGTATATATGTATTTGTATGTATAGATGTTACTCGGTCAGATTATTTTAAATTGTGCAGTGGTGCGTAACATATGTACTTGAGTGACAGATATAAGCACCGCCCACCTCGAACTCTAAAATTCATATCATAACAAACGGCGGCCTGCTTCGATGTAATTCATATATATATATATATATATAATATAACACATATATTATAACTCGTATATGCATATATAGGATCAACAGAACATTACGATCAACGGACAAATTAGACGAACATCGATGTCCGTTTATTCATAGAGACGAACAAATAAACGGACATCGATGTCCGTTTATCGTAAATTAAATTTTATATACTATAATGTTTATATATATTTATAGATGTCCGTTTATCGTAAATTAAATGTTATATACTATAATGTTTATATATTTATAGATGTTCGTTTATCGTAAAGTTAATCTTACATACTTATAGATGTTCGTTTATCGTAAATTAAATTTTATATACTATAATGTTTATATATTTATAAATATTCATAAACGAACATCTATAAATATATAAACATTATTATAATGATTATAGTATTATACTAAGTATATAACATTTAATTTACGATCAACGAACATCTATAAGTATGTAAGATTAACTTTACGATAAACGAACATATATAAATATATAAACATTATTATAATGATTATAGTATTATACTAAGTATATAACATTTAATTTACGATCAACGAACATCTATAAGTATGTAAGATTAACTTTACGATAAACGAACATCTATAAATATATAAACATTATAGTATATACAATTTAATTTACGATAAACGGACATCGATGTCCGTTTATTTGTTCGTCTCTATGAATAAACGGACATCGATGTTCGTCTAATTTGTCCGTTGATCGTAATGTTCTGTTGATCCCATATATATATATATATCATGATATATTAAATATCATATATTTATTTGGGTATCTTATATTAATGGCTACCATTTTTCATGTCAATAGAACACAATTTAAATTAATCATTTAATAATGATCAATAATGATAATAGGTACTTACCCAACAAACAATTATTTAGAACTTTTGAGAACTTTTAGGCTTTAATTGTCCAAAAAACTACCCAAAAGTTCTAGAACTATATTTCTCAAAAGTTCTCAAAAGTTCCGAATAAATTATATTATTAATAATATTTATATTAATGTATAATTTAAAATAAGAAGTATTAGAAAACACAGATTGTTTTCTATTATATACTATAATATACCTACACAAAACCTATTACTATTAATATTAATTGACCAATTCCCAGCTAACAGTAATAGCCTCATAATAACAACATAATAGCAGCATAATAGCACAATTTAAACATGTGAGGCTATTATATATGATATTATGTTGCTATTATGAGGTTATTACTGTTAGCTGGGTAGGTAGAGTAGAAAAGTGATGCAGTACTCCATTAAATTAAGTTGAGATATCATATAACAATCTGGGAGACTTTCTTAGAAATACTAATCAAATTCGGTTATTTAAAAGAAAATTAGAGGGAAATGAATCAGAGACCAAGAGAAGGATTATTTTAAGGCATTATTTAAGGCATTATTTATCATCGTGTAATATTTGGTTGATCAAATAATGGACATGAACTATGAAATCATGTATACAATCGTTACTATATATAGAATATACTCTTGTTATAAATAATCTTGTTACACTTTTCCATTGCTACGATTTATTTTCTATTTTTTGTATTCTATTATAATGATGTTTATTTTATGATTTTATATTATTATTTATTGTTAATTTATATGTCATAAAGGTTTATTAATAATTAATATAATATCAAAATAAAAAAGGATAATATGTTATTCAATATAATAAAAATTATGTTAAAATTGATAAGTTACATGCTTAGAATACGTGATAGCTAATGTAAACACTGATACATTATATAAGTATTATACGTGAATACATTTATATAATAATACTAATTTCTAGTTGTATCTGTATCTGTATCTATAAAATAATAGTAATTAATAAATGTATTATATAACAAGTGAATATATATATACAATATGTATTTAAAAAAATCTTTTTCATTACATAACGAATTATAAAAATGTTTTTTTTTAGTTTTTAATTTTTTACATAAATAATTTATATATACATTTATTTAGTTAATCATTTACATATTTATAATTTCAAACTGTCTATTTAATCATGTTTATTACTATTTTAGTAGGTATATAGTCTTTTAACGATAATATATAAATATTGTTAATATTATTTGTTTTTTTTTTGTGGAGTCATTTAATCTACTCCATGCACATAAATTAAGTGTTTTTACTTATAACAAAATGGCTCTGATGTACCTTCGAAGCCGCTCTCGTGTTACGGCATACATATTTAACCATAACCAATAATGTTGTATACAAAATTATATCAATTACAAATGTGTCCGTAGAGGTTTGAACTAATTTCCTACTGCCTACATATCTGATAATGTAGCCTGCTGAATACCCAGATAGCACGGACAGATTAGGAGGAGGATTTGGAGAAAGGACATACAATCCTTGCAGATAGTTTATAAATATATACATGTAATATTAAAAATATTTACCTATCTTCATTTGAGATATCATTTATCGCAATATCTATATAAAGCAATTGACGCACGAATTTCATATAAAAGATAGAATGGCACTCTTCTTGGTGCCCAGCTAACAGTAATAGTCTCATAATAGCAGCATAATAGCATAAATAATAGCATCATGTGTTTAAATTGTGCTATTATGCTGCTATTATGTTACCATTAAAAGTCTATTATGTTGCTTTTAATTTATAATGTTATTATGCTGCTATTATGTTGCCATTAAAAATCTATCATGATGTTATTATCATTTTTAATGATATTATGCTGCTATTATGTTGCTATTATAATAATACCAACATAATATCAGTATAATAGATTACAAATTAATATCAGTATAATAGCAGCATAATAGAATTTTAATGGCAACATAATAGCAGAATAATAGCACAATGTAGACATTTGAAGCTATTATTTATACTATTATGCTGTTATTATAAGTCTATTACTATTATCTGTGTATATTATCAAAATGGCATATATTCATTAATATATGTATATCGTTAATACAGTTATATATACGATTATATATAATCTTATATGATATATAATTTATCCATATAAATTTAAATTCATGTGTACCTATATATTGATTGGTTATTTAATGTTTCTGACTTATGTATCAATTTATAAACCATTTTACTCCCAATTAGGGAATCTCCATAAAAGTATAATTACTTTTGTTTTATATTCTAAACTCAAAATTTTTCTTTTTAACGATTATTCTTTATCCTTTATAATATAGAATTTAAATTACGTAGTATCATGCTTATTCGAGCCCCGTCCAGACCAGTAATATAGGTCTTGTAATAATATTTAGGAGTGATCTTATATATATATATATGTGTATACAAAAATGGCCGCCTATCGTTAAAACCACGGATAATGAGAGCGGCTTCGAAGGGACATTACAGCAATTTGGTTATAAATGAAAACTTCATCTAAGTTCCTGGATGGTATGAAAGGAGTCCACCAAATAAAAATAACAACAACTATACGATCCCAACATTATTGTATGTTCAATACACAGATTAAGTGATTTGTGACTTTTTCACACCTTTTACCGAACATCTATTTCGCTACTAATTTAATATAACTTTAGTCTATACATAGATTGCTAGTTTTCAATCTTTAGTGAAATAAGAATAATTTACACAATAATTGACAATGTTCAATAATTATGCTTATTTAGAAATACAATTAAACGCTTTATTAACTCTTGTTATATCCTACTAATTTATTTGTGTATAATAATGTTATATGTTTTATTTGTAATTAGGATTTACATATTACTGTTATTCAGTACTGTACTGTAATTCATGTTCCGTTAATATTGTTTTATAATATATACTAATAATAGTATAAATAATAACAAAATTAATATTATTATTATTATTATTATATAATAAATAACGGACATTTATACAATATTTGATATATTTTATGAATAAGTTGGCTTTACTTATTATATATAATAATATGGTACGTATATATACGTTATATTAACTTTACTTTAATCAATTATTATAATATCTATATTTTTTATTATTCTATTGATAATTTTTTTATTCGATTTAGATAAAATTAAAAAATTAAATCAAAATTTCCGTAGATCGATTTAATTAATAAAATTAATTTTTTATATACTACATATGCTAAAAGTAAATTTTTACTTGTAAACATTTTTTCCTTTCATATATCGTTAATTTTCAATGTAAATTCCTATCTTTTTTATACAAGATATTAAATGATCTGAAGAAATCATACTTTACATTGACATTTAGTCCACAGCGAATGCATTATAGTTGTACCAAGGACATGTATCGGTTATACAAAGGACATGTCCTCGGTTATACCATGGACATAGTCTTTATTTACATCAAGGAGTTGTACTTGAACACACATTAATGAATAGAATACTTTACAACAAGTATAATAATAATAATCATCATTGTTACACTGCATCCATTAGAATGAAACTTTCTGCTGTCACATAGTTGGAGTGAAGTCATTAGGGTGACTAATACAATAGTGTACTACAGTACAATAGTACAATAGTGTACTATAATACAATAGAGTACTAGAGTACAATAGTGTACTATAGTATACAATAGTGTACTACATTATACTATAGTCAAAAGAGTACTATAGTACAATGCTTATTAATAAGTAGTGACTAATGCCTACTTATGACAAAGCTGACACCTTTAGTGTGGATACAGAGTGCTATTCTTGTTAGACATAATATTAATCATATAATATTTATTGAACCATACATTAATAGAAATAATGGATACAAACGGACCCAGTAGAAGTCACAGACTTGTACAATGTACAATGTACGTGTTATAAATAACTGTGAGGGAACAGGACAATACAAAACAAATATGTAATCAATTATTGTGATTTATGATTTATGATTTATTAAGTTCTTGATAAAGTCATAAGAAAAACATGAACTGATATTATATAATAGATATTATAACACATTGATATGATCAGGGATCCTATCTCAAACAGTGTTTATGTAACACACATGTCGTTAGTCTTCATATCTAATATGTTATTTATTTGAAATTTTCCACCAATGGGAATTAAACTTCTACATAGAAGTCACCAGTTATACTGATTATAGTAATAGAATATATAGGTGTACTATTTCCTACTTAAATCTAAAGTAGGCCATGGTCATATCGATACAGTAATACGAGTACATTTACTAATTAAGTGAATTTAGTTTGTAAAAGTGAAAATAAAAATCATAATATTTTGATAACAACTTTTTTAGCAAAGCTAAGCTATAAAAGTATTTAAGTTTTAATAAAAATATATATTTGAAGTGAGATTGTATATATATATATATATATATATATATATATATATATATTCTATGATAGATATATATAATATAAATGTAATACATTAAAATATATTGCACATTAATTTATTGATTATTTACCTATTTTTGTTATCATATTTACATTTAAATTTCAGTCAATATCTAATTTAATCATAATTATTCATTGTTATAATAAGTTCATCAAATATATTAGCTATGTATTTCGTATAAGTATATCATATACGTTTCATATTTATATTTTGAATTTTTTATACAGTATAGTTTTATTATAATTATTTCCACCATTATATAACTAAATAAATATATATATATATATATACATATATATTTAATCAGCCAATTTTGACGCGGCTCGTTAAAACCATAATTCCTATCGGAATGAAAGCACTCCACCAAAATATACAATACAATATACTATTATTATTATTATTATTATTATTATTATTATTATTATTATTATTATTATTATTATTATTATTATTATTATTATTATTATTATTATTATTATTATTATTATTATTATTATTATTATTATTATTATTATTATTATTATTATTATTATTATTATTATTATTATTGAATTGAATTGAATGAATATTTATTATGAATTTTTCAAGTTCGATTTAGTAATAATTAACAATATGTAGTGATAAATTCACAAAACGACAACAAAACGTAGATAGTACACATATAAAAATAACAATAGTAAATTAGAAACGTATCACATGTGCCGGTGATAAAAACAATTAATAATTAAAATTAATAATTTATAAAATTATATATATATACATATATATATATATATATGTATAAATAAATATTAAGTTATAATTTTTTTAATATGATTTTTAAAGGTATATAAACTATTTACTAATACAATATGTTCATCAAGACCATTCCAAATTTTAGCTATTCGATTATTTAGTAGATTTTTTGTTACATTTAGTTTACATGTATTCATACTAATTTGCAGAAAATGGCCTCTGGTATTGTAGTTGGTCTTTTTGATATTAATAATAGATGATGTATTCATAGATACCAATCCGTTAAATAGCTTATATACCATAACAAGATCAAATCTAGTTCTTCTGATTTCTAGAGAATCTAGATTTAGGTATATTAATCTTTCATTATAAGGTTTATAGGGTAAACCGCATCTCTCGATTAATCTTCTCGTAAAGAATTTTTGGACCTTCTCTAGTTTTATCTTCAGTCCTTTGAATGTCCTGGCATCTAATCCCGGATTCCAGACTGTCGACACATATTCAAGGTGGGGTCTAGCATATGATATATATGCTTTTCTAATAGCTGGCATATTTTTAGTAATGAAACAGCGAAATATACGATTGATAACACAATATGCACTTGTACAGCACACACCAATATGTTCAGAGAAATGTAATGATGGATCAAATTTGATACCAAGATCACGATACGATCTACAGTTTACTATTGAAGCATTATTTATAGTATACAATGGTTTATTAGTATTACCTAATGTAAGAGCAGCTGATTTTTTTGCAGCGTTTTCTAATTGCCAAGAATTAGACCATTCATAAAATTTATCAATATTATGTTGTAATTTATATCTATGATCTATGTCATTAGATATAAAACTCAATTTAGTGTCATCCGCGAAAAGATTAATGGATATATCTTTATCAATCACTTCGACTAAATCATTGATATATATTAGAAAGAGTAAAGGCCCTATTACAGATCCTTGTGGAACACCAGATATTATTTTAACTGTATCAGACATTTGATTGTTAACTCTTACTCTTTGAGATCTACCAGATAGAAAACTACTTATCCAAGAATGTATGTTACCACATATACCTAAATTAGTTAATTTGACAAGTAATTTACTATGAGAGACCTTATCAAAAGCTTTAGCATAGTCAAGATATATGATATCAATAAAACTGCCTTTATCAATTGCAGTAATCCATTTAGTATAACAATTTAATAGTTGCAGTTCAACAGATTTTTTATTACGGAATCCAAATTGAGAATCAGAAATTAATGAGTTACGTTCTAGATAAAAATTAATTTCCTCAACTAATATACGCTCGAATACTCTAGACTATTAATATTATTATTATTATTATTATTATTATTATTATTATTATTATTATTATTATTATTATTATTATTATTATTATTATTATTATTATTATTATTATTATTATTATTATTATTATTATTATTATTATTATTATTATTATTATTATTATTATTATTATTATTATTATTATTATCATCATCATCATCATCATCATCATCATCATTATTATTATTATTATTATTATTATTATTATTATTATTATTATTATTATTATTATTATTATTATTATTATTATTATTATTATTATTATTATTATTATTATTATTATTATTATTATTATTATTATTATTATTATTATTATTATTATTATTATTATTATTATTATTATTATTATTATTATTATTATTATTATTATTATTATTATTATTATTATTATTATTATTATTATTATTATTATTATTATTATTATTATTATTATTATTATTATTATTATTATTATTATTATTATTATTATTATTATTATTATTATTATTATTATTATTATTATTATTATTATTATTATTATTATTATTATTATTATTATTATTATTATTATTATTATTATTATTATTATTATTATTATTATTATCAGATTTAGGCACCAAGCTAGAGAGAAAGTTTCTCTCTAGCTCTATGGATTTAGGCAATGCCAGGGTAATATTACCGGATATAATATTATAGAAGCAGTGTTACTATACATACGTATACAATACACCACGTGTGCCACACACAGTGATACAGGCGACATGTGCACCCGAGTCAACAAGCCGTCGCACTACCTCACCAAGACGAGCCTGCGCCGAGTGGGCATCGTAGACCGCAGCGTTCGCTATAAGTGCTTCATGCAGAATGTCATCATGGACGTGCTCAAACAAAGAGGTCACAGTTGTTCTAGCGCTTATTTAATCTAGAACATTAATATTCTTTTGATCGAAACTTTTTTATTATTAATTATATCGAAAAAGTAAAATATGAAACTTATGATTACTTTTTTATCCTCTTTCCAATGGTATTAATAATCTTATTCTTGCTAAACATATCCACTACCACTACCACTAGTGACACCTATATTCCTACCTCGACTAGGCTGGACCGAAGTGACCGAGAATGACTGGGACATATTCTGGTGCGACGTGGGCTGGATGAAGGACTATTTCGATCACTCGTACTTTGAGGAACATGTCAAGATCAACCACTTTCGCAACCATTATGAGGTACGCCCGTGTGTGTGTGTGTGTGTATATATGTACTCGCGTTTGTATACATGGCTCTGTATCGAATACGGCCACCATTTGATTACGATGTATGGGTTTAATGTAAAATACTCCTTTCGGTATTTGATACATTAGTGTACATGATATATTAATATGAAGAATGATAATATAGTATATACTATAAGATATTTATAAATTAGTCGGCAGTCGTAATAAAAATAAAAGGAGGCCATATTCAATATTCTCCTATACATGCGTGTTTGTTTTTATACGTGAATGAATGCCATCAGTTTATATGTATTGCCATTGAAAAATTAATAAATATGTTATAATTGATAGATACTTCAAAATAAAATTATAATATGAATATTATTTAACTAACGTATATTTGGTTAGGAGATGCAAATATACTATTCTGTAAGTTTTAGTCAAAGAAATTGGATAAGAAATTGAAGCACGCTATGCATGTAGAATACGCGATATGCATTTTCTAGATAAATTAACAAAATGGGATCATCGATTTTTATACGATATTAGTCATATGAAATAGGTAACATATTACAACAGTAGGATTTTCATCGAAATAGATAGAAATGACTTATATCTATGAATTTGATTATATATATATCAATAAAATAATATTATAACCCCAATTTAAATACCATTAATTATGAAAAATTATGAGGATAGTTGATATTTTTATTTTATTTATTTATATATAACTATTATTTTTAGTAAAGATAGTATATTAAACTTGCTCATATTATCAATGTAAATACAAATAAATAATAATAATTTTAAATTTTGTAGTATTTTGGTAAAGTGCCATATACTACATTCAATATTTCTTATCCACTTTCTTTACATCGATGGTCTTATTATAAATGTATTTTACCATACAAATTAATTCATTGTTCTAAATGGACCAGGATATAATTACTATTTAATTTAAGATAGTGTGTAAATTTTCTATATATATATATAAAATCCTACTTCAATATATATATATATAAATTATATATAATACGATATTTTATCATTTGAAATAATAATGTTATTATTTATACATATTAAATTATACGAATATATAGGATATCTATATGATATATACTAATATCCATAATATGAAATATAAAGTTAACCCGTAAGAACCTAATGGTGAAGAACCTGAAGAGATATTGCAGACTAACGCAAAAAGAATCAGGAAAGTTGTATCCTTTATTAGCTGATTTAACCGATGAAAAGTATATTCTCTCTACCTTAATTAAACTACGGTCCAGTTGTGTTAGAAAATAATATACTCTGCATTGTGTCTTGTTACTTCTTTAACTCGCCGATAAGAAATGAATTCTTCCCGATGACCTACGAACTGCCCGTTAGTAGATTACATAACTATGAGTCATGCGTTGATTAGTAAACAGATTATGTAACGATCACGGTAACTGTAATATCTGTTAATATCGTATTATTCGTTATTTATTTTAATAACGTAATTTATCGTTAGCAAGTATTTCAACTTTACTAATGATTATATGATTGCTTAAATAAGGCATCGACCTATCATTTTAAAAGTGATAACTATTTTTTGAAATCATATTTTTATAACATTACATTACCACTAATACACTAGATAGTTAGCCCCACCACCCCCAACCCACTACCACTAGTACACAATAGTTATCCCCACCGCCCCCCACCACTAGTACACGATAGTTAACCCCACCACCCCCACCCCACTACCACTACCCGAATTCATTGACTGGAGGCGACCTAAATGCGCACTCGAACATGTGGGACGAATGGCAGTCAGAAGATCCACTTGGCACCAATCTTGAGGAATGGCTCCTAGCGAAAGATTTCTGCGTTGCAAACGACGGCTCGGCTACAAGGACAAACCCAGGATCAGGAGGCAGTAGTGCACCAGACATCACACTTGTCCATAATAACATTTTGGACAGGGTAGAATGGAGCACTATCGACAGCCTAGGCTCAGACCACCTGCCTGTCCTAGTAATAGTTGACTGCCAAATCTCATCCCTGCATTCCCCCTCAAAAACTGAGCTAAAATGGAACTGGAACAAAGCGAATTTCGATGCTTTCGGTGAGGAAGTAGACGAAGCAATCTTAGCAGAATCTTCATCCCTCATCCAGCCCTCTCTTGACGCACGTTCCAAATTCCTCACTTCAGCTATACTCAAAGCCGCGACCTCGACCATCGGTAAGATCAAGCGTAGTAAGAATGGGAAAGAATGGCTAACCCGTGATATACGGGAAGCGGTGAAAAGGAACTGCCTCAGAAAGGAGATATCCAGCAAACGCAGAGAATGGGTCGAATCGTGTAAGACAGTCAGGGAGATGATAAAGGCCAGTAAGGAGGATAGATGGAAATCGTTCCTTGAAGACTTGGAGTCCAGCGCCGATCCTCACAAAATATGGGCAACAATAAAGTCACTTAGTGGAAGATCACCCAGTAGCATCAAGAACGAAACCCTGATCCATGACGGGAGAGAATACTCGACAAACAGAGGAAAAGCAGATGCCTTTCTGAAAAGATACGCCGAAATAAGCTCCCTAAACATCCCCAAAGCCTGCCGCATCAAGAATTCCGTCCGTCACTCCCTCAACACGCCCACCGTCGAAGACGAGAGCTCTACATCCTTCACCAAAGCTGAACTCACAAATGCGATAACCAGCATGAAAGCAAAAGGAGCACCGGGAAAAGACATGGTGCACCCAAGATTCATGAAAGCTCTAGGTCCGACCACCCTCAACTATCTACTAGAGATGTTTAATGAGTCGTGGCACGTCGGATACTGCCCATCATCTTGGAGGGAAGCGGTTATAGTCCCGATCCTAAAAAAGGGAAAACCGGTCAGCTCGATAGACCTTCCGCCCGATATCATTGACCTCTTGCATAGCAAAAAACGTTCGAGAGGATGATCGCTACTCGCCTCTCCTTCCTAGCTGAGTCGAAGGGTTGGTGGTGCAACGAGCAGGCTGGATTTCGAGACATGAGGTCCTGTGAAGACCAAACTCTACGATTATCCCAATCAATCAGTGATGGCTTCCAAGCGCGCCCTGCCAAACGAACCGTCCTTGCGTTGCTAGATTTTAGCAAAGCGTATGACAAGGTATGGAGGGACAAGCTGATCGAAATCATGATTAAAGCAGGAGTCCCCCGAACAATGGCACGATGAATCAGAGGATTTCTGTGCGACCGGAAAGCATGCGTTAGGATTGATGGTACCATTGGTTCAAAACGGAAACTCAAGCAAGGAGTGCCACAAGGATCTGTCCTCTCCCCATTATTGTTCCTTTTCTACATAAATGGAATAAGAGAGACAGTCCCGGAAGGAGTCAAAATAAGTATGTACGCGGATGACATAGCCATATGGGCTCAAGATCCAATAAAAACGGAGGCGGAGAGGAAAGTACAGCTCGCCGTTGCCAAAATATCGGCATAGAGCAAAGCCCATAAACTCATCCTGAACCCGTTTAAATGCGAATCATCCTTTTTCTCCACCGACACCCATGAAGCTAAGTGGCTGCCCTCGATCTCCCTAAATGGACACCAATTGACGGTCAATAAAACCCCGACTTTCCTCGGTGTAAAATACGACCGCTCACTAACCTTCCGCCCTCACGTCGACACAATAAAATCCCGAGTCATGAGCCGATGCAGGATACTGGCCTCCCTCTCATCAAAGGAATGGGGATGGAGCAGGCTATGTATGACGCGCATTTACAATGCTACAATACACAGCACCCTCCATTACTGCGCGCCCGCATGGCAGCCCTAGCTGGCAAAATCCAACGCACTCATCCTGGAACGCATCCAAAACAGAGCACTGAGGATACTTACAGGTCAACTCGCTGACACCCCCATGGAATGCCTTCGAGCCGAAGCGGAAATTACGTCTTTCGTAACGACATGCAAACGGAATTGCGTCATCGCATGGGAAAAATCGGCGCATCTACCACCCGATAACCCCCGACACGCAATCTTCACTGCACCGATACCCCAACGATGGAAAAGGTCCAGCTTCACGTCCCTCGCCCAGTCCGAATGCGAGCGCATCCAGCTTGCCAATCTGCCACGCGAGAGGTTCTGGCCGAAGAAAGCTCCACCCTGGTCCTGGACAACTAACCCGCTTTGGACGATCGCAACTAGACTAGCTGGGAACAGTAACAAGTCGTGCGACAAGGTCTCGCTACTACGTGACACCGTCGACACCATCGCAGCTGCTGGACACGCAGAAAACACCATCTACATGGACGGCTCTGTGTCACGCGGCTTCGAATACGGTGGAAGTGCGGCGGTAGTGACCTCTGGTCTCCCCACCAGCCCTGAAAAGCAGAATACCATCTCCCGGAAAGTAAGACGATTTACTTCCTCCTTTGAAACCGAGGTCGTTGCCCACCTACTGGCAATCGAATGGGTAAACAACGACACTGAACGCCACGGCTCCATCATCATCTGCACCGATAGTCAGTCCACCCTAGCTGCCCTGCAATCGCCTGGGAAAAGTGACGGCCCGGAACTCATGAAAGTCCGCAGAGCCCTATCAATGCTAAACCGCCGAGTATTCATCCAATGGGTGCCCGGCCACATTGGCTTGATTAGGAACGAGTGGGCGGACTCAGCAGCGGGTGATGCCGCAGCAATGACGACCGAAGCAGAAACGGAAGGCGAAATCTCCTACCAATCGGCTAAGGCCTTCATTGGTAGGGAGATAAATGATCCCCCCATCAGTCATGCAAGGACGAAGATGGTCTTCGACGGCAAACGGAAAGCTACCGCACTACCAAGGAAGGATGCCGTCATGCTAGCTCAGCTACGCAGCGGCCACTGCCATAAATTGGCAGCCTACCGAAATATAGTCGACGCTGAGAGCTCCCCATACTGTCCCCACTGCAAAGATGCCCCAGAAACACTGGAGCACTGGCTGCAGGAGTGCCCTGCCACAGCACAAAAAAGAATCCGCGGTTTCGGGGGAGCGGCGCCCCCTCTCTCAGTCTTGGTGGAAAACCCAGAGGCTGTTATCGCGTTTGCGCATGGACATTAGTCCATGCGAACGCTACGCCGCACAACAACAACAAAAACTACCACTAGTACACTATAGTTAGCCCTACCACCCCACCTCACTACCACTAGTACACTATATTTAGCCCCACCACCACCACCTCACTACCACTAGTACACGATAGTTACCCCCACCTCACTACCACTAGTACACTAGATAGTTAGCCCCATCACCCCCACCCCACTACAGTCCGAGTACCACATATTTGTGGAGTGGTACAAACGGAACCAAGGTCAGATATGGATCATGAAACCTATCGCTAAGTCGCAGGGCAAGGGCATATTTCTGTTCCGCCGTCTCAAGGACATCGTCGACTGGAAAAAGGTCAGTCATCAATGGCACATATACACGCGCACAAACACACATGCATACACACATGCATATACATACACCAATATACACATACATACATGAAATAAAACATATTCCTATGAACAAATGTATATATGTATACCATATTGTTAAACTCGTGTTCGCATTATATTACTATTATTATTATTGATATTTTGTGAACACTCCAGATTGGGTATAATACACTGATATCTGTGTATCAATACAATACAATACAAAAAAACACATATACACATGTACATATATGTTTTAATTTAATTTAATTTTTGTGGAAGTCCTTTCATCCCATCTGTGAACTTAATAGATCTAACTTCATCTATGAAGTTTTTCTTATAATGCAATAACTATAATGTCCCTTCGAAGTCGCTCTCATATTAAGACATCTATGATTGTAATGGGAGCCCATCATTTATTTATACATTTGATTGACCCAGTGCCTAGCGCTTTTACCTAGAAGTTTAACATGGAGTTAATAGGAAGAAAATGAAAACTCTATACTCTCCCTTTATATGCATATATAGTACATTTGAACTAATATTATCAATAACATTTATAAATAAATATGCTTAATATTTTTGAAATATGTAAATTAAAAAATGCATAGACATTTTGAGATATTTTTGTTTAGAAAATTTTTCAAAAAAACAATATTTATTTTTCTAGATATTAAGTATAATAATGATTCTAAATATAATAAGAGTTTATTACAATTAATGAGTTTTATAAATATAATTAATAAATGTTATTTGATATTTAAAAAAAAACATTAGTGATATTTATTTCATTAAAAAAAGTTAACTGTATTTGAAAACAATATTTGTTAACTACAAATATGTATAAATATCTATGATACAAGGACACATTTTATTAAACGAATAATTATTTCTATTTTTTAAAATAGATTAAATTTAACATTAAATAGTTTGTTAATAATTTATTATAAGCGAATAGTATTTATTATTTAAACTTTTAAACAAATATATATATATATATATATATATATATTATATAGATCCGGACATAGATATTTACATTTAAAAAAAACTAATAGAAATATTGTGTCACATATTAGTGGACACTAATATTATTTCTATTTTTAATGACAAATATATAATTATTCTTAATTAATTCTTAATTAATAAACTTTAATTTATCATACATTAAATATATACATTATGTTTCTAATAGTAGTTATGGCTATTTTAAACATATCAAATTACATTATTTTAATAGTACATTTATAGGGAACAAATATTTTTGATATTTTTTAATATATAAATAATTGTAAAACATATATATATAATGATAATAATAAAATAATATACACAATGTTAAATTCGGTATTATTTTTTTTGTATTGAAACGGGGTATTTTTCACCTTTGCTGTATGGTAGAAAACACTACCACATGGATTTACACATAGTTGATGTTTCAGACATTAGCTTGATTGTATCTCTACAGCTTAATTATAATAATATTTATTTATTGAATACAAATAGTGGATACGAATGAACCCCTCAAGAAGTCCTAGATATTGTACATGTTATAAATAACTTCGATGGCCAGGACAATACAAATATGTCATTTTTGTTTTGATTTAATGATTATTAAATTATTGATAAACAAGATAGAAGAAACTAGAACTACCTGTGATCAAATCCAGGACAATACGCGCTTACTAGTTGAGCCATATACCATAAAACTGGGTTAATCCCATACAGATGTGAATCATAGATTTGGATACTATTCAATTATAGGTATCAATTATCAAACGCGCTTCAAGTCAATCACCTTTATAGGAAATGAACGCACGATAGATATGAATTAAACGGGTAGTTTAAATTTGCGAAGAACTTTTTGCTGATTTTTAAAAGATTTAATAATAAGGGAAACTGCATTTATCTACATGTTAATCTTATCAGCCATCGTCGAAAGTTTTCGCTATGTGCAAATATCATCTATTCCTTAGAATAGTTTTTTTAATATACTCTTTAATATCGTAAAGCTAATCTTATATACTATACATTGTCGTTTAATGTCTATCGATCGTAATTCTAATCTTATATACTAATATATTGTATAATACTGACATATTTATCATGTATAAATATATGCATAAAAAAACTATGGTTTATTTTTTATATAATACATTTATTAAAATAATATATATATATATAAAATAATAATCATATTACATACTAGTTACTGTATAATATTTACAATGAAATGTACAAAATATATAATAAATTGAACATAAGAATAATATACGGCACATTATGCAATGTATATATGTATATATCCTTAAGAAATTATTTATAAATGGGTGACAATTTAAGGCAGGATTCCTAAGTTCTATCTGTATATCACGTAACAAAGATACAATATCTTCTTTAGAATACATTTGTGGTGATATGAGTGATATTGGGGCTATCATAGGGGATATTGGTTGAGGGGATTTGTATGTAGATGGGGCTATTGTAGGGGATTTGTATGTAGATGGGCTATTGTAGGGGATTTTTATGTAGATGGGCTATTGTAGGGGATTTTTATGTAGATAGGGCTCTTGTAGGGGATTTGTATGTAGAATGGGCTCTTTTAGGGGATTTGTATGTAGATGGGCTATTGTAGGGGATTTTTATGT
The DNA here is from genome assembly GCA_964019155.1 of Osedax fenrisi. Lineage (NCBI taxonomy): Eukaryota > Metazoa > Annelida > Polychaeta > Sabellida > Siboglinidae > Osedax > Osedax fenrisi. The sequence continues at coordinate 18,563,334 of OZ025244.1, read as the reverse complement.
AGATAGGGCTCTTGTAGGGGATTTGTATGTAGAATGGGCTCTTTTAGGGGATTTGTATGTAGATAGGGCTATTGTAGGGGATTTGTATGTAGATGGGGCTGTTGTCGATGGTGAAAGTAGATAAATATTAATTATATATACAATAATATTTATAAACACATGATTTTTGTAATCTGTGCACATTATCTCATCGAGGGGGTATCTTGCAAGTTGAATCCTCTGCACCCCGATCGTTGGAGTTTCGGGGATGTATCCGAGTCCAGTTAGAGTGAGGATAGTATAGTTCTGCTAGCGAAGTACGGCCAGTAGGGTATTTGTCTTCCTAGCTGGCATCAACTCCGTAACACCGATCACAGGAATTGTGGAATGGTCAATCATTCTAAATACCCAAGAATCTTCGGTAGGATACCTTCCATGGTGGTATTTAGGTTTGTGCCTAAATAAAGTTTCGTCAATTAACTACAATAACTCCAGGCCCACCGAGATGAATTAGATCATTGATAATTGTACGGAGACTACTTCTCGTAAGAATATGTATACCTGAAATATAAAATAGATATAGTATTCTTATATATATATATATAGAGTGTTAATCAAGCATATAATAATATTCAAGCATATAATTTGTAAAACTATGATATATATTTAAGATCGCCATATAAGCTCTGCTTCTATAATTATCCTGGTGTAAAAACCTAAATCTGATAATATTATGCATATGAATATTAAAACATAATCTATTTATAATGTATCGATGTTACCGCTCTTATCTGTTACGAACGTCGTTCAGCGTTCGGAAAACGCTTTATATTTTGAAAAAAATATTAACAATAAATTCTATTTTTACCTATTTTTATTTTTCTCATGCACGTGATAATTGTTTATTTTTATTTATTATCGTTTATTATCGTATCTATATTATAGATTTCAATTTATTTTAATAATTTACAGTTTTTAAATTAACTTTAATTTAATGATATATATGAAGTTACGCGGTGAATTAGTTTTTAAAACTGTATTTGTAAAACAATTAATGTCATCTACGAAATTTCCTAAATTTAATTATGTACTCAGTAATTTACTGTAATGAATGATTAAATTTAAGTGAATTAAGTCATCATTATTATCATGTAATCAACCATTATTTAATATTACTTGATCGGTTTCAACAGACTATCGGCAATTTTATTTCAATATGTATAAAATATATATGAATATATATATATATATATATATATATATATATATATATGTAATAAACTCGATAAGTATAAGACATGCGAGCATGTACACACCATATCGTCTACAACGCTACACCATATCACACCATACTATACACACACCCCTATACACCCACATATATATACTCACACCGTCGCACATGCACACACGAACATAAAGAATGCATTCTTGGTTACCCTCACCCATATCGTTAACGCGAGCCACTCACACTCCGCCCCAATGCAGGGAGAATACCAGCCGTCGAGTCTCATCTCTCCACACACACATACCGCACATATACAAACCTCACACCCCACGCCACAAACCACTATACCTCACACCACCACACCACACACCCCCAACCCCACACACTCACACCCCACACCCTCATACAGGGAGAATACCAGCAGTCGAGTCTGCAGTCAGCCGACGTCAGGGCTGAGATGCCCGAGACCTACGTAGTGCAGCGCTACATACAGGACCCGTATCTGGTGGGCGGACGTAAGTTTGACCTTCGCGTCTACGTCCTCGTTACCTCCGTTAGTCGTAGGGAGAACTCGAGTTTATAACGGGGGCGACCGCAGCGGAAATATGATGTGATATTATGCCTTTTCGGAGGATATATCCTATCTATCGTATTACTATTTTGAAAACTAAGCGAAAACGAACAACATTTTCTTTAATGAATATTATTATTTTTATTATTATTTGAATATCACAATTTATAGAATTGTTTCTACTATTATTTAAGTGTCTAAATAAACTATTATTATTATTATTATGCTCGAGTTCATGTATCATCTCCTGTGTAATTAGAGTATCTATTGTTTCAGTATTGTTTATGTCGCAGAATTAGTACATATATAATATCATCTCTCTACCTCTCCTCGCCCTCTAAATATGCATAATCCTCATCCCTCACTACTCACTAGTATATATACTATTCATCTTCTCCCTCTCCCACAATGCATAACTTTATCACCCCTCCAGTGGAGGGCCTCCACCCCACTTCTCACTAGTACGTGCAATAATCATCTCTATCCCCCCCTCTCGGTACATAACCCCACCCCTACCGCAGTACGTGCCCCTGAAAGCTTGGCTCTACAGGAGTGGCTTCGCTAGATTCGCTAACACCCGGTATTCCATGGAGACCATCGATGATTCATGTTCGTTGTTATCGATTCCGTAGTCTTTGGTATATATAGTGATGCATCATGAATCATGATTCATGATTAATTAAATACGCATCTGTCTATGAATATTATTAACATTTGTATTCACGGTTCAACGATTTCATCTTATCATATTTCCAGCTCAGATATAGGTCTAGATGTACACTTTTTAGTCTACACATACATAGAATACCCGGTCTACTCGTTTTATATCATTGCACATGTTAAATATAGCACTGAAACATATATATATGTACACTGTATAATGTACAGTGTACATTGTGTAATGTATAGTGTGCAATCTATCTCATAATAAAGGGTCTTAGCTAACTATATGATTATAGTTAATGATTATAGTAAGCTAACTATACAGTGTACAGTGTTCACTAGGAGAGCCAGTTTAGTAACCTTTTAGTTTCCTTCGTAGAAAAGTGCCATCTAACTTATAAACAATTCTCTTAATTATTACAGATTTATTAAAAAAAAAAATTTGAAAAATGATAAAAATTCAGAAATCCATAACAATATTAAAAAAAAGATAAGAATTGACATTGTAAGATATCGAAAAAATTTAAATAATAAATATATACTAGTAACAATTTTCCTTTAACATATTCTTATTTAAAAACAACTTTATAAAATATTTTAAAATTCAAAAATAAAATTATAAAATTATACTACAGAAATTATAATTTTATTTATATATTTTTCTAAATCGAAAATAATTATCAATAGTATAATTTAATTAATTTAATGTTTATAATATATGTATATCATAATTATATATATATAAAATTACAAAAATTAATATAAAAATAGGATATACTTATTTAAAAAGTGAGTTTTATTGAGTATTTGAACAACACTATTTTTTGTTGGTAAACTAGTCATAAATTTTGTTATTGTTGGAAAAAATATTTCGTTTTTAATTTTGACACAACACAAATATCTCTTATAGATTTAGAACAACATTTTATGTTTAATTTAAAAAAAATGTCAATGAAATAATCAATTAAAATATAGTAATTTGATATATTTAAAACAAAAAATTAATTGAAAATTTTACATAATTTGTATTTAATATAAATGTTATATTTTATTATATATATATACTTTATTACTTTATAATATATTTATATACATATATGATAAATATTACACTTTTATTATAACATTCACATGCACAAATACACATAAAACAATAAAATATGAATTTATATTAAATATAAATGCAAATATTTCTTCATTAAAAATGCTTATCGTTTTATCAATATTTTGTAAAGAAACTGCACAAATTATGTTTATTATAACATTTATGATCTGCTATAAGTGAGATAGAAAAATGGGCTACTCTACTGTATACTGTGTACGGTGTACACTGCACAGTGTATATTACCTAACGTATATCCCCACGCACACCTACAATGTAGGTCCTACACCCACCCCTACATATACCCACCCCCACACCCACCTACACACACCCCCCCATACCATCCTACTCACCCCCACACCTACTCCCATCCCCCACACCATCCTACACACACTCACACCCCCACAAAGATGTGCACCTGACCAACGTGGCGATACAGAAGCTAGCCCCCGACTACGACCCTGAGAAAGGCTCCAAGTGGTCGATACAACAGCTCAGGAGGTACATGACTCATAAACACGGACATAAAGAGGTTAAGCGAAGCGCTAAGTGTGATAATCATGATAAGAATGATAAGCAAGATAAGCATGATGAGCAAGATAAGTAAGATAAGAATAATAAGCATGGATATATTAGTGATGCTAAACCTTTAGCTCGAGATTTATGTGGGGAAGGCTTAGTACTTTCTTTTAAGATATAATGTGTAGTTTTTATAATTGCCTGTGTGGCTCAGTTGGCTAAGTTATCAGACACGCAAGCAGTAGGAAGCGGAATCGAGCCTCGTCCGGACCATTAAAATAGGTCTTAAAATAATATTTATAAGTGATCTTATATAATTGTGTACAAATAAATGATCGGCTCTCGTTAAAACAATGGATTCCTTAACACGAGAGCGGCTTCGAAGGGTAATCTTAAGTTCTTGGATTGGATGAAAAGACTCCTCCAAAATAAAATAACAATAACAATAATACTATAGTGATTCACTATAGTGATATATATGAACATAATTATATTGCCTCAATATATTTCAAAAGTATCAGTATCAAATCGGGATCTGGTAGTTGCGAATTAAAAGTATAAAATCTGGTTCTGGTAGTTGCGAATTAAAAAGTATCAAATCTGGTTCTGGTAGTTGCGAATTAAAAAGTATCAAATCTGGTTCTGGTAGTTGCAAATTAAAAAGTATCAAATCTGGTTCTGGTAGTTGTGAATTAAAAAATATCAAATATAAATAATTATGTATCAGATCATAAAACATCGTACTATTTACACCACTAGATTACAGCAAGCCTAATAACAGCCTAATAACAGCATGATAGAAGTGATTGTAAACCATTATTAGTTAAAGTATAGCTGTGAGTTGACATTATAGCAATGTGCTAGCAATGTGAATCTATGTCTCTTGTGAATGTAATAACTATTTATTTAATCATTCTTATAAAATTAATATATATCTATATAAATTATTTAATTAGATTTACATACATATATATATGAAAGGTATTTTCAATGAATTTATACGTTAAAATGTAAAGTTTCATTATTTAAATATAACGTAATCGGTATATAATAATAATAATAATAAATATTTATTAGAAGAAAGTTGTACATTTTTTTCGTATGAAGTATATAAATTAATTATTTTGTTATTTCCTCTAAAGGGTTTCAGATAAAGATCAATATCTTTTCTATGCCGACATATAATAAATATAATATTTCGCACGCACGCATTCCACACATATGTCTTACGTAGGTTTCGAGATGTTTCGACGACATGAGTGATATATTCGTGAAGAGTCTGCAGAGCGTCAAGAAGATAATGATTAACGACAAGCACTGCTTCGAGTTGTACGGCTACGATATTCTGTTCGATGAGTTACTGAAACCGTTCGTTCAGCTTCTCTAGATCTCATTTTTATTTAGCACATGCGCACATGTATACTTAGACTTACACCTATATACATAAAAATATATATATATATATATATATATATATATAATATATATATATATATATATATATATATATATATATATATATATATATATATATATATATATATATATATATATATATATATATATATATATATATATATATATAGATACTATGTAGATTACTCATTATATACTTAAACATCATATCTCAAAACATATCACATTACTGTGTATGTAGGTATGTAGTACATATATATACATTCGATAATAATATTCTTGTATTGCATCCTTATTATTATTATTTGTTTTCTTATTTATTATTATTATATCATCAACGTATGATATTTTTGTTATTACAATGATATTATTAATATAGCTACTTATAGTTTTTGAATATCATTCCATATATTATATTTAATATTCGCGAAATAAATATCCGGATATTGAATGGCCATTCATTCATACGTTTAGCATATCTAATCTTACCTCATCATACGCCACCATATCTCATCATATCTCATCATATCTCACCATATCTCACCATATCTCACCTAATCTTTCATTCTCATCGTACTGCCCCATATCTTGCCCCATAGCTAGCTCACCTAGTGTCTCTCTCTCCCACCAGATGGCTGATAGAGGTGAACGCGTCCCCTTCATTGACGGCCAGCAGTAACGAAGATTACCAACTGAAATACGGCCTACTTGATGATGTCATCACCGTTATCGACCTTGAGAACAAGTTTACATACACTCACACTAATAGCGATTCTAATCGTGTAGTTGATTATGGATTCAACCTCGCTTTTATGATAGTTTAAATATGGGTATTGGGAATACCCAACAATATTTAGTTATTTGTAGTTATTTTTTTTAATTTAGGTCAATTTTGGGCTTGCCAATATACAGTCCTGGTCAAATTTAACAACATTTAACTAAGGAATTGATAGGAAAATACCAAAAAAAATTAAATATGTATATTTTTTACATTTATAATTAAGCTATAATCATGAAATTTCAGAATATGTGTAATGTGTATAGTTCCTATGAATAATATCAAATTAATTACAAAATTAATTTTATATTTGGTATATTTTTAATTTATAGGATTTTCTATTATTTTTTTGATATCTCATAATTTGTTATAAGAATCATTAAATTTGATAACATTAAATTTTATATAATAAAAAACAATTCATTAATCGCTATATATAATAATTTGTCTTAACAAATTATAACTACCATGTTATTTCTTTATTTTTTTAAAATCATCAATAAATGAATATTTTTTCTGTGGAGTTTGGTACCTTTACAAATTTTAAGATTTTGTTTTCTACCTCATTTTAAGATGTTATATTTTAGCTTCATAGTATTATATTTTTAAAAAAATAGCTCTTTATAATTTTAATGAATCAACGTGACCTAATTTTTAGAAAATGTTTATATATAGGGGTAATTGTCTCGATAAGCAACACTTCTTCTATAATTACCCTGGTATTTACCTAAATCTGATAATAATAATAATATATTTAAATTTTATTCTATCGTTTAAATTAATATAATAATAATAATTATAATAATAGAAAGGTTTATTGACTCACAAAACGATGGACTTTTATATGCGTCAAGTTGAAATAATAAAAAAAATAAATAGTTACACAAATAATAATAAATTTAAAAAGAAGAAATTATAATGATAATATATATGAATGTAGTCGACATTTAAAATAATAAAATATGATTGTGTCCGTAATTCATCGGGAAGACTGTTCCAGTATTTCGGAGAAGCGTATCTAATAACTAATATTGTAATTAGGTATACTATAGATAATATTTACTATATATTAATGTTATCTATTAGAAGAATATAATATTTAAAAAAATTACTCATTATTATATAGATCAATTACGATAGATTACAAACAAATGTACAAAATTAATGTTCTTTTTTATAAACATAATCAATACAATTATATAGAAGTAACGATATTTCGAGATTTTTGTTTCGAGTTATTTTTTTTAAAACATTTAGCGCATCACCAATATTGAACCGAAAATATTTGTATTACTAAAATAGTGTCATGAACATCATACCTATAGAATCTACAATGTCGTGGTATCATCTGGAAAATAAACTCACTCTTAGCGCACACGTATGCGTATACATGCTCGCACATACACGAGCATTCATATACTCGCATACATACATGCACACATACGCGCACTTTAGTACGCGGAACTAATGGATATTTCGTAATACTTTATTTCCACCTATTCGTTCCTCATTATAAAGTTACAGTTTCAAAGTTGCACGAATATATTTCATGCGAACATTTCACCTCTGCAACTGTTAAGTGATGATTTCGATTAAAATTTAATAATTACTCTATTTAAACATAAATATTTATTTCTCTATTTCTCTATCTACATTATATTCTATAAAGGGTATTTGTACTGCATAGATTTAGGTTCTACAATTACCCGTTTGTAACAAGTCTAAATCTCTATTAGTAGTAATAATAGTGTGGTAGTAATAAAGTGACTGTATTTCCGTTGTAATTATAATTTATTAATCTATTAATAGATTAACCGGCAAAGAGAAACAAGTTGGAGGTTTTGATGTCCTTTGGGAGGACGGACTCTCTCAAGAAGAGGAACACGAATTGTTGCAATCATATCTAGGTCAAAGTTCACATATGTTATACAATGTGGTTTATTATGTTATATAATCTCTTTCTCTCTCTCTCTCTCTCTCTCTCTCTCTCTCTCTCTCTCTTTTTCTCTCTCTCTTTCTCTCTCTCTCTCTCTCTCTCTCTCTCTCACTCTCTCTATCTCTCTCTCTCTCTCTCTCTCTCTCTCTCGTTTATAATGCATTACTAATATGCGTGTTTATTATGATAACTTGTATATATAAAATACACATAAGAAAAAGTAAATTTGGTTTATAAATGTATATTATACATAACTAACAATCAAACATCTGAAATATTGTAAACATATACAGAAAATTACTATTTTTCATTTTTGTGGATAGTCCCATAAAATTGTTTCAATAATTTTGTATAGTTTATACATATTTATTCATTCTTATAAGATACAAATATAATATATTGAAAAAGTATATTTTACATATATGTATATTTTAAATGAGTGATAAATATTATTAAATGTAAATGATCATTGAAATAATTCACCATACTTTTACCACTAATCTTTGTGGTTGTAACATAACATTAACTGTGCTTTATTTATAGGTTGCAATATAAATAGGAAGAAGAAACACAATGATACGTTTCAAGATAATCAAGTTAAAAAACCATAACAATATATACCTCTTGTTTCCATATTAATTATAGATTGTTCTAGAATATTATGTATTATTTGTATCCATTATTCGTTGACTGTCGATGTATTATTTATATATTTATATTATTCTATTAAATTACTTAATATTTTATTATATGAATATTGTGATATTATTTATTATTTTAATGTATACATATATGTATAGTTATATATATATGTATAGTTTTTAATAAAAATATTAATTTTTAAATTAAACTAAATGCAAAATTATTATTATAAATTAATTAATAATGATAATTTAACTATTTTTATTTTTATTATCAATAAATAAATATCAATAATTATTATTTACTACTAATTTATCACCAACAACACTAATACTAATGATAATAATAATAATTTGTAGTTTTAATTATGGTGTTAATAAATTAGTTTTGATTAAGGTACACATAATTACGCGCATCCAGGATAAATAATCAAGTGATCAATGACATATCAAGTATAACTTCAGATAAGGCTGTTAGGATTAAGCCTATCTATTCCATGCTAATTGATACATCGGAACTTATATAACAGGGGGAGCCAGTTGTTATGATAAACTAAATTGTCCTAAGATTATATGTAACATTAAGGAGATAGCTACGGTAGTTGCGATTGGTCAACCCTAGTCCGCCACCTCTTCAAGTGTACAATACGGTGTATGCACTAGATATAGTGGACCTTTTATTTAACTATATTTAATAATGTACGTATATCGACTAACTATAGATCACTAGTTGCCGTTGAATGCTATTAATAGACTAATGAATCTATATGATAAGCTATTATGATGTGATGGGCACGACAGGATGGTGCACCGATAATAAGTATATATATGATTAAGCACGTGTATTCTCTGTCAGGATATGTATGTAACTATGAGTATAACTATTAACTTCTGAAAGTTGTGTTGAAATCCTTCTTCTATGAGTTTATTTAACGTAAACATATCATAATGTACTATTGAAAAGATAATATTTAAAATTGTAATAAAAAATGACAGAATTATTTTTTCCCCATGCATGTATTATATTTGTCATCCCTAAGGTGAATATTTGTTACGAATTAAAAAAGTTAAATTTAAGTATACTACGGATTATTTAAATAAATATAAAAGATTATATTGCGTCTTGCACTTATTATCTTATTATATTATTATCTAAATTAAAAATTATCTAAAGTAAATAAGATATTTCATATCGTTAAATTAATTATGTACATACATATAACGGCCATGGTTCCTTCCACCCGTATGATATATTATCAGCTAATAATTTAAATTTCTAAGTAAATTGAATAACAAGTTTTTGAAAATAGTTTAACGAGTATAGACAAGGCGATTAGATTTTTACATATTTATTTATTTTCAAACAAATATTTTATATTTATAACATAAGACATTGATTTGTATTATTGATAATTGTTAGTAATTTAAAAAAATAATTCTCGATTATACTACAAAATTATAGAGATAAATAAATTATAAAAATTAGCGACATCAAACACGATATTTATATAGAAAATAGTATGTGTTTTTTGGTCATTTTTTTTTGAGAATTTTGAATGACCAAGTAAATGCCATAACATAATCGATCAAAAAAAAAATCATCCTATTTTTGTAAAGATATATCTAATTTATTTTCTGAGTGAGCAATACTATTATGAGACAACAGTTTCACCTTAATACGGGTTCAAGCCTGGATCATTACAATAATGTTTACAATACTATATATAGTGATCTTATATATTTGTGTATATAATAATGATTGACTCTTGTTAAACTATTGATACCTTAATATGAGAACGGCATTTATGGAACATTAGAGACATATTGTTATATTATAAACTTCATCTAGTTCCTGGATTATATCAGAGATCATATGGTGTGTATTCTAATGTAGCAACTAATAACGGCATTTACAATAGAATAGGTTATGCCATATGTAAACATTACCTATCCTTTATTTTCACACGATGAATCGAGACAACATATTTTAAGAAGTCAATAATTAGAAGAGTAGGTTAACTGGAAGTTTTCTGGATGTTATTCTTACTAGACTACATTGGACAGTGATAATTTATCTTGATTTTGATCTATTTATACCTGTATTATTGTATATCTATATGTATTGGTACATATAGATATATATATATATATATACAATATTTTAGAGTCGACTACGATCTGAAAGTGGAAATTTAAGATCTTTGTAGTAGTAGTTAAGTGTATACATATTATATGTAAATATACATGTGTTTAGTTAGTTAGCAAAGAAAATCGTAAAGAGAAATATAGTATAAGGTGACATTCCTGTACTTTTCATACATCAACTGGTACTTCTCATTACGTCTACATATTTTAACTTTTTCAATGTTTTTACTTATTTAAAAAGTTTATTTATTGAATATATTTTGTTGATGTTCAGGTCATCAATAATAAGTTGATTTTGTTCTTCTTTGGAAATGTTAGCTGGCTTGCCGATATGTATTTTATACATAGTTTAAATCCTCTCGAATAGATGTTTTAGTTTATTCTATTGTAGTTTTAGTTACCATATTGTCATTTAAAGTTTTCCAAATAGTGGACTTTTTGTTTCCGATAGCACTTATTATTTCTTTAATATATCTTTAATACTCCATATTATGCTTTTTCTAGTTCATTGATAATTTTAAGTGTACCTTACTTTTCTCGAAGATGCCGATATTATATCGCGATGGTTTGCTATCTTAAGATATAAATATAACTGTGCTATCTTATCTTATATGATCGTATACGGTTTTTACGTTTGTCATAGATATATACGTGATCCTATGGGAAGAGTTTCTTGACTATAGATTTAAATGCGAGGAACTCTGCATCTATTTCTTTACTATCACTTTAAAGCGTGTACAAAGATAGTCCGAAGGACTTCGTACTTCGTAGTATCTTTGGTGTGTATATGTTATTTATGAATATTTCTGTTGTGAATAGAATATATTTCTTAATTTAGTTACAAAGGTATGTATGATATTTTGGTATGTATTTCAGACTGGTATGATTTATTAATATTTTATTAATCCTCGTTTGTTCGAATACTTACCGGTTATGAATAGATAACATATTGTGATACCTCACTAATAAAAATGTTATATAATATACAGTTTTTTTTCCAATGTTTTTCTATCACCAATTTGTGGTATAGTGCATTATGCACATGGTTTGTAGACTATAGTGTTGTAGTTAGTATCCCTCTAGCTACATCCACCACCTAGCCATAAAAAGCGAAAAGGAAGGCCGAGCGTGTAAGTCCTTTCCTGATGGTTTTATGGTTATACAAGTACAAATTATTTCAATGCCTCCAAGTGGAATACGCCGGTAAACTGTTTACTTAGTATACAGGCTAAATTGTAGGGGATCTAGGAGAAGTTAACTTTGATTCAAAATCTTTCTGCTGCCTTGTAGTAAGACCTCTTTAGGTCAGTGCAACTCTGAATTCAAACGCACCGCTATAGTTACGCCCATAGCAGTATTAGCAAATGAAAGACATGACAAGTACATCAAACAACACTTGCCTTTAAAGTCCCTAATATAACCTTCCCTATAACCGAAACGATCTCTAAGGAGAAATATGATGGACCTACTCCGCAAGGAAGGATAGATCTTGATAAATGTGTAGGTAATAAGGCCAAACTATTAAGATGCAAACGAGAAATCATTGTATCGACTATGAACGTTAGAACAATTCGAGAAGAACATAAACAACTAGAACTCAAGTATAATTTACAAAGCCATGATCTAGATATTCTTAGTATACAGGAACATCGAATTATGCATGATGAAACTGTTGAGAGAATGAAAGTTAAGTATAATAATATTGGAAATAGCACACTTATAACAACATCAGCATGGAAAACTTATCAATGTGCATCAACAGGAGGAATTGGTATAATGTTAAACAAAAGATCAATAAACTCACTATGCGAAGTTATATCACACTCTGAGAGAATATTGATAAGCACATTCCATGGACATCCTGCAACACCTATTATAATCATATATTCACCTACAAATTCTAGCGAAGATGAAGTTTTAAATAAATTCTACGATGCAATTAGAAGAGCTATATAAACTATACCAAATCACAATGTCTTAATAATTAATGGAGATTTTAATGCAAGGATAGGGAAAGATTACGGGAATTTTACATATCATCAAGAAACAAATAAAAATGGTGTATTATTAATAGATATTATAAATGAAAAACAATTAGTAATAACAAAAACATGCATGTTTTCAAAAGAATTTGAATACACTTTGGACATATATGGATCCGTGCTGCAGGAAATATCAGCTTGAATATATCTTAATGAGAAAAAAATGGAGAAACAGCATCACAAATGTGGAAGCATACAGTACTTTTTCTAGCATTGATTCAGATAATCGAACCATATCATCTAAAGTAAGACTAAGTTAGCGATCGAATAGGAATACATTACCAAGAAAACTCTGTTGTAACTGGCCTTTATTTAAACCTGACACGTCCCTTCAGGAGAAATAAGCATTTGAAATAAAAAATCGATTTATCTTGCAAGGCGATGAAGATATTTCAGACACATATGAACGATTCATAGATATAAATGCTGAAGTTACAAGAGAACTAGTTAAAATATGTTAATCCACTGATAATACTTTTTCTAGAGCTAGAGAAGACACTCGTATAGCAAATAGAGAGTATGAAGACAATTCAAATGAGACTAATCAACATAGCAATACCGAATCGTGCAATAAACTATATACAACATATACAAATATTGCAGTTGACACCATAGAAGAAGAGATCAAACAAATTTAGAACGCTGCTCTCAACATGAGTACCTATTAAGCTGGGAATTAATAAATGAAATGACTGGTAGAAAAACAACTCAAAAAGGAATGATAAAAGGAAAGAACCAAAAAGATCGTCTACAAACTTGGTACAAACAATTTTAGGATTTATTAGGCAAACCATCAAATATTGAAGACGAAAATGAAACAATAATACAAGTTATACAATCGCTAGAGATAAAGCCTGGAGCTTTTGAAATGTATGAGTACAAGTTGGAAACAGAGGTAATCAAAGATGGTAAAAGCTGTGGTGTTGATGAAATACGGTCAGAAGTATTAAAACGATGTAATATAGATGACATTATCCTCTACTTCTGTAATAAATCACTATTAGATAAAATTAAGCCAAAACAATTGTCAATTTTGAATATAATTCCAATACCCAAGAAAGGAGATCTTAGACTATGTAGTAATTATCGTGGTATAAGTATTACTTCATTAGTAGCGAAAACTTATAATCGTATGATACTGAACAGTATTAGGCCTCATCTAGATTGTCATCTAAGGAAAAATCAAAATGGTTTCAGAAGTGGCAGAACGATAACCAGTCAAATATTAGCACTCACAAATGATTGAGGGAATCAAAGATAAGAATATAGAAGCAATCCTGATATTCATCGAATTCAAGAAAGCCTTTGATACTATACATATAGGGAGCATACTTGCGATACTGAAAGCTCATGGGATACCGGAGGAGTTGGTGACGGCTATTCGCATAATGTATGAAGATACTACTGCTAAGGTCATTACACCTAATGGAGAAACGGAAACTTTCAATATTCTAGCTGGTGTCTCACAAGGAGATACGTTAGCTCCATACCTTTTTGCCATAGTTATCGATTTTGTTATGAGAACAGCTTTACAAGGAAGAGAAGATAAACTAGGTTTCCAACTAAGTAAAAGAAAAAGCAGAAGAGTACCACCTATCACTGTTACAGATATGGACTTCGCAGATGATATTGCATATGTAAGTGAAGGTATCAAAGAAGCCCAAGAGATGCTCACTCGAGTCGAAAAATCAGCAAAACGAGTAGGACTAAGCATGAATACAGGTAAAACGAAATACATGAACTACAATACCAATCAATAGTTTGAAATAAAAGCTATAGATGGGTCAAATCTGAAAAAGGTTGAAGAATTCAAGTACATAGGGGCATGGATAGACAGCAGTGCAAAAGATTTAAAAATCAGAAAAGTGCTTGATTGGAGAACAAGACATCAAATGAGGAATATCTGGAAATAAACTCTTAGTAGGAAAATGAAACTTATGCTCATGCACACCACAGTTGAATCGGTTCTGCTGTACGGATGTGAGACTTGGACCCTAACAAAAATACTACTCAAACAACTTGATGTCACATACACTCGAATTCTACGAATGATATTAACATTGGTCTCAGAAAGTTACTAACGAAGTACTATATGGGGCTATAGAAAAATATCTACAAAGATTAGACGTCGATTCTTAAAGTTTGCTGGACATTGCCTACGTAGAGATGATGAAGTTGTTTCGGATATAGTTCTTTGGGAACCTACTCATGGAACTAGAAGATGGGGAAGGCCACCAGAAAGCTACATCAGGAATCTCGAGCGCGAAACTGGTATACCGGCGAGCGAGATGAAAGTAGCTATGATGAACTGTGATGTTTGGAGAACTTTTACTGTCCGGGAAACAACAATCCCGAAATAATCAAAGTAAGCAAAATGGATTACCGAGTTATGATTACATACTATAATTGCTACTTATAAGCAGTATACTACTGGATGGTGATAGGTGAATACGTAGTTTACTTATTCTTTTCTGATATTAAGTATTTAGACCTATGAGATTATCTAGTCGAGATATTATTATCGTTGATATATCATCTTAGAATGAAACTAGGTTTGTTAGTCTGTAATTATAGAATAACTTAAGTTATATAGGTTATATATATAGGTTATATATTAGTGTATTTGAAACTATTTAGCTTACTATATATATATATATATATATATATATATATATATATATTATGCCGAGCAAACTCGACCTGGTAAGGTTAGGTAATATATAAAATATTTCCCTGGTGATGTAGGAATTTTGTCCCTATTGTTACGGAATTCATCTCGTACCTACTATTCGATTTACATAGAAAATTTCCACTTTCAATACATCGCTCACATTATGAGTATAACAGGAGATTATTGCGGTTTGATAACACCCATTGTAAGCGTAGCTATCGTAATGCTCGGTTTCATAATTTTAATACTGGAAAGTGCATACACTAATTAAAGAACATTCCGGTTTTACCAATGGCTGCGTTTATAAGAGTTTTACAGACTCAATAACGCGTACATTTCCAGCTTTCGAATATTTGTTATTTTGTTACAATATATACCCATCTAGTGGAGAGTGCTCTAATATCGACATGCACGTAATATCGACACCCTAGGATATCCTTCTGCCGAGCAAGATCGACATGGTAATGTAAGGTAAGATATATCCTAAAATAATATTACAATCAAAAAATAATTAATGTATGAAATTCTAATCAATATAATTCTAATTCAGTATAAGTATAATTTTTTTAATATTTATATTTTTTTAATTATTAACAAAAAACTGATTTTTTCGTTACAACTCAAACAACTAAATTTATGAAATTTTTGAAGTACAATATAGATTCTCAATCATTTCAAAATGTAGGTATTTTAAATATTTAAAATAAATCTTATATATCTAATTATACTTTACAATGTGCCGATTTTTTTTTATTTTTCATAATTTGTTACAAAGTTATAAATTTGTATCTAAACAACATATATTTTCATACATTTTCACCCTAATTGCATCTAATATCGACACCCCTGTTATCTCAAAGTTAAACAAACTAAATTTAAATTTAAAATATATATTATATGTATATATCTACTTAATACTTATATATATAAAATTTGGGAATATTTAATTGAGAAATAATAAAGTTATGGCGATTTATTGTTAGGGTATCGGTATTAGAGTACTCTCCCCTATATATGTTCTTATATTCAGATGATAACTGTATATGTCGTCTCAGCATAGAAAATTACCTACAACCGGTTACATGTTTCGGTTTTATGACTGTAAACTGTACTTATGAAGAAAGTGGACGTCCAATGAAACGTCGTCCATGTAGGTGAATCTAGAGTTTAGATTAAATAAATGCGTTTTCAAAAGTTTCTCGAACTTTTATTATGTTGGGTATTATTCTACTTTTTTCAATAGTATTCGAGTTGTGAAATTTGCGACGACGATTGGGTTATTCGCTTCATTCCTATTATTGCATGCAATATATTTGTACACTCAGCTGATTGCTAGACTAACACCTTATATATTGCAGGACGCGCTCCTCACGTTACTGCGCGATGAGCTATGTGGGATAATTTATTAAGAATAGAGTCATATTTAGTTGTCGGTGGATACATAATATTCCAGTTTTCAACTCAGTATAAGTGTGTGTGTGTGTGTGTGTGTGAGTGTGTATATGCGTGTGTGTGTGTACGATATATGATATGTTATTTCAAAAACTCAGCTTTCATTCTGTATCGTAACAATCAATATAACGAATTTATTATAAAATAAACAAAACTTGTGATTATTGCATACGACTAAATTGTATAGTTAAATATTTATGTTATTTTTAATTATTAGGAATGCATGCATTATTGATGCCATACCTATGAATATTACAACTTAATTAAGTAGTATTTAAACTGTATCTAATATATCAGATAAATAAACTCTAGGTCATACTTAAACTCATACATTTATGAGGAATAATAATATATATATTTTAAATATATTAATTAGAGTTTTAATTTTCAAAGAATTTACACTAACTCCGAGAATAGTATAAATATTGAATATTATTTCCATAGTAACACGTATTGCTATCTTATTTAATATTTTTAATTCACTAGTTGTAATATATTTATACGATATACATTATATTTAATTAGTATCTTACTCTATATATACTAGATACTATATATTAGTTATTAGATTTAGCGTTCACTACTACATTGACGACAATGGGTATGAAATTCGTGCAAGTGAACAACGGTAACAAGAAGAGGAAGGAGTCGACGAGCGTTCTAGCAGCGCATCGTCTCAACGTACTAGAGGTGGGTATTGAGTAACACCTAGTATAAGGTGTCCTATATGCGTGTGTTTGTGTGTGTTATAACAGTGTAATATAACTAGGGGCGCTGGAACGATTTTGTATGTAGGGGGGAACCAACCAATAAAATAAATGTTATTGTAAAGTGGGGGGGAACCAATACATACGTGGTCCCCCTAGATTTTAAAGTGGGGGGGGGGGATATATCCCCCCGTCCCCCTTGTTGCTGCGCCCCTATATAAAAAATCAGTAATACTAGTAGTTGTATACGCACATCAATGTTAGAGTATACTTTATAGGTGATATATTATTACTAGATATATGGTTGTTACTAATTAACATTATGATATAATAGTAAATATTAATAATATTATTAGTTAATATTAACACCTACTATAATTAAATATACTTACGTAATTGTTTATATATTGTTTAAATAATTATTTAGATATACGAGAGAATCGGGTATATAAAGGGTAGTTAAAGGTCAATAGATGACGTGAATGAACTATTTATATAATTTTCTTTATTCACGACTTTACGATGTATAGAATGTATACGATAAATAATGTGTACGTAGGGTGACTAACGTATACGTACCGATTGTTTAACATTGAAGTACACGAAAACATATATGCTACGAGGTCAATTACATATTTCGTGAATATAAATTATATATATATAGCGTGGCTTCATTCTACAGTTAATGATATATATATATATATATATATATATATATATATATATATATATATATATGTGTGTGTGCGTGTGCGTGTGTGTATGCGTATGTATGATATTATGGCGTGTTCACACGGTACATATCTACGACACGATAAATCGTCGTACATTTCGTCATATTTCTACGACACTATGATAAGTTGGTCGTAGATTCTAATCCGCGATGATCAAATTTTCTCAGATTCACACGTGACATGATATTATCTACAGTGTAAACACCCCCTTATACTTATTATACTCTGAACTATGATCTCATAGATTGTCATAGAAATAATGAAGGTACAAGTATTATATTTGTAGGAAATATGTAATTTATGTAGTTTATACAAATTATATTAGTTGATTATTTTTTCATTTTTGTGTATTTTGCAACAACATATTAAGGTTACCTAAGATTTTTTTCAAAAATATAATAAATATGATAAAAAAATGTTTAATTATAATTGTACAAAATATTTTCTATAATTATAAAATTAGTTTGTAAAAAAAACCAAGAATATATTTTTTAAATAATCTAATTTTACAATTCATATAAACTATATATATTACTGGCGTTCTAAAATATAATGTATGTATCTTAATTATGTTCACGTAAACTACACACGTATATAATTTAATGATAATTTACCTATATTTTCCCCGAGTACATTTTTGATATCTTTTATTTTTATACCAGATGTGTTTCCAATAAACCTAAACAAAAATATAAAAAGTGTTACGATATACATTATGTACATACTATGTATAATATATAGTTTATATATACTACATACACATAGGTACCCACATACAAAGTTTCAATAATAGAAACATTACATATCATCACACTTAATGCGCAACATTCTATATTAGTTTATTTTCATAATTCATAAGTTATACCATTTTTATACATTTTTAAAAACATAATTTGCTCTCGTAATATTTCACAAAAACAAAAAAACTAAATAGATACTTAATTAAATCATAATTTCTATTAAATACACAATGTTGAAACCGAATTTAAAAATGATCATCAATTTTACTGCACATACTCACCCGCACATCACTCCCTCATCCGCACACATCACTCCCGCACCCGCACACATCACTCCCGCATCCGCACACATCACTCCCGCACCCGCACACATCACTCCCGCTCCAGCACACATCACTCCCGCACCCGCACACATCACTCCCGCATCCGCACACATCACTCCCGCACCAGCACATCACTCCCGAACCCGCACACATCACTCCCGCACGCGCAAACATCACTCCCGCACCAGCACATCACTCCCGAACCCGCACACATCACTCCCGCACCAGCACACATCACTCCCGCACCAGCACATCACTCCCGAACCCGCACACATCACTCCCGCACCAGCACATCACTCCCGAACCCGCACACATCACTCCCGAACCCGCACACATCACTCCCGCACCCGCACACATCACTCCCGCACCAGCACATCACTCCCGCACCCGCACACATCACTCCCGCACGACGTGCAAACCTCACTCCCTCCACCGCTACCACCAGTACAAGTATCTACGCTCGGAGTTATCCGATATCGAGGCTGAACGGAAGAGATTTTTGCACAGATACTACGACGATCTGATAATCGTCAGCAAAGATCGTAGACAGATCATGAATAGTACCGGATACAGGTTCACGATGACCTTGAAACTATTTTATTTTAAACAAATATAAACACCTTGTAATATCGTGAATATATCTATAGATATTGAATTTATATATATTCATTCATATATATATTCATTATAGTATTAACTAATAATTATAAATATTATAAACTATAATTTACAAATACACATTCACATGAACATACATACATACATTACACTACTGTTAGGAGATATCGAATTAAAAAAGCTAATCGCTTTCACTGATTCTCCTTAAACATTGTCTATAAACTGAATTCATTCATTCATTCATATGTGATATGTTATTTAAAAATATAACATAAAACAATTAGTCACCAATTGTATACCTATTCCGCTATTGCGGTAACACATTACGTCATAACACTATAGTGTATACATCGACACAAATAAATCCGTAATTCCCAAGCAACCAAACGCGTTGCGCGTCAACGTAAAATATATAACAACGTTCCACCAGTGTATATATTATATATACAATTGTACAAGTCAAATAAATACATTGGATATTACAACAGCGATATCTATAGTGAAATATTATATTTTATAAAATATATCTCTTATCAATAAGAATTATTATTAATAGAATTATATATCAATATAATTGTATAATATATACATACGCACACATATACACACACATATACACAAACATATATATATATTGAATTGATTGATTGAATGTTTATTTAGACACTTAAATAAATCATAAATGATTTCTCAAAGGTGTATATAATAGAATACAAATAATAAAAGTAGGTAAACAATAAATACCAATAATAATAATACAATAAAATAGAATAAGCCGTACGGAAATTAATTAATAAAATAATAATGATAAACAATATTAATAATTCAGGTTACCACCTGATATCAATTGTTGTATATATTTCATGAATGTTTTATGCAATTTTATGGATCTAATATAGGGCGGGAGTGAATTCCATAGCTTAGGACCAATATAACTCAGTGCCCGAGTATTCATTTTTGAGGGACGTAGAATAGGGGTAGATAGAAGGTGAGATGCATGGTTTCTAAGTGATGGAAGGGGAGCTCTTTGTACTAGAGAAGCAGAAATATATGAAGGGCAATTTGAAGAGTATATTGAGGAATGAACAATAGATAATATGCGATAAGCAGAGCGTTTGTTAAATGTGAACCATGGAGATATGTGTTGGTATGAGGAAGTAGAGGAATGATCTCGAATACGTAGGTTATATGTTGTACGGATTGATGAACGAATAACTCGATTTAAGGGAGAGATAGATGATAATGGAATATTTATAAGGATTGAGGAACAGTAATCTATGCGTGAGAGTACAAGGGAATTAACTAGAGTTTTAGTAAGAGATACAGTAATTGATTTTCGTATTTTTCTAATTCTAAATAGATGATAATTTGCAGATTTAGTGATGGCAGTAATATGAGATATATATATATATATATATATATATACCATCTATTAGTGTTAATTTATACACTTATTTCTGTTTAATATTTCTGTGATTTATTTAACATCCCACATTAAAGTACTAATGCACTAATGAACTAATTAGTTCATTAGTTTGTAAATATACATTATTATAAAGGAATATGTATATAAGATATAATTAATGTAAAATAACTATAAATAATATGATTAATACGCAATAAATATTAGATATTTTCTAGTTTTTCTACTACATATCTATAAATAGAGGTTCATAGCATTTCACGAATGTATTATATCATACATGTCGTAAATACTGTATGAAATGAAGCATTACGAAAAGTCACGCTAATTGCGTCACCCACCACACCCAGTGCGCAGGTAAGTGTGTTCATCGATATAAAGAAAGTGACTTTCTTTATATCGATGAGTGTGTTATTGTGGAAATTGTGTTTAGCGTGAAAATTGATATTAACGGTATTGATTAATTACTTCATTATTTGCTAATTCTTCCTATGTATTAAACTTCTTATATTGACAATTTATCAATATTTAGATTGTTTATTACAAGTTGATTTAATAGGGTAATATAAAATAGTATTGTTAAATATAAAAATATAACATATATAATTGATAGGTGTTATACTTTATCATAGAGCTAGAGAAAAGCTCTCTAGCTCTATATCCTTTATGCATACTTATATATTAATAGTATGGGATGTACTAAAACGCAGTTGTAATCCAGTTATAATTTTATAATATTTATTTGTATACAATATACTTAATTTTATACTTTTATACTATAGTATAGTATAGTATATATATATATATATATAATAATATTATAGTATATATAGTAATATATCCTGTTATAATATACATAGGTATATATATATACCTATACCATTAGTACTACATGCATATTATAAATCGGCATTCAAGTCGTATATATAATTAGTAATTAGTAAACTTAATATTTTAATATAAGGCATTTTTACTCAATTTTGTAAAACTATTTACAAAAATATATTAAAACATAATATTTTAACATAATGTATTTTTTTAGAAATTTATGAAATAATCATATTAATATTATACTATATTATACCATATTATACTATATATTATATATAATATCAAAGTGTCAAATTATGTTTAACATGTGTAAATATGTATTATGCATTATTATAAAATTACAACTGGTTTACAACTAGGCAAATAAAAATTAATAACAATCTTTAAAACCTAGAATTTTACAATAAATACATTATTATTTTGATCATTTAATATCACTTATTTATTATAATATATAATATATATTATATATATATATAGTATACAAATATTAAATTAAGTATATTATATACAAATAAATATTATAATATGTATACATATATAATATAAACATTATATGGGAATATATATAAGTTATAATTATAATATCTATAGATAACATACAACTATTAATAATATTATATATATATATATATATATATATATATATATATATATATATATATATATATATATTAATGTATATATTTATATATACATTAGTGCTGTAAAATTATTAATTATTAATTATATAGTATTTTAATAATTATTCAATTCTAATTTACTAATTAATAATTATTTATAAATACTTATTATTAATTAATAACAATTAATTGTATATTATTAATTATTAATTATATATTATTTTAATAATTATTAGTATAGTATTTTAAATTGTACAGCATTACTATACACATATATATTAAGTATCACTATATACCAGTATACCGCCACTTAATTATTATAAATAAAATATATTTTAAAACTTATATTATTTATGTTATCCGGGAGGCCTCCGGTTGTCTAACGTCCTCAGTATGCTATCCGGGATCGCCTCCGGTATCGTTGTCGTGAATGCCATGTATCTAAACTTTTTGGCCAGCTTCTAGTCCGACAAATTGAATAGTCAAGATACAGAAGTTAGTATTTAATGTATACATCCATACACATATATATATATATATATATATATATATATACTTATATAACTTAACCTAGTACGTGCAATGCATACGTCGTGCATGTATGTGTGTGTAATTATGTAAAATCTACATATAAACTATTACCGGCCTTTGTCTAATTTTAATCCCCTGATGACCTAGATTAATATTCAATATGATGCAATATAGTCACAGAACTAGAGAGAAAGTTTCTCTCTAGCTCTATGACTATATATAGTACACATTTATTCTCCGTTCAAGTGATTTGTCGATCGTCCAAGTCTCACTGCCATATAGTAGGATACTTTCAATAGTGGCTTGAAAAGTCCTAATCTTTAGTTTTCTTTTTAACTTGGAATTCCAGAGTTTTTTCAACTTATGACATGCCTGCCAAGCTAGTGCCTTTCGGATCTCAAAGTCTTTTGATGAGCTACTCATCCATGCACCCAAGTATTTAAAGTTATTTACTACTTTAATATCTTCATTTAGTAATGAGTGGATATTTATTGGTTCACTTTGAGAAAAAGCCATTATTTCAGTTTTTCTTGAGTTTATTTTTAAACCTAATTTTAAAGCTTGGGTTTCTACATTTGATAGTAATTATTGAGCCTGCTCAATATCTTGTGATATTAAAGCAATATCATCTGCATAGCTTAGATCTGTAATCACTTTTGCTGGTACCCTACGACTCTGTTTCCTAGTTAGTTCAAAACCAAGATCTAACTGTTTTCCTTTCACAGCCATTCGCATTGCATAGTCAAGCACTATTATAAACAGAAAGGGGGCCAGCGTATCACCTTGTAGAACTCCAGTAGGTATATTAAACGATTTGGTTTTTGATACTCAGGTATTAAACACTTCGATTTTTCTCACTCAGGTGTTAGTACTTTCGCTTTGGTTCCTTTGTATAATGTTTCTATTGCTTCTACGATAATAGTGGGAATTCCGTAAGCCAAGAGTATTTTGAACATATTATTTCTATGTATAGTATCGAAAGCTTTCTTAAAGTAAACAAAAGTAATGATTGCTTTTAGATTCTTTTCTTTGATACCTTCTATTAATCTTCGCAGTGCTAGTATATGGGTAGTAGTTGATCTTCTGGGACGGAAACCATTTTGGTTATGCCGGAGAAGGGGATCTATAATTGGCTGAATTCTATTAAGTATTATCTTATTAGTTATTTTTAGAGCAATAACAGATATAGCAATTCCTCTATAATTGTCGACTTTATTAAGATTACCTGATTTTGGTATTGGCATTATTTGACAAGTAGACCATTGAATAGGTTTTTGCTTTTCAAGTACAATTTTATTTGCATATTTTAGAAGGATATCGTCAAATTTACAATATTTGAAAGCTTCAGGTGCAACACCATCAGGTCCTACTGTTTTTCCATCTACTAGATTATTCTTTACCATTAGATATTCGTCTTTTGTAAAAGCGTTGGTAAATATTTCTGTATGTTTAATTACAATTTCTGGTTCAAAATCATCAATTTCTTCTTCAGAATTATTATTGCCGAGTACATTTTTAAAATGAGTAAACCATTTATTGATTCTATCTTCGTTATTACTGGCTTTAATTATTCCTTTTTTGGTAGTTTTACGACCAGTTATATCATTGATTAGTTGCCAACATTTGGCATGTTGTCTTAATTTATTCGAATTTTCAATATAATAAACTGTTTTCTCGAGGTCATCACTTTCTATCTTATCATATGCTTCCTGTAGTTTTCTCTTGGTTTCTTGAAACATTTCATACTTTTCTTCTGTATTTGATAATACATACTTTTTATAAGCTTCATTTACATTATCACGAGGTATTGCAATATCTGGATGTCGAGATGGATTTTTATCAAGTTTTTGCTTCTTTGGTAATAGAGATTTACATGCTTCTTGATTTGCAAGAATAAAATTACCATATGTTAAAGATATGTCTTTAATTTCATCTTCATTGGAAATATTAAGTTGGTTATATCTCTTTGTAACTATGTCACTGTATTCTGTAGCTATGTTTTTATTCTTAAGTACTGACCAGTTATACATTGGTATTGAATTTTTCTTCTTTTGTGATCTAAAACTTAATTTAATTTTGGAATTCAGAATTCTATGGTCAGAACCTATACTGCTAAAACTATTATATGCTTCACAGTTTATAGAACTATTTCTCCATTTTGTACGTATCATTATATAATCAACTTGAGTTTTATTTCCGGTACAATCTAACATAAATGTCCATAGTTTTCCTTTTCTCTTTTTATAGTGAGTATTGGTTATTAATAGATCAGTTTCTTGTGCAAAGTCTTTACAAAGTTGTCCATTTAAATTTGTTTTATCATGATAAGAATGGATGGTTTCACTAGATGTGGCAAAATGAGCATTGAAATCTCCCATAACGATTAGAAAATTGTGTTTAGGTATAGAGACAGTTGCTTTCGTAAGTTCATCGTAGTGTCCTTGAGCATATTCACTTCCTTCACAGGGCGAGTAATGTATGATAATTGTAGACTTAGGATTTCCATGAAAGTTAACGATTAAAATACGATTATTCCATTTGACTATTGTTGTAAGTGAGTTTAAACTAGTTTTGTTCAATAATAAACCGATTCCTCCGGATGAGGCATTATTCTTGTTTCTCCAAGCTGATGTTGTAATCATGGTATATTCACCATATTTTTCAATCTTTGTTTCATCATCGTCGTGTACAATTTTATGATCGATTAAACCAAGTATACTAATCTGAAATTGAGATGCTAATTCTGCTATTTCTTGTCTTTTTGTTGTTTTTCTTAATGTTCTGACGTTCATTGTTGCTATATTTATATACTGCTTGCAGCTGAGAAGTTTTATCGGAATGTCATTGATATCGAGTCTATCCCTTCCTTCCGGGTTTGGAGATAAACTGTCAAACTGATTTGTTGTTGTTGAAATCTCTCTAACATCCGATATATTATATATATTATTATATTAAGGGACTTTAACCCTGGTGTTGTTTGGTTTTAATTGCATAGTTGGGTTTTCTTGGCTAATATTTCAATGGTCGCTACTCCTACTGAATGCCTCATTCAATTAGTCTGACTACTCATCACAAATCTTTGTAATATGCTTGAAGCTACCAGGTAAAAATTACCCATTACCATAGCTTTGTGAATCACTGTAGTACTCAAGCATTTCCACCACGTCAAGGCGAATGAGATTAGAAATGAATTACATATATTTTATATTTATCATGTATTATTTAAATATATTTATATTGTAGATATTTATAATGTAGAATTAAATAATATATATATTTGTTTAATTTGCTTATTTAAGTATTGAATACATTATATATTATAAATTAATACGAAATAAAATATGGCAAATAGAATGTATAATTTAGAGTTGTCTGAGACAATTAAAAATTACATTAAAAAACTATTTGACGAACATATAAAATCAGTAATTGATGAAAATACGAAAGTAATAAATGATCTAAAAAATAATATCATAGAATTGAAATCTATAATAAATAGTGTAAATATTAATAATGATAAATGTAATGATACAGAATCATATGCAAATATATTAAATAAAAACTTAGAAAAAACTATTGAAAATACCATAATTAAATCAGTTAATAAAAATATATCTGAAACTAATAATGTGAATTGTATAAAAAAAACTATTATTCTATACAATGTAAAAGAACAGATATTTAATGACACAAATTCTAAAGAAAATTCTGAATTTAAATCTATATAAAATATTATAGATATAGTATCTGATCAAAATAAAAATATAAAAATAAATAAATTCCATAGAATTGGTAAATTTAATAAAAATGATATAACAAATTTATCTAAAAATAAACCGATGAAAATTGTACTTGATTCTGAAGAATCAAAATCAATATTAATCAGAAATGCATATAAATTAAAAAATTCATCTTTTAATAAAGTAGGAATATCTATTGAATATAGTATAGAACAACTTATTAAAAAGAAAGAATGTTTTAAAATAAAGCCAAATGTAAATTAGATACTATTTGTAAAGTTCAATTTATAAACAATGAATTTAAATTAATATATAATAATACAGATAAAAAAATCTATAATACAATAACAAATTATTATAAATATAAATGAATCTTTTAAATATAGATGAATATAATGAAATAAATTATAAAGATACAAGCCTATCAATGATATTATTAAATATACGAAGTTTTAATAAAAATATAAATAAATTATTAATATTTATCGATAACTTGACCCATAAACCTGATATTATTATATTAACGGAAACATGGCTTACCGATAAAGATTACCCAGATATATATTTCCCTAATTATAATATTTTTATAAAAAATAGAATATTATCCAATAAAAAGAGAGGCGGAGGTGTACTTATATTAGTTAGTAAACTGATAGAATGTTGCATAATTGAAGACCTTTCTTGTTCTATAATGTATTATATTGATATTATATCAATTAAAATAATTATTAATTCTAATGATTTTAAAATTATATCATCTGTTTACAGATCACCTGATTATAATGGAAATGATTTTATTAATTTATTGTTTAACTTATTTCATAAATATATAAGTAGAGAAATGTATATTTGTGGTGATTATAATATTAATTTATTAAATAATACTGTATTATCTAACTCGTTTAAAAATATATTGATCCAATTAGGTATATATAATATAATTGATATGCCCACAAGAATCACCCAAAATTCAATATCAAGTTTAGACAATATTTTTACAAATTGTTCTGATGTAATATAAGGTGTAATACATACAGATATTAGCGATTATTCATTAATATTTTGTATTTTTAATTATAATCTATTTGTTAAAAGAAAGGATCAATATACATATTCACGAAATATTAATGAATTAAATTTATATAATCAAAAATTAGAACTAGGTACAATACATTGGAATACCATTTTAAATAATCAGAATTGTTGTGAACTATACAATACATTTATTGATATATTAACTAAGAGTATTAATAAGCACTGTCCTTTTATTAAAAAAAGAATTAAATTGAATCACAATTTTAATCCATGGCTAAATAATAAATTAAAAAATGCAATAAAAAAGAAAAATAAATTATATACAAAATACAAAATTAACAATTGTCCTTGTATATTTGGTAAATATAAAAAATTAAAAAATTAAATTAATAAAAATATTAAAATTTAAAAAAATAATTACTATAAAAATCTTTTTACTGCAAATACACAAGAAGAAAATTGGAAAGTCATTAATAAAATAATAAAACCTACAGACTCGGATTATCCAAATACTTTCATAGATAATAATATTAAAATGAATGAAATGTACGAACAATGTAATGCATTTAATGAGTATTTTTCGAGCATTGGAAGTAAAATAAATAATTCAATTAATAATATAAATAAAAATGATTTTAAAGAATTTTTATCTAATAATTTTAATAGTTTTTACTTTTTACCAATTGACAATGATGAAATAATTAAAGTGACTAAGGATATTAAATCAAAAAGATCATTAGATATAAATAATCATGACATGACCTTAATAAAAGATATTATTCAATATATTTTAGAACCATTAAAACAGATATTTAATTTAAGTATCCAAACAAATACATTTCCTGACAATATGAAAATTGCAATTATCAAACCTTTATATAAAACTAATGATAAACAACAAATATCCAATTACAGGCCAATTTCATTACTACCACAAATATCTAACATTTTTGAAAACATTATTTTTAATAGATTATCAAAATATATATTTAAGCATAATATTATTAACAAAAATCAATATGGTTTTGTTCCCAGATCAAATACAACCTTATCATTATTAAATATTCAGCATTTCATTTTACATAAACTCTCTCAAAAAAAAAAAGTAGCTACTATATTCTTAGATCTCAAGAAAACATTTGATGTGGTTGATCATGATATTTTACTTGCTAAATTGGAATGTATAGGGTTTAGAGGTGATACAAATTTATTTATTAAAAGTTATCTTACAAATAGAAATATTATAACACAAATTGATAATACTCTATCATCTAGAAAGATTATTAGATATGGAGTGCCGCAAGGATCTGTTCTGGGACCTCTACTATTTATTATCTTTATAAATGACATATCAAATATTTTTAATAATGAACAAGTACATAATATTAATATCAATTTATATGCAGATGATACATCTATAACTATATTTTCTGAATATGATACATTATTAACATATTATTTGCAATATTGTTAAAAAAATGGTTTGATATATGTAGCCTTGCCGGCTGGGTTCGCGATCCAAGAAGTAAATATAATTTACTTACTATGTTATCAATCGTGTTGTTTCTTAGATCTTATTTATTTTATGATTATATTGGCATTGTTTTCATTACCCATGTGCACACGCATTTATACTATTCACCGTCACGCTCAGATACACATCATTTCACAATCACACTATTAAATATATATCATCACACTATTAAATACAAATCATTTCTCAATCACACTATTACATAATATTACATAACATCCATTTATACTTTCAATAATAATAACAATAACATAACATGTAACTAGTTACACGGTTACACTCACCCCCAAACAAAAATAAACAAAAATAAAATAAAAAATAAACTCACTCACTCAAATTAACAATACAAACGATTACGCTCACCCCGAAACAAAATAAACAAAAAATAATAAAAAATAAACTCACTCATAAAAATAAAAATAATAAAAATAAGCTCATTCACCCCCAAACAAAATAAATTCACACTACTATTACATTCTTTCTATATTAACTTCCATTTTCTTCATATTACTGCGGTGTAATACCTTCGATTTTCCATCTCCCGTTTCTATTTCATAAGTTTCATTCGTTCCCATTCTTCTTACCACACTCCAGATATTGTCGGACCATATGTTCATCAGTTTCTTCCTCCCTAGTTCTCTTCTCTTAATTCTTACCTTATCTCCATAATATAATCGAGTATCTACTACTTTACCATTTATTCCATCACTCCTCTTCTGCCATGCTTTTTCTAAAGCTATCTTTACTTTGTACTTAGTTTCAATGATCCTCTTACCCATTCCTATTATCCAGTCATCCTTACATCTGTTTATATTACCTAATATTTTCTGTTGTATCGGTATTCTCTCTTCTCTCCCGAACATTAAGAAGAATGGTGAGTAACCAGTGGATGAATGTTCTAGTATATTATATGCATGAATTAACTCATTCAGGTATAGTGGCCATTTAGATTTTTTTTCTTCAGATAACGATCTTAGTAATGATAACAGGGTTCTATTCATTCTTTCAGTTTGACCATTACCGGCTGGGTGGTAAGATGTTGTTTTGCTTTGATTAATACATAATAACATACATAGTTCCTTTATTAAAGATGAAACAAAATTCCTTCCTTGATCTGAATGTATTCTTTCGGGTATTCCGAAATTATATATCCACTCGTTTAAAATAACTTTTGCCACTGTTAAAGCAGATTGATTTCTAGTGGCAACAGCCTTTGTAAATTTAGTAAAGATATCTGTGATTACTAAAATTGAATCTCTACCGTCTGATGATTTGTCAACAGTTATGAAATCTATTGATATCATCTCTAGTGGTCTACTCGCTGATAACCTTCCCATTTTTACGGGCCCATCTCCTACTCCCTTACTTTTGTTGCATACTGTACATCCTCTAATGTAATCACGGATATCTTTATATTTCCCTTTCCAATTCATTTCTAAATTAACTCTATGAATTACCCTTTCTATACCTTGGTGTCCACAGCCATCGTGTATTCCTTCTAATATCTGAAATATTAAGGATCTTGGAATCATAATCCTCCTACATGCTTCATTTCCCCATCTATTCGCAAATAAAACACCATCTATTATTTCAAATTTTGTATTACCTTTTTCTACTTTTTCTCGTATCGCACATAGTTCATCATCCTCTTTCTGTTTACTAATGATCTCCTCTCTACTGAACATTGGTATTAAGTCTGTACCTAGGTCAGTATTACTTACTTTGTCTATTACTACCAAACCCTTCGAATTAACTTCTACATTATTTAATCTGGATAATGCATCCGCGTTTACGTTCTCCCTTCCCTTTCTATATATATAATTTAGTTTGAAAGGGGCTAATTTCGAAACTCCTCTCTGTTCATAAGCACTTAATTTATGTGTTGAATTTATATATGATAGTGCAATATTATCGGTATATACATCACATTCGGTTCCAATCAAATAATGATTACATTTCTTTGTTACTGCCCATACCAGGGCGTTAAACTCTAACCGTTTCGAAGAATAATCAGGCTTCCTCCAACTTTTTGGTACCGTTTTACTAGCATATGATATAACCTTCATTTTTCCTTTACATTCCTGGCTCAAAACCGCTCCTAATCCATAGTCTGAAGCATCTATATCTAATCTGAATTTCCTATGATAATCTGGGTATCCCAGTATTGGTGTTGAACACAATTTGATTTTCAGATTCTCAAAAGCTTCTAATGCTTCTATACTCCACAATAATTCAATCTTAGTACTTGATCTCCTCCCTATTACTGTACCTCTCTCATTATTCTTCTCTATAATCAATTCATGTAGTGGTCTACATAGACTAGTAAATTTAGGTATAAATTTACCATAATAAGAGGCAAAACCTATAAATGAACGTAATTGTTTAATCGTTTGTGGTTTCTCCCAATCTCTAACTACTTTTAGTTTATCATCATCTGTCGCTATCCCATCTTCTGAAATTATATGTCCTAGAAAACTAACTGATTTATGGAACCACGAGCATTTTTCACTGTTTAATCGAAGATTTACAGATTGGAGTCTTTCTAGTACAATTTCTATTAGTTTGAGATGTTCTTCAATTGTATGTGAATATATAAGGATATCATCTAAATAACATATTACTCCCTGCATTAACTCTCTCCTAAATAAATTGGCCATTATTCTTTGGAAAGTTGCTGGTGCATTTGCAAGACCAAATGGCATCCTTTTAAAATTATAAAGACCAAACGGTGTCGAAAATGCGGTTTTGTTTTGGTCCTCTGGTATTACAGGTATCTGACTATATGCTGACTTTAGATCAAGTGTGGTAAACCATATTGACCCTGCTACAGCGTCCAACGAATCGTCAACTCTAGGTAATGGATATTGATCTCTTACCACTTTCGCATTTAGTTTACGATAATCCACGCACATTCTTAGTTCTCCAGATTTCTTTTTAACTAACACAATAGGACTGGAATACATACTTGATGATTCTTCTATAACTCCTTCCCTTATTAGATTATTTATATGATCTTTGACTGCTTTCACTTCAGTTGGAGGAATCCTTCTGTAAGGTTGACATACTGGTATGTCATTTATCGTCCTTATACGATGACTACCAGCAGATGAAGGAGAATTAATACCACTTACTGCAAATATATCCTCATATTTATTTAATAAATTTTCTAATAACTTTCTCGTATTACTATCTATATGTATATCCTCATTTATTAATCTCTTATGAATTTCTAATGCATTTACCTTAACCGTTTTATCCCCTGTTCCTAACGTTGTCTGTTTACCTATAAACCTTAGTTCCCTTAATATATTCATACCTATTATTTTTAATGTATCATTATTCGTAACTAAAAATCCCTTATTCCTAATTATTATACCCGAAATTCTAATATCCGTCATAAAATATCCTATATATTTCATAGTATCTCCACTTGCTGATTTAACTATTAGCCAATCAGGTTTAGTCTGTAGTTTTACTCCATATAATTTTTCAAAAAAACACAATGGAACAATTGATACTTGACTTCCGGTGTCTAACGTACAATTTAAAGTATGTTGTCCTATGTTAATATTCACTGTTTCACAACTACCTATTAAACCAACGCGCTGTTTACAATTTTCCTAATGCGCACTTAATTGGGAAAATTGTAAAAATTTCTACAGACATTTGCTAAATGGCCATGCATGCCACATCTATAGCATTGTATTGGTCTACCTCTATATCCCATATAACCCCCTCTACTTATAGTACTATTTTCTCTATATGTACCTCTCTCATTATTTCCTCTATACATAACACCATTTCCTCTATACATACCACCATTCCCTCTACTCATACCACCATTTCCTCTACTCATATCACTATTTCCCCTATACATTTCACCATTTCCTGTACTCATATCACTATTTCCTCTATATATACCACCATTTCCTCTACTCATATCACTATTTCCTCTACTCATGTCACCATTTCCTCTATACATATCACTATTTCCTCTACTCATATCACTATTTCCTCTATACATATCACTATTTCCTCTATACATATCACTATTTCCTCTACTCATATCACTATTTCCTCTATACATATCACTATTTCCTCTATACATATCACTATTTCCTCTATACATATCACTATTTATTCTATAACAATTTACATCATTACTATCATCCCCCACAATATTCCATTTCCGAATATGATCTCTTATTTCCTTGAATGATAAAGCATTCTTATTAATAAGGCTCCTCCTCAACTCATTAGATATTAAGTTCTTCCTTATACTTTCTACAACTACTCCCTCCCATTTTTCCTCCTGTTGTTTCAATTCTAGCCCTAGTCCTAACATCGCATCTAAATATTCCATAACTCCTTCCTCACTACTCTGTTTCCTAGCCATAATTCTATATATTATTTCGTTTATACTATTTTCGAATTCGAATCTATCTAATAATGCCTTCCTAATTTGATCTACCTTAGTTAAGTCCTCTCCTAACATTAATACCTCTATTCTAGCCTGCCCTGCTAAGTGATATAATATATATGATGCCGCCGCATCCTCTTTCAACCCTTTTATGGCTATACAGCTATCGGCACTGTCTAACCATATCTTAACGCTACTGCTACCATCATACATGCTTAATTTATTATACGAAGTATCATCTACTCCTAATTTTATATCTTTAGTATCGGTCATAGTGCCCGACCTTAACTTCATAAACTATTATATAAATAAAGATTAAATATAATAAATAATAATATAAAATATAAATATAATCAATTATAATATATAATAATAAATATAATCAATATAATAAATCAGTATTTAATACTATATCTTATTATGATAATCCACAATTTATCATACACGATTTATATCACACAATATTTCACAATTATAATATATAATAATAAATATAATCAATATAATAAATCAGTATTTAATACTATATCTTCTTATGATAATCCACAATTTATCATACACGATTTATATCACACAATATTTCACAATGGGTAATGTCCACTGCACAATATAATCATAGAACAAATAAGATCTAAGAAACAACACGATTGATAACATAGTAAGTAAATTATATTTACTTCTTGGATCGCGAACCCAGCCGGCAAGGCTACATTATAGAACAAATAAACCTGTGGTCCCTATGATCCTATGACTGGCTCTTCTGTGTTACCGGGTACCGTGTGTACTTCCGGGTTTCTCGTATTACTCCTGAGCGATTGATTTCTTGGATCCCGCCGCTGTCACCAAATGTAGCCTTGCCGGCTGGGTTCGCGATCCAAGAAGTAAATATAATTTACTTACTATGTTATCAATCGTGTTGTTTCTTAGATCTTATTTATTTTATGATTATATTGGCATTGTTTTCATTACCCATGTGCACACGCATTTATACTATTCACCGTCACGCTCAGATACACATCATTTCACAATCACACTATTAAATATATATCATCACACTATTAAATACAAATCATTTCTCAATCACACTATTACATAATATTACATAACATCCATTTATACTTTCAATAATAATAACAATAACATAACATGTAACTAGTTACACGGTTACATATAAATAAGCTTAAGCTAAATATCGAAAAAACAAAAATATTGCCATATATAAATTCTGGTATATTAAAAGATATAACAATAGATAACATTAAAATCGATATAGTTAAAAATTATAAATTTCTTGGGATCTACTTAGATTCCCAAATGACCTACAAAAAACATATAAATTATTTATCGAATAAATTGTCAAAAAGTATATATACTATAAAAAAAATATCTTTTTTAGATACACAACATTTAATTTTGTTATATAATTTGTTCTATTTATCTAATTTATCATATGGGATTGAAGTATGGTCAAATACTTATAAATCAAATATTACAAAATTAATTATGTTACAGAAAAAAGTTATAAGAATTATTAATAAACAAATAATAGATAAATCAAAATTACCATTAATACGTCTAACACATACTGGTCCTTTTTAAAAAAAAAAATATTTTAAAATTTGAAGATCTAATTATATATAGAAACACATTATTAATCTATAATTTCTTAAATAATAAATATAAATTAGATTATAACTCATATTTCAAGTTAAATAAACTAAAAAATAAATTTATTCTACCACTTATGAAATCAAATAAATTAAAAAATCCAATATTTTTTAAAGGACCAAAGTTATATAATGAATTAATGTTTAATAATCTTTTACGAAAAAAGACTATTAATAATGTATTTATTCTAAAAACAACATTAAAATATTCATTTATAAGTAAATATTAGTTTTTTTTTTATATATTTTATATATTTTAATATTTATTATTTTAATATTTATATTTGTTTTACATCTTGTTTCGTTTATTATTTTAAATATTTTTTTAAATTATTATTGGTATTATTAGTCATCTGTAATTTGACAGTAATGTGGCGCCATTGCACGTCTTATTGAAATATGATTAATTTTTGTTTAGTAGTTTTAATTTTATAACATACTTTTAGATATTTTTATTTTACACATATTTATAATAATTTACTATTTTTATTAAAAAGTTCTCAATATTGTAAATTTACATATTTTACTAATATATATTTTAATACATTTTAATATTATAAAATTATTTTATTATCTTATTTTATTATTTACTTTAATGTAATGGATTGAAATATGATGATAACTTATGTTCATGAACAGTGTTTTATTATTTTTATTAATTTATATATATATATATATATATATATATATATATCTTCTATTTTATTACAAAGAATGCTAACACATGAATCATTATTATTATATTATTACTTTTACTAATATTGTAATCTGTACATGAACATATTGGAGGTATCGACCAAATAAAGCCTAGGCTTTCACTGATCCTCCATAAACGTATGATATACATAGTATGTCGTATGTCTATAAACTGATTTCATTCATTCATTCATATATGTAAGTTATAGTATAAAATGACGACCTTGCCATTACCAATGATGCCCTAATCTTCGGTGGATATTGAATCTGGCCGCCTAATAATTTTCATATTTTATGGGGCGTGTCTAACTTCTCAAAGATAATTAAATATTCAAATATTTAAATATAAATGACATTTCTGTAAATATTCAAATATTATAATATTAAAACATGTAAATAAATGTAATGAGTATTCAGATATATAGAATATATACAAGTATATAATAATATATTGTATATTGCACATGTAACATATAGCATATTGTGATACGTATAGATATTATTTAAAATGTCTAAATAATCACATTTAATAAAATAAATACGGAAATATCGTATAAGAATTATTCTTCGAATAAATAAACATCTATTCAATACGCATATACGTATATAGTATACGCATATAGTATATGATATACACTTGAATAATAAGTTTATGATAGTATATATATTATATATAATTATATATGATTCATTTAACTTATATTTTACGATGATGCGTATTGATATTATTTAAATGGCAAAATATTCACATTTAATCAATATAAATAAGTATATATCGTATAAGAATAAATAAACAACTATTCAATACGTATATAAACTTGAATATTCAATATATTACTATGAATTATATTTATAATACTTATATAGTAGATGTATTAAACTTGCCTGACAATGTATTCATTTAAATTTACTAAATATAAAGTTTACAATCATAATTACACATATGGAAATATTGTTGTGAATTAGAGGCGCCATATGTATATGACCAATAGTTTATTTATAGGTGATGACGCGCTATCATATTAGAATAAATAAATGTAATTCTATTAAATAAAATATAATTATATGTTTTAATTTTATGTTTATATTTGTAATACATATATAGAATGTGTATAGGCATATATACTAGGCCGATATGATATTACATTAACATATTTATTTTAATAACTTACTACATTTATCTTTATTTATCACATATAAATAATATGTATTTATTCATAACTATATAATATAGGTAAGCATACCTACCTAAGCATTTATAAGATGAATTAAAATTCATTAATTAAAATAAGTTTATTAATTATAAAGTTGAATATATATAAAACAAATACATATTAAATATACACACATTTATATATATATATATATTTAATTAAATAAAGTAATATATTACATATATAATAGGTGAATATTTAATTTTATAATTATATTATTAATACGTACAGTGTATGTGCAATGAACATCGTACATTGTACGTACAATGTTCGTCGTTGATTATAGTATACCATTTATATATATATATATATATATATATATATATATATATATAAGTTATAATTTAATAAATTCAGATTAATAAAGACAACAACATATACATTATCAAGACAACTATATATAGAACAAATAACTTATATTAGATCTACATATGTATATATTAATTGTATGTAAATTATAATTTATAGAACAAATATAGAAATTTTATATAGATATCAAAGATTTTTCGAGGCAAAGATATAACACTCCCTATGCATGCAACGTAATTTAGTTATAGCCCCAACCGCTGCTAGCAGTAGTATCGAAATCACTGAAATAGATTTAGGTTCGGCTCTGTTTGCATACAACAATGTTTTCATTGCTCTATTAAATTACATGCAATCTAAATTAGCTTTTACTCACTAAATATATACTTATAGCATTTAAAACATACATATCATATTTGTTTGTTATATATTAGTAATGAACACTTAGTTTTCATCATATAAATATTAATTTAAAGCATATTATTTAACATTTTAAAAGTGTATAGTTAAATACGAATTTACATTATAAACAACGCATAGTTCCTAAAAGTAACCCGCTATAGGTGGCACCAAGGTATTTTGTATACGAATTCGAATTACACGATTTCGCATAAGTGTTATATCTTTCCTTCGGAAAATCTTTGTGATATAGTATAGAATTTAAGTTATAGAAATTTCTATTAATATATACATTGTAGAAAATGTACAGAATAATGAAGCTGAAAACATATGCATTATGTTTGTTTTAATATATTTATAATAAATTCGTAGGTAAATTATATATAATGTATATATAAACTATATATATGTGATAAATAAAGATAAATGTAGTAAGTTATTAAAATAAATATGTTAATGTAATATCATATATTATATATGCCTATACACATTCTATATAGTTATGTATTACAAATATAAACATAAAATTAAAACATATAATTATATTTTATTTAATAGAATTAAATTTATTTATTCTAATATGATAGCGCGTCATAACCTATAAATAAACTATTGGTCATATAAATATGGCGCCTCTAATTCACAACAATATTTCCATATGTGTAATTATGATTGTAAACTTTATATTTAGTAAATTAAAATGAATACATTGTCAGGCAAGTGTAACACGTGTCACCTCCTACACTGTTCATTTATAAAGTATGCCGCCCGTCATGTATAGCCATATATACATATATATATCATGTTGCTATCCGTAATGGACCAGTCCGTACAGCTTAGCATAATGGAACGTTCCATATCATGCTAACGAACTAGATATCGGACGTCCCATTATGTAACATGTTTACTGCTTTAGGAATCAGGTTGACGCACGCACTGCGTGTGTGCCTAGGGAACGCAACCCTCCCTGATTGGCTAAGGGATAAATGTACCACGCGATACCTTGCACCTAATTGCACTTGTATGGTCCAGCTAGTCTATTATTCATTATATACAACTAGTTACAGTATACACAATACATATGATTGTGTCATCATAATTGATTTATATTAATATACAATTTATAATTTCAGAATAAACAAGATGATCTTCCTGTTTGGCTATGGTGAATATCTCCATGAATATGTTAAAGATCATCTCTAGGATCCGGTATCGTCTTCGTGAATTTCGTATATATATATATATATATATATATATATATATATATCTGGAATTATACACTGTGCTATTTAATGAACAGAAACCTCTATATTCGCATACTATATACTATATATGTATATTATAATCATATATGATCATATATGTATACATACTTGTATTATTATCATTATAAATATACCCTTGCATTTCCAGTTTATTATTATATATATTATTCACGTGTTATATCATATCCGTATTTTGTGTATTGTTCCTTGTAATAAATGAATGAATTGTTTTACGTTTCTTTTTTACTGTGTATGGGTAAATATATACGTTCCACTAGGTGTTTATTTATGGGTAAAATATACGTTCCACTAGGTGTTTATTAAGGGTAAAAATATACGTTCCACTAGGTGTTTAATCATGGGTAAAAATATACGTTCCACTAAGTGTTATTTATGGGTAAAAATATACGTTCCACTAGGTGTTTATTTATGGGTAAAATAATACGTTCCACTATTGATTTTTTGTATGTAAAAGGAAACCGTTTATCTGCTCACAAACTACCTATGATTCGACCACCTAGGAACATATTATTTGACCTATAATGTTACGTTGCGGCAACTAGTTTCTGGTTGCTTGGGTTGTACTCATATATTAGTATGAGTAAAACCTGGGTGCCACCCATACGAATTGTATTTATATTAAATGAGTAATATTACTCAGTTTACAAAATAAACATGAGAAATTATCCTATACAATATTATTCATATTTTATTGAAAAATGAGTAAAT
This sequence comes from Osedax fenrisi, assembly GCA_964019155.1. Lineage (NCBI taxonomy): Eukaryota > Metazoa > Annelida > Polychaeta > Sabellida > Siboglinidae > Osedax > Osedax fenrisi. The sequence continues at coordinate 18,522,656 of OZ025244.1, read as the reverse complement.
TAAATTACTCATATTTGATATCAAAGTAGTACATTATATTACAAGTTTATATTTTACCAACTTCACGCTCAAAAGAAAATACTGCAACTTTTCATCATAGATTTAGGTTCAGTACCAGTTTTATCTGATATCCCAGCGGAATATACTATAGAAAGGAAGCCTATATACATATATATATATATATATATATATATATATATATATATATATATATATATATATATATATATATATATATATATATATATAAATATAAATTAATATCTCTTTTTTAATATAAGCCGAGAATAATATAAGAAACATAATTAATTATTATATTAAACGAGTAAACAAATGGTACTGGTATATTACTAATTTTTTATTCATATTTTTTATTAAATACTAAATTTTAACTCATATCGTTAATTATATATGAGTTATTTAATTCATATTACAACTTTATTCATATTTTATTGCAAATTTACTCATTTATTATTTAGCATTCCGAGTAAAATTACGAATTTACATTTCTAAGTGTATTGCATAACTATTAGCTAATAGTACCTATGTCATACATTCCGGTAATACTACTGAATAACTAATACATCATATATTACGTAACACTACTGAATAACGATGACGTCATTCATTACATAACACTATTGTATACCTATTACGTAACCCGACAGCGAAGAAGGCCTGCCCCCGAATAACCAATCAGAGGCTGACGATAAGATAGACAATAAAATCAGAAATATCACCAGAATATGCAAGGTAATCAAGCGTGTGTGAATTATTATTATTATTATTATTATTATTATTATTATTAATATTATATTTAAGTCGTTTACACATGCACGCAGTTATACTACCTATGTATACAAATTAAAACTATAGGTATACAGGCTACAAACTAACGGGCCTTAAGTATTACGATGAGTTCAATATTACAAGATTATTGAAATTCAATATTTATTTATATTGTTTTAATTTATATAATATTAATATTTTTAATATAATATATTAAATTATATAATTATATATAAACCTATTAAATTATATTGATTATATAAACATATTATATCTAAAATATAATTGAATACATTATTATAATAATAATAAACATGAATATAATAATAATGCTATTAGTGGGCCTAATTACCTATCAGTGTTACCATAACCCCTATGATTATACTTATTATTTATAACAATAGTTAAAGATACAGAACACAGATGCAAGACACCTCAATATTATGGTAATATACACATTAGTAGATTATAATATGTTTATAATAATACTAATAGGTAATTTATGTTAAATATAATATTCATCATTTTATCGAAATATAGCAGAGTTATTTAAGATATTCAAATAAGAGTTAGGCTATATTGTTACAGTTAATATTCGAACCCAACTGGTAATGCGAAATACACACGATTTTATATTTTAAATTTTCGAATACTAATATCCCCTATAGAATATATTTCTAATATATCCCTACCTATATATATACCTTTTTAAGAAGTCTTAGGGATGTTTCCCTATATGGGATATTTCCCCTCAATATTATTGTACAAACAATTTTGACATACTAAATTATATCATAATCCTACTATATTATTATAAATCAGTAGATGTATTTTATTATCTACTAAATTTGTCGTATACAATTGAAAACAAAATAATATTTTAGGGAATTTGCCCCAACTCTCAACTCCTCAAAAAGTCACTGCTATATAGGGAACTAATTCAATACCAAATCCCAATAGAAGATTCCGGACATACGCCTTCATACCGACCTGATGTGCCGTATGAACGTGTACGACTACCACCGTACTCAGCGTCTAGTCGAACGTAAAAACAACAACACCATGTACGGAGAAAACCGCCACAGCGTCCATAGCAACGGTAACCAGACGAGTAGGCGTTACGCGGGACCGCCCGACGCCCGCAACGCGAGCGCCACCACGGCGGAACGATGGAACCAGATCATGGCGTTGAGGAAGTCTAAATTAGAACCGCCCATCGCCGTTAAGTTAACCACGCCCCAAGCGGACACGTTAGCCAAGCCCATTGCGGAAAAGTCGGCCACGCCCATAGCGGATAAATCGGCCACGCATACGGTTGCGAAAGATTTGGTCACGCCTACAATTACGAAAGATTTGGTGGCTCCGATCGTATCGAGTAAGACATCAACTACCTTAGCGGAGACGAAGCTTATCGTGGGCGTTAAGAACACGCCCACTAAACCATCGTTGGCATCGAATAATATACCGTTGCCGTCAATCAACTCATCTTCGCTTTCGAAATCGCAAATAAAAGCCTTAACACTGCAACACGGGGTTTGTTAAACATATATAATTATATATATATATATATGATGTTGTTGATGATGATAATGAATAATGGGCTATTAGCACTTAAAGTAGGTCTGGATAAGCCCCTTGTATCGTGCGGGAGAAAATAATATTACAAAAAATAATATTACAAAAATTAATAATAAACAATTTATTGATGGAAAATAATTTCCTAGAACAATTAAGTTATATTAATTATTTGAAGGACAACGAGATAAAAATAACGAATAAAGATAGATATTATGGATGGTTTATAGATCGGAAGAATAAAAGAATTAAGAGGTAATGTTTATAAAATATTTGAGGTTGCTAATATATATGGTGGTAGGAATAGGGAAGGAATTCTAGATAGTGGGACTGGATTTCTTAAAAGCAATATCATTTTTTGTTGTATAAATCGTTTGTTGGAGAGAATACATACTCATATGAGGTTCGCATACGTAAATAATTCAGAATTAATGGAGTTATGCGAATTTATAGGTAAAAGGTAAACATATGAATATCATCAGTTCCAATATGATGATGGATATTCTGCAAGTTTTTAATTGAGTCAGAAAATGGCAGAATATAGAGAGAAAATTAACGTGGATAACTTGGGAATACTGCAGTTAAGGAGAGGAAGAGGATAGTAACAGTTATTTATAATATTAGAGAACTAAAAGTTTGAGAGGTACGACATACATCTAGTGTTATAGGAACCAACTATTCCAGGTATAGTAAAACTAGTAAGCATATATTAATATAGTATAGTCGAGTGATGCTAAAACAGATGAGAAGTCAATAAGGTAATATATTGAACTAGAGTTCACTCTAGAACACATATGTTTTTTCTATGATCGTATTTAGCGAACAATTGAAAATGCTGCTCATTTGACAGAGCTCAGTCTTACTTGAAGTCTGTATAGAGTGGAATAAACAGAGATAATGATTTGAAATACAAATATTTAACTCTAATATTATTAATTTCTTTTATTGAATTCTTTTTTAACTTAATATTCTAGTATATTATTTAGGTTTTCTATATATATATATATATATATATATATATATATATATATATATATATATATATATATATATATATATATATAAGTATACCTATATACCAATGTATAAGTAAGCACACAGAAAACTTACGAATTCTACATCAACCCCTACTCACGCTACTACAGGTTCAGATAAACTCGGGCCGGAAGTCCCTAAATACCGCAGACGCCAAGACAATGCAGGCTGTCATAGAACGGAGACTGTCTAACCTCATCGATAAGAGTACGCCCACTCTGGAACATCTGAATCAGCTGACCTTGCAAGGTTACTCGGGTGCAAGCGTACTCGTAATAACACCGATCGGAAACTTATATATATATATATATATATATATATATATATGTATATGTAAATAATCGGCTCTTGTTAAAACTATGGATGCCTACACACGAGAGAGGCTTCGAAGGGACATTAGAGCCATTTGGTTTTAAGTGAAAACTTCATCCAAGTTCCTGGATGGAATCAAAGGACTCCACAAAATAAAAATAACAATAACAATATATATATATATATATATATATGCACGGTTAAATACCAATGCGATGGTTAGACATAATTTTAAAGGAATTATGTAATTATAGTTATTAAGTTACACCATTATCACTATGCAATACAAATGATTTTGACACATTTTACAACGACATTGCTATGTCTATGCTTTGTATCATATATAAATGTATACATTTCCAATAGGACACAATTGTAATCCTGGAATAAGGAAATATAGTTTAGGCTGGAACCATTTCATCTAATGTAACTAGAGACATAAGTTAAGCTAATTAGCAATACGTTTAATTATTACCTAATTAAAATATACTCGAATATTTATAAGAAGTTCTTTATAAGGATACATAATATTATATATAATATACAATATACATGACAATAAATTGTATATATATATATTCGTTTACAGATGACATGATGCCTAAGAATAAATTATTATCGCCGATTAAGGTTTGTCTAATGTACAACGTCACTGCAGTCATAGAGCTAGAGAGAAATTTCTCTCTAGCTATATGACTGCAGTGTAGAATATATATGGAAGTATATATATAATACTGACTGTATAAGAAGCACATATAGCACATACAAGTAGTAGGCGTCTACTGATACCCTCGCAGCCAACCCTTCACGTTACCCTTCACAGATCACCTCGCTGAATCAACAACACATCGTCGCTACGTAGAGAACACTCAGCATTACGTAACCCCTGATCGGGAACAATACACACAAACACGGCTATTGTTAGGCGGTATACGAATGTATACCCTATACAACGTAGATGTTATACAAGTTAACGTAATACAATTTAGAAGCTATCCTATTGTATTATACACTCGCCTGTATCGAATAACGTATACATACGATATGTGTATGTATTCATTATGTAATACAATTCTTAATAAAATTATATTAATTATATAAAATTATACTATTTATATATATATATATATATATATATATATATATATATATATATATCAATAATAATGTAGAAAAGTTTACTAAACACATGAAATACAGTCAATGAAATATCCTTATAAGATAGTAACAAGGACATTTCCTTGGTATTACACATATTTACCACAATATATTGTATACATTGCAGTATACGGCAATGTATTGTTTTCTTTATACAGTGTAAAAGTTGTAAGGATAAAATGTAACAATTAACAGATAATTACATATTTCGAAGTTAAGGCTTATTCGTGTATTGTATATATATATATATATATATATATATATATATATATATATATATATATATATATATATACATAATATAATAATTCGTTAAAGCTAATTATGTAAGTGTATTCATTAAATTAGTGTTCCAATTAGATTACCCCTTAACTTAGCGGAGAGTTTATTCCATCGAGTAGGGTATACCCTATAGTCTATATGAAAACCCGTCTAGTATCGATCTGCCGTGAGACGTTCAAGAACAACGAACAACAGAGAGAATATTCTAGATACTATTTTGTTATTACGATATGCTACGAACATTGTTTCGGCTTGGGAAGGTGACGATGAATTTAGAAGATTACCCGGAATATGTTGGAGAAATACGTTCTAGAATATACCGAGATCACGTGTACAATACGACGGGTTACTTATAACAGTATCGATCACCTGAACCAATAGAGGAAATTACGTAGTAGGCTACAACAAAAATACATTATTGATTTTACTTTATATTTATTTATTTAATATATATAGGGGAAAGTAACCTGATACGGACATTTTAACAATAAATGGTCTTAACATTGTATGACTCATTATTGTTATTCAATAATTACAATATATTAATATTATATGATTATAGATATTATTGTGATTTTAAAATTTTATTTAATATTTTAATTCCGTAGATAACCTGTGTTATATTACGGACACCCTATATACCACTAGATAAACTATATATTATTGATGAATCAGACACAAAAATTACAATTACATTATTTATAATTAATTTTATGAATAATTTATTCTAATTTAATTAGTTAATAATTTATGTAATTTATTATTTTTTTAATTAATAATACAATTTAAGTATCTAAATAATAACAATTTTAGATTTAGCTTTGTTGGTGGTATTAATATTATAACGCACACGATTTTAATTAATATCAGAATAGTTCATACGCTGCGCGCTGATTGGTTATAGGGTGTCCGTATTAAGACATCTATAGATGTCTTGATAGATCTGACTCTATAGAGTGTCCGTATTAGGGACTTATATGACCTCTAGATATATGCTTATAACTTAATGAATATTTGATAATAAATATAGAAATTATATATATATAATTTTAGAATGATTTATTTTTTAATAATATAGTGTTATATTTTATATCGATACATATGTATATTCTTGAGAAGGTTTTCAGTTGAAATTTTTTTTTCATAAATTTAAAAACGTAATAAAAAAATCAGTTTTTTGGATATATCAGCAATATTTTGAAATATTAAAAATAAAAAATACTTTTTTAGAATATTAATATAATTATGAATATTTTATTCATTAAACATTTTTTTTATATGATTTATAGTTTTTAAGATACCGAGAATGTCCGTATTCGGTTACTTTCCCTAATTATTGATTTTAAAACATTTAGATAAATATCGAGAAATTTAAATATATATAATAGGTTATTTATACATACACTAATTTAAATGTATCTGCATGTTATGCGTCGACCTAATTAAATGTATATATATATATATATATATATATATATATATATATATATATATATACTATAGTCTATATACTATGACCGTAATATAACCCAATTCTACTTTAATAAAACCGCAGCCATAATACACAAGATAAACTAAAATAATATTTAATTTAATTTAATATTTAATTAAATTTTTATTTTTTATGTATACATAATATATAATTTTAATTTAATATAATTTTAATTTTCAAATAATGCTATTAAAATTTGATATATTTATTTATAACATAATATTCTGTAATAATATGGATTTATTATATTATATATAATAAATAACAAAAATACCAACTTTAGTAATGGACTTCATGATAGCTAACTGATAAATGATATGTTTTTTTATTTATGTTATATTATAAATAATGCACAGATAAAATAGTATACTTTTATTTCCTATATTATTAATTATATTAATTAAAATAATTCTGCTACAATGAAAATTCAACAATGTAGAGGAGTTTATATGGGGGACACCCAGCAATTGCTACGGTTAACCGTGTGGCTTCCATATAATGGAATTTATGGCTTTATAATAAATTAATGGCTTTTAATAATAACAAAGACATGTATGTTAAAGTTAAATAACATATAAATGTATTATTATATTACTATAGTATTATAAAATATATATATATATATATATATATATATATATATATATATATACATGTATATATATATATGTGTGTGTAGATAGAGTAATTATAAATAAAAAAAATTTAAAAATTCATTAACAACTAATAATATACAACTATATGAGATACGATATTTAACCCTAATGATTAGAATTAATAATGTAATTAACGAGGGTTTAGTAACAATTTTAAACAAATTAGATAGAGAAGATCGTATTTTAAAAGAAATTAATTTATTTAAAAAATACGATCGATTAATAGAAATAAAAAGAGCTATAGGGTGTAATTATATAATTGATAAGGGTATCATAGTTACGTTAAAAGTAGATACGATGGATAGGGCAGATAACATTAAACACAATAATGAGATAATAGATTTAGATAATACTCGGGGAAATAATAGTATAGTTATTGTTGACTTATGTGAACAAAATAAAGTTGAAAAATTAAATATAGTTGAATCCATACCATCAAATAAAGGGTATATCGGGTTCAAAGTAGAGGTAGGATATCAATTTATATCTATAGTGTATATTATTTATATACTTATGATATTATTCGTTTTCTAAACCTAACTTATAAATGAATACAATGCAATTATCTAAATAAAGTAATATAATTAAAATGATTTAAATGTATTATATATATATATATATATATATATTATACCCAACCATGTATTATATGCTAACGAATTAACTAAATACATACGTAATATTAATCGTATACCTGCGTGATGCTAATGCATCGTGTGTAATTGTAATGGTAGTATATCGCGTGTACTTGTAAAGTAGTTCCTTTAAAGCCAACATCGTCGCCGCCGTTCGCCGCGTAAGGTCTACCGCTTTTTCGTATAATACATGTAAAAGTGTTCACTAGGCATTAGGAGAACTTGTGAACATAACAATAACAACGTCGGGGCCTACCAACTTTTTAGCAAAACCCTAAAACCAACCCACCCGTTAGTATAACGATATAGAAACACGTATACACTCCTGACAGCATACAACTATAATACCTTTCTTATCACAGGTATACCCGTGTGTACAAATACTGACAACTCACGCATATTACTAAAGACAACTACTACACAACTAAACAGAAATTACTAAACTAAAACTAAAATTACCGGCCCCGGAGATGACTACACAATTATCTATAATATGATTGAAGCCCTACTTAAATGTACTTCCACACCCATTCTCCCTAATATATGCGATAATTAACTTTGTCAAAGCTTCGCTGACATATTTTCTGATAACATACTTATAACCAAATGTCGAGTGTTAAAACTCGACTTACTACCATAGCCCTACTTAATTGCACATTAATTAATATGCTATTAAGTAGGGTTAGTGTTAGGGTTAGTATATGGGTTAATCAATATACCGCTGCTTGCAAACCCTACTTATAATGCGTATTCACCCACTAACAGAAGTTTCTTCTCCATCAGTCTTATATAACATATATAACATCCACGAGTCTTAGATAACAACAATATCATTAATATTGCAAAAACTTGCTCCTCACATGATCCAATTCCTCTACGGTTACAAGAAAATTGTCTAATATAGTTGACATAATATACATACTCTTGCCGTATTATTCAATGAAAGTATTAAACTCTCACTATGAACTTGGAAAAATCCATTAAAGATTTAAATATGAAATACATTCTAATACATTTTATTTCAAAATAAAAATCTGAAATTTTAATTCTGAAAATGTATCATATAGTTGGTATTATTATAGCATAAGTTAACTTTAATTATCAATTATTAATAGATTATTATATTATTGTGTTTATTTATTAAACTATACATTTTAACACGTATTTGATATTAGAAACTATTGAAATAAATATAAAAGAGATTAACTTTTAAATTACCGCCAAAATCTTAATTAACACTACTATAGTATACTATAGCTATAGCTAAAATACGCATAAAGACCGTATACAGACAACCGATTTACTCTTTGAATAACATCACTATACTAGACAAATTACATCACAAGTTTAGAAGGACTCACATAACTTCCGTAATGAGTAATCACTAATGACTGCTATGCTTCATGCTATGCTCCAACATATTCAATCTACCAAAAATATTTTCCTATACCTTTCTGTTGCTATATATATAATTACTCTTTTTTAAAGAATAATATATATATGCGTATAATAGTAGCATTATACTATTAACGAATATATCTAGTTTCCAAAGAAAATGGCTAAGCTAATTTTTAATATTCCTGATAATAACAATATTTATTATTTGAATTTCAAATTAGAGATATTAAATGTTACTAATATTATTAAGATATATATATCTTAATAATGATTTAGAAAATCATTGATTATAAATTAAGGTCCATATGTATATGTGTGTAGCAAACGAAAATATACCATCACTAGGTTACGGCAACACATATACTGGCGAGATTAATCTTCAATTGCAGAATAGATGGACAAGTAGAAAGATATCAATTTAAACTCTAATACTCGTTTGTTCTCTACATTTATACATCGCCACGACACTTTGAAAATATCGCAGAATTGAAGAATATAATTAACGTGTTAAAATATAAAGTTCAGAGAAGTATTTCAAATTATCGAAACGCGAAAGAATGTGTAGCCTATACAACATTATTATTGGATAATTACGAACCATTATTCTATAAATTAAATATAAGAAAGGTATGATGTATGTAAACTTCTATAAGTAAATGATAAAATGATTGATTGATTGATTGCAAGTTTATTTAGACACTTATATTAAAAATTTAAATAAATCAAAAACTAACTATCAAAAGTGTATATATAGAAATACAAATAATAAAAGTAGGTGAAACAATAAATACCATTTAAAATAATAAAATAGAATAAACCGGAAGGAAATTATTAAATAAAATAATAATTATGACAAACAATATAAGTATTACAGGTTTCCACCCGTGAACAATCGTTGTATGTATTTATTGAATGTGTTATGGGATACGATAATTTAATTTTAAAAACAATTATACACGGCTCCTTAGAAAGAACAGGAGATGCTGGAAACACGATTGATTCATGTTGCATTATTCATGCACGATACTCAGTAATATCAACAGGTGAGTCACACTGGATGAAGTTATCTATCGTCGAAAACATGAGTGAAGTCAGGCTCGTCGATGTATCGAGTTCCCTATAGGGAACTCGGCATGGTAATATGTTAGTAAGTAAGTTAATATATATATAGATATTATTGTAGGTATAACGGTATAATACATACCACGGTGAAATACAATAAAATCTCGTCAATAAAATAGTTATAACTATTTACGTGTAAGTTTAATGCGCATACACACACGTACGTATACACATACTCGCGTGTGTAATGCACACGGGCGCGTTCACTCATGTCTACGACGTGCGCTTACGCATCGTTGTTTACTGTTTTCATAGGGGAGATAAGTGGTTGTCGAGATATATCTAACTACTATAGTAGTTGGTGGATATAAGCGTAGCGAGGCGATATCATTGTTAGGGTACACCCTCTATACCCCACTACCACTCTATACACTCCTCGTAATCGTACTGCACCCGTTTATATAAACATATTAACAGTTAGTGCGTATACCAACTACGCGATAACAACGCTTATGCGCCAATGAAAGATGAGCGATATAGGTCACTGATCGGTTGGGAACTCACAGTCGCAATACATTACCCACGCTGGGACTAATTCACCGTTAAAGTAATGCGTGCATACATCTGCAGAATCACTTTTCTACTGGTACTAGTTTTGTACTTATTCATCGTGGCGGCCTACTTAGGGATTTTTCTCTTTTATAAACACTGGTTAGTTATTAATTATACGTGTCAATTATAATATTTAATAACTAACTATTTTATTAAATTATTATTAATATTACCCTATTACGAATTAATTATTATATCATAATTGTGTTAATATTATAATTGCTATATATCTGCGGTAGTTAGTGATCTACAACTACTTATTCGGTAAACTCAGACCACTTAAATAATTTAATTTTAATAGTAGATATATATATATATATATATATATTAGTTATCATTATGGAATATACATATATACTATTACTTACTTTTACTTTTAATCCCGTGACGCATGCATCGTAAGGGGAATCATCTTGCTCGCAACAATTTTACATTTTGTCATTCCGTCTCTATCCTTCGTCAGTATTAGCAATTCATCTATCTTTTTCTTCTTCCACGTAGTTATATTTGACATCCAGTCTTTTTTAGGGCGACCTTCTTGAACCTTCAACTTTTCCTTGCATGATAGTTTTTGCCATACTATTATGGCGACATATTTGCCCATAGTATGACATTTTCCTTCATTTGATAGTTGACAGTAGAGGTTCAAATTTGCCTACCAATTTTATAATAGTCTCATTTACATATTTATTGGTTTTCATCTGCCGGTAATTGATTTCAAGAAGTCTTCTGTGAGCTTTATTTTAAAATGCTATATTCCTCTTTTCCTTATTTGACATTAGTGTCCATGTTTCGCATCCATATAGTAGTATGGGTAGAACTAGCGATCTGTATAGGTTGAATTTTAATTTAAAGCCGATTTTTTTACTAATCCATATAATATTTAGTCGTATCATTGCAGAAGTATCAGTTGCTATGCGGATTCGAAGTTCGTTATCTGATGACCCATCTGATTTTAATGTCGCTCTTAGATATTTAAAGGTTTTTACATTTTCAAGTAAAATTTCGTCCAAGTAGATACCGTGCTTTTGAAGTTTCTGCTAGTCGATTTGTCAAGATTTGTAATTCAGTATTACTTCCAGCTATTAGGTCAATATCGTCTGCGAATCTGAGGTTGCTAATATTACGACCACCTATTGATATCGTTGACGTATGCTCATGGAGAGTGTTTATCATGATTTATTCTAAGAATATGTTAAATAATACTGTAGATAGTAAACAACCCTGCCTGACTCTTACTGTTGTGTCGAAGAAGTTTCCAGTTACATTATTAATGAGGACTGCACTTGTTGAATTATCATATAAGGATTCTATTATCTCTATTATCTCATTGGTAATTCCAAAGTTGCGCATGCTTTGCCATAAACCTTCGTGATATACATGATCAAAGGCCTTTTTAAAATCAATAAAATTATGGTAGACATCTTTTCTATTTTATTAGTGTTTTTCCATTAGTAATCTGCAATTTATAATTTGTTCAATGGTGCTTAGTGACTTACGAAATCCTGCCTGTTATTCTGCTATGATGGTTTCAGCTTGCGGGTTTAAACTGTTTAAGGTTATTATTAGTAGTATTTTACTTGCATGTGGGATAAGGCTCAGAGCGCGATAGTTTGATCATTTCCTCGAGTCACCTTTTTTTGGTATTGGTATGATAAGTGATTTTTTCCACTGGGATGGCCATTTTTTAGTTTTCCATATTTGTTGACACATTGTTGTGAATATATTTATTAGGCTTTCTCCTCCATGTTTTAGTAGTTCACTTGGAATATTATCAGGGCCTGGTGATTTCCCATTATTAAGAGTCAGAATTGCATTACGGACTTCATTCTTGTTTTTGTTGCTTCTTTTAGTTTTTGTCTATCATCACATAAGTCCAGAATATCGTTGGTTATCCATGCTTGTTTCTTTTTTCTAAATTTTCCGATAGTTCTTTCAGCTGTTTCCATGATAGTTTTTTCAATCATATTGCAAGTTTCAGTAATATCATTTTCAATAATTTTCGCTCATGAAATATCAAGGTAAGTTTTACTTTATAATCATTATATATAGGTGCATTTTCAAGTTTATCTAGGTCAAATCTTATTCTGTTCGAGATTACTCTTTTCTTAATGCATAATTTTAGTTTTAGGTTACATAAAACTAAATCATGGTCACTATTAATGTCAGTTCCAGGATATGTTCTAGTACTTGAGGTAACTATGCTTGATTTAAATCTTTGAGGCATCAGTTTGTAGTCGATTTGATTATGTATTTTCCTTTTCGGAGAATGCCATGTAGTTCTTCTAGAATTTGTATGATTAAAAAGTGTATTAGCGAGAACAAATTTATGTTTTTCAGAAAACTCCAATAATCTTTCACCTCGACAGTTTGTCGAACCGTGTCCAAAACGGCCAATAGAGTTAGGCCACATAGAATGTGCGTCTACTCCTACTTTTGCATTACAATCACAAAGGATTACTAAAAAGTCCTTTTTAGGTGTTTTTAATATTGTGTCTTCTATGAGTTCGTAAAATATTTCGATATCTTCAGAGTATTCTGAAGTGGGAATATACCTATATTATCGTTATTTGTATGGTTTGGCTGCTATTTGAATGGAAATTATTCGGCTATAGCCATATCGGCTATAATCATATTATAGTTAATTATAGAATTAACTAGTTCTTTCCTGATTATAAATCCTACTCCGTGACGTTTCAGTTTTTCATTTCCACTATAGAAGAACTTGTGTCCATTATCTGTTGTCTCTTCTTCAGTGCCTATACATCTTATCTCTGACAGTCCAATTACATCCCATCTATAACGATCAAGTTATCTGCTTAGTTCCTCCAGTTTCCCACATCTACTCAGTGTTCTTACATTCCATGTTCCGATTGTTGTTATATTTGATGCTAGTTTTATTTGTTATTGGTTATTATATCTCCAGTAGCTAATTTTGCACGTCCATCCTTGGATAATTCGATGGATAGCGCGGTCGTTGTTAATCCGGGGCTCGGCCGAACCGGCATGTTTAAATTGTTGTTGTATATCATGATTCTTTCTGTAGGCATTTAAGCCAGGTGGTCCCTATCTCCTCTCCTGGCCCCCTCTTGCGAGTTTAGCCCATTTGTTGAAATGGTTTACCAGGGTGTGGCGCTTGGAGCCAAAGCAAGAGAGTCAGCTAGAGTGTAGCGGTATGAAATATATAGCCACTCGAAAGCGTAACAGCATATTGACAGTTTTAATCCACAACACCCTATATTACACACCAAAATCTTACTACTATTATGATTATTAAAAATATAACATACATTTCTAATATTAAACATTACATTCATTGAATAATGTCACTAAATTTAATAATTGTTATAATATTCACGCATATTCTTATGATTTATTATTGTTAAAATTATTAAATTAATTAAATTTGCTTTAAATTTGCTATATATTACTAAAAGTATTCAATATTAATACAATGCTTTCTATAATATATATATATATATATATATATATATATATATATATATATATATATATATATATATATATATATATTACTTCGATATGATATCGACGATATCTATTACCTCTATATTTACCCTCTCTTTCTTCTCATTTACTTTATCTTTCTATGTCTTTTCTCTCTCTTATATACATTATATATTATACACATAACGAACTTTATATGTAACGTTTAATTGTGTTCACGATCGGCCTCTTAATTACCTATCACCCAGCTGCCCTATATATGAACTTCCCTTCCAATAGGAAAAATACCACCCTGCATAATTACTACATCACCCCTACTAGAATAATACCATCATAATTAATTAATTAACCTATTAATATTACGTAACTATAACGACTCCCACTGCTATAGTAAAAGCCTGATTAACTATCGTTACGCTTCAGTGAAAAATACATAATAATTAATTACTTAACTTAAACCTTAAGTATACAACCCACACCATCACAGGAATGACATGATGTACTACCGTCACGCATCAGTGAACGCAACCCCGCCGCATCCTATGCTGGTGTTGTTCACCACTAGCCCCGAACATTACCGTCACGCCAACACATACACCAACATGTGGCGGATTAACGGGGGTCTCCCCAATATCACGTGGGTGTACTACTACAGTAAGGACACGAATCAGTCGTGGATGTTAGTGCGGGCGACCAAACTCACGCGAACACTGAATACCGATCTCGCATATTCACGCGAAAATGCGCAATACCTATGGTATGCGTAGAGGTGCTTGATGACACCGTAGTTATTTAACATTATTATAATGTCTACTTTAGACGTATGCCTGTTGTTGTAATATATACTTTAGTTGTATATACGACTATATAAGCATATGCTTGTCGTTGAAGGAACCAAACCGAAATGAAAATTAAATTTGCGATCACAGATTTGAAGTTGATTACAGCACTACATGGTCGTTCTCATGTTATGTAATATGTATACACCGCGTAGGTTATGAATAACAGCGATAAAGTAGGCGTGGCCTATCATATTAGTTACCATGGTTACCGCAGTAGTACGAGCCCTAGTTATCGGAAAGTAAATGTTTTAAATTTAATTTATATAGAAAAAATCGCTACTTTAAATAATTTATTTTATATACTTTTTAAAATGTCTCGCAATTCATGAATAATACATTAATTCATATTCCGAGTTCGCAGTCGCGTTTTAACTATACACTATTTACGATGCTAAGTAAATCTGAGGCCATACTCGCGAATTATAGCGCTAATATACGCTTTTTTTTATATAGATCAAGCATGTTAAAGGGGTATCTCACTACAAGAGTTTCCGGCAACTTGACAGAAATATTATAACTTTACAACCATTTTCTATCAAGTTGTATTGGTATACCCCCTATAAAGTTATTATAATTCAGGCAAGTTGCCGGAAAGTAAGGGGATTTCACACTAAAAGTGTAGTTAACTTGATAGACAATTGTTTTAAAGTTAAAGTATTTCCGGCAACTTGCCGGAAATATGTGTAGTGTGATGTGACCCCTTTAGATCTTTCAATCGAATGTTTGTAAATGCGTGTTATGCGCACCTATCCACCCCCTACCACCCTAGAGACCGCCCGAAATCGCACGGTTGGCAGACCTACGAGGTACCACGGCAGAACGTCGAGGGAGTTCCGGTGCTGCGGTCTATGTTCATGCACGCCCGAACTACTTTCTCGACCGCCTACTATCTGGGCTACGTTAACTCCGATGTGGTATTCGATAGGAGACTCGTTTACACCATAACGACTCTACAAAACATGGACAAGGTTTATATATGGTATATATATGTTTACTATATTGTAATCAATTATTATCAAACTAGCGGGATTTGGTATTATAAATGATATATATATATATATATATATATATATATATATAAATATATATATATATATATATATATAAATATATATATAAATATATATATATATATATATATATATATATATATCAGAGTTGGAAAAAATCATGATTTTTTTAAAAAAATCAAAAAAATCAAAATCACATTGATTTTTTTGATTTATTTGATTTTTTTGATTTTTTTGATTTTTTTGATAGAATAAATAAATAAATTTATCAATACAAATTTTATATTATTTAATCAGTTTTATTTATTATATTTGTTAATAATAGTAATCCAAACTATTAATTACATTTTATCAAATTATAAAAAAGTTGATTTATAATCAAAAAAAATCAAAAAAATCAAAAAGATCAAAAAAAACATGATTTTTGCCTTCAAAAAAATCAAAAAAATCATTGATTTAATCAAATGATTCAAATCAATTGATTTAAATCAAACAACTCTGATATATATATATATATATATATATATATATATATATATACGTTGTTATCCTAAAGGGCTTCAAAATAATATTGAATATTTTCTAATATTGTCCCCCATTATACTATACAGCGTTAACTATAAGTGTATATGGTACATACACGTTCCTACACGTCCCCGGTATAAATCACCACTAATATATGCATATATATATATATATATATATATATATATATATATATGTAGTATGGCAACTACGTATATAACGGTGTAGTATATAGGTATTTATAAATATGTTGTGCATGAAGTATACATGTGTTATGTAATTTAGATAAATGTTAATTTAATATATTTTGTGATTTGTGTTTTTTATATAATTTGATTTCTATTTTGTAAATTCCAATTAGTTGACGTGCCTTGAACGAATGTAAATGTTATGTAATTTGGATGAATGTTGATTAAATATATTTTTTTATTTGTTTTTTATATAATTTGATTTCTATTTTGTAAATTGTAAAAGAGAGCGTAGTTTATAATTAGATTAACTAGTTTAATCTAGTTATCTAATTAGAGATACGCCCACTACGCCCATCACGTGATTTCGTTATTATCGAGAAGTTCAGTATGATATGGTTTATTAGTGCATACAGCGTGCACTGAAAGTTTGAGGTTTCCTCCATTCGCGATTCGTCCAATACGTCAATCCTCCATTCCCCATATACCCCCATCCACGAACGCACCCCTTCCCTATCTACCCCATCCTCGAACCATACCCCACCCCCATCCACGTCCATCCACGAACCACACCACATTCCCCATCCACGTCCAGTTTCCATTCAATAAATCTATAACCTGTCGAGAACTATCATTCTCCGTTTTCCCGAGACAACATATATATATATATATATAACTCCTATATATATCAATCTTTCATAATATATACCCTACCTGAGAATATATTACACCGCTGATAATTAATACACCAACGTGTGTCCTCAATAGGAAATGGCCTTGAGAAAGGGAGGCAGACCTTATCTGTCGAGTTTATTCGTAGGAATCAGGCATAACTATGACATCAAATATGACGAGACAATCGAGAGGGGTTATAAATAAATGTAATAATATAATAATAGAATGATTATTACATATTATTCATAGATTATTAATTTAATACACTGTAGAGGATGGTATAGAGGCATATTATATGTTGTGTATATGTGTATATGTGTGTATACATATTATGTATACACACATATATATATATATATATATATATATATATATATATAACTCAGAAGGGTGTACAAATAAAAAAATATGGAATATTAAAAATGAATTTTTCGACCTCTTCGTCATCGTATTGAGCCAAACTAAATAAAATATAATAAAAGCAAACTAATAATAAAAATATGAATAAAATATTAAAATAAAACTGAATAAAATATAATAAACGCAAAATAATATTAAAAAAATGAATAAAATATTAAAATAAAACTAATAAAAACAATAAACTATCGGGCTTCTTGAAATAATCATATTTGCATTTCCTCGGTGCATGGCTACAGAAAGCTTTTGATAAATCCAGTTTAGCGATTTATCTCTATTTTCCATATGCTTATCAGCCCATAGAAATATAGCTAATTATATCTTTAGCAATTTTACCCCAAGTACCAAATGTTTCAGCAACGAAAGGGAGAAAAATAATACCTGCATCATGACAATTATTAAAAATTTTCTCATCTTTAGATTTTTCACGCTCACCAGCTGCAAAACCATCCTAAATTGCCGCACTTAAAATAGTAGTATTCTGCAGCGGAGAGGTGATTGATACATCGATGGCGGCTGATTTTCCTAAAGACCAGTTAGTTACTGAAACATCTTCAGGTCTTCGAATAGTACCTAGGATCAAATTAGCTGTTTCTAAAGATGGGGATAAACCTGCTGATTTCATTATATGGTATAGAGTATCTCGTACATAATTATGCCTATTAGTTCATTCGCTCCCAGGTCCACATATCAGGCTATGGTCTCAATAAATATCAAGTAGTGCTTTGTTGCAAGCTGGACATGTACGATATATGCTATAGAGAGGTAGGCCCAACATGTGTCTAAGGAGTACTCTAAATTCAGTGGAATTAAAACACAGTCCAATTGAGGGATTTGGGACGGCTAGTAACCATGCACCTGCATGATCTCCCGATAGCGAAAGTAATCTAGCTTTATTTCTAGTAGTGGAGCGGTTGAGTAGGTTACCTTTACTTTTTAAATAAATAGGAGTACATAATTTCTTCTGTAGGCCAATTCGTTCATCTAGAATTTCCTTAGCATTTAAACAACCCAAAGATGTAATCTTAGAAATTGAATCCTTCAAAATACCATGTATGTATAATGAAATTGATAAATTTGAAATAAAAGGTATCGCTTGGCTTATAGAAGATAGATACGCTGCTGGAGCTATGTTGCATGCAGAAATAATCCCTAGACCACCTTCACGGATTGGAAGAGTAGCCTGACACCACGAGTCATCATCCAAGCTAGATTGGCAAATTTCTTCAAGGGATTTTCTTAAAGAGTTATCATATTTTTAATAGAGTTATATATGGATTTAGTAGGAGAAGTTCTAAGAGCATAGTTAATTTTACAAATACCTGCGCATGAACGATTAAGGGCTAGTTCACACTGTGGGTTATCCATTTGTAAAATTACCTGTTGCAATTTAATACAATCATTAACTTTAATATCCATGTGGTTATTTATATATTTGGAAGTACCAATTGATGAACCGAGTAAATCAATTCCTTCTCCATATATCTTATTAATTGAGTCAGGAAATATATCCTACGATATGTCATTGAAATTTGGCCACCAAATTTCACATTTGCTAATGTTAATTTCGAGACCTAAATCTGAAGAAACTTGTAGAATAGTATCCAATGTTAATTTCACTTCATTTATATCTCCTATTATAATACCATCATCTAAATAAAATAATGATAGGTTCAAATTAGGGAATTTGGTAGTAATTATATCAGTAAGTTTTTTTAAAGCTAATGAAAATAGTAATGGGCCGAGAGAATCACCTTGCTGAACACCTCTGGAGCTTAGAATAAACTCATTGCCTATGAATAATTTAGATTCTGGGAGAAGAGTAAATAATGTCCAATTTAAAAGGCCTGGGAAATATTTAGCAACTTGGCTAATTATTGATTCGCGAGATATAAGATTAAACGCATTCTTAAAGTCTATTTTTAGAAGACATTTATCATTAGAACTAGAATATATATCAATTAAGGATCTTACCGAATGCATAATAATTTTGCATCCACCCTTCACACCTACGCCTAACTGTGTAGGAGAGAACAACATTTCTGCTTCTTTTTTAACTGATGCATTTAGACATTTAGACAAAAGTCTTCTTAAAGTTTCACCAACTGAAATGGGTCTTATGCCTCCGTCTTTTTTTTCAGTGGATAAAGATTAGCGCCGCAGAAATATTGAGCAATATTATGATTAACTTTTCCAGCTGCTCACAGATTTACTGTATCAGTAATAGCCTTAATCAAATATTCCTGTTTCATAGGGGTTATACCACGAAGAGCTATATATATATATATATATATATATATATATATATATATTCTTTAATAAATAATTCTCAATTTATATTAAAAAATCTATATCAACATGTGATGCTTTGATAAATTATATTGATTACTTGAATATAAATCATAAATTATTCATATCCACAATATCGATTGATTTAAAAAAAGCTTTCGACACTATAAATCATGACATTTTATTAAACAAATTATATATATGGTTTCAGAGTATCACTTTATCATTATTAAAAAGCTATTTGACAAATATTATTTTTATAAAATTATTTTCGTATTGTATACATATTTTTATCTTTGTAGCCTTACAGCCTTTGGTCTTTCGTTTTCTTTGCTTTTTTATAGTTTAACTTATTTATTATCTTAGTAGATTTTACATTTTTAAATATTTTATTATATAATTTTATTATATTTTATTATTATTTAATTGATATATACAATGTATATATCAATGTATATATCAATTAAATAATAATAAAATATGTATATATCAATGTATATATCAATTAAATAATAATAAAATATAATAAAATTATATAATAAAATATTTAAAAATGTAAAATTTATATTATACATGGTGATTTATTGTTATTGAGAGATAGATTTAATTTTATTGTATTGTTTTTTTTTATGAGACAGAACACGAATGAACAAAATAGAATTGCAAAATATGTATACTCTTTATATTTATTCGTTTTTGAATTAATTCTCTCATTACCAAGATAAGCTCAGTAGAACTTCTATACCATACCTGGATTTTTGATCTCGGTCATCAACTGAATCTGATATTATTATTATTATATATATATATATATATATATATATATATATTTATTTAAATATTATATACAATTGAATAAAATACAAATAGATACAAATAAATATACAAATAGCGGATACAAATGAACTCCTCAATAAGTCATAAACATGTTATACATGTTATACATAAATGTGATGGGGCGGGACAATGCAATATTAATATTTTTTCTTGTTTTTGATTAGTTGTTAATTAAGTTCTTGTCAAACACAAAAGAAAAATAAGAACTGCCTGAGTCTAATCGGGGAAATATGGCTTACTAGCTTTTGGCTATTCCACTGAGCCATATCTCAGGCTATATATATATTCAATTGGTTTATATTAAATTATAATGTTATATATGTAATATAATCAGTATAATACTAGCTTGTGAAATAAACGGCAAGACCGATAGATATATAAACACATATAAACACATATAACATTTATTACAATTATTTAGATGTACACAAACTATATATTTATTTATTAAATAGGATCTAATGTATTCACATATTAACATAATTATTAAGAAATTGTTATACAGATATTAAAGATTTGAAAACAACAAAATTCCAAGAAGACGCTTTGGATTATTTTATCGTAAACAATGCATTTGATTGGTCAGAAATTCCCGACTTCGTCGTAGGACGACCTGGTTTGTCATAAAACCATAGAGTTCAACAAATCATATATTATTATAATATACTCTATATGCGGCAATATGACATATAATTAAATTCAACGATCCCTTATTCCCCCATTCATTCGCTCCTTTTTCCACTCCCGTACTTGCTCTATTTATAACTCCCGATCCCGCTCTCGGTCCCGCTCCTTTAGGTCCAACCACTCCGTTATCCGCTCATTTAGTGCGAACCGCTCCTATATCTGAACCCACTCTATATACTTTGCCCGCTCCAATGCAGGTATCAACTATTATATTGATATATAAGTATACTTAAAAAACTGCCTGTGTGGCTCAGTGGCTAAGGCGTCAGACACACAAGCAGTAGGACACGGGTTCGACCCTCGTCCGGACCATTAATTAATTTTATAAAATGGGTCTTAAAATATTATTTAGAAGTGATATTATATAATTGTGTATAAATAAATGATCGGCTCTCGTTAAAACTATGGATGCCTTAACATGAGAGCGGCTTCGAAGGGATATTAGAGCTATATATGGTTATAAGTGAAAACTTCATCTAAGTTCCTGGATGGGATGAAAGGACTCCACCAAATAAAAATAAATATATATATATGTATATGTATATTGGTTATATATGTATATTGGTTATAATTAAAACTGACTTAATATATTATATTATAATGCATGAACTCAACATTTCCATGTACTATGCACTGTTCGGTAGAAAATATATGTTTCAAAGGCGATCGGTCATGATTAAATTATATATTAATAACTGATTATAATAATAATTTAACAATTAACTAAAAATCGTTGTGTACTCTTTAATATTCGACTAATTTGATCGTTGTTTATTACATTTAAAATCATCTTTATATCTATTTAAGAAGAAACTCGAGATATTTATTAATTATTAGTAAACATAATTATAGATTATAATCTACAATTTCTAACATTTAAAATGAAAAAATTCCTATTTAATAACATGCGATCATTCTTTAATTCCATTGATGGAAATATAGTAACACACATTATGCAAATCATGTAGTAAGAATGATACAGATAATTAATAACTTTATATCAGCCACCATATGATACGTAATATATAATATACGCATATATAGTGTATACATACATATATGCATAGTGTATACATGTATATAAAAAGTAGCCGGGCAGCTCTATTATTTTTGCTAATTTATTTATAGATTTTTCGTATTAATAAGCAATTAGATAAATTTAAGATATAGGTGAAGATAATTTTTTACTTTATAATACTTCTTAATATATATACTTTATATTCTATATTCTTATATTTATTATTTGTATATACTTTATATTCTATGTACTATAATATACAATTTGTACTACGAAATATTATAAAGTAAAAAATAAGTTAACCTATCTTAAATTCACGTAATTAAATGTTAATACGAAAATTCTATAATTACACTGTAAAACATTAGGGTACAACAACTCATTTTTATAGGGTACGGTAATCGCAAAATCGAATATTATGAGTGATGTACCCTAATTAGGGTACACCATGAACAAATGCATTAGGGTACGATGCAACGCTTTTTTAGGGTACATCAATGCTATTAATTAGGGTACACTGTATCAAAAAATGAAAAATGATAGTGATGTACCCTAATTAGGGTACAATATATACAAAATCGTTAGGGTACATAATATCTATTTGTTAGGGTACACCATGTTCAAAAATACAACATTACTCAAATGTACCCTAATATAATAAACGCGCGGGGTGGTGGTTGTAAGTCTCAACTATAGTTGATACCCTATACACTGTTACAAATAAGGGTATAACATTATGAATTATATGGTATAACATATGGAAATACGAGTTATACCATACAATTACGTTAAATGGTATAAGATCACAAATTGTATAGTATAACATTTGTTTTTTTTAGTTATACCATATAGCTTAATTTTAATGGTATAAGATTACGAATTATATGGTATAACATTCGTAATCTGTAGTTATAGGTATTACCTACCATTAGCTATTAAATATAATGGTATAACTTTATGAATTATATGGTATACAATATGGAAATAAAATAAGTTATACCATAACATTTTAAAATTAAGTTTATATTTGATTGAAAATAAAATGTATAAGAAATATAATTCATAATAGTATCCTTCATAATATCCTTAATATAACAGTATACTTATTTCTTATTATTATTATTATAGACATAGCATTTATTGCTTCTAATTGCAATTAAACTATAGTTTTGAGAAACTATATAGATTCCCCATAGGGAAATATGTACACATATACATATTTCCTATATTTTATATACAAATACTTATAATTATTCGAGTATATGTATATATATATATATATATATATATACATAATTCCATTTTATTTATTAACATATTCTATGTCCATCTACACTCAACATGATAAGAATCTATTTTTTAACACATTACAATATACATAAGGTATTTATACTTATATTATATATATATATATATATATATATATATATATATATATATATATATATATATATATACAAATTATATCATATATATAATAATATAAAAGTTTATATAATATATAATTTTATAATATATTTATATATTATTTATAATATATAATTAAATTGTTAGAATATAATTATATAATTATATATATATATGTTATAAAGTCAAAGTTGTAGATATATCGATTAATGTAATATACATTTAAATGCATTTAGCATTACGTAACAGAAATCGATATATCTACATAACAACTTTAATTTAAACTATATTTCGGTGTCTCGCTCTGTGTTAATTACATAGCCATAGCCATGTAAATGTTTATTTTTCTGATATTTTATATTTTTATCGTCTGTAAAGTATATTTCGTTATTTTTCTATAGAATAAATTCCACTCGGTGAGATTGCCTCATTCTTCGGTCTGCATCTCATCGGGTAGGTACTATTATTATTATAATAATTATTATTATTTTAAATTATTATTATGTTCAATAGGTCTTTACTTTGATTAATAAACTGTATTAGAATTATCACTTTATTACATATATATATATATTATAAAGTCATGATAACTATATGCTATATATTAATATGCAGGAAACTGATGAATTATTTGCAGAATTTCAAATTTCATTTAAAATATTATAAAAACTGCCGGAGAGGAATAGTGAGTTGATGGGTATGATGAAGCATATAACGTATATACAAAAATATATAAACGAATATATTGATGTAGCGCTACTAGGCAAACTGATCAAACAGGTAATTTAGTTATCTAATTAATAACATTAGTTAAATATCTATATAAAATAAATATGCAATTATATTTTATTAGTCCATGGATAGTATACTATATATCCATATATGGTCAATTATTTATTTTATTTTTAGCTCACAATGTAATTAAATTTAAATAATATTAATAATAGGTATATATATAAATAATGTTAACTGTTGTACACATATTATCAATATCATTCTATCCTTAATCAAATATAGATATAAAATGTATAATTAAATATATAATTTAATATTTCCTAAAATAGATGCGGGAATCTTATATTTTATGATGGAAGTTTGCGAATTATTGAAAAATTAATTTACAATGAAAATAAAGATAAGGTTACTTAATAATGACTTAATAACTATAGATTTAATATTATAGTTATTTTATGATTTTTCGTATGATAATTCAAAAGTATAATATACTCTATTATATATATAACTGCAGTAATTAATATAATATAGTGGATTTTTCTAATTACAATTCTATATTTTATATAGTATTATCATATATGATATTAACTGTATAAAGTTTCTTATATATAATATAAGATCTTATAAGATACATATTTATACTATTATTATATACTCTAGTATACTATATATATAAATATATATATATATATATATATATATATATATATATATAAATATATATATATATATATATATATATATATATATATATATATATATATATAAATAAATGAATAATTAAAATGTGAGTATCCTATATAAATTTATTTTTAATAACTAGTTACAATAATTATATAAAAGAGAATAATTCAACAGGAAAAATAATGTGTTTGAATTATTTAATATATATCTATTAATATAATATATATCATTTAATTTATATTCAATATATTCTCAGAACAAGGTAAAGAATAATACAGACGAGGCTATTATATCTAGTGTCTGTTGCAGTTGCGTCAACTGGGTATTTACTAGAGATAGAGAACTCACTGCAATCTGAGGAGGAATATGCAACAATGGTGAGTTTTTATATAATTGATAGGTATTATTATTTAATGTATATTTATTATATAAATTAATATTACAAATATAATAATTATTATGGTTGACCTGTTTATATAAAACATGAGTTAACAATAACCACTATTAGTCATTAATAGTTGATATAATATTCAATATAATATATATATATATATATATATATATATATATATATTTCACAGTGATTAGTATTATATTTTGTAAAAAAGGTTGTTCCTATGAGAACATACTTTAATTTGTCAAAGAAATTTTAATTAGATATGTATTAAATATAGTTATTCATATGGATGCATATATATATATATAAATATTTATATTACAATTATTATATATACAATATATACTCATAAACAATAAAGCAATATTATAACATCATTAAAACATGAAATAAACTTTTCCAAAAATTAAAAAAGACTTATCATTTACAAATACCATACTGACCTATCCCTACACAATATCTATATATTTATTACTAATTGACATTTTAAAAAAAAAGAGTGTATACATAAAACTTCAATTAAATATTTATTAATTATTATTATATTTACATCAGCTATATGCAAAGAACATTTAAAATCCTATCAGGTCCTAGATGAGGAGATTTACTAAAGGAAATGCAACAAAGGGTCAATAGGAGGACAAAGTGACTTGATGATGTTAATATAGACAGTTTAATTTGTAGTTATTGTATAATACACATTCACTTCAGTATTTATTAATTATTGTTTTTCTATAGGTATCTGAAAAGACGAATGTGGAGGACCTGGGGGAAATGATTTCTACAATAAATATAATTTAAGATTAATTATTTATTTATTAATACCTAATTACAGAGTTCTCACGCAACCATATCATGTTATTATTTTCCATTTTTCTCAGTCCGTCATCAGTGTTTGTAATTTGTCTTCTTAACAGACCCAATGTTTCTTTATGATGTATATAGATGTTGTGGGTTGTCTCCCTGTTTCGTATGTTGTATAGCATGCCGTTCTTTGTCTTCCATAAAATTAAGTTGTGTACCTTATGCAGTGTCCTGCTAGTTGCAATTTTCTTTGTTTAATTACCCAATTGATCTTTGGCATTCTATGTACTTTGTATATTGGTAATATTGTCTTTCCATGATGTGTTTGTTATCATTCTAGCCTATTAATAATTTAGGGTACGGCATCAATAATAAGTTAGGGTACAGCATCAATAATAAATTAGGGTACGGCATCAATAATAATTTAGGGTACAAAATCGTTAATAAATTAGGGTACGGCATCAATAATAATTTAGGGTACAAAATCGTTAATAAATTAGGGTACGGCATCAATAATAATTTAGGGTACAAAATCGTTAATAAATTAGGGTACGGCATCAATAAT
The DNA here is from genome assembly GCA_964019155.1 of Osedax fenrisi. NCBI lineage: Eukaryota > Metazoa > Annelida > Polychaeta > Sabellida > Siboglinidae > Osedax > Osedax fenrisi. Next base: position 18,495,102 of record OZ025244.1, on the reverse strand, counting down.
AAATTAGTGTACGGCATCAATAATAATTTAGGGTACAAAATCGTTAATAAATTAGGGTACGGCATCACTAATAAATTAGGGTACGGCATCACTAATAATTTAGGGTACGGAATCAATAATAATTTAGGGTACGACATCAATAATAATTTAGGGTACAACATCGTTAATAAATTAGGGTACATTTAGGGTACAGAAGACTTCAATTTGCTAGGGTACACATCAATCTTTTTAGGGTACAAGTATTCATTTATAGCATGATAGACCCTAATTAGGGTACGGCTATACAGACATGGTTTACACCCTAATTTTTACTACTCTTGTACCCTAATTTTTTACAGTGTAGATGAGCGCGAATAATATAGCGCTCCACTATTTTTTTCTGATCCACTTAGGCTCCCGCTTGATCGTCGCTTTCTCCCAACACCTATTACATAACAAATACAGTTTATAGTGGGACATAGAGTATATTCGTGTTAACTATAACATATATATATATATATATATATATATATATATAGTATACTATAGTATCATATATGATTAACATATAGTATACTATACTATATGTTATGCAAGTTTAATAGTTTGAATGAGAGTAAACAAATGATATCACTTAAGAGGGGGCACTACGTTCAAAATTGTATTTAAAAAAAATTAAAATTAAAAAAAATATTATATTGAAAACAAGTTATATTTTATTTTATTTTAAAATAATTTATTGACTACAAAATCACGTGGTGGTTATGGGCGTCATTAGAAGGAAACAAAAATAAAATAAATAAAGTACAATAAAAATAAAGGAAAAGGGAGGGTAGGTTACAATGTTAATAGGTGCGTGGAGAGTTTACATTTAAATAGTGACAAGGATTTCAAACACCTAATGTCATATTGTAGAGAATTCTAGTATTTTGGAGCTACCACAGAGAAAGCAGATTCAGAGTGAGCAGAGATAGTCGAGCGTGTGACATTTCAATCGTAATTTTCATCGTGTGACATTTCCTGCTAGCTCGACTAAGGGTATGCATACTGATCAAGTCAGCTAGGTACTCGGGAGATCTAAGATGTATCACCTTATGGGTGATGCATAGTAGTCTGTACCTGCAGAGATACCTAAACTTAAACCAGCCGAGTGATCGCATTAGAGTCGATATTGATACTATTGAAGAGAATTTCAGTTTATATAGGGTGTGTATAGCACGTCGTTGTATCTTCTCAAGTTTAAGCATAAGCTTTAGGGGTAGATTTCATAGAATTGAGCAGCAGTATATGAGTCTACTGAAGACTAGCGAGTGTATTAGACTTTTAGTCATTGACAAAGTCAATTTATTACGTGATTTTCTAATATTATAAAGAAAATAGTTGGCATTGCGAATCATTATAGATATGTGGTCAGGGTAATCTAGGTGGGAGTTGATGGTGAAACCAAGAGTTGTTATGGATTGTGATGTAGGGAGGTCTAGTAGAAAGGGGTGGGTGATGATTAGGGGGTAGGTAGGTCTGGAGATAATTATGGTGTCAGTTTTGGTCATGTTAAGAGATAGGGAATTATGGGAGAACCAGTCAGTAAGTTCTGTGAGGCAGTTAAAAATAGACAGTTGAATTGAGTTGGAGTCACAGGAAATGGGAAAAGAAGTATAAATTTGTAGATCATCTGCAAAGAGATGGTAGTGGATGTAAGGATATTTACGAAATATGGATTGTATGGGTAAAATATAAATAATAAAAAGTGAAGGACCAAGCACGGAGCCTTGTGGAACACCATGAGTGCTGATAAACGGGGTAGAGAAGGATGAGTTAATTTTCACTGAAGAGGACCTTAAGGAAAAGAATGACTTAAACCAGCTGTGTACTTGACCATGAATACCGATTTCATTGAGTCGTAAAGAAAGAATGTCATGGTTTAGAGTGTCAAAGGCACTGGATAGGTCAAGTCTCACAAGGTAGCATGGGGCTTTGTTGTCAAGGGATATTAGTAGATCATTAATGATAAGATTCAGTGCTGATTCAGTGCTCCGATGGGGTAAGTAAGCACTTTGAAACTTATCAATAATTGAATTGGTAGTGATATAGTGAATAAGTTGAGCATATACAATTCGCTCTAAGGTCTTAGAGATTGATGAAAGCTGGGAGATGGGTCGATAGCTCGACAGGTTCGAGTGGCTAAGGGTAGTTTTTTTATAATTGGGGTGATATATGAGTGTTTCATAGACTTTGGTACGATCGATATAATAAGGGACGCATGAATGATCATTGTTATGGGTTCAATTAGCAATGGCGAAAGGGTACGAAGTAAAGTAAGAGGAATAGGGTCGAGTGGGAAATTGGATTTTAGGGATGCCATTAGAGAGAGCACATATGGACGAGTAGGGAGAGTGAACGAGGACCAGTGATTATGGGAAGCTAGTGAATATGAGTTGAGCGTGAGGAGATCAACATTCACATTGGGGAGAACAGCGATGATATTCGATACTTTATTCTGGAAGAAATTAGCAAAGGAGGAGCAGAGGACTGTATCCGGTTGGTCAGGAAGGTGCCTGGGTTTTGATTTACCTACTAAGGTGAATGATAGGTTGTAGGCTTGCTTAGAGGAGGTACCATAGTTACAAAGCAAGTTAGTAAAGTATGATGATTTAGTGGATAAGAGTTTTTTTCCTGTATAATGAGCGACATACTTTAAAGGAACACAGGTCTGAGTTAATTTTAGAAGAAGCATAAATGGACTGTAGACGACGAAGTGCCTTTCTCATATTGGTGAGTTCGATGTTGAACCAGGGGTATTTGGGATTATTACGGTGGGTAAGAGTAGTTGAGGGAGCATAAAAGTCAAGGGAATTAGATAGCGCCGTGTTGAAGGCGTCAAAGAGAGAGTCAGGGTCAGAGAGCGGAGATGTAATATTATTCATATGATCAAACACGGAGTTAACAAACAAGGGTTGATTTATAGAGGATATGTTTCGAAAGTATCTTGGAGGTCGAGTATTGTGCACTACTGTTAACTGTAAAACAAATAGGATAGCGAAGTGATCAGAGATTAGAGTGCTTTGGGTGGGAGAGGAAATTAAGTTGGAGTCAGATGGAGATAAAACAAGATCAATGATGTTACCATTAGATATAGTTGGGAAGTGAATGTGTTGTGTTAAGGAGTGCTCAAAAATAAGTTTATTAAGAGAAAGGGAAGCATAATTATCAGTATTCACTTGAATATTAAAGTCACCAAGAATAATTGTGTTGTAAGAAGACATGGATTATAAAATGGTAGAGAGGTCATTAAGGAAAGACCGAATGCTGGATGATGGTGGGCGATAGATGATTATAAACACAATGGTAAATAGGGAGGGGAACTGAATGTCACAGATCAGCATTTCACAAGAGGAGAAATTAGGGGTGGAAGAGGAAATAAGCTTGAGCTCAGTGGAGAACAACATCGCAAGACCACCACCACGGTTAGGTGTGGGTATGTTAGCGAGTAGTAATGTGAAGCCATTGGGAGTTAATTGAGATGCTAAAGCAGAGTCATCATTTGTGAGCCAAGTCTCGGTGATAGCAGATATGGAGCAATTAGAGTCAATGATTAATTGAGTGATTAAATCTACTTTATTCCTGACTGATCTCGCATTAAGGAGTAGAAAGGAGTAGTTAATGGGAGAGTGTGTATTTAGTCAATTCGAAGGTTTAACATTAGTGCGGGAGGATTTACAGAAAGAGTCATAGGATTTAGACCAAGACTCAATCTCAACATCAGTAGGCAGGTAGGGATTCGATTTCCAGTCAATTATACCAGAGGTGAGGGGGGATCGAAGTTGATAAGTTAGGGTTCGTCTATTAAATACAAACTTTAGGTCATGACAGTGGGCTTTCGATGCATGGAAAAGAATTCGACCAGCCTTGATGGTTGGAGGGTCAATGTATTGACGTATGAATAGAGATTTATAGGTAGATGACTGAAGTAGTGACCTAGAGTTAATAAGGGTATCGGTCGCACATGACGAATATAATACTAGGTTGGCATAGTGAGATATGAAGGAGTAGTCAGTGATGGGGTCTAGTTGAAGGTGTGCAAATAGTGATTTTATGTAGGTAAGGTTTCTGTCAGCAGGTAGGATATGTTCAGTGATTATGGATGGTTTGGAAGCGCAAGAGTGAATAGTGGGTGGATTAAGTAGGGTGGAGGTAGAAGGGGATGGAGGTAAATTTGATTTGATAATGGCAGAGAAAGATTTGGTTGTTGATTTATTTAGGGTATCAGGAAGATATGAGATAGCGGAAGAGAGTGACTCTAGGATAGTGGAGTCATTAGAATAGGGAGAGAAGTAGGATAATTTGGTAGTAAGAGACTCAATGCCAACTTGTAATTTGTTAAGTTTATCATTAATAAAGGTATTACCAGTAGATAGGTTAGTATTTGTGCATACATCACATTTGAACACAATGTTAGGAAGGGAGAAACTAGCCCTGAAATATTTTGGCATATTCTGGGATCGACACTCAGCTGGCAAGGATAGGTATAGGCATTTGTAGTGAATGGTGTTGTCACAGCCATCACACGAAATGGCATCATCAGGAGTGGAGACATCATTGCACTTCAGGCAGGACATTGTAGGAATCGATGCCGCAACAGGAGTAGTCGTGATGTAGAAGACCAGTCGGATGACGCAGCACGTGATGGTAGAAGCAGCCGTGCAGGTATCTGTATGGGTATAGATATGCTGGCGAGTATTTGCGTTCTATAGTAATCAAGGAGGTAGTAACTAACCGAGTATGGTAGGTTGGTAGTCGGCTGACTACCTTAAAGAATACTGCAGTGGGAGGTCAACTGAGTTCGATTAGCCAGCCAGTAATCGGGAAGTTTAATAATATATACAGGGGTCTGTATTTAAAGTCACAATAACAATATATACATATATGTATAATCTACAAATACTAGTAGTAGATAGACAGTTTTTTTATACTAAAAACCCATATTAGTAGTGCATGAGTGTATATCAGTATATTCAATTAGTGCACATAAAATAAAGATATATAAATACTTTAATATAATATAATAAATAAATTATTAGAAAATAAATCAAATAAATATGTTATGCAATAATGAAATTAAATATATAATGAATAAGATTTAAAATTAACAAAATAAAAAATAAAAATAAAAAATAAGTAATAAATAAAAATAGATATATATGCAATTATGAATTTAATGAAATGTACAAGTAGTTTAAATCAATTAAAAAATTAATATTTTAATTTAATTTAAAACTAGGTCAATTTGTACATTTGATTTATACTAAAAATTACACATATAATAAATATTAGTTGGTGATTTATTTAATTAATATCTAATAAAGTATATAAAGTATATAAAATATAATTTAATAAATAAATTAACGCATATATATATACAAATATATATATATTTAATAAATATAATAAAAGTACATAGAATCAATATACTCAAAATAAATATAAATATATATAAATATCAAAATAATATATAAATAAAAAAAAAAAAAGATAAAATAAAATAAAATAATCTAATAAGTGACTTAGCTTATAAACACGTCTGTATGGCATGAAGGTTTATTTAAGAATGAATATAATTATTTATCTATCATTTCATGAAAAGATTATACTTAAATTCGCCATATTTATGAGTATAAATGATATATATAATTTGTATGATGTTTAAATGTATGATTCTTATAATTGCATGATAATATGTCACTAAACTTTGAATGCTGTTTTCTCAGAATATTAATTTTACGAATGTTGCTTTACTAAAAAGTCTGAAACTTTTTTTCTATTCATTAAAAATGTCAATAATTTTCAATATATTTAGAAAACATTCAAATGCATAATAATTACATTTTTTTTTAAATATAATATAATAATACAAAAATTAATTCAGTTTTTCTTCATTTTTTTTTTTCATTTTTTGTTTAATTACTCCTATTATAAAAAAAATGAATATAATAAATACAAAAATGGTAATCATTATAGAATGAAGTATTATTATTACATCTGCGAAAAAATAATGTATAAATATTTAAAATATTTCAGGTTGGAGAGTTTTTAAAACTAGTCATTTTCGTATCTATTTACATGTAATCCCGCGAAAGTAGTGCCTCCCCTTAACTTACGAGAGAATGCGGCGTACACTATAACAATATACTGTACTCTATAGGGTACGACAATTGGCTGGTAGCCTACGCTATCAACACATCGGCTACGATACGTACCGTAGACCTGTCGAACACTGTGCTAGCCGTACATCTGACAGACTTCTCGGGCAATCACGCCGGATTTAGAGGTTCGTTGCGTTCGCTGTATGACATATATTGTATCGCCGCATTGGTCGCGCGAGTAACGTGCCGGTGTCATATAATACTTCGTCCCCATCCTAATAATCGTCCCCGATTGTCACGTGACAATAAAATCGATGATATTTCACTAAATACACATACGAATCGCTTCAAATTTAAACCACATATATCTAGTATGTATATACACACATGTGGAAAAAACCAATGTCTAAGTATGCTTTAAAATAAAGTAATACTCATATATATAAAGTAGAATGGAGATGAATTTAATAATACCAGATTAAACGATAATAAATTAATATTTTAAAATTCTGAATCGACAGAAGTCATTATTTTTCCATTCTAGTTCTAATACTATAAGATCTTATTCTAAAATTGTCTCTATGTACTATTTTAATTAAAAAACATTATACGCATTTTCAGTTAATTATTGAAATAGTTGTAATTTGAATTATTGCGGGTGTTGAGCGCGCGACACCCGCATTAAGTTATAAATAGAGTATAGGCAACGCCCTTTGGTAAAGGTTTATATTCACGAATATAAATGCGTATAATGTTTTTTAATTAAAATGGTATATAGAGACAATTTTATAATACGATTTTATAGTATTATTCTTACAATTGAAAAATAATAACTTCTGTCGATTCAGAATTTTAAAATATTAATTTATTATCGTTTAATCTGGTATTATTAAATTCATCTCCATTCTACTTTATATATTTGAGTATTACTTTATTTTAAATCATAATTATACGTTGATTTTTTTCCATATATGTGTATATACATACTAGTTATATGTGGTTTAAATTTGAAGCGATTCGTATGTGTATTTAGTGAAATATCATCGATTTTGTTGTCACGTGACAATCGGGGACGATTTTTAGGATGGGGACGAAGTATTATATGACACCGGCTTAGTACGCCGAGGGGCATCGGTTCGAACCCCCGGCGAGGCTAAAATCTATATATATATAAATTTAACTCTCAATATATCATAATTTAAGGCATGGAAAAATGTATCTGATATATAAAAATTTAATAGACATCTAATTAGTTATAAAACTAACTTATAATGCTGACATGTGTAATTGGTGGTTACTGATATATAAAAATTCTGATATATCGAGAGTTGGCTATATATATTTAGTATTATAGTGATATATCACTATAACTATAAACATATACATTTGGAAAAATACTAATCAACATGTATATGACGTATATATATATATTGTATGTTATTGAAGTAAATACTCCCATGTAAAGTGAATGTCTTTTAGAGCTAAATTTACCGTTATTATTTTAAATGTTAACTATATTGATATTTAATAAAATAAGATCTTATTTTCATATTTATTTATATATGATAAATTAATACTGATAATTATCATTTATAATACATAATATAGTTTATTTAAATTTGTTAGAGTTGTAAACAATGTAAAGTGATGTGCCCTATTTAATGTGAACATATATACTATAGTATATTATATATATATTCGATAGAATATAATATAAACAACTATATACTTAATTATATAAACCACTTTTTAACGAGATGTAACCGTATCTACTGTTGACGAACAGATGACAACCATGGCAAGGACATCTCGTACAATATAGATCTAATGCGTTACGCCGCCCTTGACCTCAGCACCGGCTTGACCGGATGTTGTACTCATAGAACGGTCAGTACCCAGGACAATACAGTGTAATAAGGCGCGTGTGTTACATATCAGTGTTGACATTACACGTCGCGCGTCCCAGCAAACAGTAATAGCAGCATAATAGCAGCATAATAGCACAATGTAAACATTTGAGGCTCTAACATATACTGTTATGCTGCTATTATGCTGCTATTACTGTTTGCTGGGGTGTATAGTATACGGAAATAAATAAATGAGTCATCTGACTCACTTTAAGTAATAATGTATGTTATGAGTAAACAAAATACTTTATATGTATTACGAATATCATAATGTAATTATATATATATATATACTCTATATATTCAGTGATGAGCATAATCGACGATAACGAACATAGATCGTTTGTGAAATACTCGATCCTGATTGTGATCATGATTAAAAAATATACATTTATACTTTTATATTTAGCCTATATATAGGCCTATAGGCTACAAATAAATAATCGTGATTATTAGAATATGGATAGCCAGGGCGTGGCTGAATACACACGTACACGATTGTTGAATAAGGTGCGTGTGTCGAGCGTTTTCCGCATGAATTGCAAGCGTAAAAAGTACGTGTTCGACTTTTTATTTAATATAATGTTTTAACAAAATAATTGTTATGCTCGAAAAATATAAAACGACTTTGAAAACGCAGCGTACTACACGTACATTATATTACCGAGCTAATAAAGCTAATCAAGTGACCACAAGTATCTTCTTTATACATTAGTTTTTCTGATATATATATGCATTAACATGGTAGCGGCTTCAAATGGATATTAAAGTCATATATGGTTATAAGGGAAAATGTCATCTATGTTCCTGAATAGGGAAAGGACTCCAACAAATAAAAATAACACACATATATAATTATATATATATGACATGCGCATTCATTAGTGCATTCGTAGTGTCACTGTAATAATCGAATAATAATCGAATAATAATCGTCCCACCTTTGACGTGTGTAGAAAATAATAGTCATATGAATATATACCGAATAATAAGCTGACATGCGCACGAATAATAACAACACGCGATTGTTACAGGAATGGGACGGAGATAAAGTGATGGTTCTAGAAAGACGCGAGATATGTTTACCCTTCAATGGTCGTGTACAGAGTGTTAAGAAGGTTACAACTAAGAAGATAACAACTAAGAATATTATAACGAATACTACTGAGGTTGCAGCTAAGGGTACGACTGATAAATAACTAATAATACAACGAACAAGAACATCGCTACAACTAAGTGACCTCCTTTGAGAGTGTACGATATCCTTTGAGAGTCTATAGACTCTCGTTAACTAATACCGCCAGTACACTCGTATAGGGTATGCGGACAATTTGGACGATGAAAACAATATGGAAAACAGTGATATTTATAAATAGGATATTGATGAAATAAAAAAAAATGTTAACTTATTTATATTTATAAATTTCATACAAACTTCAATATTAATAACAAATTATCGATTGTCAGAAAAATCGCTAAGTTTAACTAGTATTATAGAAATTGAAATATCTTAAATTATAATTTACTAGAAACTTATTATATTGCATGCGACTATACTTTTATATTCTTGAATGCTCGTAACGAATAAAGTTGAAATAATTTAATTAAATCGCAAATATTAATTGAGAATACATGGCGGCGCATATTGAGAAATTCTGACCACGCGCCAAAATCTCCACGCTTATTAACAAGTTCTAAATGTATTACTTAATTGTAAATTTGAAATACATTGAAGAATATATGTTTATATTAAATTCTCTAGTGTACCTATTTTAGATTAATATATTATAGTTACTATTTTAAAATTGTCTTTTATATAATTTAAAATTCAAAGAGTAATTACTTTTTAGTAAGTAACCGATATTAGTCGTCCATAACCCCCTCCCCCCACATTCCTATACTTGTCATGCGCAAGTAGACCTATTATACCTAAAGATAACGTATTTATAATGACGTTCTATTTTAAAAACATACAATTCAACTACTACTAAGTATTCCTTCCATTTTAATATTCCGCAAAAGATTGAACGAAATTATTTTATTATAAATATTTTGTTAACCTTATTATTTTATTACACTTAGAAAATTGTTTCTAATGTTATTTATTATTATTATTATCACTACATGTTCAATAATATCTATATATATATATATGTATTATTATAAATATTAATATATAAATATATGTTTATATATACATTTTGTTAGTTGGTTACCCAATAAGAATTCTTATTTTATATGAGTTTATCAAAATTTTAATAAATTAAAATAAAAAAAACAAGAAAAGAAAGGTTATAATGCCTCAAGCTTGTTCAGGTTCACACGTATAACATATACACGTCTGATGATACTCCCGGGCTCCCTTATTTGTGTTTTGTATATATATATATATACACATATATATGTGTGTGTATATATCGAAGTACATTATATACATATTAAATATATATTGTTTATTTTTAAGAAATAATCGAATAAAATAAAATGAAATTGTCATTGAATAATATTATTTATTTATTAAGTTAACCAATATAGGTAATATAGCAACATAAATAGAACAATGCTTATCGATAACAAATAAAGTTATAAACCAAAGTATACACATGGGTAGAAACCTCGATTATATTACAACATATGTATATATAACATCAATCAATAAGTACTTAATATAGTTAAATATATAACTGATCCGGTAGTATTTATTATAAACGTCACGTGATTTAAGTGTGTGAATAACTCGGCAATTAATTATTCCTGAAGCACGCTAGAAGATTATAATAATATTGGTATTATGTTATGATTATAACAATGGTATTTAACAACGTAGCAAAGTAACGTAACACTGACGAAACGAATACGTGAATCTACTAGATATGACGTCACTTCCGCCCCTCTACTTGAGATGCCGCCTGTATCCGGGTACCTCTCCGGCGCAGGTGCCGCACTTACCGGTTATGCAATAGGCCACCCACAGTATCACCACGAACAATAGGCCTATTGTGAAACCGGCGATAATAGCTGACCGATGAATCAGAAACCAAGACCTGTAGCAGACTAGGGCACCTTCTTTGTCATGTTGTACCTCTCTGTGTGTGCGAGTGCGTGTAAGGGTAGTATGAGGGTGCGAGTCGTAATATAGTATGTATATATACATGTATGTATACATATATGTATGTATACATATATGTATGTATACATATATGTATGTATACATGTATAATGCATTATACATTATAAATAATATCGAATATATATATATATATTGATTGAATTTAATACTTTTATTTTATAATAGTACTTATTTATACATATATGTAAATATATATATATATATATATTATATATTATATAGTAAATAAAATTAATTACGAATAATTATATAAAATAGATCTAAGCAAATGGTCAGAATAAACTTGCGAAGTTATGAACAGATATATTCTTATAAAAATAAAAAATAATATATATTGATTGTTTATCTATATACATATATCTATATATATGACCTATAGTGACTATGCTGACCTCAAACGGTATAGAACTTTCTTAAGAGCCATGCCCACGGTGTCCGGATACAACAGGTCAGCGTCCACTACCCCGTATTCGCCTAGAATGTTCTCCCGGCAATGAATGGGGATCTCGCCGTGCACGTAGGTAGACATCGCGGCTGTCACCTGATTGGTGGAGGGGGCGTGGTTTACGCAAGAGCGTGACCTTTACGTGAACATACTCGTAGGTGTTAGTAACGATTAGGTTATATTATTACCCAGTAAACCTTGACGTAACGTGTTTAACCCGTATAATGTGTCATGATTTGATCACTCCATTTTGTCACCCCAATTCTCCTAATTCTTAATTAATGCAAGGTTCTAGAATATTTTAATAATATATACATTTATGATCTAATTAGCCCTACATTATTTATAAATTAATAATTATATCAATTTTTTGGTTTACTCTGTATATTCAATAATAAGTTATATATTTGATTACATTTTAGTATGCTAAATATATATAAATAAATATATATATATATATATATATATATATATAAATATATATATATATATATATATATATATATATATATATATATATTATCGGTATGAGATTAGCATTAAGTTAATCAACTTAATTGTTTTTAATATTTTTATATTTTAAATTTTTTATCGAATATATAATATACAACATGTCATAATATAATAGGTTAAAATGACCTATAAAGTATCAAAAATATGATTTTAGAATTTTACCTATTTTAATAAAATCACGATTAAAATAAAATGGCGAAAAATGACATATTACTGATATCGTTTTTAAATAGTTTTAAATAAATAATTTAAGTAATTTGGTAATTTAGTTATTATTATTATAAAATTATATGACCTATTTAAAATAATTTTCATTACTATAATAGAGTCCGAAAAATATACAAAATATGATAAACCTTTATTTTTTATTAACCTAACATTTTATTTGCATTTTTTAAAATATAAATATTTTCAAAACTAGAAATCCAATTATTAAAATATTGTGAATGTTAATATAATGTACTTTAAGTTATGTACAAATCTAAGTATTTCATAAGATTTTGAATTAAAAAAAAGACTCTAATTATATTGAAAAAAATAACCTGTAAATCCCCTTGAGTTTAATTTTTGATACTTTTAGGTAATTATATATTATAAACATTATTTATATGTCTACTTTTGCCTAATATTAATTTATTAGCCATGCATAATGATGATATTTTATTAGACACGTATTGTTATAGCGTGTGCTATTCTGTAATATATATATATATATATATATATAGGATATATTGTAGACATGTATGTCTATAGATAACTATGATATAGTTTTACGAATAAACCATATTTATAATAGTGAAGAGTAAGAACAAATAAATATTGGATAATATAAATATATTAATTATATATATATATATATATATGTATACAATGAACTGTGCGCCTACGGGTATGCCTAGTCCTCATGTCTACGTATCATTTGTCACCACTTCTATTCTTCCAGGATTCGATACATCATTGTTGCTAATTAAGTTTAGTATACTGTTTTTTTTTCAAATTAATTTTATTATTTTATAAACAATTTATTTGTTCTCAATTATATATTTTCTTATGGGGGTACTCATACTTTTTATATCAGTGTCATTTATTTTATTTTTAATTTAAAAATAAAATTTAATTATTAATAATAATTTATTATTGAAATATGTTTTATTTTTATCCGAATGAATATGGTGATATATGGCAATGCAATTACTGGCAGGAGGTATCAAATCAATAAAGCTTATCACTTTCACTGATCCTCCTTATACTTTGTATATAAACTGATTTAATGCATTCATTCACTCATTCATTCATTTATATACATTCATATATATATATATATATTTATATATATATATATATATATATATATATATATATATATATATATATATATATATATATATATATATACATATACATAATATCTATAGATGTGTGTCACACATTATATGAAATAGGAAGATAAGTTGGAATAAATATATATGTTTGGGTATACGCATCAAATAAAAATCTACATTTAAAGGATAACATTTAGCCTTTTTTTCATACTTACATATATACCTATTAATACAGGATAAGATAAGATACATTTTATTATTGTAATCATTATATAAGAAAAACAATAAACGGACAAATAAATAGCCAGAAGACTTTCGAGGTATTTTACCGCAATAATGCAATATCCCTAATATATTATATAACAATTGTATTGTTTAAAGATATTTAAACATAAATATAGGATTAGTTCGAGTAAGTATCCATCACATCAGTATACATATCCTATATGAATATGTACTAATGCGTGTGTAAGAGATAGATATGATTAGTTTGTCGACTATAGATATCTGCGTATATGCCTATATACTATATACGACTGTAGTCGAGTTTAGTCTTTAAAAATTGTATTTCACATCATTTGATTTATGAAATACATTAATATATATATATATATATATATATATATATACGTGTTCATTATGGTTAAAACTAAGTATACTTTATGACGTATTGCAGTATACATTTATTACAGTTAAATTGTTAACGCCGTTTTGCGTCTCACCTTAGGCATATGTAGGTAAATAATATATATATATATATATATATATATATATATATATATAGATTCTAATATATCTAATGTACCGACTTGTACTATCAATACATACATCATAGTTATACTGGTGTATTCGTCAGCATGTTACACGTATACGTGTATATATATATATATATATATATATATATATATATATATATATACATACATATACATAATATCTATAAGTTAAATACTTATTTATTTTAGACTTACATTTAAATATATTGAGATAATAAATTATTTCATACTAATAATATATATATATATATATATATATATATATATTTATATTAATGGTATACCATTTATATGATATATATATTGGTACGTAAATATATAGAATATATCTGTACAATGTATATTGTACAGTGTACAGTGTACATTGTACACTGTATATCTTATATTATACATCGTAGTACATACGATATAAAAAAATAATATGAAACATTTATTCTAAGTAGGTATACTATAGTAAACGGCGGGGGGGTATACCTGGGTATACGGGTATATATACCCCAAGCTAACGAGATAATGACCGATAGGGGGGAGGGGCGTGTCTATAGCTAACCAGTTTGTCCTTGAGCGCCACGAGTATGACGACATCCGTTACGCAATGTTCCAGAAACCTCCACTTGTCCGTCAGGAGGCGCACCCCGAACTCCTGGAACTCTCCTTTCAGACGCAGAACGCTGTCGTAAGGTGGCGCTAGTATCAATGCATCTACAGATTATATACTATATTATATAGTATATATATACTATAGTATACCCGTGCATTGTAACTATATATAGTTACTGTATACAGTGCATACTTTTAGTATATATATATATATATATACTAAGAGTTATATATATATAATAGTACATTATTATATTAGATAGTTTGCTAGTAAGTAATATATATATATATATATATATAAATTGGCATGTGTATATATATATATATATATTTGTTGTATCTAAGCCGTCAATTATGTGAAACAAGCATCATGTATCGCGAACTAAACAAGAACAATACCTCACCCTAACAGCATCGAATGGGTATTGCGCTTATAATTAATATACTAGATCGTAAATCAATGAACACTAATGTATACATACACAACTATAGTACATAACATAATGCGACTTATATAATATACTTATATAGAATTAGTTATAACTATATACTATGAACGGTAATTAAATCTGGTATTTTGTAAGTTTTATTTTACAATATAAATCGTTCTGATATATTGATTTATATGACTAATGATTTATATTCGAAGAGCTCCTCGTCTGTTGGTATGTGCACAGGTATGTGTACGGTATATACTAAACATACTACTACGATTGGTATACTATAGTATACATATAATTAATTATAAATATAAATATATTTAAATTAAATGATCAGAGTTAATTTATTCATATACATAATTATATCTTCTGTTGAACAATATATATATATATATATATATATATATATATATATATATATATATATATATATATATATATACGTGTGTCGTACGCAGAATCATTTGTAGCATTACGATTATTAAATAATACAATAATTCTGATATACGTAAGAGTAATATATGCTATAGGTTGCATACGAATATATCAAAGATGAAGCAAATACAGACAACCTCGACACATCCTCAGAACACAATTTTATAAAAAATACATCTTCAGAATACCATTTATACATATAATAATTTATTAATATCAATATCGAATGTATTATTTTTACATCGAAATTCGACATCATTAGCATCATTCATCCCATATGATGATGTATATAATATTAGATATTCCGAGGAATATATTACGGGAATATAAAATGGTTCTAAAAATGCAGCTTCTTTGATAAAATCTTGTATACAATGTATATATATATATATATATATATACAATATATATATACAACGAATATATATATATATATATTATATGATGATGATGATGATATACGTTTTATTAGACACTAAAATAGGGTCATATATGCCCCACCAATAATAAAGTTAACTATAGTTAATATTAACTATGTATATATACATTACACATTACCTACTATATATATAGTACAGTATACACTGCGTATATATGTACACATAGAGTGTATATACTACTATAATATAGTATACACTGTTTATACTCATATAATTAATTTATTTGCAAACATGTCTATTCATCAACTTCTGTAGGGGAAAGTAACCGAATACGGACAGTGCCCGAATACGTACACTCTCAGTATCTTAGAAACCATAAATCCTACAAAAAAATGTTTATTTAATAAAATATTCATAATTATATAAATAGTCTAAAAAAGTATTTTTTATTTTTTAATTATTCATAATATTGCTGATATATCCAATAAACTGATTTTTATATTACGTTTTTAAATTTATGAAAATAAATGTCAACTTAAAACCTTCTCAAAAATATACAAATGTATCGATATAAAATATAATACTATATTATGAAAAAATAAAGCATTCTAAAAATAACATATTCTAATAAATTCTATATGTGTTATCAAATATTCGTTAAGTTATAAGCATATATCTTGAGATCATATACGTCCCTAATACGGACACTCTAGATGTCTTAATACTGACACCCTATAACCAATCAGCGCGCAGCGTATGTATGAGTGTATGTGTGAATCACTATTCTGATTTTCATAAAAATGGCGTTTGTTATAATATTAATACCACCAATAAAGCTAAATCTAAAATTTATATTATTTATACACTTAAATTTTATTATTAATTAAAAAATAATAAAAATAAATAAATTATTAACATATTAAATTAGAATAAATTATTCATAAAATTAATTATAAATAATGTAATTATGATTTGTCTGATTGATTCATCAATACTATATGGGTTATCTGGTGGTATATAGGGTGTACGTATTATAACACAGGGTGTCCGTATTTGGACATGGGTACCTAATACGGACACCCCTGTTATCTATGGCATTCAAAGATTAAATAAAATTTCAAAACCACAATAATATCTATAATCATATAATATTAATATATTGTAATTTTTGAATACAAATAATGAGTCATCAAATGTTAAGATCATTTATTTTTAAAGTGTCACTATTATGTTACTTTCTTATACGTTAATCTAGATAATTACGAAATAATTTGTGTGAAGTGTAAACTTTACATTGAGGTATTCTATTTTCCTGCGCTAGTGTAGAGCCTATATTATAGGCTAATCTAGTTATGTATGACATGTATTGGTCTATATCTTCCCGAGGTTTCCATTTGTATACAATGATATATCCGCTGTTTTTATTGTATTCAATATATATATATATATATATATATATATATATATGTTTGTTATTTCAATAAATATAATTATTAATATTATTTAACTTGGGGATTAATTATATTTGAGTAATAAAAAGGACATTTTACTTTATCGTAAGGGGTTATGGAAAGGGGAGAAGGTTGAAAACGCGACTAATTATAATAGGGTAGAATAGGACAACGTAAAAGAGGAGGCGGGTATAATGGGACTAATTGGGAGAAAGTGATTGAAAATAAAGTAGGTGCTGACGAGAAGTATGTACATGATATTACTAGCTAAACTAGCTAAGACATAGCGGTTATAATAGTAGATATTCATCAATACTAAATGTACTAAATAAATAGTTATAAAGTTATGATTTACAAATAAATCCCATAAGTAATTTTAGATATAATTCCAACTCACTAGGGTTTTGTAAGGGGTAGAATAAGATAAATATATATGATGATATTTAATCATTTTTATATACATATTATTTACATTTAAAAGATAGATATCTTCATTTATATAAACAATTAAACGAATTTATCGGTTTCCTAACTATTCGATAGTTCCTTTAGTGTCAAATGTGTAGCATTCATTTATTTATCTAACCATATATTGTTGATTAGATTAGATTTAACCATATATAGTTGGTATTATTCTAAAATATAATATACAATTATAACAATATATATATTCTATAACTACGTTATTCGATATTATAAGATATATATATATATATATATATATATATATATATATATATATGTATATTTAAAGTATACTTTAATTATTTGTTATCAGCATTTTCTCAATGAGTAAGATGTAATAAATTATACTACCCTATATATCATTCAATAATGCAAAATGTATTGATTATTAATTTACAAAAATTAAATATATCTGTTACTCTTTGTATTTAGTATAGTTTTCATAGATAATATATTTAATAAGTTTAAATAAGTTCAGATAATGTCCACTATATATATATATATATGTGTGTGTATATGTTAATAGTAGTAACTTAGTTACTAACTAGTAGTAACTTACTATAGTATATTACAGTATACTATTAAAATTAATATATCGATATTTTCGCTCAAATTATATCAATACTTCTCACTTTCACTTTAATCTATTTATATTACAGATTTGTCTTATATAAAGTAATGATATAATACTTATATATATATATATATATATATATATATATATATATATATATTTATGAATATTATTAAACTGGCGGCTGGATATAAATTAGGTAAATTTTCTAAACATTGAAAATTATAAAATAATTCTATAATCGTCTGTAAATTTCTGTATTTTCGAATATATTAATATCACTACAATTACTACAATTCAGTATTTTAGCGAAATATTGTATGGCATAGGTACCTGCGTATACCTATATATATGTACCTATAGCTATACCCATACTTTAACCTATACCTATAACTAACTCGTCCTCCTTCAACCACTTCATCAGCCCTATGGTGACCTGCCAGCCCGCACAGTCCTTAGTATCACCGGCCGGGCGGTAGTCGTGGAGCTTCTTTATCTCAGCCTCTAGCTCCATATCTATGTACGGGGTGTGGGGTTGTGGGGTTGTGGCGGTGTGGAATGGGGGGTAATTACGTGTAATACGTTGGTGTGGTCGATTTTAACCCCTGTGGTTTTTGGCGAATCTATGTGCGGGGTGAGAGCGGGTGTAGATTGATTCAGAATTATAAAATATTTATTTACTTTATTTTAATCTATAGCTTATTAATTACTATAGTATTATATAAATGTATCCGTGTAATTTACATAGTACTTTCTTCTAATGCATACCTTTTAGTTGAATTTACGCAAAATATGTATATACATACATTAGTATATGTGATTCAAGGTTGAAACGATTCGTATTTGTATTTATTGAAATATAGTCGATTTTGTTATCTATAGATGACTTAGTCATCATGACTATAGTGACCTTTGTGATCGTTTTATTATATGTGTTCGCTAATGAAAAGATATAGTCGCAATAATTAAGTAAATATATAATGAAATTATATTAATATATAGCCTATTGTATGTATATATATATACATATATAATATATAATATATATATATATTATATATATATATATATATGTATATATAAATATACTGTATATATATAAATATACTGTATATATAAATATATGTATATATAGTTTAAACGTTTTATGGCGAGAATATATTCATGGTAAACATTTTCAAAGCAATATTGTTTCTGGATAATATTATCATATTTGATTATTTTATATGATCTCTCATCTGCTTTTGATACCCTGGACCATAATATATTAATCTCGCGACTTACTTTAATGGGTATATCTGGCTTAGCATTAAAATGGTTTACTTCATATCTCACTAACAGGAATATCTCTATTATGATTGACAAATCTTACTCGCCTCTTTCTCCTCTTAACCACGGTATTCCTATTCTGTTCTAGATCCATCCCTCTTTTATATTTATATCCGCCCTATTGCTGATCTAATTAATAAATTTCCAAATATTCACTACCATATTTTTGCTGATGATATTCAACTGTTTACCTTTTTCCCCATAAATTCTCATAATACCATTAACTCTGAATTAATCGAGTGTGCTAACTCCATAAGATTATGACTCCTCTCCAATAAACTACTAATTAATTCCTATAAGACTACTGTACTTAACATATCTACTTCTGAAACTTCCTTTCCAAACTTTACTCTAAATAACATGATTATTTCTCCTTCTCATACCTCCAAAAACCTAGGATTAGTATTTGTTGAAAAATTATCATTTAAGAATCACATATCATCCATTACAAAATCATCCAACTTTCATCTCTTCAGAATTAACAAAATACGGACATCACTTTCCAGAAACCTTACTAAAACTCTAATTAATGCTCTTGTTTTTTCCCGTATTGACTACTGTTCTTCCCTACTAAATTTACTTCCTGCTAAAGCTACTGCTCCACTTAATCTGATTATCCGTTCCTCAATACGTACTACTTACTGTTTAACTCGACTGGATCACTCTACTACAACATCTCATCAATCATCTCGTATGTGGCTACCCTTCTCCATCAGGTGTAAATTACGTATACTATCTATAATCCATAAATCAATATATTCTTTCACCCCTAGCTATATCTCTGATCTAATTAAAAAACCTACTATATTATCTTCTCTTCGTTACCAAAATGCTCCTCTACTTATCTCCCAGAACTCTAGTAAAACTTCCCTAAATTCTAGAGCTTTTAAAAATTCCGGTCAAACCCTATGGAATTCCCTCTCTCCTACCATTCGTTCTATTAGATCCCACAAAAGATTTATAAATCTTACTTCTTCTTTTCTCTCTACCTATAATCATTAAATCATCCAACTTATTATTTGTGTCCGTGTTATATTAAATGTATATCATTATTAAATTGTTATTGTATTATTATTATCTTATTATTATATAATACTATACTATATAAATGCAGTCTGTAGTATATAAAACTACACCATATCAATGCAGACTGTAGTATATAATAGTCCTTTATATTGTTTAGTATTGTTGTCCGTGGTATATTTAATGTATATTATTATCAAATTATTATCGTATTACTATTATTTTATTATTATTTTCTTCCCGCACGAGCGAAGGGGTCTACATGACCATATTTTAGTGCTAATAAACTCAATATCATCATCATCATCATCATATAGAAATATGTTTCCAGAATCAATAATTATACTAATAAATATTATATTATTTAACTATACACATCACTACAAACTATAGTTTGTATATTATATATATTATATAATATAGTATATACTATATAGACAGTATAGAGTAACTGTTAGATATAATATACCAGTTCATTAACTCCATGTGTACTATTTAAATCGTAGAATTACATTCGCACCTCACATCGTATTTAATTGTATTAACATTAACATTACATGTCTGACCATCATTATTTGTGTTCAAGTATTAATCATTATTAAATAATTGTTTCATATCATTTTTGGTGTTAACATTTAACACTCAATAAACTATACACTGTTACAAATTATTGTTTTATAGATTGATATTTACTGCAGAAAACCATCGAAAGGGTATTTAAGAACAAATATTTATTTAAAACCATATAAATGGTATTCTGTTAAACCTACTGTATAAAACCCTCAACATGGTATTCTAAATTTCCACTGTGGAAAACCCTTTAAATAGTATTTTTAATTTCTAATGTTGAAAACCCTCTACATGGTATTCTTAATTTCTATTGTGGAAAACCCTCTTAAAACCATATGGTATTCTGCATATCTACTGTGGAAAACCATCTAAAAGTTATTCTTATTTCTACTGTGGAAAACCCTCTAAAAGGTATTCTTAATTTCTACTGTGGAAAACCCTCTTAATGGTATTCTTAAATCCGATAATAGAAAACCCTTAATATGGTATTCTAAAAATGTCACTGCATAAAACCATCAAAAGGGTTATATTATAAGCACACCTTAAATACCCTTTATTTTAATGCAGAAAACCATTTACTTATTACAGTGTATATCTATATATTTACCTATCTATTAATATTAGTTGTAGTTTCACAGTTCAACAGATTGTTCATACTCGCACTTTAATATCAATTAGCACCGATAATTGTGTATCGCACACTATATAGTGCGGCCGGCCTACATAATAATGTATATAGAATCTCTATTCGGCTGGGGCTCATTTTATTGCTGAAAACTAAAGATTTCGCTCGGCATCAATAGTCAAAAGTATCGGCTCGGCTCGGCATTCAACATCTCTTAATTATTTACAACATTGACTATATTAGCTTATAGGTAATACCGTTTAGGCATGCATACATATAGGATTATAGGTATATATACATTTTTCCATTGACATACTATAGTATACAATATAAGTATATATGTTTACTGCCTATATGGCTCAGTTGTCTAAAGCGCCAGATACACAGGTATTAGGGCTCGGGTTCAAGACCCATCCGGACCAATAAAATAGGTCTTAAAATAATAATTAGAGTGATCTTATATAATTGTTTATACATAAACGATAAGATCTCGTTAAAACCACGGATGCCTAAACAAGAGAGCAGCTTCGAAGTGACAATATAGCCATATAGAGCCATAAGTGAAAACGTCATCTAATATCCTGAAGGGGATGAAAGGACTCCACCGAAATAACAATAACAATGTATAATACATATTAATAATAAATATTTCGGTGTGCGTAAATCACAATTTATTTATATTTGCTAACTATTATTTATACATTTCTGTCATTATTATTTATTGTTACCCATCGTTTTGAATCTATTCAATAAATTAGTATCTATCTAACAGACGCACTAACACATAGTGACGTTGAGGAAGCCGAGCGGGTCGCAGATATGCGGAACGCCCATCGAGAAGTTCGCCGGTACCAGGCACAGCCTCGACGTGTTGTCCGTTCGAGGCACCGGGAAGTCGGCGTAGTTCCACGACTCCTTGATACTGGGGCGTCGCGTAGTGGCAGCCGTTGTCTCGACATCTTCGGTACTGGTAGCGGCTAGGTCGGAGGCGGCGGTAGTCTGGTCGCTGGACGCCGCCGCTGCCGTCTGGCGGGCAACCGCGACGCATAGCAACGCGACGCCGACCGTTAGTAACCAACGTCTCGATAGCGAAGTATTCGTCATCATCGTCGTAGTAGTGGTGACTATTATGTCATCCGTGTTACCACGTCGGGTTTAGGCTACGCGCGGTTCTCCTATTAGTAGTCCTCGGTTACGTGTCCGGCTTATTACGTAATAAATATACAGTGGTTACGTAACTGTGTGTGTGTGTGTTCTATTGTGTCAGGTGCGCGGGCTCTGAGATGGTGTATACGCGTGGAGGCGATGATAATACTAATGATAATATAAGAGGCAGCTCTCTCTGCGTAATATGCTGAACGTTTTTAGGCTAATAATAATGAGGTGAATAGACTGTTCTATCTCTCTCTGTGTGTGAGTGTGTGTGTGTGAGTGTGTCTGAGATGCGCTAGTTTATCGTTGATTGCGAAACTGTGAAGAATGCCGCTGTCGCCGCCGCGCCTCTCTCTCTCGGTGATGAGTCACCCAGTTAATTAGAACTATAGTTCTGTATACAACTCGTATACGACTCGTAAATCTTTAAAAATTGTAATCAACGATGCGTGACCATCTTTATTTATGTTTCTCTATACACAAATATACATATACATATATATATATGTATGTATATATATATATATATATATATATATATATATATATATATAATAACTGCATGTGTGGCTCAGTGGCTAAGGCATCAGACACACAAACAGTAGGACACGGATTCGAGCCACGTCCGGACCATTAATTAATTTTATAAAATGGGTCTTAAAATATTATTTAGAAGTGATCTTATATAATTGTGTATACATAAATGATCGGCTCTGGTTAAAAGCATGGATGCTTTAACATGGGAACGGCTTCGAAGGGACATTAGAGCCATATATATGGTTATAAGTGAAAACTTCATCTACGTTCCTGGATGGGATGAAAGGACTCACAAAATAAAAATAACAATAACAATAACAATATATATATATATATATATATATATATATATATATATATGTGTGTGTGTGTGTGTGTGTGTGTGTGTGTCGCAGACTAACGTCTTATATATTTGTAATGTAATTGTTTTTAAGTATATATTATATATTTTTAATTAGTTATTTTGTTGTTGTGTATTATGTAATAATTATAAATGTTGATTTCGTATATATTGATTTTTGTGTTTTTTAGTTAATGATATTTAGTTTATTATATATTTTTAGTTAGTTATATTTTTGTTTTGTGTTATGGGATAATTATAAAAATATAAATGTTGATTTCGTGTATATTGATTTTTGTGTTTTTTATTTAGTGATATTTAGTTTATTTAATAGAATTTATTGGACCAATGAACTGTCGCGTAGAAATAATATAATCTGAATTATATTAGATTTAATAATATTATTTCATTTTTGATTATACCTTGGTACGTGAAGGTTTGTACAAAGTTAAATATTGTAATATTCTATATTGTAATGTTGTATATATGTTTAACAGCATTAGTGCATATACACGAACAAAAACCATATGGTTTTTGTTTTGATTGATTATTAAAGAGACATATTTAAATACAACGGTCCTCTATCATTTTGAGTGGTGTAATATTGCTACACCCATTTCGATCACTCATTATTACTTATATATATATATATAATATGATATCACTAATTAATACTTATTAATACCTACATTTATAATATGTTATCATCAAATAATTAAATAGAAAATGTTGATGAATTATAATTATATACCTTATATACCTTTTTCAGAAGTAAATTACAACTAAATACTGAATTAATATATAATAATAATATTTATTATAATAATTTATGTGTTTTTTCTATTAGTTAACTGATAGTTAAAAAAATGTCAAGTGTATAGGAGTAATATAATTTTTCCTCTTAAAGGGTTTCAAAATAATATATCATATTTGCTATTGTTAACACATTTTATATATTATATATATATATATATATATATATAGATAGTTAGATAAACAATTAATAATATATATATTATAGAGTATACTCTAATCTTTATACTCTATATTCAATAATATATAATAATGCCTATTGGCTACATAATAATCAATTGTTATCAGAAACAGTATAATATATTAGTGTATACACAAATCTCTCTTTAAATTATTTATAAGATCATCAATATCGATGAATAACTAGTTATAGTAATACTAGTTGTATTACTATTACATTAGTGTTTATATTGTTTTTCTTATGTAAATATGTATATTTTATACTATATATATTATATTCATATATACACTTATTAAATAACATAAATATAGTTCTTAACGTTCATTTAATACCATATAGTATACAATAGTAAAATACCAATACTATATATAGTTGGCATCTTTCTTCGATCGTACGATTGTACAGTGTACGACGTACACTGTACGACGTATACATGTAGCTATAGCTGTATACAGTTATATACAGTGACGACTACGTAAACTGTATACACAGTACGTAGTCGTCATTGTAAGTCGAAAGTTGGTCATCAACAATAATTACTAGCTTTATGAATTAAAATGTCTATAAACTAGTCTCAAATATGTAATTTTATATATATTTTATGTATATTTTATGGTATAATACAATTATGTATTTGATGACTATAGCTTACATATCAATATACGGTAAGCTAGTCATGTATAAATAGCCTAACATATTATAATATTTGCATTTATATAACCTTGTAATTTATTGCATGCGTAATATATAATTTATAATACTTAAATAAATAATAATTATTTAATAAATAAATATTATTAAATACATAATAATTATTAATAATTATTATTTATTGTTAATTATTGAATTATTATTATTTATTTAATTATAATTAATAATATATTGTTAACTATTTTATAATAATTTATTATTTATTAAATATTTAAATATTAACTTTTAAATATTAACCTATATACATAATTAAAAATTTAATTATTTAATTATTACATACATAATAATAATTAAATAATTAACAATTAATAAGTAGTTAATAATTATTAGATAAATAATAATTATTATATAAATAAAAATATTAAATAAATAATAATTGTTTATTTATTATTTATTAAGATATATTATAATAAGAATTAATTATTTAATAATTATAATTATTAATTATAAATTATTATTTTTAATTATTATTAATTATCTAATTATAATTAATAATATATTTTTCTAACTATTTTGTGTGCGGATCTTAGGTTATAGGATTTTTTGATAATATCAATTAGGTTTGTATATATTATATATTTTCTATAGATTCTATATAATTATGAATATAATTTATAAACTTTTTAAATAAATAATTATCATAAATGTATATAAATTATTTATAAATAACATTATGATTATGCTTATGATAATAATTATTATTATCATTTAAATGATTGTAATAATATTAAAAAAATAATATAACAATATTATAAAAGTCTATATTATTGAAGTTATAAATTGCCTATACAATATATTGTATCATTATTTAATCATAATAATGCTAATTTATTAATATTAATTATATATATATATATATATATATATTTATTCATTAAAAATAGTAATCATTGAAGTAATAAATGAAAATATAAGTGGCCTTTAAATTTAAAAATTTATATTTTTTTCATTAAGTGTACGGGCCTGAGATTATAGGAGTTATTGATACCAACTATATATTATTTATAAACTATGCACATTTTAAACTAGTTATTCGATGTAAGGTGAAAACATATTGAATACTATTATATACCACATATACATATATTATAATTATATTGTTATGGAAACTATACAGATGTTATCTATTAAAGCAGTTTTTATTATTTTAAATATTATTTTCTATACATATTAATATTATATTAAATATATGATTCGTATACATTCCTATAGACCTAGGCTTCTATTCATATATGTATTGTATCTTAATTATGTTATATATGTACTGTACATAATGTACATATAATTAACATATTATTAACAATCTATAGATTGTATTATAGTAGGCTACAACAATCTATTTTTACAATCAAGTTTGACAGTTGAGTACGACAAATAAATGCAAGTATAAAAATCTAGTTCGCAGTCAAGTTCAACAATATATTATATAAAATCAGATAAATAAGTTTGACAATCTAGTACAATAAATCAAATCAAGAATACAAATCTAGAGTCACACTCGTGTTCGACAATCTAATCAATAAGCTAGTTTAAAAATAAAATATGATACGAAAATCTAATTTTACAATAAATGTCGACATAATTTATTTCGATAGGAATGTAAGAAAATCTAATCTAGTATGACAATCAGATATACTAATTAGTATATTAGTATCTTAAGACAATTTAATTAGCAATATATTAGCAATACTTTATAAAGTACGACAAATCTTAGCAAGTATGAAAATCTAGTTCGCAGTCAATTTCAAATATATAATCCTATAAACAAGTGTGACTATCTAGTATAATAAATCGAATTAAGCATAACAATCTAGTCACACTCATGTTCGACAATCTAATTAGATAAACTATTTTCAAAATCAAGTACTACAATTTAATTCGATAGACAAGTAAAAATATCTATGTTAACAATTTAGTATGGTAAGATAATCTAATTGTACAATCAATATCTATAATCAAGTATACAAATCTATTACAACAATCAAGTATACTATATAACCTATAGGTATACCTATATACATTTAATATGAAATAATATTATAATATTTTATTATTATAAAAATTAAAAATATTATTATAATATAATTATATACTATTTATATTATAATATATATATTTATATAATTCAGATATATCTAAATTATTATTATTATTAATTTGTATAATTTGTATTAAATAATAAATTACTACGTATTACGTTTTATTTTATATTAATTTAAATAATTTATACTTATATTTTAATAATTTATACATATATATATAACATTTATAAAACTAAATAATATTAAATAATTAAATTCATTTATTAAATATAATATATTTTTATAAAATATATGGTATGTATCACATATGACATCAGTTTTTTTTACGATTTAAAATACTTGTCTCGGCTGTTGACATATTATTTTACATAATAAAATGATATGAATGATACAAATGTAGTATATATTATAAAATATATATAAGTTAGCTATTATTATAATTTTAAATTATATATCAATACGTGTAATATATTTAAATTTGACTTCATAAATCAAAGCAAATGGTGGCCATAATCGATATTCTCAAAATAAATAGTAATAATATCTATAGTATATCCAGGGCTGGCTTATGGGGGGGGGGGGCAAATCGGACAATTACCCGGGGCCCAATATTTTTGGGGCACATACATTATTTTAGAAAAATTTTTTTACTATATAAACAAACATTTTGTAACTGTATTTTTTATATATTTTCTTATATACTATTTATTCTAATTAAACAACAAAAATTAATTAATTAAATATGAGTCATTTTAAAAGTGAATTTAAAAATTTTCGAAATTTACTCTAGAAATGGTGGAAACACATACATGAAAGTGTTAGAGCACATGCGAATAGTGGTCACTATATATATACACTTCATACATATCTGATTATTAAGTAAAATAGTATGACACGATAGTTTATTATAATTATACTAGATTGATGGATTGATGAACTAGATAGGGGAAAGTAACCTAATACGAAAACTGTCCGTCGGAATCAACATATGTATATAGGTTATATAAGTCCCTAATACAGACACTCTAGATGTCTTAATACGGACACCTTATAATCAATCTGCTCGCAGCGTATGGAATATTCAGATTTTAATAAAAATCGCGTGCGTTATAATATTAATTCCCCAATAAAGCTAAATCTAAAATTTTTATAATTTAGATACATAAATTGTATTATTAATTAAAAAAATGATAAAAATTAATAAATTATTAACTAATTAAATTAGAATAAATTATTCATAAAATTAATTATAAATAATGTAATTGTAATTTGTCTGATTGATTCATCAATAATATATAGTTTATCTAGTGGTATATAGGATGTCAGTATTATAACACAGGGTGTACGTATTCGGACATCCGTACCGAATATGGAAACCCCCGTTATCTATGGAATTAAAAGATTAAATAAAATTTCAAAATCACAACAATATCTATAATCCTATAATATTAATATATCGTAATTTTTGAATACAAATAAAGAGTCATCAAATGTTAAAAAACCCTTTATTGTTAAAGTTTCTGTATTAGGTTACTTTCCCCTATATAATCTAAACTAATACTATAGGCATATTTGTATTTAACCAACTAGTACTACACATTAATGTTTATATTGACATAACCAACAATGTGGGTCCCACATCTATCTATCATATATAAATATCCACATGGCAATATGAGAATGAGAACAGGGGAATACTAAAGAATTGAAGAAATAAAAAATTCATAATATATTATATATCAATGGACTCAACTCCAGATATATCACATGTAGATCAGTTAACAATCATCGTAATATATGCCAAGAAAAGTATGATTATTCAATGATTATTGACGTACAACGTAGGGAGTTGCACTATAGGGATTTGATATGTAGGTTATCATATTGGTCAATATTCAGCTAATGAATTTTTTAAATAATAATATAAATAAAAAAAATTATAATGATCAAAGTTATGACAATTCCAGTAATATGTATGGAATATTCAATGAAATGCAAGATATCATAAAAAACTATAGTCCATTTGCAATATGTATCCCTCACAATGCGCATTTGTTAAATCTTGTTGGGCAATATGCTGTTGAATCCTTTGACAAATATAGTAATATTATTTGTTTCCATACCATATAATTTATTTACTCAACCTAAATATAGAATATATTAACATCTAGATTAAATAAAGGACATGTTTTATTAAAATAATTATCGAATATAAGATGGTCACCACAATTGCTTAAGCAGATGCTATTATAATAGCAATATAGTCACTATCTTATGAATTTAATATAATTACATAAGTTATATCTAATATTATATATGTTATTAACATTACGTAAAGTACATTAATGGAGGTAACGTATTTCAATAAAAAGCAAGAATATGATAAATTAATATTATGAAAAACGTGGAGCTTATTATATTGTAGAATAAAGTCGATCAGAAAAGTGTTGCAATTAAGTTCAATTGAGTTAATAGCGGTAATACAAATATTGATATACTCTCTAAATATATAGTAACTAGAAAATAAATGATTATTAGGAGTTGATTGGAGTATACAAATAAAACAAATTACAACATATTTATTATAATGATAACACATGATATGGAATTTACATCATATAAGAAGTTCAAAATATTTATTTTCTACCAATATTTGACAATTTAATTGATAAGTCTATAAAAAAGATAATCATGTAGTTATTACTAATTATATTATATAAAATATATATATATAGTAAAATACAGTAAAACCTCTCTATAAGAAACTATTTTTGTTCAGTACTTTTTTTCTTATAGAGAGGTTTTCTTATAAAGAGGTTTTTACTTTTCCAATGATTTTATGAATTCATTTATAATTGAAAATGCATTATATAA
Organism: Osedax fenrisi; assembly: GCA_964019155.1. Lineage (NCBI taxonomy): Eukaryota > Metazoa > Annelida > Polychaeta > Sabellida > Siboglinidae > Osedax > Osedax fenrisi. The sequence goes on along the minus strand of OZ025244.1, from coordinate 18,464,348 downwards.
CCTATAGGTTATATATATATATATATAGTATATTTATTTTGTATACTGTTTTAAATGTATACTGTATTGTTTGCGCTTAGACACGTTAATACATAATGACATTTTATTAGATTTACATTAGAAATTAGAAATTATGAATCATCATTGATGAATATAATATAATGAATATTATAATAATCTATTATTTAGCAATTAATTGTATAATATAATAAATTGTATCATCAATAGGTAATAATCATAAAATCCTACATTTAAGGATATAATAACATTTATTAATCAATTTTAATAAATTTATGGATAAACAATAACATTTATTAATTAATTTTAATAAATTTATGGATATACAATAACAATTATTAATTAATTTTAATTCATTTCGAGCTATTTATGTAATATAATATTTGTAAGAAAAAAAAATATCTTATATAATAATTAATTTCTATAATTGTTATCAATATACAATACTTCTATTTATATATAATTATTTTGTATATAATAAGTTTCTTATAAATAGGTTTTTCTTATATTTTTCTTATAAGATTTTCTTATAAAGAGGTTTTATAATGTGGAAATGAATTCCAACCAAATGTGCGAAAAATGTTCTTATAAAGAGGTTTTTCTTATAAAGAGGTTTCTTATAAAGAGGTTTTACTGTATATATATATATAATATATATCATTTGACACCTCAAAGGAATGGAATATCCAGATAGAAACATATAAAATATATGGTGGCTAGATTTAGATCCAAATGTAGACACTATCTTCCGAATATTAATGTATGTATACTGCTTCGCAGTATCTCTGATGCATACATATATATCAGGTGTAATTATTTTCCATTATAATATAATGGATCCCAACAGATCCGTTCTAATCTAAAGAGTCCACCTGTCGTATTTAGCTGCTAAAGAGTTCGTATGTCATGTTGAGTTGCTAAAGAGGCGCCTGTCGTGCCAATCTGATAAATAATTCACTTACTATGTCAAGCCGTAATAGATCTAGTGTACGTATTCTTATTTTTTTTAAATGTTGTATAGGTAAAGTATTCGATCACCGACTCCTAAATGATTATTTGTAATAACTATTCAATATTAAATATATTTATTTGAAATTTTGTAATTAAGGAAATATTATGGCAATGAATAATGTGGCTATTTTAAATTTTAGATATAATTATATTTACAAGAATAAACAGTATATTAGGAACATGTATCTGATTACCGACCCTCTTCTCATATTACCGATACCCTACAATAATATTGGTATAGTATGGATATTTATATAATATTTTATTATCAAACATATGATATAAATATCCACATTATTTCTTAATCATTATTTATTTATATATTGAATAACATAATTTATCAATTTAATATAATAGTGGAATTGCATGTTTCATTTATATTAATAAATCATTCTTATAAAATAATGTTATTTTCAATAACTAATACTTGTTTAGAGGGTGACCGATAAATAAAAATCCAACAATTCATTAAGTGGATTGTAATTACTAGATTTAAATTAAAAACTATTTGATATGCATGACTCGCTTTCAATTATCAAATAAATAACCCAGTCATTAGATGACCAAGTATGATAAATGTATAATTTTAACCGATTTTTTTTAGAACAAAAAATAATTACTCGCTTTCGGCATCTAATGACTAGCTTATTTTTCTGAGTGTGGTATAACATAAAAGTATACAATTCAATAAATATATATATATATATATTTATTGATATATATATATATATATATATATATTCGATATCATATATAGGAGTAATACCTAATGTATAATGAATTATACATGTATACATATTATATTACGCCTCGCACCCTCGCACACACAGAGAGGTACAACACAACACATAAGGTGCCCTATTTTGCTACCGGTTTTATCTACTGATTCATCGGTCGGCCGGTTTCACAATATGATTATTGTTCGTGGTGATACTGTGGGTGGCCTATTGCATAACTGGTAAGTGCGGCACCTGCGCAGAAGAGGTACCCGGATACAGGCGGCATATCAATTAGAGGGGCGGAAGTGACGTAATAACTAGTAGAGGGGCGGAAGTGACATAATATTGAATTGTAAGGTTTTTCACGTATTCGTATCGTTAGTGTTACGTTACTTTCTAAGTTGTTAAATACCAATTTTATAATCATAACATGATACCACCATTGTTATTATAATCTGCTAGCATGTTTCAGGAATAATCAATTGCCTAGTTATTCACGTACTTATATCACGTGACATTTATAATAAATACTACCGGATCAGTTCTATATTTAACTATATTAAGAACGTATTAATTGATGTTATATATACATATATGTGGTAATATAATCGAGGTTTCTACCTATGTGTATCATTTGGTGTATAATTTTATTTGTTATCGAAACGAATTGTTTTACTTAGGTTGATATATTACCTATATTGGTTAACATAATCAATAAATAATATTACAATAACAAATTCTTATTTTATTCATTTATTTCTTAAAAATAAACAATATATATTTAATATGTATATATTGTACTTCGATATGTACACACACATATATATGTATATATATACAAAACACAAATAACGGAGCTCGGAAGTATCATTAGACGTGTATATGTTACGCGAGGGAACCTGAACAAGCTTGAAGCATTCTTTTCTTGTTTTTTTATTATAATTTATTACAATTTTGATAAACTCATATAAAATAATAACCAACTAACAAAATGTTTATTTATAAACATATATTTATATATTAATATTTATAACAATACATATACATATATAGATATTATTGAAAATATAGTAGTAATAATTATAATAATAGTTTATTTAGACACTTAAATATAGTTAGGGATGACTAATATCGGTTACTTACAAAAACAGTAACCTCTACTCTTTGAATTTTAATTTATATAAAATACAATTTTAAAATAGTAACTATAATATATTAATCTAAAATACGTAAACTAATGAATTTAATATAAACACATATTCTTCAATGTATTTCAATTTTACTATTAAGTAATACATTTAGAATTTTTTCATAAGTGTGGAAGTTGTGGTCAATAGTTATTTCAACAGCATATCTCGATAGGCGCCGCCATGTGTTATTGAATTAAGAAATTTGCGATTAATTAAATTATTTCAACTTTATTTGATATGAGTATTCAAGAATATATAAGTATAGTCGCATGCAATATAATAATAATTATTAGAATAATTATAATAATTATATATAGTAACTTAAGGGGGGAGGCGCACGTTCATCTAAACAATGCTAGTTTAGCTATATCTAAAAACACTAATGATAAATAATAATGGAGATAATTAAATATTGTTTTTGTATTTAACATATACTTTCCTCCACCATATATGATCTGTCTTTATATAAATGTAGTTAATTTAAAATGGTGTACAAAAATAGTCTCAATTAGTTAACTATTTATTTTTGATTTTTTTTTATTATAATGCAAGTTTATTATAATTTATTTAATTAATATCAAATATAATTATAAATCCAACAGGATTTATATAGATGTATATGTTATACATTTATAGTATACATTTCAGATAAAAATAATAAAAATAAAAAAAATAGTAGGAATTTACATGTGGTTACTAAGTGAAAAAATAGAAACTTGAGAAAATGACATTCAAATTATTTAAAACAAATAATCACAAAATATTATAATATATATATATATATATGTATTACATTTATATATATATATATATAAATTACAAGTAAAATATAATTTTATATAAACAACACTGAAACAATAATAATTAGTACTAATATATTAGTACTATTTTTCTATTTTATAACCAGAGTAGTACTTAAATATATATTATAATGAGATATACATATAAATATATGTATAGGGGTTATAAAATAGAAAAATATAAATTTATTAGTAATAGTTTAATAATACAGTCAACTCTCGGTAAGTCGGACTACGGATAAGTCCGAATTCTCGATAAGTCGGACACATTTAGTTGGTTTGGTTGGATTTGTATCTAGATCCAAGTTAAATTAATCGGATAAGTCGGATAAGTTGGATTGGATAAGTCGGACTTTTCTATAAGTCGAACACATATTATTGTCATTTTTATGATTTTATACTGGATAAGTCGGACTTTTTATAAATTGTCAGAAATATTTACTTTAAATAATGAATATTATAATTTTAGTAAGTAATAATATTTAATACAACATTTAATACAACATATGTTATTGATTGTTGCATAATTCCACATTTCGGTAACCCTTTAACTCACGCTGCATATCATGTCTTATTTGCATGATATTCTGAATCTCGGATAAGTCGGACATCTAGCCAAGTAGGACATTTTTCCCGGTCCCTTGCGAGTCCGACTTATCGGGAGTTGACTGTAGTTATAATGTATTATAAAAAATAAATAATGAATAATATAAAATAAATACAAGAATATAACGTCTTGACTATACAGAGCTAATATTAGCTCTTATTATAATATTATAGAAAAAACATTTTTAAATTTTCTGTTTGGAAGCGTTTACATTTTTTCCTGTTATATATATACGTGATTTTTTTATTAATTGTATGGAATGTATCTATAATTATAGATATAATCTATGCTTAATGTAAAAATATAACTTTTTTTAGTAAAATATTTGTATACGATATCCAAATATAAAATTAAATGTGACAAGTATTTACAAAAAATCCTATCAATTTTAAAATAATTATTATTTTGATTACGCTCATAAAATCAATTCATATTAATTTTTATTAATTTTAATACTCATGACTAATTACTGAAATTAAAAAAATATAAATAAGATATTAAACATGGAAAATATGTAATACACATTTGTTATTTCATAAAAATATGAATCATATTTCAACTCGCGCCTCCACCCTTAAGTTACTAGTAAATTATAATAAGATATTTCACTTTCTATAATACTAACTAAAATTAGCGATTTTTCTGATATTCGATAATTTGGTATTAATAATGAATTTTGTATAACATTTATAAATATAAATAAGTTAACAATTTTGTTATTTTTATTTCATAAATATCCTATTTATAAATATCACTGTTTTCCGAATTGTTTTCATCGTCCAAATCGCCCGCATACCTTATACGAGTGTACTTGCGGTATTAGTTAACGAGAGTCTATAGAATCTCAAAGGAGATCGTACACTCTCAAAGGAGGTCGTTTAGTTGTAGCGCTGTTCTTGTACGTTGTATTATTAGTTATTTATCAGTCGTACCCTTAGCTGCAACCTCAGTAGTATTCGTTATAATATCCTTAGTTGTTATCTTCTTAGTTGTAACCTTCTTAATACTCTGGACACGACCATTGAAGGGTAAACATATATCGCGTCTTTCTAGAACCATCACTTTATCTCCGTCCCATTCCTGTAATAATCGCGTATTGTTATTATTCGTGAGCATGTCAGATTATTATTCGGTATATATTCATATGACTATTATTTTCTACATACATAAAGGTTGGAAGATTATTATTATTCGATTATTATTCAATTATTACAGTAACACTATGAATATACTAATGCATGCGCATGTCACATATATATATATATATATATATATATATATATATATATGTGTGTGTTATTTTTATTTGGTGGAGTCCTTTCCCTATCCAGGAAATTAGATGACGTTTTCACTTATAACCATATATATATATGACTTTAAAGTCCATTCGAAGCCGCTAACATATTAAGGCATATATATATATATATACATATAAGATATATCAGAAAAACTAATATATAAATAGGAAATGTTGGTCACGTGATTAGCTGTATTAGCTCGGTAATACCGTGTACGTGTTGTACGCTGCGTTTTCAGTCGTTTTATATTTTTCGAGCATAACAATTATTTTGTTAAAACATTATATTAAATAAAAAGTCGAACACGTACTTTTTACGCTTGCAATTCATGCGGAAAACGCTCGACACACGCACCTTATTCAACAATCGTGTACGTGTGTATTCAGCCACGCCCTGTCGATCTATATTCTGATGATCACGATTCTTTATTTGTAGCATATAGGCTAAATATAAAAGTATAAATGTATACTTTTTAATCATGATCACAATCAGGATCGAGTATTTCACTAACGATCGATGTTCGTTATCGTCTATTATGCCCATCACGGACTATATAGAGTATATATATATAATTAACTTCTGATATTCGTAATAAATATAAAGTATTTTTTTTTCTACATAAGATACAGTATTACTTAAAGTGAGTCAGATGACTCATTTATTTATTTCCGTATACTATAAACGCGCGTGTAATTCGTGGGTTGGGTGAATAAGGGGGTACTGACCGTTCTATGCGTACAACATCCGGTCGAGCCAATATTGAGGTCAATAGCCTCATATGTCATTAGCTTTATATTATACTGGATGTCCCTGCGATGGTTATCATCTGTTCGTAAACAGTAGATACGTTATCATCGACTAAGATACACCTTGTTTATAAGTGGTTTATATAATATAGTTTATATCTATAGTTGTATATATTCTATTATGGTATACATGTACATATAGGGTATACCCCTTACAATGGTTACAACACTATATTATGTATTATAACTAATAATTTCAGTACTAATTTATTATATATAAATAAATATGAAAAAACGAATCTTTAATTTATTAAATATCAGTCTAGCTAAAATTTAAAATAATAATGGTAAATTTAGCTCTAAAACATATTCACTTTAATTGGGAGTATTCTTTAATAATATATATATTATATATACGTCGTATACGTGTTGATTAGTATTTTTACAAACGTATGCGTTTATATTTATAATACTAGAGTGATATATCATCTATTACTATATATACAGCAAACTCTCGATATACCAGACTTTTTTATATATCAGTAACCACCTATTACACATGTGTATGTCAGCATTATAAGTTAGTTGTATAACTAAAAATGAAATCTGCACTAGCTTGGAAAATAATAAACGAAGTCTATGGAAGGAATAAATCCAATAAAGCGAAACTGAAAGAAACTAGTGATAAAGAACGAATCAAACGTTGGCATAATCATTTTAAAGAGGTATTAGGCAATAATATTCAATCAACAATAAATAGTGAAAATTCAACTCAAATCCTGAATAAACTTGAGATAAAATTGTCCCTTCGCAAAAGAAAAGTGATAAAAGCCACAACAAATATATCAAAAAACATATCAAAATCAGTTGGATTGGACGAAATACCAGCAGAAGTATAGAAATTAGAAGATTTAAAAGAATTCTTACTAAAATCATGTTACCGTGTATATTTCCAAGAACCTATAGCAAGATGGACATATGGGTGTATTCTTCCTTTTCCAAAGAAAGGAAACCTATCCATCACTAAAAATACAGAGTAATAACACTAACAGCAATATCCGTCAACATATATAACTTAATATTATTAAACAGAATTAGACCAGAAATTGATCACATTCCAAGGCGAAACCAAAATGGTTTCCGTATAAATAGATCTACAACAGGACAAATTCTGACCATAAGACGAATATTAGAAGGAGTAAAAGATAAAAAACTACCACTAACAATCTTCTTCATTGATTTATCAAAATCATTTGACACAATTAACCGCAAACAAATACTTATAAAATATGGCATACCGGAAGAAACAGTTAACGCAATCATGATTCTCTATAATAACACTCGATCAATGGTCCGTTCACCAGACGGAGATACACATTCCTTCGAGAGTACCACACAGTGTTACAGATAGACATACTACACCATATCTTTTTATAATCTGCCTCTACTATATTCTAAAAACATCTTTATAAAATAACAGATAACTCGGATTTACTGAAAGATTTAACTGAAAGAAGAAGCAGACGATATCCCGCAGATTACGCAGACTACATTGCCGTAAAAGTAATACATTAAAAGTTACTAATACTCTATTACTGAAAATTGAACTATCCGCAAAAGAAATTGGACTTAACACCAATACTGATAAAACAGAATACATCAATTTCGACTAGAACAATAACCTACATATGGAAAGTATAGGCGGAAATATGATAAAACAAGTAGAAGACTTCAAATATCTAGGAAGTTATATTGAGTCAACTGACAGAGATGTAAATATAAAAATCGCTAAAGTCTGGGCCGCTTTAAATAGCATGCAATCAATATGGAAATCAAAGTTAAGTGATGGTCTCAAAAGAAATTTGTTCAGAGCAGAGTTAAATCAGTTCTTGTTTAAGGATACGTTACATGGACTATAACATAATCGATAAAAAGAAGATTGACTGAGCCTACACTTGTATGCTTCGTGATGTAACGAATACATCCTGGAGAGATCATCTAACAAATGAACAACTCTATGGTGCTATAACAAACATCAGCAAATCAATACGAATGCAAAGATTAAGGTTTGCCGGACACTGTTAGAGAATCAAAGATGAACTGACAAGCGATCTAATATTCTGGCAACCACATCATGGTAAACTAAAACGCGGTCGAACAGCAAAGACGTACATCGATCAACTAAGAGACGATACGAATCTTACAACGATAGGCGAGTTGAAAACAGCGATAGAGAAGGGTGGAATATCATGTCATGGATTACCGAGCAAGTTCGACCTGGTAAGGTAAGGTAAGGTATAACTAATTTGATATCTATTACATTTTTATATATCAGATACATTTTTCGGTGCCTTGAATTATGATATATTGAGAGTTAAATTTAAATATATATAGATTTTATCCTTGATTCGAACAGGTACCCCTCGGCGTACTAAGCCGGCACGTTACTCGCGCGACCAATGCGGCGATACAATATATGTCATACAGAGAGCGCAACGAACCTCTAAATCCCGCGTGATTGCCCGAGAAATCTGTCAGATGTACGGCTAGCACAGTGTTCGACAGGTCTACGGTACGTATCGTAGCCGATGTGTTGATAGCGTAGGCTACCAGCCAATTGTCGTATCCTATAGAGTACAGTATATTGTTATAGTGTACGCCGCACAAGCTCGTAGGTTAAGCGATAGCATTTGTTTACTCTCATTCACACTATTAAACTTGCAATTTTATAGCATATAGTATATTATACTACTATAGTATATGTGTGTTAAAAATTAACTATATATATATAGTATATTATACAGCTATAATATATTATATATGATATATTATAGCTCTATAGTATACTATATATATAAATGTTATTGTTAACACGAATATACTATATGTCCAGCTATAAACTGTAGGTGTTATGTATTAGGTGTTGGGAGAAAGCGACGATCAAGCGGGAGCCGGAGTGGATCAGAACAAAAGAGTGGAGCGTTATATTCTTGGCGCTCATCTATTTATAGAATTTTCGCATTAACATTCAATTAAGTTAAGATAAATAATATATATATCGAAAATTCTATAAATAAATTAGCGTGTATACACTATGCATATATGTATATATACACTATATATGCGTATATTATACGTTACGTATCATATGGTGGCTGATATAAAGTTAATAATTATCTTTATCATTTTTACTACATGATTTACATAATTTTTGTTACTATATTTCCATCAATGGAATCAAAGCATGATCGCAAGTTATTAAATAGGATTTTTTTCATTTTAAATGTTAGAAATTGTAGATTTATTTGATATAATTATTTATTATATTAAAGTATATATATATATATAGTATTTATATGCGTATTACAGTATATTGATATGCATTGATTTTTGTATTTGTATATATATATATATATATATATATATATTAATATATATATATATATATATATATACATATATTCTATTATGTCTATATGCTATTCGTGCGGGGACAGTTGTGATACAGATTAATTATCTTGTGTTTCCTGTTGCAATACTCTTCATTATGGTTTTATTCACGCTGCTGGCATTTTAACGTCTTCATGGAATACTAGTAAATCTACACCAAAATATGCTATTTATATATTGAGAGTGATAGTTTCTCTTTTACTTGTAAATTATGCAATGTTAATAAACAATATATATCACTTACTTCCTTATCTAAACAAATTGAAGACATCATGATTTTTTAATTGATAATTATTTAATTATAATTCTTTATCTAAAAAACTTGCAGAATTAAATAATAAAATTTATAATAGAAATGAATCATTTGCTGATATTGTTAAACAACAAAAAATACATTTTCTCAATTAAATGTTTCAAATAATTCTAGTTCACTTAATTCTTCTAGTGTTAATTAATTAAAAAACACTGTTATATATATAAGTTATAACTGATTCTAAGATTGATACTAATGTCATGGCTGTGAATGAAAATCTACTGAATTTTATTAATTATACTCTTTATTTAAAATCTCTTTTTAGTTATCTGAAAATAAATGAATCTACTATTAGTTATGTTTCCTTTACAAATAAGAGAGCTATAATATATTTTTCAAATATATATGCAAAACATAACTTTCTTTCAACTAGATCCATGTTGAAATCAACTAAGTTTTCGTTTTTATTCTTCAGAAATCACATCAGTGATGAGGAATTTAAAAAAGGAAGTATTTTTTATCATGCGATTATATCTAAACTTATTACTGGATTTAAATCAATTTTTAATCATAGATTTAATCATTAATCAAATACTTATCACTTATATAGCACGTATATTACTGATGGTAACGTTGCAATATACTGGGAAAACTCTCGATTAGTATCTGATGCTGAGATGAAGGAATGGTCTAACTCATTTTTAGCTTATAGCAATAGTAAAAAAGAGAGTTCTTCTATATATCAAAATTGACTAAACTCGTTATGTACCATTGCCTTAATAAACGCTAGATCTATTAGGAAAAATGTTGATTTTATATTAGCCTATATCTCTAAATACAAGCCGATAATCGTTGCTTTTACTGAAACCTGGTTATCTTCAAATGGTATTTATACCATTACTATACTTTCTAATTTCTCAACTAATTTACATACTTATTCTTGTATTCGTAGTGACAGAGTTTATGGCAGAGGTGGTGGTGTTGTATTATGATTCATAACGATTTTCGTATAATATCAAATTGTCTTGTTTTTTCATATAGTGATGGTCTATCTATTACTCTAAAATCTTCCAATGATATTATTTTTAAAATTATATATCGTCTACCAAATAATGATTTTACATCTTTTTTTAATGAATTTTCTGATATTGTTATTAATTCGAATATATATAATACTATATTTGTGGGTGAATTTAATTTTCATTGTAGTTCTTTAATATCCCCTCATCTTGAATATAAATCTTTAATTAATTATTTATCGCTTAAACAACATGTAATATGTAAAACCCATTACTTAGGAAATACGTTAGACTTAGTTTTAACAAATTCAGATTCAGATATTATATAGGGTATACCAATTAAATTAAAATTATTAACTGATCATTTCACTATTACCTTCTGATTGAAATTATCTAATACAAAAAGAAAACGCGCTTTCATTAATTATAGAAACCTTAAAACATTGAATATTAATGATTTTTCTAATGACATTATCAATTCACTTTCAAATTGCAATCTAAATATTGTTTACTTCAATAGTTCTATTCTAAATTTATTAGATATCTATTCACGTATTAGGAGATTTTTAGTTACAATAAATGATAATTGTCCATAGTTTAATAGTGAATTGCATAAAATAAAAAGACATTTACGAAAACTTATATAAAATTAAATATTTAATTATTATTTAATGAAACATATACTACATTTGTTAATTATAGGTATTTGTATAGATTATCTATTCATATTGCTAAAAAAAAGTATTATTATAATACTTTTAGTTCCTTTGAAAATGATACAAGAAAGATTTTTTTTTTATAAACTTCTTAACTAAAACAGAGTTTGTTATATGTCCTACTCTACCTAATTTAATATTATGTTCTGATTTTTCTATTTTTTTCTAGGATAAGGTTTCAAATATTATTTCTAAAATTAAGCTTATAACAAATAATGTGTCTTTTATTAATTTATGTTATGATATTTTACTTGGGTGTGGTGTATATTTGGACTCGTTTTCTTCTACTTCTTTCTCTGAAGTGTTAGATATTGTGTTGGCTTATAAATCATCTTCTCCTATCGATCCATTGCCTCTATTTCTTTTTATAAGCTTGCTTTTTTATTTTATATTAACTCCATTTATTTTAAATATTATTAATATTTCTCTCCATTCTGGTATTTTACCTTCATCTTTAAAACATGCTATAATAAAACCTATTCTAAAGAAACCAGGATTGGATATGGGTGTTTATCCCAATTACCTTTTCTAAGTAAAATATTGGAAAGAATAATTTCCAAGCAATTATTCAATTATCTAAATGCAAATTCATTATTTGACACTAGACAAAGTGCATATAGTGAAAATAGTCCTGAAACACTTCTTCTTTCTTTTCTTGATGATTTTCATATAAGCTTGATAATAATTATAATATACAGCTTATTTTATTAGATCTATCTGCGGCATTTGATACTATTAATCATTCTATTTTAAGTAAAAGTCTTGAAGATATTGGTATTATAAGTATTCCTCTAGCTTGGGTTAAATCGTATTTATCGGAAAGAACATTTTCGATAACAATTGATAACTATTATTCATCTACTTGTAAAATGTATTATGGAGTGCCACAAGGTTCTGTATTAGGGTCATTATTATTTTCTCTGTATATCTTACCTCTTAAAAATATTATATCTAATTTTCCATCTGTAAAATATCAAATTTTTGCTGATGATATTCAATTGTATATTGAGCTTCCAGTAATAGCAAATTCGTCTGATAATATAGCTCTAATTGATTGTATTAATATGGTTACAAATTGGTTTTTACTAAATAGCTTAATGTTGAATATGAATAAAAATCAACTTCTAAATATATCTATAACATCATAAGTTTTTCCTTCTGTCATCATTAATTTTATCACAATTGTTCCTTGCAATAATGTTAAAAACCTTGGTTATATTTTTGACGATAACCTAATTTTCTCCGATCAGATAGCTAATGTGTGTAAATCAACTAATTATCAATTATATAAAATACGATCAATAAGGACATTCTTACCTTTTATAATTTCTAAAATGTTAATATAATCATTAGTTATGTCATGTATACATTATTGTTGTTCTTTATATTATGGCCTTCCTGCTACTTCTACTAAATCCTTAGATAGAATCATTAGATTTCATCATTGATAAGAGTTTTACATCTTGTAAAATTATATGAACATGAATCAGTCAATTATCACTTAGTTAATTCTAAATGGTTAAATATGTATCAGAGATCTACCTTAAGGTAGATCTCTGAATTCAGCTGAATTCAGCTATTTAAAACTAATTTTTAAGGTACTGAATAATCGTCTTCCAAGTTACTTGAATGACATCCTACAATTCAAAGTTTACAAGAGGAATCTAAGAAACGCGTCTACTCGGTTATTACAAAAGAGGAATTACAATCTATCAAGATATGGAACACGTTCTTTCGTTATAAATACAGCCGATCTTTGGAATGTATGTTTCTTAACCTGTAAGATTAAGAAATAATTTCAATTATTCGTATTTTAAATCTAATTTAATGTTATTAATTCGTAAAAATTAATTTTATTATTTTCAACTGATTTATATTTTTTTGTGTATTTTGTTATTTTATATTTTTTTTACAAAATGGAGAACGTATAACTTTATTTTTGTGTCTAAATAAATATTCATTCATTTATTAAGATTATAATCTATAATCATGTTTCAAATAATTAATAAATGTCTTGAGTTTCTTCTTAAATATATATAAAAATGATTTACAACTTTAATAAAACAATGATCAAATTAGTCGAATATCAAAGAGTACACAAAGATTGTTAATTAATTGTAAAATTATTATAAATAGTTATTAATATATAATGTAATCGTGACCGATCGACTTTGAAACATATATGTTCTACCGTGCAGTGCATGGTCCATGGACATGTTTAGATCATGCATTATAATATAATATATGGTAGCAGTTTTAATTATAACCAATATACCTAAACATATACATATATATATATATATATATATATATATATATATATATATATATATATATATATATATATAACAAATATAAATAAATATACATATATACATATAAATCTTTAATTTTTATTATATATAATCTTCATTTTTATTTCGTTATATAAGGTATTTTTCTTTTCAGTATTACAATTTTTAATAAATGTATTCTTCTTCTTTTTATTCATTTATTTTAATATATTTATTACATATTCTTTATTTTTTTATAAAAAGTATTTTCTCCTACAGTATTAATTTTTTTTAATTAATCACTAATTTTAATTTTTATTATATATAATCTTCATATTATATTTCGCCTATATAAGGTATTTTTTCTTTTCAGTATTACAATTTTTAATGAATTTATTCTTCTTCTTTTTATTCATTTATTTTAATATATCTATTACACATTGTTCATTTGTTTATAGAAAGTATTTTCCCCTACAGTATTAACTTTTTTTTCAAATAATCTCTAATTTTCATTTATATATATATATATATAATCTTCATGTTTTATTTCGTTTATATAAGGTATCGTTCTTTTCAGTATTATAATTTATATATATATATATATATATATATATAAATAATCATTAATTCAATTATTAATTTAAAAAAAAAACAAATTAAAATCACAAAAAAATAATAAAATCAAAAATATTATTTTTGTTTTATGTTAAGTATTCAGGTGCAACTCCATTTTTTATTTTTAACAATTTATATATAATGACCTCATACTTTCTATCTTTTTAGAGAAATTTTAATTTTGTACATTCTTAAATATATTTATATTTTATTTATTTTATGAGAATCTAGACTATCCAAAAATATGATGATTGGGGAAATTCTAGTAAAAACATTAACTTGTTTATTAATGTCCCCATCATTCCTAGCCTTTTGGAGAGGAATGATAAATCTGATTTATTTATTTATTATGTATCAATATAAGAAGCTGATACCTGCAATGGAGCGGACAAAGATATAGAGTGGGAGCAGATATGTGAGTGGTTCGCACTAAATGAACGAATTTAGGAGTGGTTGGCCCTAAAGGAGCGGTATTTAGAGCGTGATCGAGAGTTGTAAATAAAGCAAGTATTAAAAGGGAGTAGTAAAAGGAGCAAATGAATGAAATAAGGGATCGTTAACCTTAATTGTATGTAATATATGACGCATATAGAGTATATTATAATAATATATGTATTGTTGAACTCTGTGTTTTTATGACAAACCGGGTCGTCCTACGATGAAGTCAGGAATTTCTGACCAATCAAATGCATTGTTTACAATAAAATAATCCAAAGCGTCTTTTTGGAATTGTGTTGTTTTCAAATCTTTAATATCTGTATAAAAATTTCATTTGTAAGTATTTTAATATGTGAATACATTATATTTTATTTAATAAATGAATATATAGTTTGTGTACATAATAATAATTTTATATGTGTTTATATGTATTTATATAAATTACATTAAATCAACATCAATAATCGATCACATTTTTACATACATAGATACAAAATGCATAGGAAAAACGGGTATTTTATTAGAAGAACTTACTGATAATTTACCAATATACGATATTTTAACTTATATAACAAAATAAAAATTGAAAATAATTTAATACACTCAGAAAAATAAACGAGTCTTTTTCTCTCAAAAAGCTAGTCTTTTTATTTGGTCTACAATAACTAGGGTAAATTAAATTGACTCGGTATGAGCTAGTCTGAAACAAGGCCTAGTCTTTATTAGCGAGTCTATTCAGAATTAAGCCCTAGTCAATTAAACAATAAAAATTACATTATTCATTATGAAATTTATTATTTATATATCATGTGTATCATATATTACATATATGTAATTAAAAGAGGCATATGTATATATATATATATAATATATAATTATAATATTAATATAATAATAATAATTAATAATAATTATAATAACCAGCATTCAACTTAAATCAATAACTTAAGTTTAACTTACGTCGATGGTAACAAATAAACTTAAGTTGAACTTAAGTTCATAACTTAAGTTCAACTTAAGTTCTAAACTTAAGTTCTAAACTTAAGTTCAACTTACATCGTTGATGTAAGTTGAACGTAAGTTTATATGTAAAATAAATAATAGTATATTAGCGTAGTAAGTATACTATAGTATCATATCAAAATATTAACTTATATATTATAATATATTATAACATTTCATTTAAGTTAGATTTAAAACTTAAATTCAATAATAAAATCATTTTAATATTGAATACAATATGTAATCAATATGCAATTGCTATATATTCAATATTGGGAAATTAGTTCACATTATTTATATTTGTATTATCAATATAATTATGATTAAAATTGTAGTTCATGAGACACCTGAATTAAATTATGATAATATATTAAAATACATAGGATTACATAAATAATTTTAGGTTTTAAAATAATATTTTATTTATTAAATATTTACTTAAATATTAATTTATAATTAATTTGCATAGATAAAAATTAAATCAATATTTCAAAATAATTAAAAGGTATAATATTTTATTCTTTCTATAATAAAATAATTATATAAACTCAATAATAATACTTACTTCAATAACTTAAGTTCAACTTAAGTCGATAAACTTAAGTTCAACTTACATCATAACTTAAGTTCAACTTAATTTTTGATGTAAGTTGAATGCTGGGTATTATAATTTATTTAAATGTTTATATATAATAAAATGAAATATACTTAATATTTATTAGTAAAACTGAATTGGATTTATATAATTATAAATATTTAAAAAAACTAACTAGAATAATAAAATGTGCAAAACAAAACTATATAAACAAACACGTAAATAATAATATAACTTATAAATAACATTGGAAAACTGTAAATAACATAATTAATAAAACAGAAAATAAACAAAATATTAAATACATCATAGATACAAATAATAACCAAATGTATGATTCAAATAAAATTGAAAATATATTCAATGAACAATTCATAACTAATATTCAAACAATTAATGATGAATTTAAGAAACAACAACAAATAAGTAATCCAATAGAAATACCAAACTCAAATAACTCAATTAACATTGAACCAACAACCCAACAAGAAATAATATCCTTAATAACGAATTTTAAATCAAAAACTTCATTAGATAATAATTTAATAAATATGAAAATTCTTAAATTATCAACAGATTATAAATCTTTACCATTAACACATATAGTTAATTAATGTATAAGTGATGGTATATTTCCTACACAAATGCAATTGTCAATAATTAAACCTATATATAAAAACAATAGCTGTTACGAATCTAGAAATTATAGACCATATCAATTTTATGCCAACTTTCAAAAATATTAGAAACAATAATTCACATAAGATTTAGTTCCTTTTTTATAAACAATAATACAATAACAAATACGCAATATGGATTTATCAAAAAACTTAATACAACATATGCCATATTAGATATATAATACTATTTAATACACAGAGAACAACATAAATCAATAAATACATTATTCCTTGATTTGAGTAAAGCTTTTAAAACATTAGATCGATCTAGTTATGATCATAACTTTTTTTAAATAAATTATATAAATACGGAATTAGAGGTAAATTAAATTAATAAATAGCTATCTATTAAATAGAAAACAATCTATTTTAATTAATAATAATAAATCAAATATCTTAGAAAATAATATTTGTGTAGGGGACGGAATAGGGTAGTGGCCAAGAACGGAGTATTGGTCGTTTTAATTAACGCTTAAATGGTGCTAAATAGGATAAAAAGTTCTATATACAATATTTAGATAATCAAAATGTCTATAATATAAAGTAATTTTTTTTTTAAATAATTAATTAATTACTCTAATTTATTACATAATCATTTTTTGTTAAATTTTGATAAAACATGATTATATATTTATGCTTATTTATGTGTGTGAGTATATGTGTATATAATTAAATCATTGAATCAAATAAGGTGCGTATGCATAATAAATATAATTATTTGATATTACATAATTAAAAAAATATAAATCGAATAAATTAGGAGACACCTCTTGCATATTCTGATACTAGGGGCCACTACCCCGGACTTACCTAATTTTAATGCTTTTTTATGCATTTTTGAATACCTAATAAATCGTTAATATTATTCAGTAATATATAAAAGTAAAATAATAGTATTCTAGTTCTATATGATTTGTAGCTAATTCAAAAAACTAAGATATTAAAATTCAGTATTTATCTATATATAATAAGTATGCTGAGGCATATAAATTATCGGCCAAAACTCCGTTCTCTCCCCTGCCACAGGGATCGATACTTGGTCCACTTCTTTTTATAATTTACATAAATGATCTACCATTATTATTAAATAATAATTCAAACATAAAACTAACGGTTTATGCTGATGACACAGCAATAACATTTACAGGTATACATAATGCACATTTAAAAAATACTATAAATAATACAATTACAAATATAGAAAGATGGTACATTTATAATAAATTTAAAATAAACATTAATAAAATAAAACTCTAGTAAATATATAAATATAAATCTATAAATAAATAAATCACAAATAACTTATAATTTATAATTTAAAAATATATAATACAATATTTAAAAATGTAAAAAGCTATTAAAATAATAAATAAGTTAAACTATAAAAAATCAAAGAAAACGAAAGAACAAAGTAAGGCTACAAAGATAACAATTATTTATACGATACGAACAATTTAAAAGAGCTAAAAAGAAGAAAAGATGAACATGTAAATAAAATAACAAACAATACAGATAAGGTGTAAGTTATTAGATATAATTATTTAAAAGCATGTTTTTAATATGCATTGTAAAAGTATTCAAATTCGTTAAATATGACATGGTTGTATTTATAGAATTCCATAAACATGCGCCTTTGTAACGAATACTAAATTTCTCACGATCAAATCGTATTTTTGGTATTAAGAATATTCTATTTAACCGAAAAGTATATAAGGAGCAATTATGAGTAAATAACTTATAAATTGAACTATGCAAATAATGCTTGTTATATATTCTAAACATATATTTATAAATAGATATATTTATTATTTCTTTAAATATATGAATGTTATGTCTTAAAAAAATATAATCAATATTGGTTTTGTTATCAAGTTTATATATTGCTCTCATAAATTTATTTTGTAAAATTTGAATGCATTTTATATTGCTATGGTAAGTACCTATTACGTAAAATATACCCGTATTCTATCCCATCTTCTCGATAAACATGCGACTTCAAAAACCATATAAGTAACTCTACATCCTGATACCCAGTGGTTTACTTCTCACTTCATGTCCTTGAAACGACCACTTCGTAAATCTGAAAGAATATACATATCCTTGAGATCTTCATCTTCTAGAGCTTCATTCATTGAGCAACGTAAGATCTACAAGTTAGCAATTTCCTTTGCCAAATCTAGCTATTATACTCAGGTTATAAACGATCTTGCATCTGATAACCGACGACTTTTCAACCTAGCTAATAAGTTGTTATTTTCCCCAAAAACAGCATTACTACCATCTATAACTAATATTTCTCCATTACAATTAAGCTGTCTTTTCTCCAAAACATTTTCTAATAAGATTGACTCCATCATAATAAATATTAAGAAATATACGCCTACTTCCAACTATCCTTCAATCATATATGATTGAAGGATAGTTGGCAGTAGGTGTAACTATAGTTACCCCACCTATATCTGTTTTCTTACGTTTTTTTCGTCCGCCACATATATCTCATATATAAACTACTAAATGCATCCTCTTCGATATCTCCCTCCGATCCTGTTCCACTATCTGTTTTTAAACTTTACTCCAATTATCTATGTCCAACTATTTGTAACATCATCTCATACTCCCTAAATTTCGGTATTGTCCCTTCTATTTTTAAACAAGCAATAGTCACTCCCATTCTTAAAAAACCTTCACTCGACCCTGAATCACTTCTCAATTATCGCCCAATTTTTCAGCTAATTTTGGTGAGTAACATTTTGGGAAGAGATATCTCTCGTCAACTAATCTCCTATTTAACCGCCAATAATCTCCACATTCCTCAACAAAGTGGTTTTCGCCGAGAAACTCCACAGAAACAGCACTACTAAACGTAATTGATGTAATCACTTCTACCCTTAATTCTACAAATTTATGTCAACTAGTAATGCAGGACATATCCAGTGCTTTCGATACGCTTGATCACAACATTCTACTGTCCCGTCTACACCTGCTTGGAGTTAGATACCTTGCCCTCTCATGGTTTACTTCATATCTATCTGACCGTAGTAGCAGTGTAAAAATATACAATTCTTTTTCTTCCCCTTCTCCTATGAAATATGGTGTTCCCCAGGGATCAGTACTCGGTCCTTCACTTTTCTCAATTTATTTATACCCACTACCATCCATAATATCTAAATATACAAATAAATATTACCATCTTTATGCATATGACATACAACTATATATGTTTCTTCCAACTAATTCATCACCAGGTCTCAATAATCAACTCTCTAATTGTGCTAATGACATTAAAGAATGGCTTATTTCTAATAATCTTCTCCTTAATACCTCCAAAACTACATTGATCCTCAATCCTTATCAATATTCCATTATCCTCTATATCTCCCCTAAATCTAGTTATTCGTTCATCAATCCGTACAACATATAACCTACGTATTCGAGATCATTCCTCTACTTCCTCATACCAACATTTACCTCCATGGTTCACATTTAACAAACTCTCTGCTTATCGCATATTATCTATTGTTCATTCCTCAATATACTCTTCAAATTTCCCCTCCTATATTTCTGCTTCTCTAGTACAAAGAAAATCCATACCATCACTTAGAAACCATGTATCTCATCTTCTTTTTACTCCTATTCTACGTCTCTCAAAAATGAATACTCGGGTACTGAGTTATATTGGTCCTAACCTATGTAATTCACTCCCGCCCTATATTAGATCCATAAAATCGCATAAAACATTCATGAAATATATACAACAATTGATATCAGGTGGGAACCTGAAATACTAATATTGTTTGTCATTATTATTTTATTTATTAATTTACGTACGGCTTATTCTATTTTATTTTATTATTATAAATGGTATATATATATAAATATTACTATTATAAATTATAATTTATAATAATAAATATTTAAATATTTGAATCAAGCTTATGACTATAATCCTTTTTAGGAATATTAAAAATTATGATAATGATTATCATAATCATATTGATTAATAATATTTATTATTATAATAGTAATATTTATATTATTTATATATATTATATGTTAATTATAATGAAAGAATATTACAATTATTAATTAAGATATATATTTAATATTAAATACATATCAAATTTGTTCTAAATTATTTAGTAAATAAGTCATATTTAGACTGATATCGGCCCCCAACATGTCACGTGTCTAACTGAGAGTTCAAGTTAACAATGTATATGATATTATATTAATATATAAGCATACATTATTATGATATGTAGGCATATATTATATATTATATAGGAAACAACTTATCAGCTAGGTAAATAATGTAATGAGATTTATAACTATAAATATTTACTTGAACTCTCGTTTTGAAACATTACATATTGGGGGCCGATATCAGTATTCAGCAAAAGGTTCACGATTTAAAAAATAAGTTACCCACTAAACGCCCGCATAATTATTTATTGGAATATGTGTTTGTATAAATATATATAATATAATATTTATACCTAGTTTTTTTTATCAGGTATCCCTATAACGGTACCTGGACGAAATCAGCATTTTGAAATTAAAAAACCATCACATCACACAAGCGTCGTAGGACATACTAAATAATATCTGAATATAATTGCATATTATAATTACACAACGTATTTTATACATTATATTTCAAGCTAATGATACAACTTGGTGACAGAAGTTTCGTATACCGGACGTTTCGTATACAAATATCATACGACATTATTATACGAAATGTATGTATGAAACGTATTTTATACGAAACGTCTGGAATTCTTATACGAAACGTCTTATCTGTTTATACGAAACGTCTTATACGAAACGTCTGTCATTCATAGGTCTGTCATTCCTACAACTAATATAAATGATCCACCATATATTAGGATTATGGTCAAAAGCTTCGCGCTTTAAAAATATATACTATGCACTAAACCTGAGCATAATAAATATGATAATTCTTTATTATTGTATACATTTAATTATAAATAGTATAAATAAATATATTTATTATCTATATATAGTATTCATTTTATTATAGTATAATTTTATAATATTAATCGTGCATTGTAATTGTATATTTATACTAATATTTAATATTAGTATAATTATTAAATGTATACAATATTACACGTTATTTTAATTTAAATAATATATGATTCATATTCACATAATTGTGATATCTATATATAGTATTATATATATGTGTGTTTGTAGTTATGCTATTATAAAATTACTAATTATAATAAATTATTATGTGGGCGTTCTAGCGTAGAATATTAAAAACATGTTACAATTTTGACCAGGTACCATATACTACGGTAATAATAATTTATTAATACCTCATATAATGCATGAGCATACTATGAATAAATATTGATAAACTATATTATATCGTTTATCATTTAAATATATAATATTAGTCCTAATATATAATACTAAAATGCACTAGTGACTCTAGTGTTACACTAGTCTAGTGATATTCAATAGATAACATATAGCTTGTTTAAATTATGTACCATAACCGCCTACAAATTTTAAAATCACTAATTATAATTAAAGTATATATAAAACATAAAATACTATTTTGTAGAAAATATTCAACAGATATGTGTTTAAATAAAGAAAATTCAAATGATAGAAAAATAGCTGTATTTAATATTTTTTTCTATACATTTAGGTATACCCCCTCTCAGGTATAGCTGAGGGAACGGTTACAATTGTATCTGGTATCTACATCTCTGATGTATCACCTGGTAAGTATCGAAGTACTCTCGGCTCAGCAAGATCAGCAGAGCATCACTAGGAATACTGGCAGTATATGTTTGGTTAGAGCTTAACGGCAGGGCTTAACTATCTAGTAGGAGTGTTATGTCTTAAGCGAAACCTATCTATTTCTTCATAAAATAGATAGGTTTCGTTTGAAATTTGCATGTGATATTTCACAATATATATATATATATATAATATATTATATATTATAAATATATATATATATATATATATATATATATATATATATATATATATATATGTGTGTGTATCTTATATGTAGCTTAGTTAATATAACATTATTTCTAAAATAAAACTATAATTCTATAATTCAATTAGAAATATTATTTATTAAATATTTATTAAATTGTATGATTATATAACAATTACTTAATTATAAATTTTAATTATTAGCTACAGAAGAATCCCTTATGTATACAAATAATATATTATTCTATAATATATAATAATAGTGTATTTTAACTAAATTAAAGATCTATAATATTATTGACAAGTAAAATTAAGTTTTCATCGTTGTATAAACCTTCATATTTATTCCATATTCAATTACACATACACACATACACACACACACACATACACACATAAAAAAACATATCTGCATACACGCTAACACATATGCATAAATAAATGATAGGTAGGATAACTGCTTGGAGGACCTATCTATGATATGCAGTTATTGAGCGATAATATCCGAAATGGATTCATTCTTTAGTCCGGAAACCCTATAAATATACATATTGACGGGAAACAAACAGGTATGAACTAATATATTCCATATCTATTATACTTATTGCACACTAATCTAGAAATTATTTTTTTCAAGAATTCAGATAATACAAATTTGAATTTTACACAAATTTAATTACTATAATAATTAAGAAATTATTATTTAAAAATTTGTAAGAATATATCTATAATTAATATATAATTTATAATTATATAAAAATTAATTGATCTCAATATTTATAAAAGATTAAACATATATTTATAATATATATATATATATATATATATATATATATAATTAACTGCCTGTGTGGCTCAGTGGCTAAGGCGTCAGACACACAAGCAGTAGGACACGGGTTCGACCCTCGTCCGGACCATTAATTAATTATATAAAATGGGTCTTAAAATATTATTTAGAAGTGATATTATATAATTGTGTATAAATAAATGATCGGCTCTCGTTAAAATCATGGATGCCTTAACATGAGAGCGGCTTCGAAAGGACATTAGAGCCATAAATGCTTATAAGTGAAAACTTCATATAAGTTCCTGGGTGGGATGAAAGGACTCCACCAAATAAAAATAACAATAACAATATATATATATTACAATTAATAATAATGTATTGATTTCAATATTTACAAAAGATTATAAATATATTTATAATTTATATATTACAATTAATTAACATTTATAAGATATCTCAAAAGGATAATATCATAAAATATTGATATAAAACTGGTATAATATCCATATAATATACTATTTAAATAGATACCTCAGTTTAAATACAATTTCATACATTTATATGTTAAATATATTAATAAATGGGAATTATTCTCATTCAAATATTATTTTAGGTAGTATTTAATGAACATTTATTTTTGTATTATATGATAATGTATACAATGCTGCAATATTATTATTATATTTTTTTTAAATATTGTTTATTATATGTATATATTATATATTATGTAAATTTGTTATACAAATATTTCCACCAATATATCTTCACTTATATATAATTATATTTATATGCATTTATATTCACCAAGGTAGTGACATATTATTATTCTGAGTACACAAATTTCTAAAGTGAAACAAAGAAAAATATGTAAACATTTATAAAACTAATATACAATTATTAATATAAAATAACACTAATATATATGATTAACACTACACAAATTAATGTTTATAATGTTTACTAACTATAAATACATGCAAATAATAACTTAAATTATAAAATATAAAATTCAAAGTACCATAATAGAGAACATCATATTATAATAAATAATAATTTTATTTATCCAGTTGAACACATTGGCCATGTGTCATGAGAACTACGTAATTATTTTAACTACGTAAAAATTGTAATCATCGGATATATTATTAAGCATATATATTTACATTGAGAAAACTATAACATTTATGTGGTTTTTTATATTAATATTAAAAAAAACTTAAATAAAATGTTATATTAGAATATATAAATATTACCCAGTAAATAGAAGTATCACTATTTTGGTCTCAAACACCTTCATTTTTCAAAGTTTTCAAAACATGGTCGACGGCTAGTTTTTTAGAAGGTTTTCAAGATATCATTTGAAAACACATTTGAAACAAATAGGTCTCAAATACATTTTTGAAAGACAAACTTAATATATAATTATAAAATATATATAAAAGGGTATAAAAACACAATATGATCATAGAATGTTAAATATAATTCAAATTATTCACATTGATATTTATATTATATCTATATATTATTTATACCTGCAATAACAGTATATAATTATAATTAATTAGCTAATTATATCAATTTATGTTATATTGTTATAAATATTATGGCTAGATAGTTAATTTATATATTGATTTTATATCAGTTTTATTTTGGCGAAACTATAGTTTCTGGCGAATCTATATATAGATCTATAATATTATACTTATATTATACTTGATTTAACATCATGTATGATATGTCCCTATATTCCTTATATTTATATATATAAGGATATATATATATATATATATATATATATATATATATATATATATATGTGTACATATATATATATATATATATATATATATATAAGTATGATCCCTAAATACTTATATGATCTTAATTATTTTATAAATATTTATAAATATATAGTATTTTATATATATATTATAGTAATACATTGTTATATATAGGTTAAATAAATTGTTTTAAAAACAAAAATTTGTTTAATATGATACATTTATCAAAAAATATTCAATATATTTATTTTTATTAATTTAAGTTCAATAGATTTACTTAAATTTAATAAAATAATAAATAATATAATAATTGTTAAAATGTATACTTTGAATTTGAATAAATATTGAGTCTCAAAAAGAAGTATATAGTATGTTTTCAAAACTTACAAAATAAACATTTTTGAAAAAAAAGTATATAGTAGGTTTTCAAAACTTACTATATAAACATTTTTGAGACACTTATTTCTAATATTTCTATATATAATCTAATATTACTAATTATAATTTATAATGTGCTATATATGTGTATATTTGTAATATAAATAATAAAATAAGCTGTAATTGTATTATAGATGAACAAAATAATCCTCATAAAGTCTCGAACACATTTATAATGTTGGTTTTGAAAACACACTAAATATATTTTTTAAAGTCTTAATATCTTGTTTATATATAATTAATGGTATTATAATTGTTCATTAACATTGTTTATGTTGAATACAATTATAATCGATCTAAATTATATAATGATATCTTATATAATTGATTTTGAAATAATAAGTCTTTACAACTTTTAAAATGAAGATTTTCGAAACCACAATAGTGATACTTCTATTTACTGGGTAAGCTATAACTCGATACTAGATTGTTTAGGCCATGTTGCCATACCTATCCTGTAAAATCCATGTATCATTGCATGGTGTACAATGGCTTACCCGAGCCATGTATCAATAAGTAGCTTGTAAACTCCATATATCATTGATAGGTGTATAATGGCTTACCTGAGCTATATATTTTGTGTTCTCAAATAACTAATAATCACGACCCATACAAAAGCTAACTTAAGCTATAGTTCGATACTAGCTTTTTGGTAGCCTGGGTATATATATATAATTTGTTTAATAAAATGTCATGATTTATAGTGCCGAAAGCCTTTTTTTTAATCAATCGATATTGTGGATATGAATAATTTATGATTGATATTCAAGTATGTCAAGGCCTAATCAATATAAATTATCAAAGCATCACATGTTGATATAGATTTTTGAAATCCAAATTGATAATTATTTATTAAAGAATATATATATATACATATACATATATACATACTATGTATACACACCTATACACACAATGTTATACCTCTATACAAGCTTCTACAATGTATTAAGCTATGACTAATATGTAATAATCATTAAATTATTATATTATTACATTTATTTATAACCCCCCTTGATTGTCTCGAAATTATTGATGTTGTAGTTATGCCTGATTCCTACGAATAAACTCGACCGATAAGGTTTGCCTCCCTTTCTCAAGGCCATTTCCTATCGAGGACATACATTGGTGTATTAATTTTCAGCGGTGTTATATATTCTCGGGTAGGGGTATATATTATGAAAGATTGATATATATATATATATATATATATATATTAGTGGTTATTTATACCGGGACGTATAGGAACGTGTATGTACCATATACCCTTATAGTTAACGCTGTATAGTATAATGTAATACATATATATACCATATATAAACCTGGTCAATGTGTTGTAGAGTCGTTATGGTGTACACGAGTCTCCTATCGAATACCACATCGGAGTTAACGTAGCCCAGATAGTAGGCGGTCGAGAAAGTATTTCGGGCGTGCATGAACATAGACCGCAGCACCGGAACTCCCTCGACGTTCTGCCGCGGTACCTCGTAGGTCTGCCAACCGTGCGATTTCGGGCGGTCTCTGGGGTGGGAAGGGGTAGATAGGTTGCCATCTAGTTCGCACCGAGATATGTCTTAACATGAGGCCATGCTCGAGAATATTCGCTCGTAATAACGCATTTAAAAATATTCGAAAACATCTAAAGGGGTCACATCACACTACACATCACACTACACATCACACTGCAAGTTGCCGGAAATACTTTAACTTTAAAATGATTTTCTACCAAGTTAACTACACTTTTAGTATGAAACCCTCTTACTTTCCGGCAACTTGCATGAAATATAATAACTTTATAGACGGTATCCCATTACAACTTAATAAAAAATGGTTTTAAAATTATAATATTTTCGGAAATTTGCCGGAATATCTTGTAGTGGGATACCCCCTTAACATGCTTGATCTATAAAACAGCGCTATTATTATTAGCACATAATGACGTATATTAGCATCGTAAATAGTGTATATAAACAAAAGTATATACTATATATAAACTATAGTTTATACGCGACTGCAAACTCGGAATATGAATTAATTTATTATTCATGAATTGCGAGACATTTTAAAAAGTATATAAAATAAATTATTTAAAGTAGCGAATTTTTCTATATAAATTATATTTAAAACATTTACTTTCTGATAACTAGGGGTCGTACTACTGCGGTGACCATGGTTACTAATATGATAGGCCACGCCTACTTTATCGCTGTTATTCATAACCTACGCGGTGTATACATATTACATAACATGATAACGACCATGTAGTGCTGTAATCAACTTCAAATCTGTGATCGCAAATTTAATTTTCATTTCGGTTTGGTTCCTTCAACGACAAGCATATGCTTATATAGTCGTATATACAACTAAAGTATATATTACAACAATAGGCATACGTCTAAAGTATACATTATAATAATGTTAAACAACTACGGTGTTATCGAGCACCTCTACGCATACCATAGGTATTGCGCATTTTCGCGTGAATATGCGAAATCGGTATTCAGTGTTCGCGTGCGTTTGGTCGCCCGCACTAACATCCACGACTGAGTCGTGTTCTTACTGTAGTAGTACACCCACGTGATATTGGGGAGACCCCCGTTAATCCGCCACATGTTGTTGTATGTGTTGGCGTGACGGTAATGTTCGGGGCTAGTGGTGAACAACACCAGCATAGGAGGCGGCGGGGTTGCGTTCACTGATGCGTGACGGTAGTACAGCAGGCCGTTCCTTTGATGGTGGGGGTTGTATACTTAAGGTTTAAGTTAAGTAATTAATTATGATGTATTTTTCACTGAAGCGTAACGATAGTTAATCAGGCTTTTACTATAGCAGTGGGAGTCGTTATAGTTACGTAAGATTAATAGGTTAATTAATTAATTATGATGGTATTATTCTAGTAGGGGTGATGTAGTAATTATGCAGGGTGGTATTGTTCCTATTGGAAGGGAAGTTCATATATAGGGCAGCTGGGTGATAGGTAATTAAGAGGCCCCATCGTGAACACAATTTAACGTTACATATAAAGTTGGTTATTTGTATAATGTATAATGTATATAAGAGAGAGAAAATATATAGAAAAGATAAAGTGAATGAGAAGAGAGATAGGGTAAATATAGAGGTAATACATATCGTCGATATCATATCGAAGTAATAAATATATATATATATATATATATATTCATTCATTCTATGCAGGTTCGAAATATTAGTCTGATCTTCAGATTATTTAGAAACTATAATATTCATTGTCATCCTATTTATACATCAAAGATATATATATATATATAATATATGATGATTTAACGAATACAAGATAATTTCGTTTTTATATTGGTGAAATGAATTTTTGTAATCAAACCAAACAGATATAGTTCAGTCAGACGATATTATTAAAGAATAATCATATAGGCTTATACAAAAGTATTGTTAGCATGTACAAAATACGAGAAGATCAGATAACAGAATCAGTAAATGCATTGTCATACGGCTACGATATCGCTTAAATAATTATATAATTATCAAAGTAAGATGATCATGCGACCCCTATGAAGTAAGTAAATAGTTAATTATTTATTTTGCATTTATATTTATATATTTATTTATTGAAATTTCACATATAGGGGAATTATGTCTAATACGGGCCACTTTTTATGTTATCAAATAACTTTTTTATTTATGATGAGAAATTAATTAAATTTTATCACGATTTAGATATTATAAACGTCAATAACATTACAATTTCAATTTTTGTAAAAATGTTATGTATCGTCGAAATTGTGCCCGGCCCGTATTACAAACAATGTTTAAACAATCAATATAACAATTCATTTGATTGGTTGAATAATGATAACTAGTTTCGCCATCTATTGGATGTTTTACCCGGCCCGTATTAAAACCACCTGGCCCGTATTACATTATTACTAGTTATCATTATTCAACCAATCAAATGAATTGTTATATTGATGATACAATTTTCACGCTATAAGAATACTTATCACGCATACTTTAATTTATTTCAGTGATTTAAACAAATTTACACCATAGTGAACTACGGCAACCTACTAATGTAACCTACGTATCTAGTAGATAATGTCTACGTTATTTCTATATATATATATATGAATAAAATAAATAATAGATTACATAATTTAATTTAAATAAGTGGTAGTAGTAGTAGTAGTAGTAGTAGTAGTATTAGTAGTATAATATAGTAGTAGTAATTGAATTTAATGTATATTGTTTGTAGTTTATATATTTAAAATATGAGAGTAACATATTTAGGTGGTATTTTGGTATTATTAAAAAAAATTATAAAAATTTTAAAATTTAAAAATCTAAAATTTATACAAGTAACTACAAATCTTAAAATTAAATATATTTATTGTATTCATTATTAATGAATGTATGTCATTAATTTATTTTAATTTTAATTCATTTTTGAACACAAAGTATGATTATTAATATATTTGTTATATATTTAATATGGAATTTAATTATTAAATGATATTATTATCGATTACTAATATGTATTATTATCAATATACTGTGAGGGTATAGTTAATAGAGTGAGTATATATAATACTTCTATTTCTACCGAATACGTATACACCTAATGCCATCTAGGAACTGTTTATAGATCCTATATAGTATTAGGTGAACATGTTATATTAATAAAGTTATATTTATAATAAATATATTAATGTATTTCATATGTATATCAATTTAATGTTAAAATATAGGATACATGTGAAATATATTTATAAAAAAAATATCGATTTATATAGAAATCAATAGAATCAAAATGTATTGCATAATAATATATTGAATTATATGGCGAATTTTAATTGTATTATTGATTATTAATAGAATAGTATTTAGCATAGTAAATATAAAATAAAAATTTGTACTGAACTATATGTTATAATGTGTGCATGTATATCGAACAGCGTTAGGCACACATAATACAAAGATTTTCCAAATGAAAATTTTTTGGAAAATCTTTGCATAATATATATATATATATATATATATATATATATATATATATATATATATATATATATATATATATACATATATATACATATATATGTAGGGGCGTCGGAACGATATTTTGTATGGGGGGGATTTTATTTATATTTTATATTATATATCCTATTATTTATTACTAATATAATTACTAATTATATCTTATTAATATCGTATACCTCTTTAGTGTATGTTAACCCTTTAATATGCAATTAATAATATTTAATTTTGTAACAATACTTAAGTAGGAATATATTAGAAAATAAATAATAAACATTACATAATTTATTATTATAAAAATATAGATTTTTATTTATAAATATATCCATATCAATGGTGTGAATTATTTTTTGATTGATGTTTGCCAATACTAATGCATTTAATCTACTATCTAGCATAGTAGACCGTAACAACGTCTTTATTATTCGTAGCTTCTTACGTTTTTTATTAACATCTATTTAGTGTAGACAACTAATAGGATTATTAATATTAATTTAAAAAAACAAACATTTTCTGTCATGAATTATATCATTTGTAATAATGATTCCTTTAATTTAAAAAAAATTATGAATGATGTTTCCTCTGTATAAATTGTTCATCATTATGGAATCAAACAACTCAGTATATTTTATTATGTAAATATTAATGATAAAGTATATTAACATATTAATTGATCATATCTAATAACATTATTATATTAACATATATGTTATAACATTAATAATGTTATATTATTGTATCTAGATGATGTAACTTACATAGTCTTTTGAACTTTCATTATTATTCATCTCATACATATTTATAATAATTTATATTATATTTCTTATTATTATTCTCCGAATTAGATATATTTAGAAAATTAAATTAGATATATTAAAAATAAAAATACATTATTATAATATTTTATTATAAACATTTATTATAAGCTATTTTGTATAAACTGTTTTATATAATATGTTTATAAAAGTAGGTTATTAACCTTGAATCAATATAAAAACTTGTATATATAAAATATAACATATTTTTGTTTCTATATCTTCAATGAATGTGTGAAAATTATTTCTATCATTATTCAGTTTAATTAGAATCATCTTTACTATTATCTGATTTCTTTATGTTTATTTATTATTGATTTTTATTATGATTATATATACTTATAATAATATATGCTTTCAAGCATATTTTTTATAAATGTTACCTTCAATAGCATTTGTTGGTATTATTGAAAGCTTTCATCTTCATATCCAAGCTTCCAAATATCAAACTTGAATATTCATAGACAAAATATTTGACTTATTCATATTTTTAATAATAAATTTGCAATATATTTGAGGACATTGGTAATATAATCTAAGTCTTTATATTATTTCAGTGCATCGATTATAGGCTACCACTATATTAATGTCATGTTGTTTTAATAAATTCATTCGCAATCCATCTTGATGGGCATAAAGGTTTCAATGCCTTTATTAATATTATATACAATCCGGAATTTGATAGTTTGTTCATATAATAATCCTAAATTATGAACCACTCTCAAGGCTTTTCTTATATTTATATTATTATCTAATGCTTATGCTATTAAGTTTGTGCGATGAGCTCCACATTGTGTATACAAAGTTAAGGTTGTATATTCATTATTATAATCTTTACACCATTATATTGACCAGACATATTATCTGCACCGTCATATGACAGTCTTCTTAATTTAGAAATATGCAAGTTAAGATGTTAAAGTTCAGATAACATTAAATTAGTTATATTTTCTAAGATGTATCCTCAGTCATATTAAATATTCCTATGCATATTTTTTAATTTCTATTTGTTATGTCAAATAACGAACCACCAAAATGTCCTGCTCACTTCTGGATATATCTTGAATTCCATCACATTGAATTAAGAAAGTCTCATTAATATCTTTCAATCAAATATTTAATAATTCAGATTTATATAGTTGAATAATGTCATTCTTAATATCGCTAGATAACAAGTATCTCTCAAAGATTCTCTCATGAATATTATCATATTTCATGGATGGGGGAAACATACTTAGCCCCCCCCCCATATTTTTGAATGGGGGGTCCGATACCCCCCGCCCCCCCTTCCGACCCCCCTTCCGACGCCCCCATAATATATGTATATACTATCTACATTAATAATATTACGATGCATTATATATGTCTATATATTGTACAGTATGCAGGATATCGAGAATTTAACAATATTAAAATATAATTTAAAAATATAAACTAATAATATAAACTAAATTTAATAACTAATTATATATGTTTTGTATTAGTGAATAGTATTCACTGAATACATTTGAAAATGTTGTATATAATGTAAAATAAATAATAAAAGAAAATGTCGATAAATAAATACAACAATAATTTATATGAATAAACAAAAATGTTGTTATAAAAATGAGCAATATATAAATATTATAATATAACTACATTAAGTTAGATAAAATAAATTAAATAGAAATAACAATGAAAAAAGTAACAATAAATGCATTAAATAAATTCTATAGAATATCGATAGAGCGTAACTTTAATTGTTCTATATGACGCATACTATGCTGAATAATATAAACATTCATACATATGTGTTTCTTGAGACTATGTTACATTTTATAATTATTTTCTATCAACTGACTTAGTAAATTAATGCAACGGTGAAAATATATACAACCTATGTAGAATAATATGATATAAAATCATATAATAATGAATAGAAATTATGAATGAGATAACATTCTTTATTTATTGACAAATATATATATATATATATATATATATATAATTATAAATTATGTATTATAAATAATATCATATAATAATAAGCATATTATTGTATACATAAACTATTTACCAAACATATGGTTTATAATATTAATACCATAGAAATAATAATACATTGTAGATTATATATCTATTATTAATACACACATTAATAAATAAGTAATTCATATTATAATTACTTCAAATAAAATACATTGTAACATCTATAGATCTATGTATATGACTTTCTTTCACAATTATATTATAAACACACAATGCACATAGGAATAAACATAATTACTAAATATAATTAATTATTATAAATATAATTACTGCCTCGAGACAGCGATCGCTAGAAATATATTATATGCATAGATTTATAGTTTACATGTAAACTATAAATCTATGATTATATGCCATCTCGAAGAGCTAACAATACTTACCGATCTCACTAATTTTAGATAATATTAAATATACTGGATATTAAAATGTACATTATGCTTTAATACTTATTATATTATATCAATTATATTTCAATATAATATTTATTATCGATTATAATCGATAATTATAGATATCTATAGATACCAATTATGATTTTATTATTTAATATTAAAATTGATACGCTGCTATAATTATAAATAATATCACATTTACAAAAGTTATATATATATATTTTTTTTTTATTTTTTTATTTTTTATTTGGTGGAGTCCTTTCATCCCATCCAGGAACTTAGATGAAGTTTTTACTTATAACCATATATATATATATATGGCTCTAATGTCCCTTCGAATACGCTTTCGTGTTAAGGCATCCATGGTTTTAACGAGCGCCGATCATTTATTTATACACAATTATATAAGATCACTTCTAAATAATATTTTAAGACCCATTTTATAAAATTAATTAATGGTCCGGACGAGGGTCGAACCCATGTCCTACTGCTTGTGTGTCTGACGCCTATATATATATATATATATACATATATATATATATATGTATGAGTATGTATCTAATAGATACTATCTATGCGTATACATATTTCGTTATATATATATATATATAATACAATCGTACATATACGATTACACATATTCCCTCTCATATATTCAAATATATGTACAATATTATAGATGCATATATATTTAAACATATTATATGCCTTTATATATCAATACATATGGATATTCGTATATGAGTATATGCGCATACACTGTTAAAAATTAGGGTACAGCGAATTCAATTTATAGGGTACAGATCGTTAAAATATCACCAACATTTTCCATGTACCCTAAATAGGGTACACGACTTTTAAACTCAATAGGGTACAATATACATATTTATTAGGGTACATTATGGTATATGTCAAATATGCGGGTACCTGACTGTTAAATGCATTAGGGCACACTCTATATATTTATTAGGGTACAGCTATGTTCAATATTAATGTACGTGACTATTACATTTACATATCATGCAATTCAATTACGTTATATATCATACAATTGCATTAGGGTACACGGTATCATATAAATAGGGTACAACCAGCTAATATTCTTTAGGGTACAGTTTGATCATTTTTAGGGAACTGATAGTATTTATTCAAATTGTACCCTAATTAGGGTACGGCTATAGGGACACTACTTACACACTAAAAAAGGCTATATCTGAAAATTGATAATGTTAGGTGGTGATGATAACTCCAATCCACCGGCTCCCCAGGTTGCGGATAGGGGAACTGCCATTAGATATAATGGTTAGCTGCGAATAACCAATGAGCGGTGCCTGATAAAATCCAGGTTGCTATTTGGCAAGGCAAAGTCTGTCACCTGTCAGCCACCCGAACAGGGAAACGTGAACAAATTGGGAGCAGGGTGTTAGAAGTGGCGAGGCGATATCTTAATATCTAAGATTAGAAAGTTATCGGTGAGGCACATTAACTCTGGTATAGATTACTGTTACTCGTGTATAGAGTAGCGACCACACGTTTTATAACAGCAATAACATAATACACACACAAACATACATTCCCATTTCGTATCGCTCGTCGTACGGCTAAACAAGGAGCGCGTCCTGCAAATTCTCAGATTTAAATCGAAAAATTAGATACTGAGATCAAAACCTAAATAGACTGATGAAGGCAAAAAGAGACATTAATATATCAACCTTCAATACACAGAATATACAAAAAATTGGGAAAATACCAGAATTAATAACATCTGTCGAAACTACAGGTCAAGATATTATATGTATCCAAGAACATAGAGCCATACATGATGACATCATTATAAAAGAACAATCCTATGGCAATTGGAAACTAATAACATAATCAGCATGGAAAAACAGTGTAATGCTGCTACATGTAGAATTGATATACTCGTTAGTTCAAGATCATACAGTTCTCTTTCTAATATTGAAATTATATCACTAATAATAATGATGGCCACTTTCAATGGAGATCCAAACACCACTATACTATCATGCTATAGCCCAACAAATGTAACCGAAGAACTTAAAGTTGAACAATTATATTTGAAATTGGCATCCCTAATAAGATAAATATATTTGGGTATACCCAAACAAAATATGCTAGTAATAGGAGGCGATTTCAATTCATAATGGTCAGCTAAATAATTCTATGTTCTCCTTTCACACAAATGCTAATATAAATGGCAATATGTTGCACAACTTCATAAATTAAAAGAATCTTCCATCTTTAAATAAATACTTCCAGAAAAAAATTGGACAATTATGGACACATAAAGCCTCAAACAAAACCCAGGCTCAACTTGAGTATGTGCTGATAAATAAGAAGTGGAAAAACAGTGCAAACAATTGTCAAGCATATAATTCGTTGTGTAGCATCGGACAACCGCATTGTAACAGCCAATATACAACTAACACTACGAGCTAATACAAATAAATCTAATAGAATAAAGTCGTATAACTGGAGTAACCTAAAAAACAATGCTGATATAAGAAATATGTTCATAATCGTAGTTAAAAACCGTGTCGATGATCTGCAAAATAATGAAGAAACAATATCAACCAACACAGCATATACCTACTTCGAAACTGCATGCAAAAATCATCAGCTAAATATATACCATTAAAGCCAAAACAGAAGAAATGGGCCCCCTGGGAAAATCAAGATATCTGTCAAAAACGCAAGGATTTACATATAGCAATAAAATTTAAAGATTCACAAAACTCTTCTGAAAATAAGATCAAATTTAATAAAATGAAAGAAGGATTAACTTCTGCATTGAGGCAGATTAGAGTAAATATGTCAACAGTAACATCAAAGATATCGAATTTGCAGCATAATCAGAAATAAACAATATTCTATTGCAGGGAAAATTATAAATGATATAAGTTGTAGAAAGTATTATAACAGCTCAAAACTAAAAGCATCCAACAATGGAAAGAGAATCAAACTATGGCATACTCAATTCCAAGAACTGCTCGAAAGTCCACTTAATATAACTGACGACGATGAAGAGATACTACCAATACATAATGAGTTGAATACCAAGAAAGGTCTGTTCACTATAAAAGTACTTAACAATGCAACTAGAACAATCAATAATGGCAAAGCTTACGGATAGATGAAATCCTAGATGAAATTTTGAAACTGACAGATTTCAAAATATTTGCTAAATTTCTGTAACAGGGTATATTCTCAAAATAAAATAATAAGATGGACTGAAGGTGATCTTTTACCGTTCCCAAAGAAAGGATACATTTTCAGGCCAACAAGTATAGAGGAATAATAAACCTAACATCCATTGCACCAAAAAATTATAATATGAATCTCCTAAATCGAATGAGAGATATTGAATACCCGCAGACATAGTAGAAGCAGTTATGATACTCTATATATATACATGATCAATGGTTAGATCATAAGATGGAGATACACCATACTTCGATATAACTACTGGTGTATTACAAGGAGACATGCTGGCACCTTTCATTTTTATAATATGTCTTGAGAAAATCACTAGATGATAGCAAACATCTCGGTCTCACCTTAATAAAATAAATGAGTAGTCGACATCCTGCAATATACATAACTGACACTGATTATGTTGATGATTTAGCCATTACATCAGATAACGATAAAGATGCAAATAAAATGCTACATAAAATCGAAAAAGTCGCGGCTGAAATATATTACGTGTAAACTCAGACAAAACGGAATATATATATCTCTGCACGATAAAAATAATAATGGTATAAAAAGTCTAAATGTTAAGATCATCAAACAAGTAAACTATTTCAAGTATCTTAGAAGCTATGTCGCATCTACTGATCATGACGTCAATGTTAGGATAGGTCAGGCATGGGTAGCACTAAACAATATGACATAAATATGGAAATCTAATATATCTGTAAAGCTGAACAAACATTTCTTTAGGACTAGAGTAGAATCCATCCTTGTATATGGTTCCATCACATGGACATTAACATCTTCTTTAGAGAAAAATATTGATGGAGTATATACCAGAATGCTACGTGCTGCCTTAAATAAAAGATGATAAGATTATATGTCTAATATTGAATTATATAGAAATATCCCAAAGATAACGATTACAATTAAGAATATATGATGCGTTTCTCGGGATATTGTTGGCGAAGCAGAGAAGAAATGATCAGCGAAGTGCTTATTTGGGAACCTCTACATGGATAACAAAAACCTGGATGGCAGCAGAAGACATATACTGCGCAATTTAGAGATGACAGCGGATGCACTACAGATGAACTAAAGACGGCGATGGTATACCAGTCTATAGACAGAGATGAATGGAAAGAACGTGTCATGTTATACCGAGAAAACTCGATCTGGTAAGGTAAGGTTAAATTCGAATCGATTCGTATGTGTATTTAATGAAATATCATCGATGTTGTAGTCACGTGACACTCGGGGACGATTTTAAGTTTGGGGACGAATTATTATATGACATCAGAGGTAGTCTCAGCGACTATCACAATATTACAAAAAGTCGTTATAATTTTAATAATAGTCATAGTTGTATATTCCATAATTCGAATTAATATATATATATATATATATATATATAAATGTATGTGTAAGAAATACATACGTTATATATACATGTATAATATATATATATATATATATATATGTATATATATATATATATATATATATATATATCATAACTACTTATATGAGTATACTCTTCCATATATTCATAAATAGTACTTGTATATATAATTACCGATTGCATAATATTAATTGTTAGTTATTTCCGTTGTAAAAATATCATTATTATATAATAAACAACACTGTTAAATACAATTGTGTGGTTATCACAACAATCACAGGTTCTTTATACTGTTAGAGATTAGAGTTATCCCAACAAGCTATATATGGAGGTGATCCTGTATTAGCAGACATATATACATATGTCTGCTAATACAGGATCACCTCTATACATAGCTTGTTGGAATAACTCTAATCTCTAACAGTATTCATATACAGGTATTACACACTATAAACTATTAAACACCTTCATATTTGTAACGGTATTCCACATTTCTATAGAGAACCATTATCTTAAAACTATACTTACGTCACTTGGTTATAAATATAGGATAAAAAAACTATCCTAGTAAATAACTAATAAATCCTATAAGTAAAGCCACTCCCAGATGTGTCACATCAATATAAACGTATTATTTGATTGATATTATGCTGTGTTATTATTTAATAATAAAAGTATACGTATTTGTATACTAAGTTGAGCATAACATTAACTTAATGTAATGAATTCACTGAGCTTACTTCTTTCCTGAATATAAACCTGAATATTAAGTTAACTTAAAGTCATTAAATGCCTCGTATAAAATAAACTAAATTAACTAAGTCGTACGAGATTATTTCGATTACTTGTTAAAGAAATATTCCATTAAATGTGACTATTAATGTGCTATTAAAGTTGGATTGAAGTCATCACATATCTACACAATAATAAGTAATGGTACACAATGTGTACTACAGTGTATTCTACACACATATATGTATATACTATATATTATATTAATATTTCATAATTTCATTATGTAAATTCGCATAATAATTGTATATACAATTACGAAATAAACTACATTATATAAACGGCCTAGTTTACCGAATAGGTAGTTGTATATCACTGACTACCGCAGATATATAACAATTATACTATTAATATAATTATGGTATAATAATTAATGTGTAATAGGGTAATATTATTAATAATAATAATAATAATATAATAATTCGTTATTAAATATCATAATTGACACGTATAATTAATAACTAACCCGTGTTTATAAAATAGATGACCCCCGAAGTAGGCCGCCATGATGAATAAGTTCAAAACTAGTACCTGTAGAAAAGTGGTTCTGAAGATGTATGCGCGCATTACTTTAACGGCGAATTAGTCCCAGCGTGGGTAATTTATTGCGACGATGTGTGGTTACTATAGTATACCAACTGTGGCTGTATTCTAATGTTAATAAGGTGAATTTACGTTGTAATTTATAGATGGGCGTATGTATAGGCGTATATAGGCGTGGTGATATATACAAGAGTGGTGATATATTTACTAATTGATTATATAACCATTTATTATAAATGTTGTAAATAAAAACTAAATTAAACTATTAAATCAATGGTGTATACGAGATAAGACCGGCCAATAAAAATTAACCAAATGACCTATATTTAAAAAACTAGACCGCAATCCTTTGACTTAAACTGTCAATCAAAATACCGTATAATAAAATACGAAAATAATTTATAAATACGAACTATTGTAATACGAATTGGGATTATACACATATTCATACACGTTTATTATAATTCGTATATACAATTACATGGATATATATTATTGGATTGTAGAAGCTATATAATATAGTATATTTGTATAAACATATGTGTGTTTATACTGTAAATAGGAACACATATTATGGGAACCAACGTCGTCATGCTTCACTTCACTCGTTGTAATATATTTATACTTTCTCGATTAATTTATTTGTATATAAATTAATATATCGCTAAATACTCACAGATAATATATAAGTGTATTTATTTATATATAATTGAATAACTTTAGTATATAACGTCTATATAATTAATAAATTAAGTAACATATAATATTGTACTTATATTTTAAGAATACTTATTTAATAATTAATTGAAATATTATTATAATATAATAATTCTATAAATATTATATTATATCGATAAATTATGTACTATTACTATATTACATTTTAAGTAATAATAAATAATTTAAAATATAGAGAAATATAAAGAATAATATTTATTTAAAAAAATCTTTTTTAGATTTATATGAATGCATTATTATATACTGTGCAATCGTAGATTGATAGGGTAAAATGGGTAAAATGGGAAATATTTATTTCTGACAACTTTATTTTGATATTTTTACGAAACTTTGAAGGTCGGGCACAATGTCTAAAACTAAATAAAAATAAAATCCGAGAATTGTATTATTCTTATTTGTTAAGTGTATTAATAAGCGTTAAGTCAATGGAGACTATATGTATTGGGTCAAGTATAATTGAGTTATCAAAGAGGAAGTCTTTATTAAAGGTAGGCAGTTAAATATTCTGAAGTTTCCAGAATGTATTTGTGATCAGTTCTGTAATTATATTAATATCATTTAATGGAGAAACTCTAGGTGATAGGGGTGATTTGGGTTCTGGGGAAGATTTTTCAGATCGGCACAGGTACCGCACAATATTGAAATGAACTTGATTATATTAGGGATGTTACATTCTTTTTAACTGGGTTACTTGATACCCACGGTTTGGGTAGACTTTTATAGAGGTATAAACAATCATAATGAATTTTAATATTGCACAGGCAAGTAGTATATTCTATAGTGGTGGGTTTATTACATTATGCACAGTGTGCATCAGTCATATTGGTATAGTAGTGTATTAGATAAATTAAAAACTAAATATACATTATAAATTCAATGTAAATTGATGAATAGCAATTCTATGAATAGAAAAATTTATAAATATAATGTAAACAAACAAATGAAAAACATATATATAATTCAGTGATTTTGAGAATTTCATAAAGTATATATGATGAGCGGATTGGGCACGATCAGCGGATTGTTACGTCACATGGGGTGTACATACATTAGAGAGAGCGTACCGTCTCGCGGTAATACAGTCGTTATAATAAAGTTGTTGTTTATGACTGATACGTCTCTTTTTATGACATCAATTACAGTGATATCAATAGTGTTATTCTAGATGTGCTTCTATAATCTAATATATAATATATATATATATATATATATATATATATATATATTGCGAGATATATAGGAGGAATTAATATATTATTTTTACTATGTATCATTTAGTTATCTAAAAAATATTAAATTATAATAAATTATAAAAACGACCACCACGTAGAAAAAACTACGATCTTAATTTTAAGTCAGGTAATAAAAGAAAAGAACTTTCAAATGCAAATAAAAGATGAAAACTATTTAAAATGCTTGTAATGCTTAATAAATATATTCTATGCTATCATATTATATTCTACTCTACTCTATATCATGAATATTATAAATATCATTTGAGATAGAGTAGAGTAGAACTATTTATAAATATTATTTGAGATGAATTTATGACGATTAGTGCAATTTATTAAGCAATTAAATCATATATAAAATAAAATAAAACTTATATATAAAATAAAACTCGAAATATATGCAATTAATAATATAGACCACAAATTCTATTTATATATGTAATGATGTGGGATTATACGTTTAATATATAATATTATTATCTATTATAAATATGATTGGAAAAGGGTCACATGTCGGGAACGCCCCTTTTATTCCCAATAGGCTTCCTTTACCATTCGGCCCTCGACGAAGCAACATCGTAATTGATACTGAGAGGTAAAATCTCATCTGCTATTATTATTATTATTATTTGTATTTAACGACTTCATATACTCTAAGGTTTTTCTGTAACGAATAAAGCAATACGAGAAAATATGACTTTATTACATATAGGATATATTATATACAAATAAAATTATAAATAGTAAAATTCATAAGTGAAAATAAATAATTAAGAAATTAATAGTAACACTTCGAGAAATAATGAGTCATAATTATATATAATATACAATTTCAAATATATATATATATATATATATAATTAATGGTTAGACCACAAATTGCATTACTATAAAAAGTATAAATTCTTCACAAGCAATATATGCCTATAGGTTATATTTAATAATATTTAATACTAATATCTGGTGATTACATAATAATCTACTTAATTTAGATTTTAATTAATCACTAAATAGTTCAATAAATTATTACAATGATACATATGTGATCAAGTTTGAATGTATACATATGCCGGCAATGCCGCTAACCTATAGTAACATCCTAACTCAGACTATTTACGAACGATAGGCCATTGTTATACCTATATGTATTGTTATATATTGATATGACGCCCCTGCCGTAAATAATAATGGATTCGCCCATTATTATTTACGTCACGCATGGCTGTTTTTACAGATCTAAATTGTTTATATATAGGCGACGTTGTGAACAATTTAGCATTAAAATAAATACTAAAGCCTTGACGCTCTGTCACTTAATATATTAAACTTAACATGTATGACATATATTTAATAATAATTCGATATCTCAGAAACTAATAACGGAGGTCCCTTCAAGTCTGAGTAAGCGGTAGTTTATTATATATATATATATATATATAGGTATTACCTATATATATATTACATTATATACAAATATATTGAACTAATATATAGTAGGTAATGAACTTATTTAATTCCTTCCGACAACAAGTCAATATGTAATATTCACTTGAGTTCTCAAGCATGACTCTTAGGTTAGTGAATTAGTAAATTAGTAAGTTAGTAAGTTAGTGATTTAGTGAATTAGTAAGTTAGTAAGTTAATAAGTTATTAAGTTAGTAATTTAGTGAATTAGTAAGCTAGTAAGTTAGTAAGTTAGTGAATTAGTAAGTTAGTAATTTAGTGAATTAGAAAGTTAGTAAGTTAGTAAGTCATTACCACTAGAATAGTGGTTAATTCACGTTATATTACATTTAAATGTTTACAATATTTGGTTTTAGG
This sequence comes from Osedax fenrisi, assembly GCA_964019155.1. Taxonomy (NCBI): domain Eukaryota; kingdom Metazoa; phylum Annelida; class Polychaeta; order Sabellida; family Siboglinidae; genus Osedax; species Osedax fenrisi. Next base: position 18,419,917 of record OZ025244.1, on the reverse strand, counting down.
TCTTCAAACTGAGCTAATAAAGATATTAATCTAATAGGACCCCCAAATAAATAAATAATATTCTTTATTAAATATATGAGTTTTCTATAGTTTCTTAAATTTTGTAGTTGATGATGTATACGGATGGAAGAGGGGATAATATGCAAAGTGTATACACTATCTTTATATATATATATATATATATATATATATATATATATATATTTCCTAGTCGAGGGTATTAGTTAAATTTAAGTTATATTATTGAGGTATTAAAGTATTCATGTATTGGTGGAGTATGTGGTATTGCTAGTTATTAATTAAAGTATTCATAGTCTGGAGATTCAATGTGAATTTTTGTGTGTGAAAAAAGTAGTATTTATTTAGGATTATATTATATATGTATAGGTCATTACAAGGTATGCATCTACATATGAAATATGACACCTATATATGTCATATGACCCCTACATATGATTACCCATTGGAGTCTAGTTAGCAATTTAATATATTGTGTATGTATGATATGTGTATATTTATGGCAGTATTTTTATATATTAAATATGCGGAGAAAATATTATTTTGAAGAACTCGGAGCTTGGAAATATATGATGGTATTGATGTTGTTATAAAGGAAGAAGTTATAGTATTCGAATATAGGTAGGATATGTAATATTATTAAAATATCCACATTATTTCTTAATCATTATTTATTTAAATATTGAATATCATAATTTATCAATTTAATATAATAGTTTAATTTTTGAAATTTCTGGTTTCATTTATATTAGTAACACATTCTTATATAATAATGTTATATTCAATAACTAATACTAGTTTATAAGTTGGCCGATAAATAAAAATTCATTAAGTGGATTGTAATTACTAAATTTCAATAAAAAAACTATTTAATATGCATGACTAACTTTCTATTATCAAATAAATAACCGAGTTATTGGATGACTCGCTTACAATTATCAAATAAATAACCGAGTTATTAGATGACTAGGTATGCTCAATGTATAATTTCAACCGAGTCGTTTTAGACAAAAATATAATGACTCGGTTTCGGCGTCTAATGAATTTTTGAATCTTATTCTTCTGAGTGTGATATAACATAAAACTATTCAATTCAATATATATATATATATATATTCGATATCATATATAATGTATACATACTATTGTAACGTTTTAGTTAGTTGTACGTTGTATACTACTTGGAAGTGCTATCATACGAAACTAACCTCTATGTAGTCTTGTATTTAGTATTTAAGTTTTAATCTAGATGTTGATATTGCAAGTCATTTAGTGAAGTCAATGTTATTGTTTTGTTTATGATCGTTGTTTATGCTAATCACAAAGATCATAATCGATCTCGATACATCTCCTTTACTTGAGATATAGTTTCTTATGATACACTTCCAAGTAGTATGTATCATCATATAATAATAATCGTAATCGTAATAGTTAATAATAATAATAATAGTAATCGTAATAGTTAATAATAATAATCTAACGTGTGCATAACTAATAATATGGTGCATAAACATAATATGATAAAGTGTAGAGATAAATAAATAATAATAATAATAATAATACCTTAACCCAGTTAGGAAGAGCTTTAGTCATCCCTGAATCGCGCTGGTAGTTTGGTTATTTTTACAGAGCGTCTAGGTGTTTCAACTTCCTCCATTTCTTGTTCGTCTCTTGGTGTGTCTATTTCTTCATCGTTCGTTTCATTTATCTTTATTAAATCTCTCCTATTTCTTACATATTGTTTCTCGTCTACTTCTATTAGATATTTTCTTTCGGCTAACATTTCTTTTGATTTGCCTATTGACCATGTCGTTTCTCCTGGTTTCTTCATTAGAACGGGTTGTTCTTTCTTTAGTTCTTTTCTTTCTCTTACATTCCTATCATGGTATTTCTTTTGTGTAATAATCAATCTATTTCTTACTATATCTTCTTCTTTCGTATTGTACTTTGGTCTTAACGATTTCTTTGTTGTTATCATTTGACCTCGACATCTCCTCCCGAAAAATCTTTCAGCTGGAGACGTTGCATATCCTTCAGTTATAGTCGTATTAAATTCTAGTAACGCTAGATGTTCAGAATTTTTACATTTCTTGAGAATTCTTTTAACCGTTTTTACAGCATTTTCTGCTTTTGCGTTTCCTTGTGGATGATACGGACTTGATGTACTATGCTTTATATCAAGTTTGCGACAAAAATTCTTAAACTCGTCCCTGAACTGCGGACCGTTGTCTGTTACTATCTCTTCTGGTATACCTAATACTGCGAATAGCCTCATTAGAATATTCTTTATATACAATGTGTTTGTTAACGAAAGTTTTTCTACTTGAATTAGATTTGTGTAACAATCAGTTATTACGAGTAACATACGATTTTCGTATTGACATAAATCCATGCCTATTTTGGACCATGGATGACTTCCTATATCATGTGGAATCATTGGTTCATTTTTTACTGTTTGTTCAGCATGTTTTCTACATATACTACCATTTTCAACAAATTTCTCCAAGTATTTTGTCATCCCAGGCCAGTACATTGAGTCGCGTAACCTTCGTTGGCACGCCCCGATTCCAGCATGTGCAAAATGTGCGCATTCCAGCATTTCAGTTTTCATGTTGTTTAGAATTATTATTCGTTCATCTTTGAATAGTAAGCCATCTACTTCGGTTATAGTGTTACGCATTGATCTATATGGTATCACTGATTCTGGTGTTTCATTTTTCTTCGGCCATTCAGTTCTCGTATAGATACTTAATCTTTGACAAGTATAATCATTTTCTACTTCCTTTATTAGTTTGTTTCTTCTATCTTCTGAAATTGATAACGATATCGTTGCTATTACATCTGGTAGTACGTCTTCTGTTTGTTTATCCTGAATATATGCTCTGCTTAAGGTGTCTGCAATCACTATTTCTTTTCCAGGTTTGTGTATGACTTCTATATCATATTTTTGTATTTTCAAACACATCTTTTGTAGTCTTGTTGACATTTCATTTAAAGGCTTTTTCATAATTCTTTCCAGTGGTTTATGGTCACTATGAATTATAACTTTATTTTTACCATAAATATATTGGTTGAATTTATTACAAGACCACACAATTGCTAGTAGCTCTTTTTATATTTGAGCGTATCTTTGTTCTGTCTCCGTCATAGCTTTTGAAGCATATGCTACCGGAATTCCTTCTTGTAGTAACACCGCGCCTAGTCCATCTTTCGAGGCATCGCATTGTATCGTTACTTCTTTGTGTACGTCGTAGTATCCTAATGTAGGGTATTTCCCTATTTCTTTCTTCAGTTTTTCTAGTTATTGTTCGTGTTGTTCATCCCATTTCCATTCTACTTCCTTATGTGTCAACTTTCTCATTTCTTTCGTTCTTGGTGCTAATGCTGGTATAAATTTCTCCAGGTATTGTATCATACCTAGTATTCTTCGCACTCCTGTCGCATCTTTAGGACACGGCATCTATTGTATAGCTTTGATCTTTTCTTCACAGGGTTTTATTCCTTCACTTGATAGTCGATGACATATAAACATATATATAAACATATATTTATATATATATATATATAAACATATATTTATATATATATATATATATATATATATATATATAAACATATATATATATATATATATATATATAAACATATATTTATATATTAATATTTATAACAATACATATATATATATATATTATTGAAATCATAGTAGTAATAATTATAATAATAGTTTATTTAGACACTTAAATAACAGTCGAAACATTTCTCTAAAGTGTAATCAAATAATAATGTTAACAACATATTTATAATAAAATGTGGTTCAGTCTTTTGCGGAATATTGAAATGGAAGGAATACTTAGTAGTAGTTAAATTGTATGTTTATTAAATAGAATTATCAATATCCTTGTTATAAATATCACTGTTTTCCATATTGTTTGCATCGTTCAAATTGTCCGTATACCCTATACGAGTGTACTTGCGGTATTAGTTAACGAGATTCAATAGACTCTCAAAGGAGATCGTACACTATCAAAGGAGGTCGTATAGTTGTAGCGATGTTCTTGTTCGTCGTATTATTAGTTATGTATTAGTCGTACCCTTGTTGAAACCTCAGTAATAATCGTCGTAATATTCCTCGGTTGTTATATTCTTAGTTGTAACCTTCTTTACACCCTGACGACGATTATTGAAGGGTAAACATATCAGGCGTCTTTCTAGAACAATCACTTTATCTCCGTCCCATTCCTGTAACGATCGCGTGTTATTATTATTCGTGCGCATGTCAAGTTATTATTCGGTATATATTCATATGACTATTATTTTCTACACACACACAAAGGTGGGACGATTATTATTATTCGATTATTACAGTAACACTACGAATGCACTAATGAATGCGCATGTCATATATATAATTATATATGTGTGTTATTGTTATTTGTTGGAGTCCTTTCCCTATTCACGAACATAGATGACATTTTCACTTATAACCATATATGACTTTAATATCCATTCGAAGCCGTTACCATGTTAAGGCATATATATATATATAAGATATATCAGAAAAACTAATGTATAAAGAAGATACTTGTGATCACTTGATTAGCTTTATTAGCTCGGTAATATAATGTACGTGTAGTACGCTGCGTTTTCAAAGTCGTTTTATCTTTTTCGAGCATAACAATTATTTTGTTAAAACATTATATTAAATAAAAAGTCGAACACGTAATTGTTAAGCTTGCAATCCATGCGGAAAACGCTCGACACACGCACCTTATTATACAATTGTGTACGTGTGTAATCAGGCCATCGATATATAGAAAGTTTATACGAAATTGAATGTAGTGTACACTAGGACACCATGATATAAAGAAAGAGTTTCTTTATATCGATGAGCGATACTCCGGATAGACCAAAATTACAACTGGTTTATAACTGTACAACAAAAATTAATAACCATCTTTAAAACATAAAATTTTAAAATAATTACATTTTATTTGGAACATTTAATATCACTTATTGATTATAATATATAATATATCATATATATAGTATCACAATATTACATTAAGTATATTATATACAAATAAATATTATAATATATACATATATAATATACACATTATTATATGGGAATATGTATATAAGTTATAATTATAATATCTATAGATAAAACACAACAATTAATAATATGATTATATATATATATATATATATATATATATATATATATATATATATTATGTTAATAATTATTTATCAATAATTATTATTAATTAATAATAATGAATTAAATATTTATTATATATTTTTTAATAATTATTAATTATTCAATTCTAATTTATTAATTAATAATTATTTATCAATAATTATTATTAATTATTATTAATTAATTGTATATTATTAATTATATATTATTTTAAAAATTATTCAATTCTAATTTACTAATTAATAATTATTTATCAATAATAATTAATTATATATTAATAATTATTGATTATATATTAATAATTATTAATTATATATTATTTTAATAATTATTAATTATTCAATTCTAATTTATTAATTAATAATTATTTTTCAATAATTATTATTAATTAATAATATTTAATTGTATATTATTAATTATTAATTATATATTATTTTAATAATTATTCAAATCTAATTTACTAATTAATAATTATTTAGATGAATATCTTCATGAATATGTTAAATATCATCCCCGTTATCGCTATAGACGTCTTCCGTATGCTATCCAGGATCGCCTCCGGTATCGTCTTCGTGAATGCAATGTATCTACACTTGTAAGCCAGCTTTTAGTTAGACAAATTTAATAGTTAAGATGTAGAAGTTAGAAGTTAGTATACACATATAAATATTATAGTGTCAAGATCATTGATTTATTAATATCAAATTTATAATTTTAGGATAATTAAGATCATCCGTAGTTTTCTTCCTGCTTGGCTAGATGAATATATTCATGAATTTGTTCAAGATCATCTCCGTTATCGCCCTAGACGTCCTCAATGTGTTATCCGGGATCGCCTCCGGTATCGTCTTGTGAATGCCATGTATCTACACTTGTAATCCAGCTTCTAGTCCGACAAATTAAATAGTCAAGATACATAAGTTAGTATATAATGTATGTCCATACATATATATATATATATATATCCATTGTACACCTATATATCTATAACTTCTCATATACATATATATACGTATATATATATATATATATATATATATATATATATACTTATATATCTATACATAGTACGTGCATGTACGTGTATGTAATTTTGTAAATTACGTTCCATATCTAGCTAATGAACTAGATATCGGACGTCCCATTATGTAACATGTTTACTGCGTGAATCAGTTTGACGCACTCACTGCATGTGTGACTAGGGAACACAGCCTTCCCTGATTGGCTAAGAGATAACTTTACCACGCGATACCTTTTACCTGTTTTGCACTTGTATGGACCAGCTAGTCTATTATTCATTATACACATCTAGTTACAGTATACACATATAAATATGATGTTGTCATCATAATTGATTTATATTAATATACAATTTATAATAAACAGAATAAACAAGATGATCTTCCTGCTTGGATATGGTGAATATCTCCATGAGTATATTAAAGATAATCTCTAGGATCCGGTATCGTCTTCGTGAATTTCGTATATATATATATATATATATATATATATATGGCATTTTACACTGTGATATTTAATGAACAGAAACCTCTATATTCGCATACTATATACTATATATGTATATTATAATCATATATGATCATATATGTATACATACTTATATTATTATCATTACAAATATACCCTTGCATTCCCAGTTTATTATTATATATATTATTCACGTGTTATATCATATCCGTATTTTGTGTATTGTTCCTGTAATAAATGAATGACTTGTTTTACGTTTCTTTTTTACTGTGTATGGGTAAAAATATACTTTCCACTAAGTGTTTATTTATGGGTAAAAATATACATTCGACTAGGTATTTATTAAGGGTAAAAATATACATTCCACTAGGTGTTTAATCATGGGTAAATATATACGTTACACTAGGTGTTTATTTATGGGTAAAATTATACGTTCTACTATGTGTTTATTTATGGGTACAAATATACGTTCCACTAGGTGTTATTTATAGGTAAAAATATACGTTCCACTGGGTGTTTATTTATGGGTAAAATGATACGTTCCAATGTTGATTATATGTAAAAGGAAACCGTTTATCTGCTCACAAACTACCTATAATTCTACCACCTACTGGAACATATTATTTGACCTATAACGTTTCGGCAACTAGTTTCTGGTTGCTTGGGGTATGGCACTATCAGGTACGGGCGCTGCAGTCAAAACCGACTATCTAGTCCACTACTTTTTATTTAAAATTAATATTTATTTATACATATATATTGATAATTACTACCAATTTTAATGTACTAAAATCTATACTAATTAGTAGATTTTAAAATCTATACTAAAAATAAAATTATATATTTAAAATATATTATATCAACATTCCTCGTAATTTTGTGTATTTAAATTGAAAATATTTTATTTTATTTTTTATTTTTATTTATTTAATTTATTTGGTGGAGTCCTTTTATCCCATCCAGGAACTTAGATGAAGTGTTTCACTTATAACCATATATGGCGCTAATGTCCCTTCGTAGCCGATCTCATGTTAAGGCATCCATGGTTTTAACGAGAGCCGATCATTTATTTATACACAATTATATAAGATTACTTCTAAATAATATTTTAAGACCCATTTTATAAAATTAATTATGGTCCGGACGAGGCTCGAACCCGTGTCCTACTGCTTGTGTGTCTGACATATCATACTATTTTATTGATATTTATAATCTATTCCATTGATATAGATAAAACTCACTTTAATTAATTTCGACGAAAATGCTAATGTTTTAATATTTGACATATAAAATATAACTAATATCCAATCAATATCACTATGCCATTTTGTTAATTTATTGATAAAAGTGTCATTTGCGTATATCTCTTTATATGCATTTCATGCGTCAATTGCTTATTCACTTTATTTATATCGATGAATCAGCCACGCTCTGTCTACCCATATTCTGATGATCACGAATCTTTATTTGTAGCAGGCTAAATAGGCTAAATATAAAAGTATAAATGTATACTTTTTAATCAGGATCGAGTATTTCACAAACGATCGATGTTCGTTATCGTCGATTATGCCCATCACTGACTATATAGAGTATATATATAATTAACTTCTGATATTCGTAATAAATATATAGTATTTTTTTTTCTATATTACATACATTATTACTTAAAGTGAGTCAGATGACTCATTTATTTGTATACTTATACAATAAACGCGCGTGTAATTCGCGGGGTAGGTGGGGGTACTGGCCGTTCTATGCGTACAACATCCGGTCAAGCCGACACCGAGGTCAAGGGTTTTACGTTTCATTAGCTTTATATTGTAGTCGATGTCCCTGCGATGGTTATCATCTGTTCGTACACAGTAGGGGAATTATGTCTAATACGGGCCAGTGTGTAATACGGGCCACTGCGATATCTCGGTAACTATTGTTCAAATCAAAATAAATATATACAAGATTTATTCAGTTTCATATTTCTATTATTAAGGATTATTTTTTATTTTAATATGTGCATTCATAATTCTAATATTGATCATTATATCAAAAAATAGTGTATAAATGAAAATTTACAAAATAATAATTTATTTATCAAACAATTTTCGTTTATAAATCTACTATTAATTATATATTTCAAAGCAACATTGGAAAGTTTAATTAAATACGAAGAATATAAATGTATACATTCTACTTTATATTCAATATTAAGTGTGTGAGGGGTTATTTAACAGGTGTATCAAATGTTTGCAATACGGGCCACCAAATGTTAATAATACGGGCCACATGACCAATGAAAATGCTTGATTCTATGTTACTATTTTATAATATCATATCAATGAAATAAAATGTAATATAAGTGCGTGCGACATCGTGCATATATTCATACCATCGATATAAAGTTTATTTATATCGAATATTCATATATGCGTTTATTGATAGATCGAACTATTATGAGAGTGGTTATAATGAATGTGTACATTATTATCATAGAAATTACAATTAGGTGATTCTAATATATATTATTATTACACTGTATGTATGCGTATTTACGTATACTCATATGTATGTTAATATATACATATATATATATATATATATATATATATATATATATATACGTATATACTCCTATACTCATATCTAGGGGCGTCGGAAGGGGGGGGGGGCGGGGGTATCGAACCCCCCCATTCAAAATTATGGGGTGGGGCTAAGTATGTTTTGCCCCCCCCCCATGAAATATGTATTAATAAATTTTGTATATATTAAATGTAGTATATTGTCTTTGTTAATACACATTTTTTCTAAAGAATGTTACCAAATATATGGGGGGGCTAAGTATTGTTTCCTCCCCCCCCATCCATGATATATGATAATATTCATAAGAGAATCTCTGAGAGATACTTGTTATATGGTGATATTAAGAATGAAATTATTCAACTATATAAATATGAATTATTAAATATTTGATTGAAAGATATTAATGAGACTTTCTCAATTCAATGTGATGGAATTCAAGATATATCGGGAAGTGAGCAGGACATTTTGGTGATTCATTATTTGACATATAAACTAGAAATTAAAGAAATATGCATATGGAATATGCAATATGACTGGAGATACAACTTAGAAAATATTGCAAATTTAATTTATCTGAACTTTAACATCTTAACTTGTCTATTTCTAAATTAAGAGGACAGTCATGACTGCATCGTCATATGCATATGAAGGTGCAGCTAATATGTCTGTTCAATATAATGTTGTAAAGACTATAATAATTAATTAACAGCCATTAACTTTGTATACACAATGTGGAGCTCATCGCATAAACTTAATATCATAATCATTAGATAATAATATAAATATAAGAAAAGCCTTGAGAGTGGTTTATGATTTGGGATTATTATATGAACAAACTATCAAATTACGGATTGTATATAATACTAATAATAACAAAGCAAATACATGAACCCATTATGCCCAATAAGATGGACTGCGAAAATTATGTATTAAAACAACATTAGATCAATATAGTGGTATAATCGATGCACTGCAATAATATAAAAATTAGATTACCAATGACCACAAATATATTGCAAATTTATTATTAAAAAATATGAATAAGTTAAATATTTGTTATATGAATATTTCAAGTTTGATATTTGAAAGCTTGGATATGAAGGTGAAGGCTTTCATGATACCAACAAATACTATTTAAGGTAACATGTATATAAAATATACTTGAAAGCATATATGATTATAATTATATATAATCATAATAATACTAAATAATAAATAAACATAAAGGATTACATAATAGTAAATATGATCATAATTAAATTGAATAATGATAGACATAATTTGCACACATTCATTGAAGATATAGAAACAAAAGTATTTTATATTTTATATATACAAGTTTTTATATTGATTCAAGGTTAATATCCTACTTTTATAAAAAATATTATATAAAATACAAAATAGCTTATAATAAATATTTATTATAAAATATTATAATAATTTATTTTTATTTTAAATATATCTAATTTAATTTTCTAATTATATCTAATTCAGAGAATAATAATAAGACATATAATATAAATTATTATAAATATTTATGAGATGAATATTAATAAAAATTTAAAAGACATACATCTTATCAAGATAACATAATATAACATTGTTAATGTTATGTTAATATAAGAATGTGATTAGATATGATCAAGTAATATGTTAATATACTTTATCAGTACTATTTAAAGAATAAAATATACTGAGTTATTTGATTCAATAATGATAACAATTAAAACCATTTTTATACTAAAAAAACTTCATTTATACATTCTTATAAATTAAAGGAATCATTATTACAAATAATATAATTCATGAAAAAAAAGGTTGTTTTTTTTAGATTAATCTTATTAATCCTATTAATTTTCTACACTAAACATTAATAAAAAATGTATGAAGAATTAATGATTGAAATATCGAATTTCCATATGTTCAAAGCAATCAATACATTCAATACCATCTGACGAGGATAAACATATACATGATGGAAAAATCTCCTAAAATTCAAATAATATTTTCCGGCATAATATATTTGATCGCACTTTTATTGGTTTGCCCCTCGAGTTCTGTGTCATGTTAGGGTGGAATTAGTAAGCTACGAATAATAAAGACGTTGTTACGGTCTACTATGCTAGATAGTAGATTAAATTCATTAGTATTGGAAAATATCAATCAAAAAATAATGCACACATTGAGATGGATATATTTATAAATAAAAATCTATATTTATATAATAATAAATTATTTAATGTTTATTATTTATTTTCTACTTAAGTATTGTTATAAAAATGTAATATTATTAATTGCATATTAAAGGGTTAACATAGACTAAAAAGGTATACGATATTAATAAGATATAATTAGTAATTATATTAGTAATACATAATAGGATATATAATATAAAATAGAAATAAATAGTCCCTCCCCATACAATATATCGTTCCGACGCCCCTACTCATATCTATATTGATATATAAAGGCATATTATATGCATTTATAATACTGTACATATATTTGAATATATGAGAGGGAATATGTGTAATCGTATATGTATGGTTGTATTATATATATAACCAAATATGTATACGCATAGATACATACTCATATAAATATATATATATATATATATATATACATTTTGTAAATGTGCTATTATTTATAATTATATCAGTGTATCAATTTTAATATTAAATAATAAAATCATAATTGGTATCTATAGATATCTATAATTATCTATTATAACTGATAATAAATATTATATTGAAATATAATTGATATAATATAATAGGTATATATAATGATATAATATAATATAATAGTAATATAATAAGTAATATAATAAGTATTGAAGCATAATGTACATTTTAATATACAGTATAATTAATATTATCTAAAATTAGTGTGATCGGAAATTATTGTTAGCTCATCGAGATGGCATATACTATATATCTATCGAGGCAGCAATTATATTTATGTGCATTGTTTGTTTATAATATAATTGTGAAAGAAAGTCGTATACATAGATCTATAGATGTTACAAGGTATTTCATTTGAAGTAATTATAATACTAAATACTTATTTATTAATGTGTGTATTCATAATATATAATGTATACAATGTATTATTATTTCTATGGTATTAATATTATAAACCATATGTTTGTTAAATAGTTTATGTATACAATTATATGTTTATGATTATATGATATTATTTATAATACATAATTTATAATAATTATATATATATATATATTTGTCAATAAATAATGAATGTTATCTCATTCCTAATTTCAATTCATTATTATATGATTTTATATCATATTATTCTACATAGGTTGTATATATTTTCACCGTTGCATTGATTTCCTAAGTCAGTTGATAGAAAATAATTATAAAATGTAACAGTCTCTAGAAACACAAACGTATGAATGTTTACATTATTCAGCATAGTATACAGCATATAGAACAATTAAAGTTACGCTCTATCGATATTCTATAGAATTTATTTAATGCATTTTATTGTTAACTTTTTTCATTGTTATTTCGATTTTATTTATGTCATCTAACTTAATGTAGTTAGATTATAATATTTATATATTGCTCACTTTTTTAACAACATTTTTGTTTATTCATATACATTATTGTTATATTTATTTATCGACATTTTCTTTTATTATTAATTTTATATTTTATACCATATTTTAAATGTATTCAGTGAATAATAGTCACTAATACAAAACATATGAATGACTTATATTTATTTTACTTGTATAATATAAATTAATAATTAATATACATGGCATATGTATACAATATAATATAGTTATATAATGAGTACAAAATGAACCCTTTAATAGAAATATGCTTTCGAGAAAGGATTCCACACAAAATATATATGAATTACAGAACAAAAATAAAAGAAATATGATTATAACATAACTATAATAATATATAATGAAATTAAATTACATAGTGAATCAAATAGCTCCAATCTCACGTGCGGCAAACATCTACTCATAACATGAACACATTTCATGCCCGAATGGCCTTTATCGGCTACATGTCTTTATTTGTATATAATATTTTCTATCATAGAAAACCGTAATAAGGACGAATTAACGGTCATATGTGCATGCTATGAATAGCGTTAAATACACGTAAGACAAGAGTACTATAAGAAGCAAGACGTAAATAATTAAAAATAAATATAGGTATATATAATGTGATATAATACGATTATAATCGAACAATACAAAATAATAATAATTTGAATAATATATTATAATAATATATAATTTATTATTAAATTTAGTTTATATTTTTTAATTATATTTTAATATTGTTAAATTCTCTATATCATGCATACTGTACAATATATAGACATATTTAATGTATCGGATATTATTAATGTATTGATATTATATATATATACGCAAGGTTCAGTTTTAGGGCCATCACTTTTTCTAATATATATATTAATGATATGCCTAATATATTGAAATATTCTACACCTATAATTTTTGCAGATGATACCAATTTAATTTTCAGTAATAAATCTTTTGATATTCTGCAAACTAATATACAAGATGACCTTTATAATTTAACTCACTGGCTATTTAGTAATAAATTAACATTAAATGTAAAAAAAACCAAAGTTATGCTCTATAATATTCGAAATTCTAAATCAAAAAAGAAACTATAATTAAAAGTTTATAATGACATTATAGAGCAGGTGAATAATGTATCGTTCCTTGGTATAATAATTGATGATAAATGTAACTGGAATTATCATATAAATTATATCAGATAAAAACTAAGTAGATCCATTGCTATTATAAATAAAATAAAACATAAACTACCTTTACAAAATCGTATACAAATATATCATAGTATTTTTGAAAGTCATCTAAATTATTGTTCATCTATTTGGGGGAGTACATTTTTGTCTAATATTCAACCAATTATTATATTGTAAAATAGGGTAATAAAAAATTTGTTTTTTTCTTTTAATGTAGATATAGATACAATTTATAAAAAATTCAATCTTTTAAAATTTCAAGATATTATAAAGATTAATATCTTAAAATATATAAATAGATATATGACTAAATCTTTGCCTATAATTTTACAATATCTTTTTACACAAAATTCAAATATTTATAAGCCTTTATCTAAAAAATTGGTTTTACCCAAAATTAGAACACATAGAAAACGTTTTGCCTTAATAACAAAGATCCTGAGATATGGAATGCATTACCAGCTTCTTTTCACAAATTAATGAATAAAAAAACTTTTAAAACAAATATTAAATTATTTATTACCTCTACGTATTAGTTAACTTTTTATATTTTTTATTGTGTTTAGTTTCTTTATCTTTTTCTCTTTTATTTTTATATTTTTTACATATTTTATGCATTTATTTCATTTGTGTTATATATTTTTCTTCTTTTAATATACATTTATTTTATTTATATATACTTTTATTATTTATTATATTTTATTTTGTATTTAACTGAAAATGATGACCTCTCCTTGATAACAATATTCAAGTATATTCTTACTTATTTATTCAGCACGATTTTCATTTACACGAATCACATTTACAAATCAAATAAGTTTAATAATATATACAATAGTATATATATATATACAAAATTATAGTTCTAATGATATACAAAATTGAAATTTTAAAATAAGTTTTTGTCATTTTATAATTTACTAATATTTATTTTTATTTTTTATTCTTGTAATGCTGTTATCAAGTTGAGTGGGAAAATACCTAGTCAAGCTTTGCTTTTGTATTTTCCTGAGTGTTTACACTCTATCTGATTCATATATATATATATATATATATATATATATATATATATATTATGTGCCTAACGCTGTTCGATATACAGGCACACATTATAACATATAGTTCAGTGAAAAGTTTTATTTTATATTTACAATTCTAAATACTATTCTATTAATAGTCAATAATACAATTAAAATTATCCATACAATTCAACATCTTATTAAGCAATACATTTTGATTCATTTGATTTCTATCGAAATCGATATTTTTTTTATAAATATATTTTACATGTATCGTATATTTTAACATTACATTGGTATTCATATTAATATATTTATTATAAATATAACTTTATTAATGAAACATGTTCACCGAATACGTCTACACCTAATACCATCTAGGAACGCTAAACAGTTCCTAGATGGTATTAGGTGTAGAAGTAGTATACATAATCACGTATCTATTAAGTATACACTCACAATATATTGATAATAATACATATTAGTAATCGATTATAAGATCATTTAATAATTATATTTCCATATTAAATATATAACAAATATATTAATTATTATATTTTGTGTTCAAAAAATGAATTAAAATTAAAATAAATTAATGACACACATTAATTATAATAAATACAATACAATAAATATAATTAATTTTAAGATGTGTAGTTACTTCTATATATTTTAGGTTTAGATCAAATAATTTTTTTAAATAATAACCTAATACTACTTAAATATGTCACCCTCGTATTTTAAATATATAAACTACAAAAAATATACATTCAATTATACTACTACTACTACTACTACTACTACTACTACTACTACTACTACTACTACTACTACTACTACTACTACTACTACTACTACTACTACTACTACTACTACTACTACTACTACTACTACTACTACTACTACTACTACTACTACTACTACTACTACTACTACTACTACTACTACTACTACTACTACTACTACTACTACTACTACTACTACTACTACTACTACTACTACTACTACTACTACTACTACTACTACTACTACTACTACTACTACTACTACTACTACTACTACTACTAGTACTACTAGTACTACTACTACTACTACTACTACTACTACTACTACTACTACTACTACTACTACTACTACTACTACTACTACTACTACTACTACTACTACTACTACTACTACTACTACTACTACTACTACTACTACTACTACTACTACTACTACTACTACTACTACTACTACTACTACTACTACTACTACTACTACTACTACTACTACTACTACTACTACTACTACTACTACTACTACTACTACTACTACTACTACTACTACTACTACTACTACTACTACTACTACTACTACTACTACTACTACTACTACTACTACTACTACTACTACTACTACTACTACTACTACTACTACTACTACTACTACTACTACTACTACTACTACTACTACTACTACTACTACTACTACTACTACTACTACTACTACTACTACTACTACTACTACTACTACTACTACTACTACTACTACTACTACTACTACTACTACTACTACTACTACTACTACTACTACTGCTACTACTACTACTACTACTACTACTACTACCACTTATTTAAATTAAATTACATAATCTATTATTTATTTTATTCCTATATATATATATATATATATATATAGAAATAACGTAGATAGTATCTACTAGATACGTAGGTTATATTAGTAAGTTGCCGATGTTCACTATGGTGTAAATTAGTTTAAATCACTGAAATAAATTGAAGTATGCGTGATAAGTATTTTATAATATCCTATAGTAACCCCCTATTATAAGGTGAAAATGGTATCATCAATATAACAATTCATTTGATTGGTTGAAAAATTATAACTACTTTCGCCATCTATTGGATGTTTTACCGGCCCGTATTAAAACCACATGGCCCGTATTACAAACATTGTTTGCAATACGGGCCGGGCACATTTTCGACGATACATAACATTTTTTACAAAAATTGAAATTGTAATGTTATTAACGTTTATAATATCTATATCGTGATAAAATTTCATTAATTTATAATCATAAATAAAAAGTTATTTAATAACATAAAAAGTGGCCCGTATTAGACATAATTCCCCCAGATACGTTATCATCGACTACGATACATCTTGTTTATAAGTGGTTTATATAATATAGTTTATATCTATAGTTTTATATATTCTATTATATTATACATGTGTACATAGGTTATACCCCCTTACATAGGTTACAACACTATATTATGTATTATAATTGATAATTTTAGCACTAATTTATCATATAAATATAAATATGAAAACACCGATCTTTAATTTATTAAATATCAGTCTAGCTAAAATTTTAAATAATAACGGTAAATTTAGCTCTAAAACATATTCACTTTAAATGGGTGTATTCTTTATATATTCAATAATATATATATGTATATATATATATATATATACATATATATATAATATATATATATATTATTGAATATATAACAAACTCTCGATATATCAGATTTTTTTATATATCAGTAACCACCTATTACTATACTAACCACACATGTGTATGTCATCATTATAAGTTAGTTGTATAAATAATAAGATATCTATCAAATTTATATATACATATCAGTTACATTTTATAGTCCCTTGAATTATAATATATTATGAGATAAATGAATATATATATATTTATTCAACCTTATATTCAACTGTAAAATGTAACTGATATGTATATATAAATTTGATAGATATCTTATTAGTTATACAACTAACTTATAATGATATATATATATACTATGTATACTATATATACTATGATATATATACTAATAATATATATATATATATATATATATATAAATATATATATTTTAGCCTCGCCGGGGTTCGAACCGATGACCATTGGCGTACTAAGCCGGTTTCATATAATACTTCGTCCCCATCCTAAAAATCGTCCCCGATTGTCACGTGACAACAACATCGATGATATTTCACTAAATACATATACGAATCGCTTCAAATTTAAACCACATATAACTAGTATGTATATACATATATTTGGAAAAAAATCAACGTCTAATTATGCTTTAAAATAAAGTAATACTCAAATATATAAAGTAGAATTGAGATGACTTTAAATATACCAGATTAAACGATAATAAATTAATATTTTAAAATTCTGAATCGACAGAAGTTATTATTTTTCAATTTTAAGTTTAATACTATAAGATCGTATTATAAAATTGTCTCTATATACCATTTTAATTAAAAAACATTATAAACGTTAGAAATAAATGCAAGTATAAAAATCTATTCGCAGTCAAGTTCAACAATATATTATATAAAATCAGATAAATAAGTTTGACAATCTAGTACAATAAATCAAATCAAGAATACAAATCTAGAGTCACACTCGTGTTCGACAATCTAATCAATAAGCTAGTTTAAAAATAAAATATGATACGAAAATCTAATTTTACAATAAATGTCGACATAATTTATTTCGATAGGAATGTAAGAAAATCTAATCTAGTATGACAATCAGATATACTAATTAGTATATTAGTATCTTAAGACAATTTAATTAGCAATATATTAGCAATACTTTATAAAGTACGACAAATCTTAGCAAGTATGAAAATCTAGTTCGCAGTCAATTTCAAATATATAATCCTATAAACAAGTGTGACTATCTAGTATAATAAATCGAATTAAGCATAACAATCTAGTCACACTCATGTTCGACAATCTAATTAGATAAACTATTTTCAAAATCAAGTACTACAATTTAATTCGATAGACAAGTAAAAATATCTATGTTAACAATTTAGTATGGTAAGATAATCTAATTGTACAATCAATATCTATAATCAAGTATACAAATCTATTACAACAATCAAGTATACTATATAACCTATAGGTATACCTATATACATTTAATATGAAATAATATTATAATATTTTATTATTATAAAAATTAAAAATATTATTATAATATAATTATATACTATTTATATTATAATATATATATTTATATAATTCAGATATATCTAAATTATTATTATTATTAATTTGTATAATTTGTATTAAATAATAAATTACTACGTATTACGTTTTATTTTATATTAATTTAAATAATTTATACTTATATTTTAATAATTTATACATATATATATAACATTTATAAAACTAAATAATATTAAATAATTAAATTCATTTATTAAATATAATATATTTTTATAAAATATATGGTATGTATCACATATGACATCAGTTTTTTTTACGATTTAAAATACTTGTCTCGGCTGTTGACATATTATTTTACATAATAAAATGATATGAATGATACAAATGTAGTATATATTATAAAATATATATAAGTTAGCTATTATTATAATTTTAAATTATATATCAATACGTGTAATATATTTAAATTTGACTTCATAAATCAAAGCAAATGGTGGCCATAATCGATATTCTCAAAATAAATAGTAATAATATCTATAGTATATCCAGGGCTGGCTTATGGGGGGGGGGGCAAATCGGACAATTACCCGGGGCCCAATATTTTTGGGGCACATACATTATTTTAGAAAAATTGTTGTTACTATATAAACAAACATTTTGTAACTGTATTTTTTATATATTTTCTTATATACTATTTATTCTAATTAAACAACAAAAATTAATTAATTAAATATGAGTCATTTTAAAAGTGAATTTAAAAATTTTCGAAATTTACTCTAGAAATGGTGGAAACACATACATGAAAGTGTTAGAGCACATGCGAATAGTGGTCACTATATATACACTTCATACATATCTGATTATTAAGTAAAATAGTATGACACGATAGTTTATTATAATTATACTAGATTGATGGATTGATGAACTAGATAGGGGAAAGTAACCTAATACGAAAACTGTCCGTCGGAATCAACATATGTATATAGGTTATATAAGTCCCTAATACAGACACTCTAGATGTCTTAATACGGACACCTTATAATCAATCTGCTCGCAGCGTATGGAATATTCAGATTTTAATAAAAATCGCGTGCGTTATAATATTAATTCCCCAATAAAGCTAAATCTAAAATTTTTATAATTTAGATACATAAATTGTATTATTAATTAAAAAAATGATAAAAATTAATAAATTATTAACTAATTAAATTAGAATAAATTATTCATAAAATTAATTATAAATAATGTAATTGTAATTTGTCTGATTGATTCATCAATAATATATAGTTTATCTAGTGGTATATAGGATGTCAGTATTATAACACAGGGTGTACGTATTCGGACATCCGTACCGAATATGGAAACCCCCGTTATCTATGGAATTAAAAGATTAAATAAAATTTCAAAATCACAACAATATCTATAATCCTATAATATTAATATATCGTAATTTTTGAATACAAATAAAGAGTCATCAAATGTTAAAAAACCCTTTATTGTTAAAGTTTCTGTATTAGGTTACTTTCCCCTATATAATCTAAACTAATACTATAGGCATATTTGTATTTAACCAACTAGTACTACACATTAATGTTTATATTGACATAACCAACAATGTGGGTCCCACATCTATCTATCATATATAAATATCCACATGGCAATATGAGAATGAGAACAGGGGAATACTAAAGAATTGAAGAAATAAAAAATTCATAATATATTATATATCAATGGACTCAACTCCAGATATATCACATGTAGATCAGTTAACAATCATCGTAATATATGCCAAGAAAAGTATGATTATTCAATGATTATTGACGTACAACGTAGGGAGTTGCACTGTAGGGATTTGATATGTAGGTTATCATATTGGTCAATATTCAGCTAATGAATTTTTTAAATAATAATATAAATAAAAAAAATTATAATGATCAAAGTTATGACAATTCCAGTAATATGTATGGAATATTCAATGAAATGCAAGATATCATAAAAAACTATAGTCCATTTGCAATATGTATCCCTCACAATGCGCATTTGTTAAATCTTGTTGGGCAATATGCTGTTGAATCCTTTGACAAATATAGTAATATTATTTGTTTCCATACCATATAATTTATTTACTCAACCTAAATATAGAATATATTAACATCTAGATTAAATAAAGGACATGTTTTATTAAAATAATTATCGAATATAAGATGGTCACCACAATTGCTTAAGCAGATGCTATTATAATAGCAATATAGTCACTATCTTATGAATTTAATATAATTACATAAGTTATATCTAATATTATATATGTTATTAACATTACGTAAAGTACATTAATGGAGGTAACGTATTTCAATAAAAAGCAAGAATATGATAAATCAATATTATGAAAAACGTGGAGCTTATTATATTGTAGAATAAAGTCGATCAGAAAAGTGTTGCAATTAAGTTCAATTGAGTTAATAGCGGTAATACAAATATTGATATACTCTCTAAATATATAGTAACTAGAAAATAAATGATTATTAGGAGTTGATTGGAGTATACAAATAAAACAAATTACAACATATTTATTATAATGATAACACATGATATGGAATTTACATCATATAAGAAGTTCAAAATATTTATTTTCTACCAATATTTGACAATTTAATTGATAAGTCTATAAAAAAGATAATCACGTAGTTATTACTAATTATATTATATAAAATATATATATATAGTAAAATACAGTAAAACCTCTCTATAAGAAACTATTTTTGTTCAGTACTTTTTTTCTTATAGAGAGGTTTTCTTATAAAGAGGTTTTTACTTTTCCAATGATTTTATGAATTCATTTATAATTGAAAATGCATTATATAACCTATAGGTTATATATATATATATAGTATATTTATTTTGTATACTGTTTTAAATGTATACTGTATTGTTTGCGCTTAGACACGTTAATACATAATGACATTTTATTAGATTTACATTAGAAATTAGAAATTATGAATCATCATTGATGAATATAATATAATGAATATTATAATAATCTATTATTTAGCAATTAATTGTATAATATAATAAATTGTATCATCAATAGGTAATAATCATAAAATCCTACATTTAAGGATATAATAACATTTATTAATCAATTTTAATAAATTTATGGATAAACAATAACATTTATTAATTAATTTTAATAAATTTATGGATATACAATAACAATTATTAATTAATTTTAATTCATTTCGAGCTATTTATGTAATATAATATTTGTAAGAAAAAAAAATATCTTATATAATAATTAATTTCTATAATTGTTATCAATATACAATACTTCTATTTATATATAATTATTTTGTATATAATAAGTTTCTTATAAATAGGTTTTTCTTATATTTTTCTTATAAGATTTTCTTATAAAGAGGTTTTATAATGTGGAAATGAATTCCAACCAAATGTGCGAAAAATGTTCTTATAAAGAGGTTTTTCTTATAAAGAGGTTTCTTATAAAGAGGTTTTACTGTATATATATATATAATATATATCATTTGACACCTCAAAGGAATGGAATATCCAGATAGAAACATATAAAATATATGGTGGCTAGATTTAGATCCAAATGTAGACACTATCTTCCGAATATTAATGTATGTATACTGCTTCGCAGTATCTCTGATGCATACATATATATCAGGTGTAATTATTTTCCATTATAATAGAATGGATCCCAACAGATCCGTTCTAATCTAAAGAGTCCACCTGTCGTATTTAGCTGCTAAAGAGTTCGTATGTCATGTTGAGTTGCTAAAGAGGCGCCTGTCGTGCCAATCTGATAAATAATTCACTTACTATGTCAAGCCGTAATAGATCTAGTGTACGTATTCTTATTTTTTTTAAATGTTGTATAGGTAAAGTATTCGATCACCGACTCCTAAATGATTATTTGTAATAACTATTCAATATTAAATATATTTATTTGAAATTTTGTAATTAAGGAAATATTATGGCAATGAATAATGTGGCTATTTTAAATTTTAGATATAATTATATTTACAAGAATAAACAGTATATTAGGAACATGTATCTGATTACCGACCCTCTTCTCATATTACCGATACCCTACAATAATATTGGTATAGTATGGATATTTATATAATATTTTATTATCAAACATATGATATAAATATCCACATTATTTCTTAATCATTATTTATTTATATATTGAATAACATAATTTATCAATTTAATATAATAGTGGAATTGCATGTTTCATTTATATTAATAAATCATTCTTATAAAATAATGTTATTTTCAATAACTAATACTTGTTTAGAGGGTGACCGATAAATAAAAATCCAACAATTCATTAAGTGGATTGTAATTACTAGATTTAAATTAAAAACTATTTGATATGCATGACTCGCTTTCAATTATCAAATAAATAACCCAGTCATTAGATGACCAAGTATGATAAATGTATAATTTTAACCGATTTTTTTTAGAACAAAAAATAATTACTCGCTTTCGGCATCTAATGACTAGCTTATTTTTCTGAGTGTGGTATAACATAAAAGTATACAATTCAATAAATATATATATATATATTTATTGATATATATATATATATATATATATATATTCGATATCATATATAGGAGTAATACCTAATGTATAATGAATTATACATGTATACATATTATATTACGCCTCGCACCCTCGCACACACAGAGAGGTACAACACAACACATAAGGTGCCCTATTTTGCTACCGGTTTTATCTACTGATTCATCGGTCGGCCGGTTTCACAATATGATTATTGTTCGTGGTGATACTGTGGGTGGCCTATTGCATAACTGGTAAGTGCGGCACCTGCGCAGAAGAGGTACCCGGATACAGGCGGCATATCAATTAGAGGGGCGGAAGTGACGTAATAAATAGTAGAGGGGCGGAAGTGACATAATATTGAATTGTAAGGTTTTTCACGTATTCGTATCGTTAGTGTTACGTTACTTTCTAAGTTGTTAAATACCAATGTTATAATCATAACATGATACCACCATTGTTATTATAATCTGCTAGCATGTTTCAGGAATAATCAATTGCCTAGTTATTCACGTACTTATATCACGTGACATTTATAATAAATACTACCGGATCAGTTCTATATTTAACTATATTAAGAACGTATTAATTGATGTTATATATACATATATGTGGTAATATAATCGAGGTTTCTACTTATGTGTATCATTTGGTGTATAATTTTATTTGTTATCGATACGAATTGTTTTACTTAGGTTGATATATTACCTATATTGGTTAACATAATCAATAAATAATATTACAATAACAAATTCTTATTTTATTCATTTATTTCTTAAAAATAAACAATATATATTTAATATGTATATATTGTACTTCGATATGTACACACACATATATATGTATATATATACAAAACACAAATAACGGAGCTCGGAAGTATCATTAGACGTGTATATGTTACGCGAGGGAACCTGAACAAGCTTGAAGCATTCTTTTCTTGTTTTTTTATTATAATTTATTACAATTTTGATAAACTCATATAAAATAATAACCAACTAACAAAATGTTTATTTATAAACATATATTTATATATTAATATTTATAACAATACATATACATATATAGATATTATTGAAAATATAGTAGTAATAATTATAATAATAGTTTATTTAGACACTTAAATATAGTTAGGGATGACTAATATCGGTTACTTACAAAAACAGTAACCTCTACTCTTTGAATTTTAATTTATATAAAATACAATTTTAAAATAGTAACTATAATATATTAATCTAAAATACGTAAACTAATGAATTTAATATAAACACATATTCTTCAATGTATTTCAATTTTACTATTAAGTAATACATTTAGAATTTTTTCATAAGTGTGGAAGTTGTGGTCAATAGTTATTTCAACAGCATATCTCGATAGGCGCCGCCATGTGTTATTGAATTAAGAAATTTGCGATTTAATTAAATTATTTCAACTTTATTTGATATGAGTATTCAAGAATATATAAGTATAGTCGCATGCAATATAATAATAATTATTAGAATAATTATAATAATTATATATAGTAACTTAAGGGGGGAGGCGCACGTTCATCTAAACAATGCTAGTTTAGCTATATCTAAAAACACTAATGATAAATAATAATGGAGATAATTAAATATTGTTTTTGTATTTAACATATACTTTCCTCCACCATATATGATCCGTCTATATATAAATGCAGTTAATTTAAAATGGTGTACAAAAATAGTCTCAATTAGTTAACTATTTATTTTTGATTTTTTTTTATTATAATGCAAGTTTATTATAATTTATTTAATTAATATCAAATATAATTATAAATCCAACAGGATTTATATAGATGTATATGTTATACATTT
The DNA here is from genome assembly GCA_964019155.1 of Osedax fenrisi. Lineage (NCBI taxonomy): Eukaryota > Metazoa > Annelida > Polychaeta > Sabellida > Siboglinidae > Osedax > Osedax fenrisi. Next base: position 18,394,403 of record OZ025244.1, on the reverse strand, counting down.
ATAGTATACATTTCAGATAAAAATAATAAAAATAAAAAAAATAGTAGGAATTTACATGTGGTTACTAAGTGAAAAAATAGAAACTTGAGAAAATGACATTCAAATTATTTAAAACAAATAATCACAAAATATTATAATATATATATATATATATGTATTACATTTATATATATATATATAAATGACAAGTAAAATATAATTTTATATAAACAACACTGAAACAATAATAATTAGTACTAATATATTAGTACTATTTTTCTATTTTATAACCAGAGTAGTACTTAAATATATATTATAATGAGATATACATATAAATATATGTATAGGGGTTATAAAATAGAAAAATATAAATTTATTAGTAATAGTTTAATAATACAGTCAACTCTCGGTAAGTCGGACTACGGATAAGTCCGAATTCTCGATAAGTCGGACACATTTAGTTGGTTTGGTTGGATTTGTATCTAGATCCAAGTTAAATTAATCGGATAAGTCGGATAAGTTGGATTGGATAAGTCGGACTTTTCTATAAGTCGAACACATATTATTGTCATTTTTATGATTTTATACTGGATAAGTCGGACTTTTTATAAATTGTCAGAAATATTTACTTTAAATAATGAATATTATAATTTTAGTAAGTAATAATATTTAATACAACATTTAATACAACATATGTTATTGATTGTTGCATAATTCCACATTTCGGTAACCCTTTAACTCACGCTGCATATCATGTCTTATTTGCATGATATTCTGAATCTCGGATAAGTCGGACATCTCGCCAAGTAGGACATTTTTCCCGGTCCCTTGCGAGTCCGACTTATCGGGAGTTGACTGTAGTTATAATGTATTATAAAAAATAAATAATGAATAATATAAAATAAATACAAGAATATAACGTCTTGACTATACAGAGCTAATATTAGCTCTTATTATAATATTATAGAAAAAACATTTTTAAATTTTCTGTTTGGAAGCGTTTACATTTTTTCCTGTTATATATATACGTGATTTTTTTATTAATTGTATGGAATGTATCTATAATTATAGATATAATCTATGCTTAATGTAAAAATATAACTTTTTTTAGTAAAATATTTGTATACGATATCCAAATATAAAATTAAATGTGACAAGTATTTACAAAAAATCCTATCAATTTTAAAATAATTATTATTTTGATTACGCTCATAAAATCAATTCATATTAATTTTTATTAATTTTAATACTCATGACTAATTACTGAAATTAAAAAAATATAAATAAGATATTAAACATGGAAAATATGTAATACACATTTGTTATTTCATAAAAATATGAATCATATTTCAACTCGCGCCTCCACCCTTAAGTTACTAGTAAATTATAATAAGATATTTCACTTTCTATAATACTAACTAAAATTAGCGATTTTTCTGATATTCGATAATTTGGTATTAATAATGAATTTTGTATAACATTTATAAATATAAATAAGTTAACAATTTTGTTATTTTTATTTCATAAATATCCTATTTATAAATATCACTGTTTTCCGAATTGTTTTCATCGTCCAAATCGCCCGCATACCTTATACGAGTGTACTTGCGGTATTAGTTAACGAGAGTCTATAGAATCTCAAAGGAGATCGTACACTCTCAAAGGAGGTCGTTTAGTTGTAGCGCTGTTCTTGTACGTTGTATTATTAGTTATTTATCAGTCGTACCCTTAGCTGCAACCTCAGTAGTATTCGTTATAATATCCTTAGTTGTTATCTTCTTAGTTGTAACCTTCTTAATACTCTGGACACGACCATTGAAGGGTAAACATATATCGCGTCTTTCTAGAACCATCACTTTATCTCCGTCCCATTCCTGTAATAATCGCGTATTGTTATTATTCGTGAGCATGTCAGATTATTATTCGGTATATATTCATATGACTATTATTTTCTACATACATAAAGGTTGGAAGATTATTATTATTCGATTATTATTCAATTATTACAGTAACACTATGAATATACTAATGCATGCGCATGTCACATATATATATATATATGTGTGTGTTATTTTTATTTGGTGGAGTCCTTTCCCTATCCAGGAAATTAGATGACGTTTTCACTTATAACCATATATATATATGACTTTAAAGTCCATTCGAAGCCGCTAACATATTAAGGCATATATATATATATATATACATATAAGATATATCAGAAAAACTAATATATAAATAGGAAATTTTGGTCACGTGATTAGCTGTATTAGCTCGGTAATACCGTGTACGTGATGTACGCTGCGTTTTCAGTCGTTTTATATTTTTCGAGCATAACAATTATTTTGTTAAAACATTATATTAAATAAAAAGTCGAACACGTACTTTTTACGCTTGCAATTCATGCGGAAAACGCTCGACACACGCACCTTATTCAACAATCGTGTACGTGTGTATTCAGCCACGCCCTGTCGATCTATATTCTGATGATCACGATTTTTTATTTGTAGCATATAGGCTAAATATAAAAGTATAAATGTATACTTTTTAATCATGATCACAATCAGGATCGAGTATTTCACTAACGATCGATGTTCGTTATCGTCTATTATGCCCATCACGGACTATATAGAGTATATATATAATTAACTTCTGATATTCGTAATAAATATAAAGTATTTTTTTTCTACATAAGATACAGTATTACTTAAAGTGAGTCAGATGACTCATTTATTTATTTCCGTATACTATAAACGCGCGTGTAATTCGTGGGTTGGGTGAATAAGGGGGTACTGACCGTTCTATGCGTACAACATCCGGTCGAGCCAATATTGAGGTCAATAGCCTCATATGTCATTAGCTTTATATTATACTGGATGTCCCTGCGATGGTTATCATCTGTTCGTAAACAGTAGATACGTTATCATCGACTAAGATACACCTTGTTTATAAGTGGTTTATATAATATAGTTTATATCTATAGTTGTATATATTCTATTATGGTATACATGTACATATAGGGTATACCCCTTACAATGGTTACAACACTATATTATGTATTATAACTGATAATTTCAGTACTAATTTATCATATATAAATAAATATGAAAAAACGAATCTTTAATTTATTAAATATCAGTCTAGCTAAAATTTAAAATAATAATGGTAAATTTAGCTCTAAAACATATTCACTTTAATTGGGAGTATTCTTTAATAATATATATATTATATATACGTCGTATACGTGTTGATTAGTATTTTTACAAACGTATGCGTTTATATTTATAATACTAGAGTGATATATCATCTATTACTATATATACAGCAAACTCTCGATATACCAGATTTTTTTATATATCAGTAACCACCTATTACACATGTGTATGTCAGCATTATAAGTTAGTTGTATAACTAAAAATGAAATCTGCACTAGCTTGGAAAATAATAAACGAAGTCTGTGGAAGGAATAAATCCAATAAAGCGAAACTGAAAGAAACTAGTGATAAAGAACGAATCAAACGTTGGCATAATCATTTTAAAGAGGTATTAGGCAATAATATTCAATCAACAATAAATAGTGAAAATTCAACTCAAATCCTGAATAAACTTGAGATAAAATTGTCCCTTCGCAAAAGAAAAGTGATAAAAGCCACAACAAATATATCAAAAAACATATCAAAATCAGTTGGATTGGACGAAATACCAGCAGAAGTATAGAAATTAGAAGATTTAAAAGAATTCTTACTAAAATCATGTTACCGTGTATATTTCCAAGAACCTATAGCAAGATGGACATATGGGTGTATTCTTCCTTTTCCAAAGAAAGGAAACCTATCCATCACTAAAAATACAGAGTAATAACACTAACAGCAATATCCGCCAACATATATAACTTAATATTATTAAACAGAATTAGACCAGAAATTGATCACATTCTAAGGCGAAACCAAAATGGTTTCCGTATAAATAGATCTACAACAGGACAAATTCTGACCATAAGACGAATATTAGAAGGAGTAAAAGATAAAAAACTACCACTAACAATCTTCTTCATTGATTTATCAAAATCATTTGATACAATTAACCGCAAACAAATACTTATAAAATATGGCATACCGGAAGAAACAGTTAACGCAATCATGATTCTCTATAATAACACTCGATCAATGGTCCGTTCACCAGACGGAGATACACATTCCTTCGAGAGTACCACACAGTGTTACAGATAGACATACTACACCATATCTTTTTATAATCTGCCTCTACTATATTCTAAAAACATCTTTATAAAATAACAGATAACTCGGATTTACTGAAAGATTTAACTGAAAGAAGAAGCAGACGATATCCCGCAGATTACGCAGACTACATTGCCGTAAAAGTAATACATTAAAAGATACTAATACTCTGTTACTGAAAATTGAACTATCCGCAAAAGAAATTGGACTTAACACCAATACTGATAAAACAGAATACATCAATTTCGACTAGAACAATAACCTACATATGGAAAGTATAGGCGGAAATATGATAAAACAAGTAGAAGACTTCAAATATCTAGGAAGTTATATTGAGTCAACTGACAGAGATGTAAATATAAAAATCGCTAAAGTCTGGGCCGCTTTAAATAGCATGCAATCAATATGGAAATCAAAGTTAAGTGATGGTCTCAAAAGAAATTTGTTCAGAGCAGAGTTAAATCAGTTCTTGTTTAAGGATACGTTACATGGACTATAACATAATCGATAAAAAGAAGATTGACTGAGCCTACACTTGTATGCTTCGTGATGTAACGAATACATCCTGGAGAGATCATCTAACAAATGAACAACTCTATGGTGCTATAACAAACATCAGCAAATCAATACGAATGCAAAGATTAAGGTTTGCCGGACACTGTTAGAGAATCAAAGATGAACTGACAAGCGATCTAATATTCTGGCAACCACATCATGGTAAACTAAAACGCGGTCGAACAGCAAAGACGTACATCGATCAACTAAGAGACGATACGAATCTTACAACGATAGGCGAGTTGAAAACAGCGATAGAGAAAGGTGGAATATCATGTCATGGATTACCGAGCAAGTTCGACCTGGTAAGGTAAGGTAAGGTATAACTAATTTGATATCTATTACATTTTTATATATCAGATACATTTTTCGGTGCCTTGAATTATGATATATTGAGAGTTAAATTTAAATATATATAGATTTTATCCTTGATTCGAACAGGTACCCCTCAGGGTACTAAGCCGGCACGTTACCTGCGCGACCAATGCGGCGATACAATATATGTCATACAGAGAGCGCAACGAACCTCTAAATCCCGCGTGATTGCCCGAGAAGTCTGTCAGATGTACGGCTAGCACAGTGTTCGACAGGTCTACGGTACGTATCGTAGCCGATGTGTTGATAGCGTAGGCTACCAGCCAATTGTCGTATCCTATAGAGTACAGTATATTGATAGAGTGTACGCCGCACAAGCTCGTAGGTTAAGTGATAGCATTTGTTTACTCTCATTCACACTATTAAACTTGCAATTTTATAGCATATAGTATATTATACTACTATAGTATATGTGTGTTAAAAATTAACTATATATATATAGTATATTATACAGCTATAATATATTATATATGATATATTATAGCTCTATAGTATACTATATATATAAATGTTATTGTTAACACGAATATACTATATGTCCAGCTATAAACTGTAGGTGTTATGTATTAGGTGTTGGGAGAAAGCGACGATCAAGCGGGAGCCGGAGTGGATCAGAAAAAAAGAGTGGAGCGTTATATTCTTGGCGCTCATCTATTTATAGAATTTTCGCATTAACATTCAATTAAGTTAAGATAAATAATATATATATCGAAAATTCTATAAATAAATTAGCGTGTATACACTATGCATATATGTATATATACACTATATATGCGTATATTATACGTTACGTATCATATGGTGGCTGATATAAAGTTAATAATTATCTTTATCATTTTTACTACATGATTTACATAATTTTTGTTACTATATTTCCATCAATGGAATCAAAGCATGATCGCAAGTTATTAAATAGGATTTTTTTCATTTTAAATGTTAGAAATTGTAGATGTATTTGATATAATTATTTATTATATTAAAGTATATATATATATATATATATATAGTATTTATATGCGTATTACAGTATATTGATATGCATTGATTTTTGTATTTGTATATATATATATATATATATATATTAATATATATATATATATATATACATATATTCTATTATGTCTATATGCTATTCGTGCGGGGAAAGTTGTGATACAGATTAATTATCTTGTGTTTCCTGTTGCAATACTCTTCATTATGGTTTTATTCACGCTGCTGGCATTTTAACGTCTTCATGGAATACTAGTAAATCTACACCAAAATATGCTATTTATATATTGAGAGTGATAGTTTCTCTTTTACTTGTAAATTATGCAATGTTAATAAACAATATATATCACTTACTTCCTTATCTAAACAAATTGAAGACATCATGATTTTTTAATTGATAATTATTTAATTATAATTCTTTATCTAAAAAACTTGCAGAATTAAATAATAAAATTTATAATAGAAATGAATCATTTGCTGATATTGTTAAACAACAAAAAATACATTTTCTCAATTAAATGTTTCAAATAATTCTAGTTCACTTAATTCTTCTAGTGTTAATTAATTAAAAAACACTGTTATATATATAAGTTATAACTGATTCTAAGATTGATACTAATGTCATGGCTGTGAATGAAAATCTACTGAATTTTATTAATTATACTCTTTATTTAAAATCTCTTTTTAGTTATCTGAAAATAAATGAATCTACTATTAGTTATGTTTCCTTTACAAATAAGAGAGCTATAATATATTTTTCAAATATATATGCAAAACATAACTTTCTTTCAACTAGATCCATGTTGAAATCAACTAAGTTTTCGTTTTTATTCTTCAGAAATCACATCAGTGATGAGGAATTTAAAAAAGGAAGTATTTTTTATCATGCGATTATATCTAAACTTATTACTGGATTTAAATCAATTTTTAATCATAGATTTAATCATTAATCAAATACTTATCACTTATATAGCACGTATATTACTGATGGTAACGTTGCAATATACTGGGAAAACTCTCGATTAGTATCTGATGCTGAGATGAAGGAATGGTCTAACTCATTTTTAGCTTATAGCAATAGTAAAAAAGAGAGTTCTTCTATATATCAAAATTGACTAAACTCGTTATGTACCATTGCCTTAATAAACGCTAGATCTATTAGGAAAAATGTTGATTTTATATTAGCCTATATCTCTAAATACAAGCCGATAATCGTTGCTTTTACTGAAACCTGGTTATCTTCAAATGGTATTTATACCATTACTATACTTTCTAATTTCTCAACTAATTTACATACTTATTCTTGTATTCGTAGTGACAGAGTTTATGGCAGAGGTGGTGGTGTTGTATTATGATTCATAACGATTTTCGTATAATATCAAATTGTCTTGTTTTTTCATATAGTGATGGTCTATCTATTACTCTAAAATCTTCCAATGATATTATTTTTAAAATTATATATCGTCTACCAAATAATGATTTTACATCTTTTTTTAATGAATTTTCTGATCTTGTTATTAATTCGAATATATATAATACTATATTTGTGGGTGAATTTAATTTTCATTGTAGTTCTTTAATATCCCCTCATCTTGAATATAAATCTTTAATTAATTATTTATCGCTTAAACAACATGTAATATGTAAAACCCATTACTTAGGAAATACGTTAGACTTAGTTTTAACAAATTCAGATTCAGATATTATATAGGGTATACCAATTAAATTAAAATTATTAACTGATCATTTCACTATTACCTTCTGATTGAAATTATCTAATACAAAAAGAAAACGCGCTTTCATTAATTATAGAAACCTTAAAACATTGAATATTAATGATTTTTCTAATGACATTATCAATTCACTTTCAAATTGCAATCTAAATATTGTTTACTTCAATAGTTCTATTCTAAATTTATTAGATATCTATTCACGTATTAGGAGATTTTTAGTTACAATAAATGATAATTGTCCATAGTTTAATAGTGAATTGCATAAAATAAAAAGACATTTACGAAAACTTATATAAAATTAAATATTTAATTATTATTTAATGAAACATATACTACATTTGTTAATTATAGGTATTTGTATAGATTATCTATTCATATTGCTAAAAAAAAGTATTATTATAATACTTTTAGTTCCTTTGAAAATGATACAAGAAAGATTTTTTTTTTATAAACTTCTTAACTAAAACAGAGTTTGTTATATGTCCTACTCTACCTAATTTAATATTATGTTCTGATTTTTCTATTTTTTTCTAGGATAAGGTTTCAAATATTATTTCTAAAATTAAGCTTATAACAAATAATGTGTCTTTTATTAATTTATGTTATGATATTTTACTTGGGTGTGGTGTATATTTGGACTCGTTTTCTTCTACTTCTTTCTCTGAAGTGTTAGATATTGTGTTGGCTTATAAATCATCTTCTCCTATCGATCCATTGCCTCTATTTCTTTTTATAAGCTTGCTTTTTTATTTTATATTAACTCCATTTATTTTAAATATTATTAATATTTCTCTCCATTCTGGTATTTTACCTTCATCTTTAAAACATGCTATAATAAAACCTATTCTAAAGAAACCAGGATTGGATATGGGTGTTTATCCCAATTACCTTTTCTAAGTAAAATATTGGAAAGAATAATTTCCAAGCAATTAATCAATTATCTAAATGCAAATTCATTATTTGACACTAGACAAAGTGCATATAGTGAAAATTGTCCTGAAACACTTCTTCTTTCTTTTCTTGATGATTTTCATATAAGCTTGATAATAATTATAATATACAGCTTATTTTATTAGATCTATCTGCGGCATTTGATACTATTAATCATTCTATTTTAAGTAAAAGTCTTGAAGATATTGGTATTATAAGTATTCCTCTAGCTTGGGTTAAATCGTATTTATCGGAAAGAACATTTTCGATAACAATTGATAACTATTATTCATCTACTTGTAAAATGTATTATGGAGTGCCACAAGGTTCTGTATTAGGGTCATTATTATTTTCTCTGTATATCTTACCTCTTAAAAATATTATATCTAATTTTCCATCTGTAAAATATCAAATTTTTGCTGATGATATTCAATTGTATATTGAGCTTCCAGTAATAGCAAATTCATCTGATAATATAGCTCTAATTGATTGTATTAATATGGTTACAAATTGGTTTTTACTAAATAGCTTAATGTTGAATATGAATAAAAATCAACTTCTAAATATATCTATAACATCATAAGTTTTTCCTTCTGTCATCATTAATTTTATCACAATTGTTCCTTGCAATAATGTTAAAAACCTTGGTTATATTTGTGACGATAACCTAATTTTCTCCGATCAGATAGCTAATGTGTGTAAATGAACTAATTATCAATTATATAAAATACGATCAATAAGGACATTCTTACCTTTTATAATTTCTAAAATGTTAATATAATCATTAGTTATGTCATGTATACATTATTGTTGTTCTTTATATTATGGCCTTCCTGCTACTTCTACTAAATCCTTAGATAGAATCATTAGATTTCATCATTGATAAGAGTTTTACATCTTGTAAAATTATATGAACATGAATCAGTCAATTATCACTTAGTTAATTCTAAATGGTTAAATATGTATCAGAGATCTACCTTAAGGTAGATCTCTGAATTCAGCTGAATTCAGCTATTTAAAACTAATTTTTAAGGTACTGAATAATCGTCTTCCAAGTTACTTGAATGACATCCTACAATTCAAAGTTTACAAGAGGAATCTAAGAAACGCGTCTACTCGGTTTTACAAAAGAGGAATTACAATCTATCAAGATATGGAACACGTTCTTTCGTTATAAATACAGCCGATCTTTGGAATGTATGTTTCTTAACCTGTAAGATTAAGAAATAATTTCAATTATTCGTATTTTAAATCTAATTTAATGTTATTAATTCGTAAAAATTAATTTTATTATTTTCAACTGATTTATATTTTTTGTGTATTTTGTTATTTTATATTTTTTTTACAAAATGGAGAACGTATAACTTTATTTTTGTGTCTAAATAAATATTCATTCATTTATTAAGATTATAATCTATAATCATGTTTCAAATAATTAATAAATGTCTTGAGTTTCTTCTTAAATATATATAAAAATGATTTACAACTTTAATAAAACAATGATCAAATTAGTCGAATATCAAAGAGTACACAAAGATTGTTAATTAATTGTAAAATTATTATAAATAGTTATTAATATATAATGTAATCGTGACCGATCGACTTTGAAACATATATGTTCTACCGTGCAGTGCATGGTCCATGGACATGTTTAGATCATGCATTATAATATAATATATGGTAGCAGTTTTAATTATAACCAATATACCTAAACATATACATATATATATATATATATATATATATATATATAACAAATATATATAAATATACATATATACATATAAATCTTTAATTTTTATTATATATAATCTTCATTTTTATTTCGTTATATAAGGTATTTTTCTTTTCAGTATTACAATTTTTAATAAATGTATTCTTCTTCTTTTTATTCATTTATTTTAATATATTTATTACATATTCTTTATTTTTTTATAAAAAGTATTTTCTCCTACAGTATTAATTTTTTTTAATTAATCACTAATTTTAATTTTTATTATATATAATCTTCATATTATATTTCGCCTATATAAGGTATTTTTTCTTTTCAGTATTACAATTTTTAATGAATTTATTCTTCTTCTTTTTATTCATTTATTTTAATATATCTATTACACATTGTTCATTTGTTTATAGAAAGTATTTTCCCCTACAGTATTAACTTTTTTTTCAAATAATCTCTAATTTTCATTTATATATATATATATAATCTTCATGTTTTATTTCGTTTATATAAGGTATCGTTCTTTTCAGTATTATAATTTATATATATATATATATATATATATATATATATATATATATATAAATAATCATTAATTCAATTATTAATTAAAAAAAAAAACAAATTAAAATCACAAAAAATAATAAAATCAAAAATATTATTTTTGTTTTATGTTAAGTATTCAGGTGCAACTCCATTTTTTATTTTTAACAATTTATATATAATGACCTCATACTTTCTATCTTTTTAGAGAAATTTTAATTTTGTACATTCTTAAATATATTTATATTTTATTTATTTTATGAGAATCTAGACTATCCAAAAATATGATGATTGGGGAAATTCTAGTAAAAACATTAACTTGTTTATTAATGTCCCCATCATTCCTAGCCTTTTGGAGAGGAATGATAAATCTGATTTATTTATTTATTATGTATCAATATAAGAAGCTGATACCTGCAATGGAGCGGACAAAGATATAGAGTGGGAGCAGATATGTGAGTGGTTCGCACTAAATGAACGAATTTAGGAGTGGTTGGCCCTAAAGGAACGGTATTTAGAGCGTGATCGAGAGTTGTAAATAAAGCAAGTATTAAAAGGGAGTAGTAAAAGGATGAAATAGAATGAAATAAATGAATCAAATGAATGAAATAAGGGATCGTTAACCTTAATTGTATGTAATATATGACGCATATAGAGTATATTATAATAATATATGTATTGTTGAACTCTGTGTTTTTATAACAAACCGGGTCGTCCTACGATGAAGTCAGGAATTTCTGACCAATCAAATGCATTGTTTACAATAAAATAATCCAAAGCGTCTTTTTGGAATTTTGTTGTTTTCAAATCTTTAATATCTGTATAAAAATTTCATTTGTAAGTATTTTAATATGTGAATACATTATATTTTATTTAATAAATGAATATATAGTTTGTGTACATAATAATAATTTTATATGTGTTTATATGTATTTATATAAATTACATTAAATCAACATCAATAATCGATCACATTTTTACATACATAGATACAAAATGCATAGGAAAAACGGGTATTTTATTAGAAGAACTTACTGATAATTTACCAATATACGATATTTTAACTTATATAACAAAATAAAAATTGAAAATAATTTAATACACTCAGAAAAATAAACGAGTCTTTTTCTCTCAAAAAGCTAGTCTTTTTATTTGGTCTACAATAACTAGGGTAAATTAAATTGACTCGGTATGAGCTAGTCTGAAACAAGGCCTAGTCTTTATTAGCGAGTCTATTCAGAATTAAGCCCTAGTCAATTAAACAATAAAAATTACATTATTCATTATGAAATTTATTATTTATATATCATGTGTATCATATATTACATATATGTAATTAAAAGAGGCATATGTATATATATATATAATATATAATTATAATATTAATATAATAATAATAATTAATAATAATTATAATAACCAGCATTCAACTTAAATCAATAACTTAAGTTTAACTTACGTCGATGGTAACAAATAAACTTAAGTTGAACTTAAGTTCATAACTTAAGTTCAACTTAAGTTCTAAACTTAAGTTCTAAACTTAAGTTTAACTTACATCGTTGATGTAAGTTGAACGTAAGTTTATATGTAAAATAAATAATAGTATATTAGCGTAGTAAGTATACTATAGTATCATATCAAAATATTAACTTATATATTATAATATATTATAACATTTCATTTAAGTTAGATTTAAAACTTAAATTCAATAATAAAATCATTTTAATATTGAATACAATATGTAATCAATATGCAATTGCTATATATTCAATATTGGGAAATTAGTTCACATTATTTATATTTGTATTATCAATATAATTATGATTAAAATTGTAGTTCATGAGACACCTGAATTAAATTATGATAATATATTAAAATACATAGGATTACATAAATAATTTTAGGTTTTAAAATAATATTTTATTTATTAAAAACAGTATATTTACTTAAATATTAATTTATAATTAATTTGCATAGATAAAAATTAAATCAATATTTCAAAATAATTAAAAGGTATAATATTTTATTCTTTCTATAATAAAATAATTATATAAACTCAATAATAATACTTACTTCAATAACTTAAGTTCAACTTAAGTCGATAAACTTAAGTTCAACTTACATCATAACTTTAGTTCAACTTAATTTTTGATGTAAGTTGAATGCTGGGTATTATAATTTATTTAAATGTTTATATATAATAAAATGAAATATACTTAATATTTATTAGTAAAACTGAATTGGATTTATATAATTATAAATATTTAAAAAAAACTAACTAGAATAATAAAATGTGCAAAACAAAACTATATAAACAAACACGTAAATAATAATATAACTTATAAATAACATTGGAAAACTGTAAATAACATAATTAATAAAACAGAAAATAAACAAAATATTAAATACATCATAGATACAAATAATAACCAAATGTATGATTCAAATAAAATTGAAAATATATTCAATGAACAATTCATAACTAATATTCAAACAATTAATGATGAATTTAAGAAACAACAACAAATAAGTAATCCAATAGAAATACCAAACTCAAATAACTCAATTAACATTGAACCAACAACCCAACAAGAAATAATATCCTTAATAACGAATTTTAAATCAAAAACTTCATTAGATAATAATTTAATAAATATGAAAATTCTTAAATTATCAACAGATTATAAATCTTTACCATTAACACATATAGTTAATTAATGTATAAGTGATGGTATATTTCCTACACAAATGCAATTGTCAATAATTAAACCTATATATAAAAACAATAGCTGTTACGAATCTAGAAATTATAGACCATATCAATTTTATGCCAACTATCAAAAATATTAGAAACAATAATTCACATAAGATTTAGTTCCTTTTTTATAAACAATAATACAATAACAAATACGCAATATGGATTTATCAAAAAACTTAATACAACATATGCCATATTAGATATATAATACTATTTAATACACAGAGAACAACATAAATCAATAAATACATTATTCCTTGATTTGAGTAAAGCTTTTAAAACATTAGATCGATCTAGTTATGATCATAACTTTTTTTAAATAAATTATATAAATACGGAATTAGAGGTAAATTAAATTAATAAATAGCTATCTATTAAATAGAAAACAATCTATTTTAATTAATAATAATAAATCAAATATCTTAGAAAATAATATTTGTGTAGGGGACGGAATAGGGTAGTGGCCAAGAACGGAGTATTGGTCGTTTTAATTAACGCTTAAATGGTGCTAAATAGGATAAAAAGTTCTATATACAATATTTAGATAATCAAAATATCTATAATATAAAGTAATTTTTTTTTTAAATAATTAATTAATTACTCTAATTTATTACATAATCATTTTTTGTTAAATTTTGATAAAACATGATTATATATTTATGCTTATTTATGTGTGTGAGTATATGTGTATATAATTAAATCATTGAATCAAATAAGGTGCGTATGCATAATAAATATAATTATTTGATATTACATAATTAAAAAAATATAAATCGAATAAATTAGGAGACACCTCTTGCATATTCTGATACTAGGGGCCACTACCCCGGACTTACCTAATTGTAATGCTTTTTTATGCATTTTTGAATACCTAATAAATCGTTAATATTATTCAGTAATATATAAAAGTAAAATAATAGTATTCTAGTTCTATATGATTTGTAGCTAATTCAAAAAACTAAGATATTAAAATTCAGTATTTATCTATATATAATAAGTATGCTGAGGCATATAAATTATCGGCCAAAACTCCGTTCTCTCCCCTGCCACAGGGATCGATACTTGGTCCACTTCTTTTTATAATTTACATAAATGATCTACCATTATTATTAAATAATAATTCAAACATAAAACTAACGGTTTATGCTGATGACACAGCAATAACATTTACAGGTATACATAATGCACATTTAAAAAATACTATAAATAATACAATTACAAATATAGAAAGATGGTACATTTATAATAAATTTAAAATAAACATTAATAAAATAAAACTCTAGTAAATATATAAATATAAATCTATAAATAAATAAATCACAAATAACTTATAATTTATAATTTAAAAATATATAATACAATATTTAAAAATGTAAAAAGCTACTAAAATAATAAATAAGTTAAACTATAAAAAATCAAAGAAAACGAAAGAACAAAGTAAGGCTACAAAGATAACAATTATTTATACGATACGAACAATTTAAAAGAGCTAAAAAGAAGAAAAGATGAACATGTAAATAAAATAACAAACAATACAGATAAGGTGTAAGTTATTAGATATAATTATTTAAAAGCATGTTTTTAATATGCATTGTAAAAGTATTCAAATTCGTTAAATATGACATGGTTGTATTTATAGAATTCCATAAACATGCGCCTTTGTAACGAATACTAAATTTCTCACGATCAAATCTTATTTTTGGTATTAAGAATATTCTATTTAACCGAAAAGTATATAAGGAGCAATTATGAGTAAATAACTTATTAATTGAACTATGCAAATAATGCTTGTTATATATTCTAAACATATATTTATAAATAGATATATTTATTATTTCTTTAAATATATGAATGTTATGTCTTAAAAAAATATAATCAATATTGGTTTTGTTATCAAGTTTATATATTGCTCTCATAAATTTATTTTGTAAAATTTGAATGCATTTTATATTGCTATGGTAAGTACCTATTACGTAAAATATACCCGTATTCTATCCCATCTTCTCGATAAACATGCGACTTCAAAAACCATATAAGTAACTCTACATCCTGATACCCAGTGGTTTACTTCTCACTTCATGTCCTTGAAACGATCACTTCGTAAATCTGAAAGAATATACATATCCTTGAGATCTTCATCTTCTAGAGCTTCATTCATTGAGCAACGTAATATCTACAAGTTAGCAATTTCCTTTGCCAAATCTAGCTATTATACTCAGGTTATAAACGATCTTGCATCTGATAACCGACGACTTTTCAACCTAGCTAATAAGTTGTTATTTTCCCCAAAAACAGCATTACTACCATCTATAACTAATATTTCTCCATTACAATTAAGCTGTCTTTTCTCCAAAACATTTTCTAATAAGATTGACTCCATCATAATAAATATTAAGAAATATACGCCTACTTCCAACTATCCTTCAATCATATATGATTGAAGGATAGTTGGCAGTAGGTGTAACTATAGTTACCCTACCTATATCTGTTTTCTTACGTTTTTTTCGTCCGCCACATATATCTCATATATAAACTACTAAATGCATCCTCTTCGATATCTCCCTCCGATCCTGTTCCACTATCTGTTTTTAAACTTTACTCCAATTATCTATGTCCAACTATCTGTAACATCATCTCATACTCCCTAAATTTCGGTATTGTCCCTTCTATTTTTAAATAAGCAATAGTCACTCCCATTCTTAAAAAACCTTCACTCGACCCTGAATCACTTCTCAATTATCGCCCAATTTTTCAGCTAATTTTGGTGAGTAACATTTTGGGAAGAGATATCTCTCGTCAACTAATCTCCTATTTAACCGCCAATAATCTCCACATTCCTCAACAAAGTGGTTTTCGCCGAGAAACTCCACAGAAACAGCACTACTAAACGTAATTGATGTAATCACTTCTACCCTTAATTCTACAAATTTATGTCAACTAGTAATGCAGGACATATCCAGTGCTTTCGATACGCTTGATCACAACATTCTACTGTCCCGTCTACACCTGCTTGGAGTTAGATACCTTGCCCTCTCATGGTTTACTTCATATCTATCTGACCGTAGTAGCAGTGTAAAAATATACAATTCTTTTTCTTCCCCTTCTCCTATGAAATATGGTGTTCCCCAGGGATAAGTACTAGGTCCTTCACTTTTCTCAATTTATTTATACCCACTACCATCCATAATATGTAAATATCCAAATATATATTACCATCTTTATGCATATGACATACAACTATATATATTTCTTCCAACTAATGCATCACCATGTCTCAATAATCAACTCTCTAATTGTGCTAATGACATTAAAGAATGGCTTATTTCTAATAATCTTCTCCTTAATACCTCCAAAACTACATTGATCCTCAATCCTTATCAATATTCCATTATCCTCTATATCTCCCCTAAATCTAGTTATTCGTTCATCAATCCGTACAACATATAACCTACGTATTCGAGATCATTCCTCTACTTCCTCATACCAACATTTACCTCCATGGTTCACATTTAACAAACTCTCTGCTTATCGCATATTATCTATTGTTCATTCCTCAATATACTCTTCAAATTTCCCCTCCTATATTTCTGCTTCTCTAGTACAAAGAAAATCCATACCATCACTTAGAAACCATGTATCTCATCTTCTTTTTACTCCTATTCTACGTCTCTCAAAAATGAATACTCGGGTACTGAGTTATATTGGTCCTAACCTATGTAATTCACTCCCGCCCTATATTAGATCCATAAAATCGCATAAAACATTCATGAAATATATACAACAATTGATATCAGGTGGGAACCTGAAATACTAATATTGTTTGTCATTATTATTTTATTTATTAATTTACGTACGGCTTATTCTATTTTATTTTATTATTATAAATGGTATATATATATAAATATTACTATTATAAATTATAATTTATAATAATAAATATTTAAATATTTGAATCAAGCTTATGACTATAATCCTTTTTAGGAATATTAAAAATTATGATAATGATTATCATAATCATATTGATTAATAATATTTATTATTATAATAGTAATATTTATATTATTTATATATATTATATGTTAATTATAATGAAAGAATATTACAATTATTAATTAAGATATATATTTAATATTAAATACATATCAAATTTGTTCTAAATTATTTAGTAAATAAGTCATATTTAGACTGATATCGGCCCCCAACATGTCACGTGTCTAACTGAGAGTTCAAGTTAACAATGTGTATGATATTATATTAATATATAAGCATATATTATTATGATATGTAGGCATATATTATATATTATATAGGAAACAACTTATCAGCTAGGTAAATAATGTAATGAGATTTATAACTATAAATATTTACTTGAACTCTCAGTTTGACACATTACATATTGGGGGCCGATATCAGTATTCAGCAAAAGGTTCACGATTTAAAAAATAAGTTACCCACTAAACGCCCGCATAATTATTTATTGGAATATGTGTTTGAATAAATATATATAATATAATATATATACCTAGTTTTTTTTATCAGGTATCCCTATAATGGTACCTGGACGAAATCAGCATTTTGAAATTAAAAAACCATCACATCACACAAGCGTCGTAGGACATACTAAATAATATCTGAATATAATTGCATATTATAATTACTCAACGTATTTTATACATTATATTTCAAGCTAATGATACGACTGGGTGACAGAAGTTTCGTATACCGGACGTTTCGTATACAAATATCAGACGACATTATTATACGAAATGTCTGTATGAAACGTATTTTATACGAAACGTCTGGAATTCTTATACGAAACGTCTGATATGTTTATACGAAACGTCTTATACGAAACGTCTGTCATTCATACAACTAATATAAATGATCCACTATATATTAGGGTTATGGTCAAAAGCTTCGCGCTTTAAAAATATATACTATGCACTAAACCTGAGCATAATAATAATGATAATTATTTATTATTGTATACATTTAATTATAAATAGTATAAATAAATATATTTATTATCTATATATAGTATTCATTTTATTATAGTATAATTTTATAATATTAATCGTGCATTGTAATTGTATATTTATACTAATATTTAATATTAGTATAATTATTAAATGTATACAATATTACACGTTATTTTAATTTAAATAATATATGATTCATATTCACATTGTGATATCTATATATAGTATTATTTATATATATGTGTGTTTGTAGTTATGCTATTATAAAATTACTAATTCGAATAAACTATTATGTAGGCGTTCTATAGAGTAGAATATTTAAACAATGTTACAATTTTGAGCAGGTACCATATACTATGGTAATAATAATTTATTAATACCTCATATAATGCATGAGCATACTATGAATAAATATTGATAAACTATATTATATCGTTTATCATTTAGATATATAATATTAGTCCTAATATATAATACTAAAATGCACTAGTGACTCTAGTGTTACACTAGTCTAGTGATATTCAATAGATACAATATAGCTTGTTTAAATTGTGTACCATAACCGCCTACAACTTTTAAAATCACTAATTATAATTAAAGTATATATAAAACATAAAATACTATTTTGTAGAAAATATTCAAATATAACAGATATGTGTTTAAATAAAGAAAATTCAAATGATAGAAAAATAGCTGTATTTAATATTTTTTTCTATACATTTAGGTATACCCCCTCTCAGGTATAGCTGAGGGAACGGTTACAATTGTATCTGGTATCTACATCTCTGAGGTATCACCTGGTAAGTATCGCAGTATTCTTGGCTCAAAAGATCAGCAAAGCATCACTAGGAATACTGGCAGTATATGTTTGGTTAGAGCTTAACGGCAGGGCTTAACTATCTAGTAGGAGTGTTATGTCTTAAGCGAAACCTATCTATTTCTTTATAAAATAGATAGGTTTCGTTTGAAATTTGCATGTGATATTTCACAATATAAATATATATATAATATATTATATATTATATATATATATATATATATATATATATATATATATATATATCTATATGTGTGTGTGTATCTTATATGTAGCTTAGTTAATATAACATTATTTCTAAAATAAAACTATAATTCTATAATTCAATTAGAAATATTATTTATTAAATATTTATTAAATTGTATGATTATATAACAATTATTTAATTATAAATTTTAATTATTAGCTACAGAAGAATCCCTTATGTATACAAATAATATATGATTCTATAATATATAATAATAGTGTATTTTAACTAAATTAAAGATCTATCATATTATTGACAAGTAAAATTAAGTTTTCATTGTTGTATAAACCTTCATATTTATTCCATATTCAATTACACATACACATATACACACATACATACACACACACATACACACATAAAAACACATATCTGCATACACGCTGACACATATGCATAAATAAATGATAGGTAGGATAACTGCTTGGAGGACCTATCTATGATATGCAGTTATTGAGCGATAATATCCGAAATGGCTTCATTCTTTAGTCCGGAAACACTATAAATATACATATTGACGGGAAACAAACAGGTGTGAACTAATATATTCCATATCTATTATACTTATTGCACACTAATCTAGAAATTATTTTTTTCAAGAATTCAGATAATACAAATTTGAATTTTACACAAATTTAAATACTATAATAATTAAGAAATTATTATTTAAAAATTTGCAAGAATATATCTATAATTAATATATAATTTATAATTATATAAAAATTAATTGATCTCAATATTTATAAAAGATTAAAAATATATTTATAATATATATATATATATATATATATATATATATATATATATATATATATAATTAACTGCCTGTGTAGCTCAGTGGCTAAGGCGTCAGACACACAAGCAGTAGGACACGGGTTCGACCCTCGTCCGGACCATTAATTAATTTTATAAAATGGTTCCTAAAATATTATTTAGAAGTGATATTATATAATTGTGTATAAATAAATGATCGGCTCTCGTTAAAACCATGGATGCCTTAACATGAGAGCGGCTTCGAAAGGACATTAGAGCCATATATGGTTATAAGTGAAAACTTCATATAAATTCCTGGGTGGGATGAAAGGACTCCACCAAATAAAAATAACAATAACAATATATATATATTACAATTAATAATAATGAATTGATTTCAATATTTACAAAAGATTATAAATATATTTATAATTTATATATTACAATTAATTAACATTTATAAGATATCTCAAAAGGATAATATCATAAAATATTGATATAAAACTGGTATAATATCCATATAATATACTATTTAAATAGATACCTCAGTTTAAATACAATTTCATACATTTATATGTTAAATATATTAATAAATGGGAATTATTCTCATTCAAATATTATTTTAGGTAGTATTTAATGAACATTTATTTTTGTATTATACGATAATGTATACAATGCTGCAATATTATTATTATATTTTTTTTAAATATTGTTTATTATATGTATATATTATATATTATGTAAATTAGTTATACAAATATTTCCACCAATATCTCTTCACTTATATATAATTATATTTATATGCATTTATATTCACCAAGGTAGTGACATATTATTATTCTCAGTACAAAAATTTCTAAAGTGAAACAAAGAAAAATATGTAAACATTTATAAAACTAATATACAATTATTAATATAAAATAACACTAATATATATGATTAACACTACAAAAATTAATGTTTATAATGTTTACTAACTATAAATACATGCAAATAATAACTTAAATTATAAAATATAAAATTCAAAGTACCATAACAGAGAACATCATATTATAATAAATAATAATTTTATTTATTCAGTTGAACACATTGGCCATGTGAGCTGTCATGAGAACTACGTAATTATTTTAACTACGTAAATATTTTAATCATCAGATATATTATTAAGCATATATATTTACATTGAGAAAACTATAACATTTATGTGGTTTTTTATATTAATATTAAAAAAAACTTAAATAAAATGTTATATTAGAATATATAAATATTACCCAGTAAATAGAAGTCTCACTATTTTGGTCTCAAACACGTTCATTTTTCAAAGTTTTCAAAACATGGTCGACGGCTAGTTTTTTAGAAGGTTTTCAAGACATCATTTGAAAACACATTTGAAACAAATAGGTCTTAAATACATTTTTGAAAGACAAACTTAATATATAATTATAAAATATATATAAAAGGGTATAAAAACACAATATGATCATAGAATGTTAAATATAATTCAAATTATTCACATTGATATTTATATTATATCTATATATTATTTATACCTGCAATAACAGTATATAATTATAATTAATTAGATAATTATATCAATTTATATTATATTGTTATAAATATTAAGGCTAGATAGTTAATTTATATATTGATTTTATATCAGTTTTATTTTGGCGAAACTATAGTTTCTGGCGAATATATATATAGATCTATAATATTATACTTATATTATACTTGATTTAACATCATGTATGATATGTCCCTATATTCCTTATATTTATATATATAAGGATATATATATATATATATATATATATATATATATATATATATATATATATATATGTACATATGTGTACCCTTATATATAAGTATGATCCCTAAATACTTATATGATCTTAATTATTTTATAAGTATTTATAAATATATAGTATTTTATATATATATATATTATAGTAATACATTGTTATATATAGGTTAAATAAATTGTTTTTAAAAAAAAATATTTGTTTAATATGATACATTTATCAAAAAATATTCAATATATTTATTTTTATTAATTTAAATTCAATAGATTTACTTAAATTTAATAAAATAATAAATAATTAAATAATTGTTAAAATGTATACTTTGAATTTGAATAAATATTGAGTCTCAAAAAAAAGTATTTAGTATGTTTTCAAAACTTACAAAATAAACATTTTTGAAATAAAAGTATATAGTAGGTTTTCAAAACTTACTATATAAACATTTTTGAGACACTTATTTCTAATATTTCTATATATAATCTAATATTACTAATTATAATTTATAATGTGCTATATATGTGTATATTTGTAATATAAATAATAAAATAAGCTGTAATTGTATTATAGATGAACACAATAATCCTCATAAAGTCTCGAACACATTTATAATGTTGGTTTTGAAAACACACTAAATATATTTTTTAAAGTCTTAATATAATATTTAAATATCTTGTTTATATATAATTAATGGTATTATAATTGTTCATTAACATTGTTTATGTTGAATACAATTATAATCGATCTAAATTATATAATGATATCTTATATAATTGATTTTGAAATAATAAGTCTTTACTTTTAAAATGAAGATTTTCGAAACCACAATAGTGATACTTCTATTTACTGGGTAAGCTATAACTCGATACTAGATTGTTTAGGCCATGTTGCCATACTTATCCTGTAAAATCCATGTATCATTGCATGGTGTACAATGGCTTACCCGAGCCATGTATCAATAAGTAGCTTGTAAACTCCATATATCATTGATAGGTGTATAATGGCTTACCTGAGCTATATATTTTGTTCACAAATAACTAATAATCACGACCCATACAAAAGCTAACTTAAGCTATAGTTCGATACTAGCTTTTTGGTAGCCTGGGTATATATATATAATTTGTTTAATAAAATGTCATGATTTATAGTGCCGAAAGCCTTTTTTTAATCAATCGATATTGTGGATATGAATAATTTATGATTGATATTCAAGTATGTCAAGGCCTAATAAATATAAATTATCAAAGCATCACATGTTGATATAGATTTTTGAAATCCAAATTGATAATTATTTATTAAAGAATGTATATATATACATATACATATATACATACTATGTATACACACCTATATACACAATGTTATACCTCTATACAAGCTTCTACAATGTATTAAGCTATGACTAATATGTAATAATCATTAAATTATTATATTATTACATTTATTTATAACCCCCCTTGATTGTCTCGAAATTATTGATGTTGTAGTAATGCCTGATTCCTACGAATAAACTCGACCGATAAGGTTTGCCTCCCTTTCTCAAGGCCATTTCCTATCGAGGACATACATTGGTGTATTAATTTTCAGCGGTGTTATATATACTCGGGTAGGGGTATATATTATGAAAGATTGATATATATATATATATATATATTAGTGGTTATTTATACCGGGACGTATAGGAACGTGTATGTACCATATACCCTTATAGTTAACGCTGTATAGTATAATGGGAAATAATAGAAATATGGACAATAATAGAATATATTCAATAAAGATAATGAATCCATTTAGGATAACAATGTATATATATATATCTTATATATATATATATATATATATATATATATATATATATATATATATATATTATTTATACTATATATAGTATAATACCAAATTCCGCTAGATTGATAATAATTTATTATAATATAGTATAAATATATATACCATATATAAACCTGGTCAATGTGTTGTAGAGTCGTTATGGTGTACACGAGTCTCTTATCGAATACCACATCGGAGTTAACGTAGCCCAGATAGTAGGCGGTCGAGAAAGTATCTTGGGCGTGCATAAACATAGACCGCAGTACCGGAACTCCCTCGACGTTCTGCCGCGGTACCTCGTAGGTCTGCCAACCGTGCGATTTCGGGCGGTCTCTGGGGTGGGAAGGGGTAGATAGGTTGCCATCTAGTTCGCACCGAGATATGTCTTAACATGAGGCCATGCTCGAGAATATTCGCTCGTAATAACGCATTTAAAAATATTCGAAAACATCTAAAGGGGTCACATCACACTACACATCACACTACACATCACACTGCAAGTTGCCGGAAATACTTTAACTTTAAAATGATTTTCTACCAAGTTAACTACACTTTTAGTATGAAACCCTCTTACTTTCCGGCAACTTGCATGAAATATAATAACTTTATAGACGGTATCCCATTACAACTTAATAAAAAATGGTTTTAAAATTATAATATTTTCGGAAATTTGCCGGAATATCTTGTAGTGGGATACCCCCTTAACATGCTTGATCTATAAAACAGCGCTATTATTATTAGCACATAATGACGTATATTAGCATCGTAAATAGTGTATATAAACAAAAGTATATACTATATATAAACTATAGTTTATACGCGACTGCAAACTCGGAATATGAATTAATTTATTATTCATGAATTGCGAGACATTTTAAAAAGTATATAAAATAAATTATTTAAAGTAGCGAATTTTTCTATATAAATTATATTTAAAACATTTACTTTCTGATAACTAGGGGTCGTACTACTGCGGTGACCATGGTTACTAATATGATAGGCCACGCCTACTTTATCGCTGTTATTCATAACCTACGCGGTGTATACATATTACATAACATGATAACGACCATGTAGTGCTGTAATCAACTTCAAATCTGTGATCGCAAATTTAATTTTCATTTCGGTTTGGTTCCTTCAACGACAAGCATATGCTTATATAGTCGTATATACAACTAAAGTATATATTACAACAATAGGCATACGTCTAAAGTATACATTATAATAATGTTAAACAACTACGGTGTTATCGAGCACCTCTACGCATACCATAGGTATTGCGCATTTTCGCGTGAATATGCGAAATCGGTATTCAGTGTTCGCGTGCGTTTGGTCGCCCGCACTAACATCCACGACTGAGTCGTGTTCTTACTGTAGTAGTACACCCACGTGATATTGGGGAGACCCCCGTTAATCCGCCACATGTTGTTGTATGTGTTGGCGTGACGGTAATGTTCGGGGCTAGTGGTGAACAACACCAGCATAGGAGGCGGCGGGGTTGCGTTCACTGATGCGTGACGGTAGTACAGCAGGCCGTTCCTTTGATGGTGGGGGTTGTATACTTAAGGTTTAAGTTAAGTAATTAATTATGATGTATTTTTCACTGAAGCGTAACGATAGTTAATCAGGCTTTTACTATAGCAGTGGGAGTCGTTATAGTTACGTAAGATTAATAGGTTAATTAATTAATTATGATGGTATTATTCTAGTAGGGGTGATGTAGTAATTATGCAGGGTGGTATTGTTCCTATTGGAAGGGAAGTTCATATATAGGGCAGCTGGGTGATAGGTAATTAAGAGGCCCCATCGTGAACACAATTTAACGTTACATATAAAGTTGGTTATTTGTATAATGTATAATGTATATAAGAGAGAGAAAATATATAGAAAAGATAAAGTGAATGAGAAGAGAGATAGGGTAAATATAGAGGTAATACATATCGTCGATATCATATCGAAGTAATAAATATATATATATATATATATATATATTCATTCATTCTATGCAGGTTCGAAATATTAGTCTGATCTTCAGATTATTTAGAAACTATAATATTCATTGTCATCCTATTTATACATCAAAGATATATATATATATAATATATGATGATTTAACGAATACAAGATAATTTCGTTTTTATATTGGTGAAATGAATTTTTGTAATCAAACCAAACAGATATAGTTCAGTCAGACGATATTATTAAAGAATAATCATATAGGCTTATACAAAAGTATTGTTAGCATGTACAAAATACGAGAAGATCAGATAACAGAATCAGTAAATGCATTGTCATACGGCTACGATATCGCTTAAATAATTATATAATTATCAAAGTAAGATGATCATGCGACCCCTATGAAGTAAGTAAATAGTTAATTATTTATTTTGCATTTATATTTATATATTTATTTATTGAAATTTCACACATAGGGGAATTATGTCTAATACGGGCCACTTTTTATGTTATCAAATAACTTTTTTATTTATGATGAGAAATTAATTAAATTTTATCACGATTTAGATATTATAAACGTCAATAACATTACAATTTCAATTTTTGTAAAAATGTTATGTATCGTCGAAATTGTGCCCGGCCCGTATTACAAACAATGTTTAAACAATCAATATAACAATTCATTTGATTGGTTGAATAATGATAACTAGTTTCGCCATCTATTGGATGTTTTACCCGGCCCGTATTAAAACCACCTGGCCCGTATTACATTATTACTAGTTATCATTATTCAACCAATCAAATGAATTGTTATATTGATGATACAATTTTCACGCTATAAGAATACTTATCACGCATACTTTAATTTATTTCAGTGATTTAAACAAATTTACACCATAGTGAACTACGGCAACCTACTAATGTAACCTACGTATCTAGTAGATAATGTCTACGTTATTTCTATATATATATATATGAATAAAATAAATAATAGATTACATAATTTAATTTAAATAAGTGGTAGTAGTAGTAGTAGTAGTAGTAGTAGTATTAGTAGTATAATATAGTAGTAGTAATTGAATTTAATGTATATTGTTTGTAGTTTATATATTTAAAATATGAGAGTAACATATTTAGGTGGTATTTTGGTATTATTAAAAAAAATTATAAAAATTTTAAAATTTAAAAATCTAAAATTTATACAAGTAACTACAAATCTTAAAATTAAATATATTTATTGTATTCATTATTAATGAATGTATGTCATTAATTTATTTTAATTTTAATTCATTTTTGAACACAAAGTATGATTATTAATATATTTGTTATATATTTAATATGGAATTTAATTATTAAATGATATTATTATCGATTACTAATATGTATTATTATCAATATACTGTGAGGGTATAGTTAATAGAGTGAGTATATATAATACTTCTATTTCTACCGAATACGTATACACCTAATGCCATCTAGGAACTGTTTATAGATCCTATATAGTATTAGGTGAACATGTTATATTAATAAAGTTATATTTATAATAAATATATTAATGTATTTCATATGTATATCAATTTAATGTTAAAATATAGGATACATGTGAAATATATTTATAAAAAAAATATCGATTTATATAGAAATCAATAGAATCAAAATGTATTGCATAATAATATATTGAATTATATGGCGAATTTTAATTGTATTATTGATTATTAATAGAATAGTATTTAGCATAGTAAATATAAAATAAAAATTTGTACTGAACTATATGTTATAATGTGTGCATGTATATCGAACAGCGTTAGGCACACATAATACAAAGATTTTCCAAATGAAAATTTTTTGGAAAATCTTTGCATAATATATATATATATATATATATATATATATATATATATACATATATATACATATATATGTAGGGGCGTCGGAACGATATTTTGTATGGGGGGGATTTTATTTATATTTTATATTATATATCCTATTATTTATTACTAATATAATTACTAATTATATCTTATTAATATCGTATACCTC
The DNA here is from genome assembly GCA_964019155.1 of Osedax fenrisi. Classification (NCBI taxonomy): domain Eukaryota; kingdom Metazoa; phylum Annelida; class Polychaeta; order Sabellida; family Siboglinidae; genus Osedax; species Osedax fenrisi. The sequence continues at coordinate 18,366,161 of OZ025244.1, read as the reverse complement.
TTTAGTGTATGTTAACCCTTTAATATGCAATTAATAATATTTAATTTTGTAACAATACTTAAGTAGGAATATATTAGAAAATAAATAATAAACATTACATAATTTATTATTATAAAAATATAGATTTTTATTTATAAATATATCCATATCAATGGTGTGAATTATTTTTTGATTGATGTTTGCCAATACTAATGCATTTAATCTACTATCTAGCATAGTAGACCGTAACAACGTCTTTATTATTCGTAGCTTCTTACGTTTTTTATTAACATCTATTTAGTGTAGACAACTAATAGGATTATTAATATTAATTTAAAAAAACAAACATTTTCTGTCATGAATTATATCATTTGTAATAATGATTCCTTTAATTTAAAAAAAATTATGAATGATGTTTCCTCTGTATAAATTGTTCATCATTATGGAATCAAACAACTCAGTATATTTTATTATGTAAATATTAATGATAAAGTATATTAACATATTAATTGATCATATCTAATAACATTATTATATTAACATATATGTTATAACATTAATAATGTTATATTATTGTATCTAGATGATGTAACTTACATAGTCTTTTGAACTTTCATTATTATTCATCTCATACATATTTATAATAATTTATATTATATTTCTTATTATTATTCTCCGAATTAGATATATTTAGAAAATTAAATTAGATATATTAAAAATAAAAATACATTATTATAATATTTTATTATAAACATTTATTATAAGCTATTTTGTATAAACTGTTTTATATAATATGTTTATAAAAGTAGGTTATTAACCTTGAATCAATATAAAAACTTGTATATATAAAATATAACATATTTTTGTTTCTATATCTTCAATGAATGTGTGAAAATTATTTCTATCATTATTCAGTTTAATTAGAATCATCTTTACTATTATCTGATTTCTTTATGTTTATTTATTATTGATTTTTATTATGATTATATATACTTATAATAATATATGCTTTCAAGCATATTTTTTATAAATGTTACCTTCAATAGCATTTGTTGGTATTATTGAAAGCTTTCATCTTCATATCCAAGCTTCCAAATATCAAACTTGAATATTCATAGACAAAATATTTGACTTATTCATATTTTTAATAATAAATTTGCAATATATTTGAGGACATTGGTAATATAATCTAAGTCTTTATATTATTTCAGTGCATCGATTATAGGCTACCACTATATTAATGTCATGTTGTTTTAATAAATTCATTCGCAATCCATCTTGATGGGCATAAAGGTTTCAATGCCTTTATTAATATTATATACAATCCGGAATTTGATAGTTTGTTCATATAATAATCCTAAATTATGAACCACTCTCAAGGCTTTTCTTATATTTATATTATTATCTAATGCTTATGCTATTAAGTTTGTGCGATGAGCTCCACATTGTGTATACAAAGTTAAGGTTGTATATTCATTATTATAATCTTTACACCATTATATTGACCAGACATATTATCTGCACCGTCATATGACAGTCTTCTTAATTTAGAAATATGCAAGTTAAGATGTTAAAGTTCAGATAACATTAAATTAGTTATATTTTCTAAGATGTATCCTCAGTCATATTAAATATTCCTATGCATATTTTTTAATTTCTATTTGTTATGTCAAATAACGAACCACCAAAATGTCCTGCTCACTTCTGGATATATCTTGAATTCCATCACATTGAATTAAGAAAGTCTCATTAATATCTTTCAATCAAATATTTAATAATTCAGATTTATATAGTTGAATAATGTCATTCTTAATATCGCTAGATAACAAGTATCTCTCAAAGATTCTCTCATGAATATTATCATATTTCATGGATGGGGGAAACATACTTAGCCCCCCCCCCATATTTTTGAATGGGGGGTCCGATACCCCCCGCCCCCCCTTCCGACCCCCCTTCCGACGCCCCCATAATATATGTATATACTATCTACATTAATAATATTACGATGCATTATATATGTCTATATATTGTACAGTATGCAGGATATCGAGAATTTAACAATATTAAAATATAATTTAAAAATATAAACTAATAATATAAACTAAATTTAATAACTAATTATATATGTTTTGTATTAGTGAATAGTATTCACTGAATACATTTGAAAATGTTGTATATAATGTAAAATAAATAATAAAAGAAAATGTCGATAAATAAATACAACAATAATTTATATGAATAAACAAAAATGTTGTTATAAAAATGAGCAATATATAAATATTATAATATAACTACATTAAGTTAGATAAAATAAATTAAATAGAAATAACAATGAAAAAAGTAACAATAAATGCATTAAATAAATTCTATAGAATATCGATAGAGCGTAACTTTAATTGTTCTATATGACGCATACTATGCTGAATAATATAAACATTCATACATATGTGTTTCTTGAGACTATGTTACATTTTATAATTATTTTCTATCAACTGACTTAGTAAATTAATGCAACGGTGAAAATATATACAACCTATGTAGAATAATATGATATAAAATCATATAATAATGAATAGAAATTATGAATGAGATAACATTCTTTATTTATTGACAAATATATATATATATATATATATATATATAATTATAAATTATGTATTATAAATAATATCATATAATAATAAGCATATTATTGTATACATAAACTATTTACCAAACATATGGTTTATAATATTAATACCATAGAAATAATAATACATTGTAGATTATATATCTATTATTAATACACACATTAATAAATAAGTAATTCATATTATAATTACTTCAAATAAAATACATTGTAACATCTATAGATCTATGTATATGACTTTCTTTCACAATTATATTATAAACACACAATGCACATAGGAATAAACATAATTACTAAATATAATTAATTATTATAAATATAATTACTGCCTCGAGACAGCGATCGCTAGAAATATATTATATGCATAGATTTATAGTTTACATGTAAACTATAAATCTATGATTATATGCCATCTCGAAGAGCTAACAATAATTACCGATCTCACTAATTTTAGATAATATTAAATATACTGGATATTAAAATGTACATTATGCTTTAATACTTATTATATTATATCAATTATATTTCAATATAATATTTATTATCGATTATAATCGATAATTATAGATATCTATAGATACCAATTATGATTTTATTATTTAATATTAAAATTGATACGCTGCTATAATTATAAATAATATCACATTTACAAAAGTTATATATATATATTTTTTTTTTATTTTTTTATTTTTTATTTGGTGGAGTCCTTTCATCCCATCCAGGAACTTAGATGAAGTTTTTACTTATAACCATATATATATATATATGGCTCTAATGTCCCTTCGAATACGCTTTCGTGTTAAGGCATCCATGGTTTTAACGAGCGCCGATCATTTATTTATACACAATTATATAAGATCACTTCTAAATAATATTTTAAGACCCATTTTATAAAATTAATTAATGGTCCGGACGAGGGTCGAACCCATGTCCTACTGCTTGTGTGTCTGACGCCTATATATATATATATATACATATATATATATATATGTATGAGTATGTATCTAATAGATACTATCTATGCGTATACATATTTCGTTATATATATATATATATAATACAATCGTACATATACGATTACACATATTCCCTCTCATATATTCAAATATATGTACAATATTATAGATGCATATATATTTAAACATATTATATGCCTTTATATATCAATACATATGGATATTCGTATATGAGTATATGCGCATACACTGTTAAAAATTAGGGTACAGCGAATTCAATTTATAGGGTACAGATCGTTAAAATATCACCAACATTTTCCATGTACCCTAAATAGGGTACACGACTTTTAAACTCAATAGGGTACAATATACATATTTATTAGGGTACATTATGGTATATGTCAAATATGCGGGTACCTGACTGTTAAATGCATTAGGGCACACTCTATATATTTATTAGGGTACAGCTATGTTCAATATTAATGTACGTGACTATTACATTTACATATCATGCAATTCAATTACGTTATATATCATACAATTGCATTAGGGTACACGGTATCATATAAATAGGGTACAACCAGCTAATATTCTTTAGGGTACAGTTTGATCATTTTTAGGGAACTGATAGTATTTATTCAAATTGTACCCTAATTAGGGTACGGCTATAGGGACACTACTTACACACTAAAAAAGGCTATATCTGAAAATTGATAATGTTAGGTGGTGATGATAACTCCAATCCACCGGCTCCCCAGGTTGCGGATAGGGGAACTGCCATTAGATATAATGGTTAGCTGCGAATAACCAATGAGCGGTGCCTGATAAAATCCAGGTTGCTATTTGGCAAGGCAAAGTCTGTCACCTGTCAGCCACCCGAACAGGGAAACGTGAACAAATTGGGAGCAGGGTGTTAGAAGTGGCGAGGCGATATCTTAATATCTAAGATTAGAAAGTTATCGGTGAGGCACATTAACTCTGGTATAGATTACTGTTACTCGTGTATAGAGTAGCGACCACACGTTTTATAACAGCAATAACATAATACACACACAAACATACATTCCCATTTCGTATCGCTCGTCGTACGGCTAAACAAGGAGCGCGTCCTGCAAATTCTCAGATTTAAATCGAAAAATTAGATACTGAGATCAAAACCTAAATAGACTGATGAAGGCAAAAAGAGACATTAATATATCAACCTTCAATACACAGAATATACAAAAAATTGGGAAAATACCAGAATTAATAACATCTGTCGAAACTACAGGTCAAGATATTATATGTATCCAAGAACATAGAGCCATACATGATGACATCATTATAAAAGAACAATCCTATGGCAATTGGAAACTAATAACATAATCAGCATGGAAAAACAGTGTAATGCTGCTACATGTAGAATTGATATACTCGTTAGTTCAAGATCATACAGTTCTCTTTCTAATATTGAAATTATATCACTAATAATAATGATGGCCACTTTCAATGGAGATCCAAACACCACTATACTATCATGCTATAGCCCAACAAATGTAACCGAAGAACTTAAAGTTGAACAATTATATTTGAAATTGGCATCCCTAATAAGATAAATATATTTGGGTATACCCAAACAAAATATGCTAGTAATAGGAGGCGATTTCAATTCATAATGGTCAGCTAAATAATTCTATGTTCTCCTTTCACACAAATGCTAATATAAATGGCAATATGTTGCACAACTTCATAAATTAAAAGAATCTTCCATCTTTAAATAAATACTTCCAGAAAAAAATTGGACAATTATGGACACATAAAGCCTCAAACAAAACCCAGGCTCAACTTGAGTATGTGCTGATAAATAAGAAGTGGAAAAACAGTGCAAACAATTGTCAAGCATATAATTCGTTGTGTAGCATCGGACAACCGCATTGTAACAGCCAATATACAACTAACACTACGAGCTAATACAAATAAATCTAATAGAATAAAGTCGTATAACTGGAGTAACCTAAAAAACAATGCTGATATAAGAAATATGTTCATAATCGTAGTTAAAAACCGTGTCGATGATCTGCAAAATAATGAAGAAACAATATCAACCAACACAGCATATACCTACTTCGAAACTGCATGCAAAAATCATCAGCTAAATATATACCATTAAAGCCAAAACAGAAGAAATGGGCCCCCTGGGAAAATCAAGATATCTGTCAAAAACGCAAGGATTTACATATAGCAATAAAATTTAAAGATTCACAAAACTCTTCTGAAAATAAGATCAAATTTAATAAAATGAAAGAAGGATTAACTTCTGCATTGAGGCAGATTAGAGTAAATATGTCAACAGTAACATCAAAGATATCGAATTTGCAGCATAATCAGAAATAAACAATATTCTATTGCAGGGAAAATTATAAATGATATAAGTTGTAGAAAGTATTATAACAGCTCAAAACTAAAAGCATCCAACAATGGAAAGAGAATCAAACTATGGCATACTCAATTCCAAGAACTGCTCGAAAGTCCACTTAATATAACTGACGACGATGAAGAGATACTACCAATACATAATGAGTTGAATACCAAGAAAGGTCTGTTCACTATAAAAGTACTTAACAATGCAACTAGAACAATCAATAATGGCAAAGCTTACGGATAGATGAAATCCTAGATGAAATTTTGAAACTGACAGATTTCAAAATATTTGCTAAATTTCTGTAACAGGGTATATTCTCAAAATAAAATAATAAGATGGACTGAAGGTGATCTTTTACCGTTCCCAAAGAAAGGATACATTTTCAGGCCAACAAGTATAGAGGAATAATAAACCTAACATCCATTGCACCAAAAAATTATAATATGAATCTCCTAAATCGAATGAGAGATATTGAATACCCGCAGACATAGTAGAAGCAGTTATGATACTCTATATATATACATGATCAATGGTTAGATCATAAGATGGAGATACACCATACTTCGATATAACTACTGGTGTATTACAAGGAGACATGCTGGCACCTTTCATTTTTATAATATGTCTTGAGAAAATCACTAGATGATAGCAAACATCTCGGTCTCACCTTAATAAAATAAATGAGTAGTCGACATCCTGCAATATACATAACTGACACTGATTATGTTGATGATTTAGCCATTACATCAGATAACGATAAAGATGCAAATAAAATGCTACATAAAATCGAAAAAGTCGCGGCTGAAATATATTACGTGTAAACTCAGACAAAACGGAATATATATATCTCTGCACGATAAAAATAATAATGGTATAAAAAGTCTAAATGTTAAGATCATCAAACAAGTAAACTATTTCAAGTATCTTAGAAGCTATGTCGCATCTACTGATCATGACGTCAATGTTAGGATAGGTCAGGCATGGGTAGCACTAAACAATATGACATAAATATGGAAATCTAATATATCTGTAAAGCTGAACAAACATTTCTTTAGGACTAGAGTAGAATCCATCCTTGTATATGGTTCCATCACATGGACATTAACATCTTCTTTAGAGAAAAATATTGATGGAGTATATACCAGAATGCTACGTGCTGCCTTAAATAAAAGATGATAAGATTATATGTCTAATATTGAATTATATAGAAATATCCCAAAGATAACGATTACAATTAAGAATATATGATGCGTTTCTCGGGATATTGTTGGCGAAGCAGAGAAGAAATGATCAGCGAAGTGCTTATTTGGGAACCTCTACATGGATAACAAAAACCTGGATGGCAGCAGAAGACATATACTGCGCAATTTAGAGATGACAGCGGATGCACTACAGATGAACTAAAGACGGCGATGGTATACCAGTCTATAGACAGAGATGAATGGAAAGAACGTGTCATGTTATACCGAGAAAACTCGATCTGGTAAGGTAAGGTTAAATTCGAATCGATTCGTATGTGTATTTAATGAAATATCATCGATGTTGTAGTCACGTGACACTCGGGGACGATTTTAAGTTTGGGGACGAATTATTATATGACATCAGAGGTAGTCTCAGCGACTATCACAATATTACAAAAAGTCGTTATAATTTTAATAATAGTCATAGTTGTATATTCCATAATTCGAATTAATATATATATATATATATATATATATAAATGTATGTGTAAGAAATACATACGTTATATATACATGTATAATATATATATATATATATATATATATGTATATATATATATATATATATATATATATATCATAACTACTTATATGAGTATACTCTTCCATATATTCATAAATAGTACTTGTATATATAATTACCGATTGCATAATATTAATTGTTAGTTATTTCCGTTGTAAAAATATCATTATTATATAATAAACAACACTGTTAAATACAATTGTGTGGTTATCACAACAATCACAGGTTCTTTATACTGTTAGAGATTAGAGTTATCCCAACAAGCTATATATGGAGGTGATCCTGTATTAGCAGACATATATACATATGTCTGCTAATACAGGATCACCTCTATACATAGCTTGTTGGAATAACTCTAATCTCTAACAGTATTCATATACAGGTATTACACACTATAAACTATTAAACACCTTCATATTTGTAACGGTATTCCACATTTCTATAGAGAACCATTATCTTAAAACTATACTTACGTCACTTGGTTATAAATATAGGATAAAAAAACTATCCTAGTAAATAACTAATAAATCCTATAAGTAAAGCCACTCCCAGATGTGTCACATCAATATAAACGTATTATTTGATTGATATTATGCTGTGTTATTATTTAATAATAAAAGTATACGTATTTGTATACTAAGTTGAGCATAACATTAACTTAATGTAATGAATTCACTGAGCTTACTTCTTTCCTGAATATAAACCTGAATATTAAGTTAACTTAAAGTCATTAAATGCCTCGTATAAAATAAACTAAATTAACTAAGTCGTACGAGATTATTTCGATTACTTGTTAAAGAAATATTCCATTAAATGTGACTATTAATGTGCTATTAAAGTTGGATTGAAGTCATCACATATCTACACAATAATAAGTAATGGTACACAATGTGTACTACAGTGTATTCTACACACATATATGTATATACTATATATTATATTAATATTTCATAATTTCATTATGTAAATTCGCATAATAATTGTATATACAATTACGAAATAAACTACATTATATAAACGGCCTAGTTTACCGAATAGGTAGTTGTATATCACTGACTACCGCAGATATATAACAATTATACTATTAATATAATTATGGTATAATAATTAATGTGTAATAGGGTAATATTATTAATAATAATAATAATAATAATATAATAATTCGTTATTAAATATCATAATTGACACGTATAATTAATAACTAACCCGTGTTTATAAAATAGATGACCCCCGAAGTAGGCCGCCATGATGAATAAGTTCAAAACTAGTACCTGTAGAAAAGTGGTTCTGAAGATGTATATACGCATTACTTTAATGGCGAATTAATCACAGGGTGGGTAATGTATTGCGACCGTGTGGGTTTTCTATAGTATACCAACTGTGTCAGTATTCTAATTTTAATAAGGTGAATTTACGTTGTAATTTATAAATGGGCGTATGTATAGGCGTATATAGGCGTGGTGATATATACAAGAGTGGTGATATATTTACTAATTGATTATATAACCATTTATTATAAATGTTGTAAATAAAAACTAAATTAAACTATTAAATCAATGGTGTATACGAGATAAGACCGGCCAATAAAAATTAACCAAATGACCTATATTTAAAAAACTAGACCGCAATCCTTTGACTTAAACTGTCAATCAAAATACCGTATAATAAAATACGAAAATAATTTATAAATACGAACTATTGTAATACGAATTGGGATTATACACATATTCATACACGTTTATTATAATTCGTATATACAATTACATGGATATATATTATTGGATTGTAGAAGCTATATAATATAGTATATTTGTATGAACATATGTGTGTTTATACTGTAAATAGGAACACATATTATGGGAACCAACGTCGTCATGCTTCACTTCACTCGTTGTAATATATTTATACTTTCTCGATTAATTTATTTGTATATAAATTAATATATCGCTAAATACTCACAGATAATATATAAGTGTATTTATTTAATTTACCCCTAGCTATATCTCTGATCTAATTAAAAAACGTACTATATTATCTTCTCTTCGTTACCAAAATGCTCCTCTACTTATCTCCCAGAACTCTAGTAAAACTTCCCTAAATTCTAGAGCTTTTAAAAATTCCGGTCCAACTCTATGGAATTCCCTCCCTCCTACCATTCGTTCTATTAGATCCCACAAAAGATTTATAAATCTTACTTCTTCTTTTCTCTCTACCCATAATCATTAAATCATCCAACTTATTATTTGTATCCGTGTTATATTAAATTTATATCATTATTAAATTGTTATTGTATTATTATTATCTTATTATTATATAACACTATACTATATCAATGCAGTCTGTAGTATATACAACTACACCATATCAATGCAGACTGTAGTATATAATAGTCAATAAATTAATATTCTATATAGAATATGTATGTGTTATAAATTATAACTTATAATATCCCAAGCAATCAGTCTATTGTTTACAGTTTTTTATTTTATTGATTTTCTTTAGGAATTAAATATATTAAAATAGATTTCAATTAATTATTATGCAATCTGGTATAGAGATAGGAATTATTATTTTATGATTTAATATTTGTATTTTATATTTATATTAGATTCTCTCTCTAGAACTCATATATCATTTATCCATTCATTACTCTAATTCTACGTCTTCTCCTTAATATTTAAAAATTATACCACCTATCTACATTGCTTTAATTAACCTATTAATATCATATATCCAATACATATCAATCACTAACTATGCAATGTCTATATATATATATAATCTAGGGATAAGGATTATTATTTTATATAAAATATAATCATATGATTTAAAATATGATTAAATCAAATGATTTAATATTTAATGTGTTAATATTTGTATTTTGTATTTGTATTTGATATATATTTGTATAAAAATGTAATAAATATTTGTATTTGTATTTGTATTTGATAAAGTGTATTTGACCCCAACCCTGGTGATCATCTGCACTTGTGGTCAGACTTAATAATGTGAAACCATTCGATTCCGAATATTACGGCTTACATTTATTTTTCGATATATACATAACGAGTCTCAGTGGGGCTGAATATCTTAGATGCGAAGGTGATGGGGATTTCGTCTTGTTGGATGGATGTAGGAGGATGGCGTCAAAGTAATTGTATGAAGCGTCTACTTGAATTGTTATCTTCTTCTTTGTCGCATAATATGATAGAGTAGTATATTTATTCTTCCATGTTATTGAATATATTAGGTATTCGACATCTTTTTTAAGAAGTTAACATAGAAGTATCGTAAGGTGTGACAGGTCTTTATTAAAGGGACACATGTAGTTCGCGATAACTATGAATTATAATTCATAGGTATCGCGTAATAATTATGATAATGATAATTATCAATGGCTTGCGGAGAATCTTGTGAGGTTATCTGTTGAATTAACTTCTCACACTTGGGGTCGGTATGTACGCCATCATTGTTGAAGAGGAGATCATTAGTCATATATATATATATATATATGCATGGATATTTGTGTATACATATAATATATTATATCAAATTATTATATATATATATAAATTGTTGTTATGTATTAATCACTGTCTAAGTTGTGTAATACTAATATATTACACTGTTAAGTTGTGTGTATATATGGGAGTAAAATGTCAAGGCTTATTTACGTTAATTGGTTAGACTTATTCTTCAAGAGATTATATATAGCGGACCACCGCAGATGTCTGAGCGTGGGGCAGTAATGCGAGACGGCAGAAACGTACATTGTACGTGCGTCGTGATACCAGGCACTAGGCGTATATGCGCTGATATTCTGTAGATGTACAATATCGACGCATATATATAAATAAAATATATAACATACCCTCTTCTCCCTATTGGTTATCGAAGAGGGGTTGGGGTCATTCCCTCTTCTCACGTATGGATGAAGGATATCATGTTGGAGGTGGCCATGGGGATGGCAATACATGCATTGTGTATGGTGCTGTATGGCATCACGGATGGTGGGGGTGATGATGAGGGGGTCACGGATATTGTGGGTGAGATCGAGAGGGTCACGGGTGACGTTGAGAACATATCGGGTATTATGTGTGATGTCGGATGCGTCACAGATGTCGTGGGTGACAGCGGGGGCGTAGCGAATATGTACCTGATATAGTGGGCAAGGGCGAAAGCGTACCGGATGTCGCGGGTAGTGGCTGGGGCGTCACGGAGGTCATGAGTGACGGCGAGGGTGTACAGGATATCATACCGGATGTAGTGGGCAATGGCGAGGACGTAAATAAAATGTTAAATAACATTTTCAGCTCGTCTAGCCGATCTTCATTGTGCCAATCAAAGGAAGGAGTTGGTGTAGGGTTCATGATTGTTTATAGTCATTGGGCGTGGGGGTAGATGTTTCCTAACGTTCTCTCACTGGTTGACGTGGCAGGATGATATTCATTGGACGTGAGGTTGGACGCTTATTGATGTTACGTCAAGGCTTATGTACGTTTATTGGTTATACTTATTCTTCAAGTGATTATACATAGCGGCGGTCCGCTATATATACACAGCCGTCTTCGCGTGGGGGGGGGGGGTCATGCGAGATGGTAGGAATGTACGTGCATTATGATACCAGGCACTATGCGTATATTCGCTGATATCACGTAGATGTACAATATCGTCGCATATAAATAAATACAATATATAACAATAAGTACAAGGCATTACCTGTTAATATTTAATACATTCAATAATATAATAATCTAAAAATGTTGTTAATATATATGTTATTACATATAAAGGTTAATATATATATAGGATGATACGGATGGTAGGTAAAAATTAAATGGCAACATTACGTGGCGCTATTATTTATATTATATATTATAACAGCACAAGGCGTGCTTGTTAAAAAAACGGAAGAATAAAACTAAACAAAATAAATCAAACAACCCACAAATATCAATACGCAAATAGGATGGTACTCGTATGTGTAAATATCATATATATATATTAATACGAATGGTTTATAAATATATTTTTCAAAAGGAATTATTCCATATATACATGTTTCTCATTAAGATTTTATTTTCAGTTTTAGTGGTACATTATACGCTCTTAGAGCGTATAATGAATTAGAGTGACATACACCTTGGCCACATTTGTGACATTTGATATTTATAGTTATTTAATGTTTGCCTAACGTCCGTATTCCCATGTATATAATATATATATAGTGGAAGTATATAGTAGTAATTATATTAAAAATGTAAATAAATATAAGGTTGTATACAAATTAAAAAAAGTATGACAATTTTGTATATCTTATTTAATAAGTTATTATATATTATAAATTATAATTTATAATATAATATATATTATATAATATACCTGGTACTAGGTTAAATATCGTGATTGTTTTAATACTCTATGATATAGTCTATTATAGGAATTATCTTAAAGCAGGCCGCCGATTGTTATTATAATAATGTCAGAGTTCATTATAATGCAGCTAAAAAATACAGAAAAATAAAACAAAACCAAATAAATTAAACAACCCCAAAATAAAAATTGAACTCTATAATAATAATGAACAATATAATAATAATAATCGGCGGCCTTCTTTGATATTAACGTATCAGACTATATGATAGACTATATCACTGATAGAGTCTATGTCCGTAACATGTTTATTCGAATTATTTAAATTACACGAGTATTCTTATAATATTATATTAATTATATAATGACATGAATACTATATATTTATGTAATTACTAATTCGTATAATGAAGTATGTGGGCTTTTAGTGTGTTGATTATTTTTAAACTATATTTTGACTATAATCATTATAATAATAATTATTATAATAATATAATAATGATTATAATAATAATTATAATAATAATTATAATAATCCTATTATGCAATGTTATATTTAATTAGTATATTGAATATAACTATCCATATACAGTTTACAATAACAACTAATAGTATGTGTACTATTAGAAACTACTATTGGTAAAACCCAATTCAATTAAATTAATTATTAATAGAATATTTAAAAATGTTACCTGGTAAAATTTAAAATCTTACATTTTTTTTCTTACACGATAAATTACTTAATAAATTACTTAATACATATGATTATGAATGTATATAATTATATATTTAATTCACAATTACAAATTATTCTATATATTTAAATAGTAAGTATATATTTAACAATCTTAATATATATTTTAAAATTATTAAATTTTAAATATTAAATTGATAAAAATACTTGTATTACCTTAGTATTTATATTTTAATACACATGATTATGGATATATATAATTATATATTGAATACACAATTAAACATTATTCTATTTAAATATTAAGTATATATTTAATAATAATCTTAATATATATTTTAAGATTATTAAATTTTAAATATTAAATTTTAAATTAATAAAAATACTTGTATTACCTTAGTATTTATGAATCATTCCATTTATTATTTCAAAATATAATAAAAATAAATAATAAATTAATTAAAATGTATATTTTTTATTAATATAATATTTTATTTATTTATTTTATATATATGATCCATATGTAATATAAAGTCTAAATCCATCAATTCCCTATAGCCATATATCCAACAATACTACGTATTTCATTGAAAATGGTGTATCTACTAAACAGTTATTTTTATGGATCCAATATATATAGAGTGAAAATTCAATCATTATTTAAACTTACCCATTCTATTGATTTTTAAATTATTAATAAATAATATACAACTTTATTTCCTATATATTAATTATATAATTTTATTATAAGTCAAATTTATACCAAAAGTGATACATTATTGCCCTAAACTATTTGGTGGACACGAAATTGTCCTCCAAATAATCATGTCTACCAAATGATTAATATTATGCAAGAAATGTCAACCAAATCTGGTATGTTCATATATATATATATATATATATATATATATTATTATTATTATATATATATATATTATTTTAATATATTTAAAAAATGTATTCTTCTAAATAAATTAATAATATTAATATTAATCTGTAATGTTATTATGTTATTATATCTAATAGCCGTTCCCCTATCTGCAACCTGGGGATCCGGTGGATTGGAGTTATCATCACCACCTCACATTATCAATTTTCAGATATAGATGGAGACATGTGGGCCTAGGGTCCTACGGAAACTAGGCTCTCCATACCAAGGATACACTATCACGATTATACATTCAATTAATGTTATGTTGTAATCTATACAATGTTATGTAATTGGATTGAAAACAGTGATATATTTTTATATAATACTTATATGATACATTAATGTTAATGCATTCGTGTCAATCGCTGAGATGACCTCCGGTGTCATATTTCTGTATTTATAACTTTATTTTTCTAATTCACATAAAAACCATATATATATATATGGGGTATATGAGTCAGTGGAAAAGCCAAAACTTAGTAAGCCAGAGTCCAGGCAAGTCGACTCCAGGCAGTTATTGTTTTTCACTTGTATTTATCAAGAACTTAATAAACAACAAATAAAAACACACGGACAAATATTTACTATTTGTATTGTATTATCCGGGGTTATTGATAAGTCCGTACAGTAATTTATAACATGTACAAGTATATGTCTTCTTGATGGGTCCATTTGTATACGTTATTTGTATTGTATTCAATATATATATATATCTATTATATAAAAGAAAGTCTATTTAATTATATATATATATGTGTGTGTGTGTGTGTGTATCTGGTGAGGTAACTCGAGAACCGGGGTACGTCGCGAAAATATTTTATACCCGATCTTAATAAATTTGCAACAGTATGGTCTTGGTCCGGAAAATTTTTTGAATTTTATACCGCGTACCCCAGAAAAACCTGAAAAATTGACTTTTTGCCATTAAAATGATTTTTTGTCGTCCAAAATCTTCGGCGTCGCTTTTTTGAAATATTTTTTTTACATTTTTTCGAAGTATTTTTTTGAAATTTTTTTGAATTTTTTTTTGAAAATTTTGAAATATTTTTAAAATTTTTTGAAATATTCTTGAAATTTTTTGAAATATTTTTGAAATTTTTTTGAAATATTTGAAATTATTTTTAACATTTTTTTGAATATTTTTTAAAATGTTTTGATATATTTTTAAATATTTTTAGTAATATGTTTAAACAATTTCTTAAAATATTTTTAAACATTTTTTTGAAATATTTGTAAACATTTTTTTTAAATTTTTTTAAAATATATTTTGTAATATTATTTATATTTTTTTGTATTTTTAAAAGATATTATTTGAAATAATTTTTTATATTTTTCAACTAATCGTTGAAATATTATTATTTTAAGATATAATTAAAATATTATAATTATATAATAATTATATAAATATTATAAGATAGAAATATTATAAGATATATATAATAATTATATAAATATTATAAGATAGAAATATTATAAGATATAAATATTATACTTTTTAAAATATTTGTAGAACATTTATAAAAAATATATTTTGCAATATTTGGAAATATTTGTTATATACTAGCAATACAGAATCAGGAATAGCTATAATAAATAAATAATATATAGGAAAACAATCAAAAATCGATCAACGCAGGGTGCGGTTTGGGTTTTCTAAATGTATTAAGTAATATTTTGTAATATTGGAAATATGTGTTGTATTTTTTTTTTAATTTTTTTTTAATATTTTTGAAATATTTTTCCACTAATTTTTGAGATATTAAAAACGATTATTTGTTTAAATTTGTTTGAATTTTAGCACAAATTTATGTTATTATATATGAAAGGCAGTATCATGAATACTTACTATTCATTGAATAGCCATAATTAATAAATAATAGATAGACAAACTATCAAACAACGAGTAAAGCAAAGTTGGGTACGGCAAGAAATTCCAAATCAGGAATAGTTATAATTAATAAATGATTGATACGCAAATAATAAAAAACGAGCAACGCCGATTTGGAACGGTTTGATTTCAACATATTTTGGAATATTTTAAATATTTGTTTTATTTTTTGAAATATTAAAAAAAATATGTTTCTACATTTGTTTGTATTTTAGATAAACTTTATTTAATTGTATATATTAGAAATGTAGAATCAGGAATATCTCTTATTAATAAATAATAAATAGGCAAACACTCAAAAACCGATAAATGTCGAGTCGGGTACTGTTTGGATTTGGGTTTAGGTTTGAGTTTTCAACATTTTTTTAAAGCATATTTTGTATTATTTTAAATATTTTTTGTATTTTTACAAAATATTTTACGAATAAATCTTAAAAACGAACAACTCTAGATCTACATCGAATATAGTTAGAATTGTTAAATATTAGTTAAAAACAAAATTAAAGATTAGCTATGCATAATTAGGAATATCTTTAATTAATAATTGATAGGCAAATAATCAAAAATCGAGAAATGTCGGGTTGGGTAGGGCAAGCAATTTAAAATCAAGAATAGTTATATTTAATTATATGAATAGTTATAATTAATAAATAATAGATAAACGAGTAAAGCAGAGTTGGGTACGGCAAGAAATTCCAAATCAGGAATAGTTATAATTAATAAATGATAGATAAGCAAATAATAAAAAACCGAGTCGATTTGTAACGGTTTGGGTTTAGATTTTCAACATATTTTGTAATATTTGAAATATTTGTTGTATTATATTTTATTATATTATATTTTTTGAAATATTTTTCCACGAATTTTTTAAATATTAAAATATATTTTCTACATTTGTTTGTATGTCAGCTAACATTTATTTTATTGTATATAAATAATAGTTAGGAAAAAATTAAATATAAATATTTAGTAATGCAGAATAAGTAATAGCTATAATTAATAAATAATAATTGGTAAACAATCAAAAACCGAGCAACGCCGGGTCGGGTACGGCTAGTCTATTATATAAAAGAAAGTCTATTTAATTATATATATATATATATGTGTGTGTGTGTGTGTGTATCTGGTGAGGTAACTCGAGAACCGGGGTACGTCGCGAAAATATTTTATACCCGATCTTAATAAATTTGCAACAGTATGGTCTTGGTCCGGAAAATTTTTTGAATATTATACCGCGTACCCCAGAAAAACCTGAAAAATTGACTTTTTGCCATTAAAATGATTTTTTGTCATCCAAAATCTTCGGCGTCGCATTTTTGAAATATTTTTTTTACATTTTTTCGAACTATTTTTTTGAATTTTTTTTGATTTTTTTTTGAAATTTTTGGAAATTTTGGAAATTTTTTGAAATATTTTTGAAATATTTTTGACATTTTTTGAAATATTTTTGAAGTTTTTTTAAAATATTTTTAAACATTTTTTTGAAATTTTTTTAAAATATATTTTGTAATATTATTTATATTTTTTGTATTTTAAAAAATATTATTTGAAATAATTTTTTATATTTTTCAACTATTCGTTGAAATATTATTATTTTAAGATATAATTAAAATATTATAATTATATAATAAATATATAAATATTATAAGATATAATAATATACTTTTTAAAATATTTGTAGAACATTTATAAAAAATATATTTTGTAATATTTGGAAATATTTGTTGTATACTAGGAATACAGAATCAGGAATAGCTATAATTAATAAATAATAGATAGGCAAACAATCAAAAATCGATCAACGCAGGGTGCGGTTTGGGTTTTCGATATTTATTAAGTACTATTTTGTAATATTGGAAATATGTGTTGTATTTTTTTAAATATTATTTGAAATATTTTTGAAATATTTTTCCACTAATTTTTGAGATATTAATATTTGTATAAATTTGTTTGAATTTTAGCAACAATTTATGTTATTGTATATGAAAAGCAGAATCATGAATAGCCATAAATAATAAATAATAGATAGGTAAGCTATCAAACAACGAGTAAAGCAAAGTTGGGTACGGCAAGAAATTCCAAATCATGAATAGTTATAATTAATAAATGATAGATAGGAAAATAATAAAAAACCGAGCAACGCCGATTTGGAACTGTTTGGGTTTAGGTTTTCAACATATTTTGGAATATTTGAAATATCTGTTGTATTTTTTGAAATATTTTTTATCTAATTTTTTAAATATTAAAAAAAATATGTTTCTACATATGTTTAATTTTATTTAATTGTATATACTAGAAATGTAGGATCAGGAATAGCTCTAATTAATAAATAATAAATAGGCAAACAATCAAAAACCGATAAATGTCGAGTCGAGTACTGTTTGGATTTGGGTTTAGGTTTGAGTTTTCGACATTTTTTTAAAACATATTTTGTAATATTTTAAATATTTTTTGTATTTGTTAGCAATTATATATTTTAGAATAATCAGGAATAGCTATAATTAATAAAAATAAATAGTCAAACAATCAAAAACCTAGCAACGCCGGGTAGGGTATGACTGCTAATATGTTGAAATATTTTTTATATTTAAAAAATATTTTTAGACACTTTTTAAAAATATATTTTATAATATTTTAAAGTATTTTTGTATTTTTGTATTTTTACAAAATATTTTACGAATAAGTCTTAAAAAGAACAACGCTAGATCTACATCGGATACAGTTAGATTTATTAAATATTAGTTAGAAGACAACAATTAAAGAATAGCTATGCATAATTAGGAATAACTATAATTAATAATTGATAGGCAAATAATAAAAAAACGAGCAACGTCGGGTTGGGTTCGGCAAACAATTCTAAATCAGGAATAGTTATAATTAATAAAGTATAGATAGGCATATAATTAAAAACCGATCAACGCCGTTTTGGGACGGTTTGGGTTTGGGTTTTCAACATATTTTGTAATATTTGAATTATTTGTTGTATTTTTTAAAATATTTTTTGAAATATTTGTTCACTAATTTTTTAAATATTATAAACAATATTTTTCTATATTTGTTTGTATTTTAAATAAACTTTATTTAATTGTATATACTAGAAATATAGAATCAGAAATTGCCCTAATTAATAAATAATAAATAATAGATAGGCAAACAAACAAAAACCAAGAAATGCCGGGTCGGGTATGGTTTGTTTTTAAAACATATTTTGTAATATTTTATATATTTTTTTGCAATTTTTAGCAATTATATATTTTAGAATAATCAGGAATAGCTATAATTAATAAAAAAAATTAATAGGCATTAAAAATCAGGTATGGCTACTAATATGTTGAAATATTTTTTATATTTCTTAAAATATTTTTAGACACTTTTTAAAAATATATTTTGTAATATTTTAAATTATTATTTGTAATCTTACCAAATATTTTACAAATAATCTTAAAAACGAACAACGCTGAGTCTACATCGGATACAGTTAGAATTAGTAAATATTAGTTAGAAGAAAACAATTAAATATTAGCTAAGTATAATCAGGAATAGCTACAATTAATAGGCAAATAATCAAAAACCTAGCAACGCAGGGTAGTGTACGGTTTTTGTTTGGGTTTAGGTTTGGGTTTTAGACATTTTTTTAAAACATATTTTTTAATATTTGAAATATTTGTTGTATTTTTTAACATATTATTTGAAAATGTTTTCTACTTTGTTTTGTATGTCAGCTAACATTTATTTTATTATATATATATCAATTAAGAATCAGGAATAGCTATAATTAATATATAATATATAGGAAAATAATCAAAACCGAGCAACGCCGGGTCGGGTACGGCTAGTATATATATATATATATATATATATATATGCAGCAGACTAACGTCTTATATATTTGTAATGTAGTTGTTTTTAAGTTTATATTATATATGTTTAATTAGTTATTTTGTTGTTGTGTATTATGTAATACTTATAAATATCGATTTCGTATATATTGATTTTTGTGATTTTAGTTAATTTTATTTAGTTTATTACATATGTTTAGTTAGTTATTATTTGTTTTTTGTTATGGAATAATTATAAAAGCATAAATGTTGATTTCATGTATATTGATTTTTGTGTTTTTTTATTTAGTGTTATTTAGTTTATTTATAATATAATTGGTTGGACCAATGAACTGTCACGTAGTAATAATATAATCTGAATTATATTAGATTTTACGTATTATTTTATTTTTGATTATACCTTAGCATGTGGAGGTTGGTATAAAGTTACATTGTAATATTCTATATTGTAATTTTGTAAATATGTTAAACAGTATTAGTGTATGGATTTTGTTTTAATTGAACAATTAAGAACTATTTAAATACAACGGTCCTCTATCATTTTGAGTGGTGTAATATAACCAATTCGATATAACCAATATAACCAATATAACCAATTCAATAACCAATCTCATTATTACATTTATATATATATATATATATATATATATATAAATATATATAAATATACATGTGCAATTTAAATAAATAAATATATGAATATATGTGTATACATAAATAATTAACTATTTACCTACTTCATAGGGATCGTATTATCATCTTTGATAATTATATAACTATTAAGCTATATCGTAGCCGTATGACAATGCATTTACTGATTATGTTATCTGATCTTCTCGTATTTTTTTCATTCTAACAATACTTTTGTATACGCCTATATGATTATTCTTTAATAATATCGTCTGACTGAACTATATCGGTGGTGTGATTACAAAAATTCATTTCACCAATGTAAAAACGACATTATTATGTATTCGTTAAATCATCATATATTATATATATCTTTGATGTATAAATAGGATGACAATGAATATTATAGTTTCTAAATATCTGAGGATCAGACTAATATTTCTAACCTGTTTAGAATGAATGTACTATGTACATTTAAATAGACTACTAGATATAATAGTATACCTATTGTTATTTATATGCATTTTAATTATTCATGTAAATAACTATTAAAGCAATCAATTCTTGATATAGAGTAGAGTAGAATATATTTATTAATCACTACAGTTTAAATAGTTTTCATCTTTTATTTGCAATTGAACGTTCTTTTCTTTTCTTACCTGACTTCAAATTAAGATCTTAGTCTTTTCTACATGTTTGTCGTTTTTATAATTTTTTAATTTATTTTAATTTAATATTTTATAGATAACTAATTGATACATAGTAAACATAATATATTAATTCCTCATATCTATATCGTACTCTATATATTACCCTCTCTCTCTTCGATATCTATTACCTCTATATTACCTCTCTCTCTCTCTTCTCATTCACTTTATCTTTCTATGTCTTTTCTCTCTCTTATATACATTATATATTATACAAATAACAAACTTTATATGTAACGTTAAATTGTGTTCACGATGGGGCCTCTTAATCACCTATCACCCAGCTGCCCTATATATGAACTTCCCTTCCAATAGGAACAATACCACCCTGCATAATTACTACATCACCCCTACTAGAATAATACCATCATAATTAATTAATTAACCTATTAATCCTACGTAACTATAACGACTCCCACTGCTATAGTAAAAGCCTGATTAACTATCGTCACGCTTCAGAGAACAATACATCATCATTAATTACTTAACTTAGACCCTAAGTAACCCTGACCAACTATCACAGGAACGGCCTTCTGCACTACCGTAACGCATCATTGAACGCTACACCGCCGCCTCCTATGATGGTGTTGTTCACCACTAGCCCCGAACATTACCGTCACGCCAACACATATACCAACATGTGGCGGATTAACGGGGGTCTCCCCAATATCACGTGGGTGTACTACTACAGTAAGGACACGAATCAGTCGTGGATGTTAGTGCGGGCGACCAAACGCACGCGAACACCGAATACCGATCTCGCATATTAATGCGATAATGCGCAGTACCTCTGGTATGCGTTGAGGTGCTTGATGACCCCGTAGTTGTTTAACATTGTTCGGTACATTGTTAACATGTCTACTTTATACGTATGTCTATTTTTATGGTGTCTACTTTAGTCATATATACGACAATATAGGCAAATGCCTATCGTTGGAGGAACCGAACCGATTTGCGAATTTGCGATCACTGATTTGAAATTGATTACATCACTACTATGAATTACGGTCGTTCTCGTGTTACGTAATACATATACATCGCGTGGGTTATGCACTACATCTATAAAGTAGGCGTGGCCTATCATATTAGTAATCATGGTGTGCGAATAATAATAGCGCTATTTTATAGATCAAGCATGTTAAGGGGTCACATCCCATTACAAGATGTTCCGGTAACTTGCCGATAATATTTTAACTTTAAAACAATTTTCTACCAAGTTGTAATGGGATACCCCCTTAAAGTTAATACAATTATTATATTTCATGAAATTGCCTGCAGGCAATTATGTATTAATCAATGTGTAGTGTGATATGACCCCTTTAGATCTTTCAAGCGAATGTTTGTAAATGCGTGTTATTCGAGCGAATTTCGTGAGAGTGTCCTCAGATTAAGACATATCTCAATACGAACGAGATTTCAATCTAATCACCCCCTCCCACCCCAGAGACCGCACGAAATCGCACGGTTGGCAGACCTACGAGGTACCACGGCAGAACGTCGAGGGAGTTCCGGTGCTGCGGTCTATGTTCATGCACGCCAGAAATACTTTCTCGACCGCCTACTATCTGGGCTACGTTAACTCCGATGTGGTATTCGATAGGAGACTCGTGTACACCATAACGACTCTACAAAATATCGACCAGGTTTATATATTATTGAATGCATTGGTTTATTTAAAACACCGAATATAACGAAAGCCCTCACTGGGGTATAGCATAATCTAACATAACATAACGTGTGTATAACATAATATAACGAAAAATAAATATAAATAAACGAGTTGATTTTAAGATTAGTAGTTAATAATATATAAATAAATCATATCCTAATACAAAGGTATTATATAGAGTTAAAGTGATTATTTAATTTAATATTAAAACAATACGAAGATTATTTCTTGCGTAGATCGTATGGTATAATATTTCATGTACGAAGAACAACGGATGAGAAGCCACGATAATTGAAAGAATTTCGAGTAGTACCTAATTCTAACATAATAGCTTCCGATGTTCTGATATGTCTCAATATCACTCGACGTTTTATAAGATTGTTAATATATCCAGGCTTACCTCTTAATAATGTTGTTATGCTAAGCATAGTAAACGGTGCTTGAATCGCTTTCTAAATGAAATCCACTTAAATAAAATCAAGGGGATGACGGATGGATAGTAAAACAATGTGATTTAATAGGAGCCAGTGAATTAAGGGAAGACGAGAAACTATACACTATATACTATGGTATATAGTATATACATTTATACTATATTGTACTATATTATTGTCAATCTAGTGGGATTTGATATTATACTATATATAAAATAAATAATATATATTTATACGTTTTTATCTTAAAGGGCTTCAGAATAATATTGCATATTTTCTAATATTGTCCCCCATTATACTATACAGCGTTAATTATAAGTGTATATGGTACACACACGTTCCTATACTTCCCCGGTATAAATCATCACTAATATATTTATATATATTAATCTGTTAACCTGTGCCGTCGAGTCGTATCCGACACCTGGCGACATCGATGATAGCAGCTCTCCAACTCTTCCTTAATCTTGAGGCTCGAATCATGTTGAAGATAGTTCCATATAGGTTTTTCTTTATGCTATCCAGCCATCTTTGCTGTGGTTTCCCTCTGCTTCTATAACTCCCATTCTTCCTACCATCTCTTCATATTCCATTCCGGTTGCTCTTATAACATGGCCAAAGTAAAATATGAATCCTTTACTATCCTTAGCTCAACGTCCATTCTAGTTTTATATTATCAATAACCCATACATTTGTCTTTCTGTCGGTCCATGTTACTCTTAGCAGACGTTTCCAACACCACAATTCAAAAGCATCGATCATCTTTCTCTCAAGCTTTCTCATTGTCCACTATTCTGTTCTGTATAAGACTATAGGGAAAACTAAAGCTTTTAAAAGCCTAATCTTTATTCTGAGGGTAATTCCTCTATCTTTTCAGATTTTCGTTAGTCCCCCCATTGCATAACTGCCCATTGCTAACCATCTACGTATTTCCTTCTCACAGAATCCATCCTTGGTTATTAGAGATCCAAGAAAAATAATGTGTGATACTACTTCAATAGTTTTGCCATCTACTATCATTTCTCCTTGGTATTCAGTCTTCAGTCATCATTACTTTAGTTTTGCCTATATTCCCCCATCCCAATCTTCTAATGCCACTCTCATTATGTTTTCTGCATATATGTTAAAGAGTAAGGGGGATAAAATATATCCTTGTCTTACCCCTTTCCCTATATTTATAATATCAGTTTCACCGAATTCTGTTCTTATATGGCTTCTTGTTTCGTATAGAGCTTTCTCAGTAGGACTATTAGTTGAACTGGAACTCCCATTTCTTTGAGTATAACCCATAGTCTCTCATGATCTACGCAGTCAAAGGCCTTTTTATAGTCAATGAAACACATATACACATTCCTGTTGTTTTCTTTGGCTGTTTCCATCATACACCGCAAATTATCTATATGATCTCTTGTTCTTCTTCCTTTTCTAAAACCTGCTTGTTCATTATGTAGTTCTGGGATAAGGAATTGTTCTAATCTTTTCAGAATAATTCGAAGGAATATCTTGCTAGCATGAGAGATCAGAGCAATAGTTCGATAGTTACCACAGTCTTTCATATCTCCTTTCTTGTATATCGGGAGATAAACAGAATTCTTCCAATCTCTTGGCCATTACTTAGTCCTCCATATGTTATTGAAAAGAATTAACAATATTTGTATGGATGCATCTACACCTGCTTTCAGAAGCTATATAGGTATACCATCACATCCCGATGATTTCCGATTTGATATATGCTTGATAACGTCATTTACCATTGTCTCTAGTATATGAGGTTCATCTTCATATCTAGTTTCGGGGAAAGTATCAATGATTTTACGATCTCTCCTGTAAATACCTTCTGTGTATTGTTGCCATCTAATTTTTACTTCTCTTTCTTCAGTAGCGGTCTTTCCGGAACTTAGATTCATAACTCCGCATATAGCGGTGTATGATCCAGTTATATCTTTTATTTTCTTGTATAGATCTCTTTTTCTTCCCTTTATATTGTTTTCTTTTATTTTTCTGCTTTTCTCTCTTAAATTTATCATCTTATCATACCTTGCTTTTTTGTTGAAATTCTGCATTTAGTTTTTTATATTTTTCTATTTCACCTTTCCCTTTTTCCTCTCTTCTCTCATACGCTATTTTTATTGTTTCTTCGGTTAACAATTTTATAACTTTCCTCTTCATTACGTTTGGTATTTATTTCTCAGCCGTCTCTATCATAACATCACGTATATCAATCCATAAATCTTCAGGATGTGTGCCATCTACTTGTAGTATACTGAATATATTCTTGACTTCTGCAGTATATTTCTGAATAATGTTTTCTAAGTCATATTTTTGATTAGTCTTATTTCTTTTAGTTTGTTTGAGCTTTATCTTGACAATAGTTATTAACAAATTGTGATCAGTGCCACATTCTGATCCAGGGATAGTTGTTACTCCTATTTATAGAGATTTTCCATAGACCTGTACATAAGATATAATCAATTTGGTTTCTTGTAATTTTATCCGGTGACTTCCAAGTATATAGTCTTCTTGCATGTTGTTTGAATATTGTATTCTATTTCTATTTCGACTGCAGAAATCTACCATGGAAGCACTTCTTTCATTTCTAATCCCCAGTCCAAAACTACCAGTTACCCCAGCTGTATTTTGTTTACTCACTTTAGCATTCCAATCGCCAATGACTTACATGATGTCACCTTTTGGAGTTATATCGATTGCTTTTTGTAGGGCATCGTATATATTCCACCTTCACTTCATCTGATGTTGAAGTGGGAGCGTATACTTGTATAAATGTGAAATTTATAGGTTTACCTTGGATACGAATTATAATTATTCTGTCACTTATAGGATTGAACCCAATAACATATTAGTTTATTTTATTTTATTTTTTATTTTTTTTTCTGTGCATATGAATTTCTTTTCTTTCAATTTTAGGTTTACACTAAAATATACTGAATATATATCAGATTTTACTAGTCCTATCCCCATCCACTTCGTCTCACTTACTCATTAAATCTATCCCATTCCTTTCACTTTATCTTGTAATAATTTCTGTATTTTCATTATTCATTGTTCTGACATTCCATGTCGCTATACTTATATATTTTTTAAATTCTAGGTAGCTATTAATATCTATGTGTTTCAAGACGATTTTCTCAGAAACAATCCTTCCTTACGGATTTAAGATAGCTCTGTATGGACAAATGATCCTGAACAACCCATTTTCAAAGTATATTGTATAGGGTTCGACTGTTCAGAAACCATCAGTAATACCATACACAATACCCCAAATATAACCCCTATATATATCAATCTTTCATAATATATACCCTACCCGAACATATATTACACCGCTGATAATTAATACACCAACGTGTGTCCTCGATAGGAAATGGCCTTGAGAAAGGAAGGCAGACCTTATCGGTCGAGTTTATTCGTAGGAATCAGGCATAACTATAACATCACATATGACGAGACAACCGAGAGGGGTTATAAATAAATGTAATAATATAATAATATAATGATTATTATATATTAGTCATAGCTTAATACATTGTAGAGGATTTTATAGAGGTATATTATAGTATGTGAGTATGTGTATATGTATATATATATATATATATATATATATATATATATATATATATATTTATTTATTGAAATATCATATATAATAGTTAATAGATGGTTAATTATTTATGTATACACATATATTCATATATTTATTTATTTAAATTGCACATGTATATTTATATATATTTATATATATATATATATATATATATATATATATAAATGTAATAATGAGATTGGTTATTGAATTGGTTATATTGGTTATATTGGTTATATCGAATTGGTTATATTACACCACTCAAAATGATAGAGGACCGTTGTATTTAAATAGTTCTTAATTGTTCAATTAAAACAAAATCCATACACTAATACTGTTGAACATATTTACAAAATTACAATATAGAATATTACAATGTAACTTTATACCAACCTCCACATGCTAAGGTATAATCAAAAATAAAATAATACGTAAAATCTAATATAATTCAGATTATATTATTACTACGTGACAGTTCATTGGTCCAACCAATTATATTATAAATAAACTAAATAACACTAAATAAAAAAACACAAAAATCAATATACATGAAATCAACATTTATGCTTTTATAATTATTCCATAACAAAAAACAAATAATAACTAACTAAACATATGTAATAAACTAAATAAAATTAACTAAAATCACAAAAATCAATATATACGAAATCGATATTTATAAGTATTGCATAATACACAACAACAAAATAACTAATTAAACATATATAATATAAACTTAAAAACAACTACATTACAAATATATAAGACGTTAGTCTGCTGCATATATATATATATATATATATATATATATCGAATACAATACAAATAACGTATACAAATGGACCCATCAAGAAGACATATACTTGTACATGTTATAAATTACTGTACGGACTTATCAATAACCCCGGATAATACAATACAAATAGTAAATATTTGTCCGTGTGTTTTTATTTGTTGTTTATTAAGTTCTTGATAAATACAAGTGAAAAACAATAACTGCCAGGAGTCGACTTGCCTGGACTCTGGCTTACTAAGTTTTGGCTTTTCCACTGACTCATATACCCCATATATATATATATGGTTTTTATGTGAATTAGAAAAATAAAGTTATAAATACAGAAATATGACACCGGAGGTCATCTCAGCGATTGACACGAATGCATTAACATTAATGTATCATATAAGTATTATATAAAAATATATCACTGTTTTCAATCCAATTACATAACATTGTATAGATCACAACATAACATTAATTGAATGTATAATCGTGATAGTGTATCCTTGGTATGGAGAGCCTAGTTTCCGTAGGACCCTAGGCCCACATGTCTCCATCTATATCTGAAAATTGATAATGTGAGGTGGTGATGATAACTCCAATCCACCGGATCCCCAGGTTGCAGATAGGGGAACGGCTATTAGATATAATAACATAATAACATTACAGATTAATATTAATATTATTAATTTATTTAGAAGAATACATTTTTTAAATATATTAAAATAATATATATATATATATAATAATAATAATATATATATATATATATATATATATATATATATATATATATATATATATATATATGAACATACCAGATTTGGTTGACATTTCTTGCATAATATTAATCATTTGGTAGACATGATTATTTGGAGGACAATTTCGTGTCCACCAAATAGTTTAGGGCAATAATGTATCACTTTTGGTATAAATTTGACTTATAATAAAATTATATAATTAATATATAGGAAATAAAGTTGTATATTATTTATTAATAATTTAAAAATCAATAGAATGGGTAAGTTTAAATAATGATTGAATTTTCACTCTATATATATTGGATCCATAAAAATAACTGTTTAGTAGATACACCATTTTCAATGAAATACGTAGTATTGTTGGATATATGGCTATAGGGAATTGATGGATTTAGACTTTATATTACATATGGATCATATATACAAAATAAAAAAATAAAATATTATATTAATAAAAAATATACATTTTAATTAATTTATTATTTATTTTTATTATATTTTGAAATAATAAATGGAATGATTCATAAATACTAAGGTAATACAAGTATTTTTATTAATTTAAAATTTAATATTTAAAATTTAATAATCTTAAAATATATATTAAGATTATTATTAAATATATACTTAATATTTAAATAGAATAATGTTTAATTGTGTATTCAATATATAATTATATATATCCATAATCATGTGTATTAAAATATAAATACTAAGGTAATACAAGTATTTTTATCAATTTAATATTTAAAATTTAATAATTTTAAAATATATATTAAGATTGTTAAATATATACTTACTATTTAAATATATAGAATAATTTGTAATTGTGAATTAAATATATAATTATATACATTCATAATCATATGTATTAAGTAATTTATTAAGTAATTTATCGTGTAAGAAAAAAAATGTAAGATTTTAAATTTTACCAGGTAACATTTTTAAATATTCTATTAATAATTAATTTAATTGAATTGGGTTTTACCAATAGTAGTTTCTAATAGTACACATACTATTAGTTGTTATTGTAAACTGTATATGGATAGTTATATTCAATATACTAATTAAATATAACATTGCATAATAGGATTATTATAATTATTATTATAATTATTATTATAATCATTATTATATTATTATAATAATTATTATTATAATGATTATAGTCAAAATATAGTTTAAAAATAATCAACACACTAAAAGCCCACATACTTCATTATAAAAAAATGTAAGATTTTAAATTTTACCAGGTAACATTTTTAAATATTCTATTAATAATTAATTTAATTGAATTGGGTTTTACCAATAGTAGTTTCTAATAGTACACATACTATTAGTTGTTATTGTAAAATGTATATGGATAGTTATATTCAATATACTAATTGAATATAACATTGCATAATAGGATTATTATAATTATTATTATAATTATTATTATAATCATTATTATATTATTATAATAATTATTATTATAATGATTATAGTCAAAATATAGTTTAAAAATAATCAACACACTAAAAGCCCACATACTTCATTATACGAATTAGTAATTACATAAATATATAGTATTCATGTCATTATATAATTAATATAATATTATAAGAATACTCGTGTAATTTAAATAATTCGAATAAACATGTTACGGACATAGACTCTATCAGTGATATAGTCTATCATATAGTCTGATACGTTAATATCAAAGAAGGCCGCCGATTATTATTATTATATTGTTCATTATTATTATAGAGTTCAATTTTTATTTTGGGGTTGTTTAATTTATTTGGTTTTGTTTTATTTTTCTGTATTTTTTAGCTGCATTATAATGAACTCTGACATTATTATAATAACAATCGGCGGCCTGCTTTAAGATAATTCCTATAATAGACTATATCATAGAGTATTAAAACAATCACGATATTTAACCTAGTACCAGGTATATTATATAATATATATTATATTATAAATTATAATTTATAATATATAATAACTTATTAAATAAGATATACAAAATTGTCATACTTTTTTTAATTTGTATACAACCTTATATTTATTTACATTTTTAATATAATTACTACTATATACTTCCACTATATATATATTATATACATGGGAATACGGACGTTAGGCAAACATTAAATAACTATAAATATCAAATGTCACAAATGTGGCCAAGGTGTATGTCACTCTAATTCATTATACGCTCTAAGAGCGTATAATGTACCACTAAAACTGAAAATAAAATCTTAATGAGAAACATGTATATATGGAATAATTCCTTTTGAAAAATATATTTATAAACCATTCGTATTAATATATATATATGATATTTACACATACGAGTACCATCCTATTTGCGTATTGATATTTGTGGGTTGTTTGATTTATTTTGTTTAGTTTTATTCTTCCGTTTTTTTAACAAGCACGCCTTGTGCTGTTATAATATATAATATAAATAATAGCGCCACGTAATGTTGCCATTTAATTTTTACCTACCATCCGTATCATCCTATATATATATTAACCTTTATATGTAATAACATATATATTAACAACATTTTTAGATTATTATATTATTGAATGTATTAAATATTAACAGGTAATGCCTTGTACTTATTGTTATATATTGTATTTATTTATATGCGACGATATTGTACATCTACGTGATATCAGCGAATATACGCATAGTGCCTGGTATCATAATGCACGTACATTCCTACCATCTCGCATGACCCCCCCCCCCACGCGCAGACGGCTGTGTATATATAGCGGACCGCCGCTATGTATAATCACTTGAAGAATAAGTATAACCAATAAACGTACATAAGCCTTGACGTAACATCAATAAGCGTCCAACCTCACGTCCAATGAATATCATCCTGCCACGTCAACCAGTGAGAGAACGTTAGGAAACATCTACCCCCACGCCCAATGACTATAAACAATCATGAACCCTACACCAACTCCTTCCTTTGATTGGCACAATGAAGATCGGCTAGACGAGCTGAAAATGTTGTTTAACATTTTATTTACGTCCTCGCCATTGCCCACTACATCCGGTATGATATCCTGTACACCCTCGCCGTCACTCATGACCTCCGTGACGCCCCAGCCACTACCCACGACATCCGGTACGCTTTCGCCCTTGCCCACTATATCAGGTACATATTCGCTACGCCCCCGCTGTCACCCACGACATCTGTGACGCATCCGACATCACACATAATACCCGATATGTTCTCAACGTCACCCGTGACCCTCTCGATCTCACCCACAATATCCGTGACCCCCTCATCATCACCCCCACCATCCGTGATGCCATACAGCACCATACACAATGCATGTATTGCCATCCCCATGGCCACCTCCAACATGATATCCTTCATCCATACGTGAGAAGAGGGAATGACCCCAACCCCTCTTCGATAACCAATAGGGAGAAGAGGGTATGTTATATATTTTATTTATATATATGCGTCGATATTGTACATCTACAGAATATCAGCGCATATACGCCTAGTGCCTGGTATCACGACGCACGTACAATGTACGTTTCTGCCGTCTCGCATTACCGCCCCATGCTCAGACATCTGCGGTGGTCCGCTATATATAATCTCTTGAAGAATAAGTCTAACCAATTAACGTAAATAAGCCTTGACATTTTACTCCCATATATACACACAACTTAACAGTGTAATATATTAGTATTACACAACTTAGACAGTGATTAATACATAACAACAATTTATATATATATATATAATAATTTGATATAATATATTATATGTATACACAAATATCCATGCATATATATATATATATATATATGACTAATGATCTCCTCTTCAACAATGATGGCGTACATACCGACCCCAAGTGTGAGAAGTTAATTCAACAGATAACCTCACAAGATTCTCCGCAAGCCATTGATAATTATCATTATCATAATTATTACGCGATACCTATGAATTATAATTCATAGTTATCGCGAACTACATGTGTCCCTTTAATAAAGACCTGTCACACCTTACGATACTTCTATGTTAACTTCTTAAAAAAGATGTCGAATACCTAATATATTCAATAACATGGAAGAATAAATATACTACTCTATCATATTATGCGACAAAGAAGAAGATAACAATTCAAGTAGACGCTTCATACAATTACTTTGACGCCATCCTCCTACATCCATCCAACAAGACGAAATCCCCATCACCTTCGCATCTAAGATATTCAGCCCCGCTGAGACTCGTTATGTATATATCGAAAAATAAATGTAAGCCGTAATATTCGGAATCGAATGGTTTCACATTATTAAGTCTGACCACAAGTGCAGATGATCACCAGGGTTGGGGTCAAATACACTTTATCAAATACAAATACAAATACAAATATTTATTACATTTTTATACAAATATATATCAAATACAAATACAAAATACAAATATTAACACATTAAATATTAAATCATTTGATTTAATCATATTTTAAATCATATGATTATATTTTATATAAAATAATAATCCTTATCCCTAGATTATATATATATATAGACATTGCATAGTTAGTGATTGATATGTATTGGATATATGATATTAATAGGTTAATTAAAGCAATGTAGATAGGTGGTATAATTTTTAAATATTAAGGAGAAGACGTAGAATTAGAGTAATGAATGGATAAATGATATATGAGTTCTAGAGAGAGAATCTAATATAAATATAAAATACAAATATTAAATCATAAAATAATAATTCCTATCTCTATACCAGATTGCATAATAATTAATTGAAATCTATTTTAATATATTTAATTCCTAAAGAAAATCAATAAAATAAAAAACTGTAAACAATAGACTGATTGCTTGGGATATTATAAGTTATAATTTATAACACATACATATTCTATATAGAATATTAATTTATTTATATAGTATTCATAAAATTATTGTTCTATTATATTATTTGTATTATTTAATAAATGTATTCTTTAATATAAATGGTAAATATTTTGTTAATTTTTTTACATTCATAAATTAATTGTTTAAATTCTACATTCTATTAAATTATTAAATTAAAATATTTTTAAAAGTGTATTTGAAACTGTATTTGATCAAATACACGAAATACGACACTCAAATACAAATACATCACTGAATAATTATTCTAATCAAAATATAAATACGTATTTGACCCCACCCCTGATGATCACCCAGAAAAATTTCTTCACAGCACCAACCCGAGTCCAAAAAATGCTACTACGAGTGCAGCAGTAAGATTTCACGCTAATATTTTTAAAGCCAGGAATAGAGCTACGGATAGATTTTCACCTACCATCAGATGCCAGTGAACACATAGACCTTGATGTCCAGATAAGCCATTGATGTTTGGGACACAGAAGATAGAATATTTAAAATTAGAAACGGGAGACGAAACCCTTCAAGCCGTACTTTCTTCTGTATAAGTAACCTATATTGCCATATGACACACTGACGCACTCATGGCAATACCTAAGTATACATTTTGTCCACTATAACAATATCACGTACCTCATTATATTTGATTTTTATACTCAATTCCCATTCATACACACTATGCGTGCACCAGCGCAACCATTGTAGATCATCTAAAACATGGTATCCTAGACCGGTTACTTAGCGACAACGGAGGACTATATTCGTCACAAGAGTTCCGAATATTTGCATCCGAATGGGGATTCAACCACGTGACAAGCAGGCATACCACTTCCTAAGTAACGGCCTAGCCGAGGAACCATGCAGAGCTTGAGATGTCTGAGAACTTCCAGATGTCGAAACTTCTACTATGATCTAAACCAGTAATTATCGACACAAAGCCCCACCGAACTGCTCTACAGCCACAAGTTAGCAAACCCTTTACCTAGCACCTACCCCGTAGACTTGTCGAATGAGAATAAATTATCATCCAATATGTCAACCACACGACACTAGTAAAAAACAAGACTCATTGTACCTGTCCAACATAACACCCCTCACAAACATTCACCAGCGTGACCACATATCAAAGACATGGAAGCCAGCTATGAAACTTCGGAGTTACAACATCCGCAGTATGGATTGTTCTACCTTCGGGAGAAATCTATGAGATATCCGACTTACTTCCCCGTCGACGCCCTGTCAGGAGGTAGTACCAACACACCGAGATACATCAGAGAATCACTCAAGACCTCTTGCCCTACCCTCTACTCCACCGATACTCGGTTCAGATGTAGTTATTCCCCTCCGTAGTGTGTCATTACATTCTCATCCCAGGGATATCGCACTCACAACTAGTCCGTTGACACCCGGTCCTGATCTAGATAATCAAACCTCGTCAACCGTAGCGCTGCATTGATCTAACAATAATGTACGATCCCCACTTTTATTATTGACTTTTAGATATAAATGTATAAAGGGGGTGTTATATGCTTACATATATATATAACTACTTATTATTATAATCTATATATTTATATATATATATCCATGTGCCTTCTACACATATGTATTCCTACCAAAGATATATATATAATGTTAGCGCTCTAAATATAGATACCAAGCTATTATTTAATAGGAATTTATATTCGCCAAACTTATTATTGTAGCCTATAGACTGTGACACAGTCCGATACAGAATTATCTGTACATCTTATACACATCCCTAATTATTATATATATATATATATATAATGTCACATATTACGACATGGCTATTGTTCACAATAAATCTCAGCATTATTATCCTCTCCTTCTTTCAAATATAATATTGTGTATAAACTAATGGATTTATTATACTTAATAATCAGGAGCCGGTTACTCTGGAAATAAAATATTTCCTATCACTATCCAGAGACAATCTCTGGATAATTCTCAGTAAATCGGGTTGTTCTGGACAAAAATACATATATTACAGCAAACAAAATAGCCTAGGTTAGATAGAGGATGGGTTGTTCTGGGAATTTTTAGCTAATTTTATTCGCGTCGGACATTCGAGTAGCTCTCAAAATATATTTGTATAAAACTTGGACAATTTGATGGTACTTAGGATAAAAAATAGGTGTCCTTATTAAATTTATAATACATAGGATCAAATATTAAAATATGAAATATGGGTCCTATATAATCCTATACTATATAATATATAGTATATATATATATATTTATACATAATATAAAATATAATAATGAACACACTTAGTGTTTCGAAATAATTTCTAGTTCAATATATTTCATAATATATAATATTTTTAATAGATATGATAATAAAATATTAAATAATAATATTAATATTGAATGGAATTTTATTTGTTTTATGTTTTGTTTTATATATGATAAGTATGCTAATTATATAATGAATATGCTTTTTCTTGTAAAAGACTTTAAAATAATGTCTAGTAAATAGCCTAAATAGTGTAAATAGGGTAATTAGGGTAAATAGTAAATAGGTTAAATAGTATTATTATTTATATTAAAAAAATATATATTATAAAATAAAAAATATACCACCTGAGGGCATCGTAGCCAGACCTTCTGCATTGCATACAGCAATCTAACCACTATACTACCTATCGGATTTTATTAATTATGTATAATTACTAATAGTAGTATTAGTTTTGGTTTAATTATAAATATAATTAGAATAGAATTATTTTTCATATAAAATTGTACTTATTTTGTTATCATATCATACAAATAGTATTTATTATATCTAGAAACTATATAGATATCCTGTATAATTGTAATATTATAATTAATAGTATGCAACTGAATAACATAAATTGTATTAATATTTACTTTAAGTAATACTTATTATAATTATATAAACTTAGTTTAAAACTATTATAATTATATAAAATATTCAACAAATATTATTTCGATATTGAATTGATTATATAATTGTACTTATATTATAAACTATATGATAGTATAATTAATTAACCCAGGAAACAATTATAGCCTCATAATAATTTAATTATGTGATAATAGCATATATATAATAGCCTCGAATGTTTACATTGTGATGTAAATGTATATTTATTAAATAATAT
Organism: Osedax fenrisi; assembly: GCA_964019155.1. Classification (NCBI taxonomy): domain Eukaryota; kingdom Metazoa; phylum Annelida; class Polychaeta; order Sabellida; family Siboglinidae; genus Osedax; species Osedax fenrisi. Next base: position 18,329,063 of record OZ025244.1, on the reverse strand, counting down.
AATATTAAATATTTAATAATATTATATTATGCTGCTATTCATTTGTCATTCTATTATAATAATTATGGTGTTATTAAAAGTCTATTATGTAATTATTATGCTGCTATTAATTGCAAAATAGACTTATAAGAGCATGACAAATTAATATAAGCATAATTATTATGCTGCTATTATGATAATTTATCATCATGATAATCATGCTATTATAATAATTATGGTGCTATTAAAAGTCTATTATGCAATTATTATGCTGCTATTAATTGCTTAATAGACTTATAAGAGCATGACAAATTAATATAAGCATAATTATTATGCTGCTATTATGATAATAGACATTTAATTATCTATTGATTATACTTGAAATTAAATGGGCTTTCCGAAACTATATAGAACTATTATGTACATCCTTTAATAATCGAATTATAATTAAGTAATATTTAACTTAGGTACATAATTATATTTTGAATATTTGTAAACATTCAAAAATGAAATATGGATTAGGAATATAGAAATATTGCTGAGCTTGATCTCGGCTAAGATATGTTTACAAAATCCCAGAGTAACCCAATAATATCTATAAATAAGGTTTGTCCTTGTTGGGATTGTCTCTGGCCAATCTCAGAGCAACCAGCCCCTGGACCAGTTAATATGTGCCAACTTTCAACATAGCTTATTTTGAAAAGCCTTTCAAAATATTTTTGTAGGGTTATTTTGAGCATTTAAAAAAATTCAAATAAGTTGTTATTATTCATCATAATTTTCGATTTATATTATATAATTAATAACTATAATATTATATACTTAGTATAATACTATATATATAATAATAATCATACTATTATTTTTTATTCTTAGAATAATTCTATAATTTATCAATACTTTATTAAATTTGTGAAATATAATTATATTCTAATTCTATTTATAATTAAATCAAATCTAATACTACTATAAGTAATTATATATAATTAATAAAACTGGTTTGGTAGTATAGTGGTTAGATTGTTGTATGCAACGCAGAAGGTCTGGTTACGATGCCCTCAGGAGGTATATTTTTTAATATAAATAATAATAATTTTACTATTTACTAGAAATTATTGTAAAGCATATTCATTATATACTTAGCATACATATCATATATATAAAACAAATAAAATTCTATTAACTATTAATATTTTATATATGTAGGTGCAGATGTACCATAATCGAAGCTATTCTATCAATTCTTTTAATTAATTATATTTCCATAAATCTTCACAATTCGTACTTATAAAGTGAATCTGATTTTCTTCAATTATAATTATTTATTAATTAATTAATATTATATATATCTTGTTTCGAAAACAACTGTGTTCTTACTTTATGTGTAATAAACTAATATAAAACCATTTTCATTTCAGGTTAACAATGTTTTGATGATCAATTAATTATTTATTTTACATATCTATTTTGTATTAAATTCTCACTAAATCTGCATACAGATTCAATTTATTTTTTAATAATATTTCGTAACACTATACAAGACCATATTTTATACAATGCTACTTTTAAATATTTGTGGAAAATACATATTTTGCTCATTTTCAACATGTATATATTTTATTTAAATTAATAAACTTATATATTTCAATAAGTAATACTATATAGAAAATGTTTATTGATATGTGTTTAAAGGTACTATTCATTAGTTACATGTAAAATAACATCTTTTCAAAATGTATCAACTTATAATATTAAAGTTTTTGTAATAATTATTTAACAATCTTATTATAAATATTTATTTTAAATAATGATTAACAAATAAAATAAAAATGTATCACTAATTTACTACATATATATAGAAATAATAATTTATACTGTTCATTTATTATTATTGTGAAATTTAAAGAAAAAATATTCAATATGTAGTTAATGAGATATACAAAATAATTATTCTGACTAAATCAAGTTTAAAGTTTTTTTAAAATTAATTTTTACACTATATATAGTTACTAATGTATATATTATATTTATAAATGATATTAAAAATATAATTATACATATACAATTTATTTTAATTATATGTTTGCACATCCTGCAGCATATGAATTGTCTTGATGTTTCATCTTCTTCTTCACCTTTGTAGCATCCAAGCATCGTAATCTGTCTTGTTGTACTGCATATTCTGCAACCGATTATAATGAATATCCTAGCAATCCATCAAATGCAGATAAATAGGCCTGCATTCCAAAGTTAAATGTTCATACTGCCATTGTTACAGCAAATTGTTCTAGAATATTAAAATATAATTAATAAAATATAATACAACTTAATTCAACTTTTATACCTTTGAACATCGAGACTAAATCATATTATGAAAACTTTTCAACTTTTTTTACATATGGGGCTATATTTGCACTTGTTCAATAAAAAAATCTTTATTTTAATCCTGTATAATTATTTTTATATATTATAAATTTATATACCCAGATTTAATATATATATATATATAATATATGAACCTTCATATTTTGCTTTCTTGTAAACACAATAATCTCCACATAATTTCAAAGTCAATAACGTAGCCGGTGTAGTCAATAACTAGCAAATAAATTAATTAAATTCAATTGAATTCATATAATATATTCACTAAAGTATTTGAGCAAAAGTTATTTAAAAAATAAATATAAAAAAATAATCCATTGAATATGAAATTAATTATATTTATTATAATTTACTGATATTAAAAATAAAATACATGAAATTGGATTACGTAATAGAAATTGTAGACTTTAAATAGATATATAAAGTATGTAGTAGAAATTGTAAGTAAATAAAATAAAATATAGAGTATATACAAAAATTTTGCGAAGCAAAGATATAACACTCCCTATGCATGCAACGTAATTTAGTAATATCCCCTGCCGCTGCTAGCAGTAGTATCGAAATCACTGAAATAGATTTATGTTCGGCTCTGTTTGCATACAACAATGTTTTCATTGTTCTATTAAATTACATGCAATATAAATTAGCTTTTACTTACTAAATATATACTTATAGAATTTAAAACATACATATCATATTTGTTTGTTATATGTTAGTAATGAACACTTAGTTTTCATCATATAAATATTAATTTAAAGCATATTATTTAACATTTTAAAATTGTACAAACAACACATAGTTCCTAAAAGTAACCCGCTATAAGTGGCACTGGGGTATTTTGTATACAAATTCGAATTACACGATTTCGCGTAAGTATTATATCTTTCCTTCGGAAAATCTTTGGTATATATATATAGATATTACATGGTTAGTGATTGATATATATTGAATATATCAGATTTATAGGTTAATTAAAGCAATGTAGATAGGTGGGTGTATACGGTAAGGGAAGATTAGTTGTTTAAATAATTAAAATAATAGGTATATAAAATCCTGTAGAAGCAAGATTTATCATGGATAAAATTGAAGAAGTATAATGTAGATAGCGAGGAGTGGATTGGGAAAGCCGAAGAGTGAGTTAATTAAATTAATATATTATACACATTTTTCTTAAAGAATCAAATATAAATACAAATATTAACACATTAAATATTAAATCATAAAATAATAATCCCTATCTCTATACCAGATTGCATAATAATTAATTGAAATCTATTAATTAAAATTTATTTGATATCTAAAGAAAATCGATATGATAAAAAACTGTAAACAATATACTGGTTGCTTGGGATATAATAAGTTATAATTTATAACACTTATACATAAAATATAAATTAAATTCATATATATAGTTTTTATCAAATACGAAAATCAAATACAAATACATGCAATTACTGGAATGGAGGCTTATAGATTGTGAACGGAGATTAAGTGAGGTAGGTAATAGTTGGTGTAGAAACGAGATAGGATATCTACAATTAAATGTTACAGGTTACATGGAATATGTCATATGGCGATTTGAATATCATATGTATATAAATTTGAATTTTTATATAGATATTAAATAAATTGAACAATTTTTAATCAAAGCAAAATTTTATAAATATTAATCATTAATTTGATATTTTGAAATCGATAATATATAAATGTTACAAACTTTATCATATAGTCGATTTCTAGAATAGAATCCTGATCATTACTTTTATATATCAAAATATATTATTTGATAAATCCAGCTTTAATAATAAATTTCCTAAATCAATTCTATAAAGATTATATATTATTATAATAAAAAATAATGAATATATATTAAATAAAATTAATAAAGAAATAATACAGAATAATAAATAGAATAATACATTTGATTAGATATATAATTGAATATGATATTTTAATAACAAATAATGAATATACATATATTTAAAACAAATATATAAATAAACTTTTATTTTATATAAATACTAATAATGAATTACTAACATGTTTAAATAAAGGATCTTTTTTAATAATGTCTTGACCATCATGCATTTTAGTTATAATATTATTGAATTCTGGATCTTCATGATCTTTAGTGATTTAACTGGCATATCTTTAGAGTAATTTCTCTTTAATTTGATAATAAAAGTTCTTAAAATAAATTTACAACATTCTGTATTAATTTAATTGATTAAATAGGTAATTTATATAATTTAAAATACAAACCATTGCATAAGTTTGCTATCCTACATGTTCAATTAGTATGCCTTGAATACCGGCAGCAATCAAATTTGTATTATATTCCAACATCACTTTTGTTTTGACTCCAAAAAGACTTTTCTTAAATGTAATTATTCATCACCTGCAATTAATTATATATTTTTATCTTATATATTATATTCCATATTATTAAACATATTTAATATTTGTATGTACATGTTTGTACATAACAATATGTATTTGATACTACTGATTACAAAATAAATAAAATAATATTAAATTATTGAAAATAAATTAATAAATTTATAATAATATAAAAATACACCAATACCAATAAAATAAATACCATGTAAATAATTATTAATTAAAATATTATTATTTTCAATTACAAAATGTTAATAAATAAATATTATTGACATGTCTAAAATATAATATAATTTAAAAGATATTAACAAAGATTTGGCGAATCAAAGATATAACACTCGCTACCTACGCAACATGATTAGTATTCATACATCCCGCTTCTAGCAGCAGTATCGAAATCGATTTAGATTTGCCGCAATTTGCATACTACAATGTTTTCATTACTCTTATTAAATGACTTGCAATATAAATTAGCTTTTACTTGCCACATAGATATTTATAGGATTTAAAACCAACATATCCTATTTCTATATATTAGCAATAAACACTTAATAAAATAATAATTAAAAGCATATTATTTTTCATTTTAAAAGTGCATAGTTTGATACAAATTTATATTATAAACAACACATAGTTCCAAAAAATGACCTATATATGTGGTGATGTTGGTTTTTGTATACAAAATTTAATTACACGATTGAGTGTTCTATCTTTCATTAGAAAAATCTTTGATATTAATATGAAAAATTTTATTATCTAAAATTTGAATATTGGATGTTAAATAATTATATACAATTAGTTTATTAATTATATATTATTATTTGGTAACCAGTGTTCTCGTGCGAAGTGATTTCATGGGGAATAATATTATACGGATTGGTGATTTCGTGTGTAGTTTAAATTCTACTATTTATAAATAATTATTTATATATATTATCATTTCATACGAGATCATTCGCCACAAAATTACTTAATACGATATTATTGGTATTCTATTATTTAACTAATTATTTTTTATTATATTACACATATCATTGATTATATAATTAAATAAAAACCATTCGATAACTCCTGTTCTGTTTTGCACTTGATTCTAAAAGATTATTATCATAAAGTTAATTATATATGATATTATAGATTAAATATATATATTACGATATTTATAAGTTTTAATTTTAGCGTTATACTACTCTAAACAGTGAAATTAACAGATATAATTAAGAAGAAATTTACAAATGATAAAGAATACATATGTAATTGTAAATGTAATTGTGGAATTATAAACTACTAAATACCAATACAGTATTAATATAAACTGCGAGATAATAATACCAAAGATTTTGCGAAGCAAAGATATAATACTCCCTATGCATGCAACGTAATTTAGTAATATCCCCAACCGCTGCTAGCAGTAGTATCGAAATCACTGAAATAGATTTAGGTTCGGCTCTGTTTGCATACAACAATGTTTTCATTGCTCTATTAAATTACATGCAATATAAATTAGCTTTTACTCACTAAATATATACTTATAGTATTTAAAACATACATATCATATTTGTTTGTTATATATTAGTAATGAACACTTAGTTTTCATCATATAAATATTAATTTAAAGCATATTATTTAACATTTTAAAAGTGTATAGTTAAATACGAATTTACATTATAAACAACACATAGTTCCTAGGTGGCACTGGGGTATTTTGTATACAAATTCGAATTACACGATTTCGCGTAAGTGTTATATCGTTCCTTCGGAAAATCTTTGATAATACCGTACAAATGTAAAATAATTATACAATATGCATTATCAGTGAATTATTATTTAAATATTACATATATATGTATTATATAATAGTGTTTAACATCATATATATTATGTAGTGATGTAAACAATTTGATTATTTAGATTAGAATATTAAAAAAGTATTCATGGGATTAAAGTAGTAGTATTAATATTTTTGTGTACGGTATTAGTATAGCAGTTATTTCATAATTGGAATTTTCAGTTTTCTATAAGCAATAAATATAGTATATTAAGTAATTATAGTATTATTTAATACTTTAAAATATTAATAATTTATTACTATAATATTAATAAATATATGAATTATAATATCATATTATAAATATACACAAGTATGTTAAAATGGTTTTCGCCGAAGATTATAAATAAACTACCCTGTTTGGTTAGAACGGACAAACGGCAATTTTATTTAAAACTATATTTATTAAATTACTTTTATTTCTATATTAACTAATGCTGATTGTATATTTTTCATAATGTATAACTATTATATTGTTAACAATATTTAATATGATATGGTATTATAATAATCATATAATATATATGGATACAGGAGAAGCAGACCACCGATATATTTAAGAGCCGCCCATCGATGTAAATATATGTTACGCTTTCACACGCTAAAATATTCCATATGAGTAACATACATACGTTGTTTATGTGTATTATCATATTAACACAAATATATATTATAATTATATACATATATATTATACATGTATAATAATATTAATAGTAACTGTACGGATTATGGTCAAAAGCTTCGCGATTGATGAGCAATTTGAATGCCCGCAAAATTGTTTATGTGAATTAGTGAATTTACAATAGCTTATGATTGGCCATTATAATTAGCGTATGTCTATTTATAGACATGCAACGGCTTATCATTAACATGTGTGTGTTTTATAGGCTCACTCGGGATGTAATGCAACTAAAAAAACCTAGCAATATTAAAAATAAACCCAACAAAACCAAACCAAACAAGTGAAAATAACTAAAACTAAACATATTAATGTTTGTACAAACAATCATACGCCGTATGATTCATATGCTATTGTAAATTCACTAATTCGAATAAACAATTTTGCGGGCATTCAAATTGCGCATCAATCGCGAAGCTTTTGACCAGGTACCAACTGTACAATTAAATATTTTATTTTTTATTAAATTTCAATTTGTACTATTAGAAATTATAAGGTACTATAATGGATAACATATTGATGGATTATATTATACATATATAATATATTGGTTCTACTTGAAATTAAACAGACATTCTAAAACTATATCGATCTCATGTGTACGTAACATATTCGAATAATAATCGAATGATTTCTAATAGTTAAATAAATTAAAATTTAATAAAAAATCAAATTTATTAACAAATATTTAATTGTACAATTACTATAACGGATAACTATAGATATATATATATATATATATATGGATTATATTATTATACATATAATTATAAGATATATTTGTGGATTTGTTTAATATGATATAATACACAAAAGCAGTTTATGTATGTTACTCGTATGGAATATTTTAGCGTGTGAAATCAAGCTAATATTTACTTTAGTGACATATATTTATTAATTGGGCGGCTCTTATATATTAGTAAGACCGCCCAAATTGAACTCTTAATTATATCGGCGGCCTGAATATATATATATATATATATATTCGGTACCTGGTCAAAAGCTTCGCGATTGCAAAATTGTTTATTCGAATTACTGAATTTACAATAGTGTATGATTGTTTGTTGAAACATTAATATTTATAGTTTTAGTTATTTTCACTTGTTTGGTTTGATTTGGTTGGGTTAATTTTAATATTGTTTAGGTTTTTTTAGCTGCATTACTGTAAATGATTACATCCCGAGTGAGCTTATAAAACACACATATATAAATATATGGTAATTATAAGCCGTTGCATGTATGATAGTCTATAAATAAACATACGCTAATTATAATGACCAATTATAAGCTATTGTAGAATAACTAATTCGAATAAACAAGTTTGCGGGCGTTTAATTCGCGAAGCTTTTGACCATAATCCATATATTCAATTAATAATATTGATCAATAATTATACTTATTTCAATAGTTTCATTTTAATATAAAATGCATGTTAAAATGTATATTTTAATAAATAAACACAATAATATAATAATCTATTGATAATTGATAATTAAAGTTAACTTATGCTATCATAATACCAACTATATGATACATTTTCATAATTAAAATTTCATATTTTTATTTTGAAATAAAATTTACATTAGTTCGTATAGATTCTATAATAGAGACCGTTTTTATATCTAAGTAATTATCTAATATATATTATAATTATGCTTACATATTATTTAATAATAATTTATTATGATATAATAATTATAATGTAATTATAATTTTAATAATTTTGTAAATTCACATGTGCTTTTTAAATTATCCGAAAAATTCTTATATAAACATAATATAAAAATAAAAGACATATTTATTTTATATAATGAAGATATTATATGATATAAATAATATATAGTTATTTTTAAATATAACCAACCATATATAATATGTTCGTGATTGATAGAAAAGGTAAAATAGTTTAAATTATCCAATATTATATTGAATATACGAAATTAATTTAATATGTATAAATATAAAATAGGTCATGACATTTGTCATTAATTATAGAACATATATATCAGAAAATAATAAAGTTGGAGCGAAACCTTTAAAATTCATATTGTCCACAAAATAATTATTTTATGCATATCTTAATATTGTCAACAAAAGAGTTAGCTTATACATAATTTTTATTTGGTAGACAATATTTTTATATATATTTTATTATTCATTATTTTGAAAAAATAATTAGATATATTCAAAGAGTATATCATAATTAATTAGTATGTAAATTTTCACCTTCATGGCTATCTTATAAAAAATGGTTACCAAATGATTATATTTTGCATTGTCCACCAACTGGTTATATTACGACTATATATATATATATATATATATATATATGAATTAATAATATTAATATTATTTGAATATTAATTTATAAATTAATAAATATATATATATATATATATATATTAAAAATATAATTATATATTACAAAATGTTGTGAAAGGGCGGGGTTCGAACTATGACTTTTTGACAAATGTATTCTAATACACCACGCTAGACATCCTGGCCAAATCACTGTTTTATTATTTATGTAAATGTATGTATAATTTGAATAGATGGGATATAATCATAGAGATAAGTGGATATAGAAATAAATAGGTAAATAATAATATACTACTATTAATATTTGTATTCTAATATAATTCATATTATAACAGTTTACCTATTATGGTATTACCTTATTATACAATTACCGCTTAACTTAATAATAATGTATATATATTTGTTCGAAAGTAATTAAGTAATTGTAGGACACAAATAATTAAACAATATAACCTGCCCTTACTTAATAAGGGACTTACTATAATAATTTCGTATCGTTCTGTTATATTATTATATACACATAATCTATTGATTCTATTTACAATTAATTGGACTTTCAGAAACTATATAGAACTACTAAGCAAGTATAATATTCAAATTATAATTAAGTAATTTTAATTAAATTTATAACTTTATATTAGAATTATTCTAAGAATAAATATATTCTGAAATGAAATTATTTCCAAATAGTATAATACAGTATGTGAATATACTAAGTATTTGAAATAGAATTCATTATAATATGAACTAGGGGAAAGTAACCTAATACGGATACTTTAACAATAAATGGTCTTAACTTTTTATGACTCATTATTTTTATTCAAAAATTACAATATATTAATATTATATGATTATAGATATTATTGTAATTTTAAAATTGTATTTAATCTTTTAATTCCATAGATAACGGGAGTGTCCGTATTCGGTACCCATGTCCGAATACGGACACCCTGTGTTATAATACGGACATCCTATATACCACTAGATAAACTATATATTATTAATGAATCAATCAGACAAATTACAATTACGTTATTTATAACTAATTTTATAAAAAATATATTATAATTTAATTAGTTAATAATTTATTTATTTTTATTATATTTTAATTAATAATACAATTTAAGTATCTAAATAATAATTTTGTTATAATTAGCTTTATTGGTAGTATTAATAGTATAACGCGTGCATTTTTATGATAATCAGAATTGCTCTTACGCTGCGCGCTGATTGGTTATAGGGTGTCCGTATTAAGACATTTAGAGTGTCCGTATTAGGAACTTATATGACCTCTAGATATATTCTTATAACTTAATAAATATTTGATAAAAAATATAGAAATTAAAAATACCATTTTTAGAATGCTTTATTTTTTAATAATATAGTGTTATATTTTATATCGATACATTTGTATAATCTTGAGAAGGTTTTAAGTTGACATTTTTTTTCATAAATTTAAAAACGTAATAAAATAATCAGTTTATTGGATATATAGCAATATTTTGTATAATTCAAAAATAAAAAATACTTTTGTAGACTATTTATATAATTATGAATATTTTATTCATTAAATATTTTTTTGTAGGATTTATGGTTTCTGAGATACCGAGAGTGTCCGTATTCGGGCACTGTCCGTATTCGGTTACTTTCCCCTATAGTTCACTTACTATAAAAATGTATGTTAACCTATTGTTATACTAGGGGAAAGTAACCGAATACGGACACTCTTGGTATCTCAGAAACCAAAATTCTACAAAAAAAATGTTTAATGAATAAATTATTTATAAATATATAAATAGTCTATAAAAGTATTTTTTATTTTTTAATTATTCAAAATACTTCTTATATATATCCAATTTATCGATAAAATATAACATTATAATAAAAAATAAAGCATTCTAAAAATTATATATATAATTTCTATAATTGTTATCAAATATTCATTAAGTTATAAAAATTATCTAGAGGTCATATAACTATAGTAGGTTATAGGCCTATATCTTATAGTATATCTAGGGCCGGCTCAAGGGGGGGGGGCAAATCGGGCAATTTCCGGGGCCCAACATTTTTGGGGGTCCATAAATTATTTTAGAAAATTTTGTATTACTATTTATATAACAAAAATTTCTTAACTGTATTTTTATTATATTTTCCTATATACTATTTATCCTAATTAAGCAACACAACATTAATTAATTAAATATGAATCATTTAAAAGTGAATTTAAAATTTTTCGAAATGTACTCTAGAAATGGTGGAAACACATACATGAAAGGTTGGAGCACATGCGAATAGTGATAACCATATAGACCTCATACATATATATATATATATATATATATATATATATATATATATATACCTTGTTACCTTGTGCCGTCGAGTCGTAACCGACCCCTGGCGACGTCCATTACAGTTCCTCTCCATATCACTCTATTTCTGGCTTCTGCTAGTATCTTCATGATGTTGTCGTTGGCTATATAATTATGCACATTGTTCAGCCACGTTATGTGTGGCCTACCCCTTCGCCGTTAACCATCCATCTTTCCTAGCATAAGCTGTAGTTCCATCGAGTCCGCTCTCACCACGTGTCCGAAGTATGATAAGGCAAGTTTGACAATTTCTGCCTCTAGCGTTTTTTTGGGTTTTATGCTGGCAATGATTTCTATATTTGTCTTCCTATCTATATAGATCACTCCAAGCAGGTTTCTCCAACACCACATTTCGAAAGCATCGATTTTTGCTCTTTCCTTCTTCTTTAAGGTCCAGGTTTCTGCACCGTATAGAATAATCGGGAAAATAAGTGTCTGTACAATTTGTACTATAGTGGCGAGTCTTAAATCTCTATCTTTAAAAATTTTCCTCAGACTCCCCATTGCAATTCTTCTGCGTAATTCCATATCTATTTGTCCGTCACTTGTTATCAAGGCTCCCAGGAAGACAAATCTTTCAACTACTTCTATATTTCCGCCATCAACTATTATAGAATCTAGTTCTCCTGTTGCCATCACCTTAGTTTTTTGACATTTAGATATAACCCAGCTTTCTCACTCGACGATTTGACTTTTTCTATAAGTTCTATAAGGTCCTCTCTATTACCGGCTATCAATGTGGTGTCATCCGCATATCTCAGGTTTTATACTTTCCTTCCACCTATGCCAATGCCTTTGTCCCACTTATATAGAGCCTCTCGCATTATCTTTTCTGCATAGATGTTGAATAGCAATGGAGATAGAATGCAACCCTGGCGTACTCCTTTACCAATCGGTATGTAGCCTGTCTCTCCATACTCTGTCCTTATAGTCGCTTCCTGATTTGTATATAAGTTACTAAGCATGACAATCAAATATTCAGGTACTCCTATACCTTTGAGAGTGTTCCATAATCGTTGATGGTCTACACAGTCAAATGCCTTCTTGTAGTCAATAAAACACATGAATAGATCTCTTTGATTATCCCTAGCTCTTTCCATCAGCCATCTCAGGTTTGATATGTGGTCTCTAGTTCCTCTACCTCTTCGGAACCAGGCTTGTTCGATCGGTAGTTCAGGGATAAGGAAGGCCTCCAGTCTTTTTTGTAGAACTCTCAGAAGTATTTTGCTAGCATGTGAGATTTAGGCAATAGTTCGATAATTCCCACATTCTTTTTTATCTCCTTTCTTGTAAATAGGGACATATATGGACTTCTTCCAATCATTTGGCCATGTCTTCATTTTCCATATGCTATTACAGAGATTTGTCATGACTCTAATTGCCTCATCTCCTCCTGCTTTTAGAAACTCTATCGGTATTCCATCACAACCTGGAGCTTTTCTGTTAGATATGTGCTGTATTGCTTCATTTACTTCTATCTCTAATACATCAGGTTCATCTTCATATTCATCATTCGTGTTTAGGCATTCATAGTGAACGGTCGTGTTTTTACCATATTGTGCATTCAACCAAATCAACATTCAGATAAGTTATTTAATTTAAAATTTGTTATAAAATCGTATGTATTACAATTATATATTTCTCTATAAATCATTTACTATTTAATATACATTAACTATCATTTGTATATATATATATATATATAATATCTTATATTTTATATAGGTGTATGTATATATATGGATATATAATTATATTTATTTATATATTTATTTAATTTACATAATAATTATGGCTAATGGTAGAATGTCAAATTCTGAATTATCTGACTCTATTAAAAATTATATTAAAGATATGTTTGATACTAATATTAAAGCTATTATTGAACAACATAATACAATTATTATAGATCTAAAAGATACTATATTAGAGTTACAAACACAAATTAAAAATAATAATAAACATAATGATAGCAATACAATATTATATTCTAGTATGGTAACTAAAAATCTTGATGAAATTAAATGTACTATAAATGATACTGTAACCAAAAATATTGAAAATATATATGAAGATAGTAATCGTAAAAAAACTCTCATAATATATAATATAGAAGAAAAAAAATTTAATAAAAAAATAGACAAATTTAAATATGATAAAGATTCAATTAATAGTATTATTAGTGAAATTAGTGATGTTGAAAATATATCCATACAAAATATACATAGAATTGGTAAAATAAATATAGATAGTGAAACCAATGAAATAATAAATAATACAATTAGGCCTATTAAAATTACTTTAAACACAGAGCTAGATAAAATGCATATATTAAATATGGCATATAAATTAAAAAATACAAAATATAGCAGAATTGGAATTTCACATGAATTTACTACTGAACAATTAATAACACAAAAAAAACTACTAACTGAAGCTAAAGATAAAACAAATAATAATACTATATTTAAAGTTAGATTTATTAATAATAACTTTAAATTAATTTCACATACAATAATTGAATCACAAAATGGAACCTAAAATATATACACTTTATGAATATAATAAATTAAATTATGACTTTTTAAATAACTTATCGATAATTATTTTAAATATACGTAGTTTTAACAAAAATATAGATAACTTTTTAACTTTTCTAGGTTTATTTACATATGAACCAGATATACTAATTTTTACTGAAACGTGGCTTACTAAATATGATGATCCTATTATTTATTTTAAAAATTATAATATATACCAAATGAATAGATAATTTAAAAATAAAAAAAAGAGGTGGTGGTGTAGCTATTTTAGTGAAAAAAATGTATGAAAACATCAATAATTGATAATCTATCTATTTCAATTACAGATTCAATTGATATTGTTTCTATTTAAATAATAGATGAAAAATCAAAAAAACACAATATTTTATCTGCTATATACCGCTCGCCTGATAGTGATACTACTATATTCAATGATTTAATTTTTAATTTATTTTCAAATTATATTAATAAAGATATATTTCTATGCGGAGATTTTAATATAGACTTTTCAAAAAATTCAAATACTACACAAAATTTTAATTATATACTAACTCAATTAGGTCTCTCGTCCATTATTAATATATATACCCGTACAACAATAAATACAAATACATTAATAGATAATATCATAACTAATAGTAAAAATATATTAACTAGCGGTATTATAGAATCTGATATAACAGATCACTCTATTTTATTTTTTATTTTTAATTTTAAACATACAAATTTACATAATACTAATACTAAACCATACATTAGAAATAAAAAAAATATCAATGATTTGAAAAAAGAATTGAATATTATAAATTGGCAAAATGAAATTGTAAGTAATGACCCTTTACATTATTACTCATGTTTTATTAAAAAGTTAAATTTTCTAATGGATAAACATTGTCCTTTAATACATACAAATATAAAAAACGATTATATTAATCCTTGGATTACAAATAAACTTAAAAATGCCATTAAAAAAAAGAATAAACTGTTTTCATTTTATAAAAAACATAAATGTCAAATTGCGCTAATGAGATATAAAAAAATAAAAAATAAATTAATCAAACATTTAAAATTTCAAAAAAATAAATATTATAATAAATTATTTTCTAAAAATAATCAAAGTGATAATTGGAAAATAATTAATAAACTAATTAATAAAAAATATAATAACTTTCCAAATATATTTATTTACAATGGTATTGAAATACATAATGAAAAATATCAATGCGAATATTTTAATAACTATTTTTCTAATATTGGTGAAAATATTGTGAATACAATACATAATAGTAGTAACAATGATTTAAAATTACTAATATATAATCCATATAGTTTTTATTTCATACCTATTACCAATAGTGAAATAATTAACGTTACTAATAGCATGAAATCTAAAGTATCCATGGATGTAAATAATTATGATATGTAATTGATAAAACAGATTATTAATTGTATTTTATAGCCTATAAATCATATATTTAATAATAGTACTGTAACTGGACTATTTCCAACGGATATGAAAAAATCAATTATAAAACCACTATTTAAAAATAATGATAATAAAAATATTATTAATTAACGCCCAATTGCACTTTTACCACAAATTAGTAAAATATTTGAAAAAATTATATATAATAGATTATCCAATTTCATAATTAAACATAAAATAATAAATAAGAATCAATATGGTTTTATTCCAAAATCTAATACAACGATATCGCTTTTAAACATTCAGCATTATATTCTACAAAAAAATAGTGAACATAAAAAAATTGCCACAATTTTTCTAGATCTGAAAAAAGCTTTCAATATTGTTGATCATGTATTATTATTAAAAAAACTTGAAATATATGGAATAAGAGGAAATATATATAATCTAATAAAAAGTTATTTAAATAACAGAACATTTACTACAAAAATAAATAATTCATTATCGAATACTAAATATGTTAAGTACGGGGTTCCTCAAGGTTCTGTTCTGGGGCCCTTATTTTTTATAATTTTTATAAATGACTTACCAAATGTTTTTAAAAATGTAAATAATATTAATTTAAATTTATATGCTGACGATACATCACTAACAGTTTACGCTAATAGTGATGTTGAACTTACAAGATTACTTCAAATATATATGGATAAATCAAAATATTGGTTCGATATAAATAATTTAAAACTTAATATACAAAAAACTAAAATACTTCCATATTTTAATACTAAACTGACTAATGATATAACAATTAATAATATAAAAATTGATATAGTAGATAACTATAAATTTTTGGGTTTGTATTTAGATACAAAATTATCATTTAATATACATATTGATAATTTAAATATGAAACTTTCAAAAATAATATACTTAATTAAAAGGTTATCATATTTAAATATTAAAAATTTGATTTTGTTATACAACTCTTTGTTTTTATCTAATTTAACATATGGTATTGAAATATGGGGTAATATTTATAATTCTAATTTAAATATATTAAATTTATCACAAAAAAAAATAATAAGAATAATTAATAAAAAGATTATTGACAATTCAAAATTACCATTAATAAGATTATCGCATACATCAATTTTATTTTATAATAGTAACATTTTAAAACTTGATGATCTTATAACTTTTAGAAATATTTTAATTATATATAATCTTTTAAATAATAAATATGTTAACGATATAACTGATTATTTTAAATTTAATAGAAATAAAATCAAATTTATTTGACCACTTATGAAAACCAATAGATTCCAAAATACAATATTTTTCAAAGGACCTAAACTTTATAATTTAATAATGTTTAATAATATTTTAAAAACTAATACAATTACTCATACTTTAAAACTGAAGAAAGTATTAAAATCATTTTTTATTAAACAGTATTGTTAATTTTTTTATAAATATTAATTATTATAATTTTGGCAAACATCTTTTTTTTAATCATTCTAAAACAATTACACATATTTATTATAAACAGTATTACAAAATTTACACATTTTTATTATAAACAGTATTACAAAATTTAAATTATAAACAGTATTCAAAATAAACTATTACAAATTAAACAGTATTAAAAAATATAAAAATTATAAAAGTATTATAATCTTAAAAAAAAAACAGTATTAAAATTATAAACATGTTTACATTACAGTATTAAAACAAAATCTAAAAAATATTACCTATTACATTTTTATGCTTATTATATAATAATCAATTATTTCTTTAACAGTTTTAATTTTAGTTTTTATTTAAACAGTATTAAATTATATGTCATATTGATAGTACAAATTATTTAATTTTCTCTTTCTTTACAATTTAACTTTGAATGCCTATTCACGAATCACAACTTTTATTTTTATAATCTGTATCAACTTTATTTATATCTCCTTTATTATTGTAATTTTATATTTTATCTTTGTTTCTAATTTTAAATTTTATTATTTTCGTATGTGATTAACCTTTTATTTAATCATTTCATTGTTTTTTTTATATTAATATGATTTTATTATTATGTTTATCATTATTTATATTTTATTATTTTATTTGAATGGAAATGATGATTTGACATTGCACATACTGTTAGGAGGTTTCGAATCAATAAAGCTAATCGCTTTCACTGATCCTCCTTAGACTTTGTCTATAAACTGAATTCATTCATTCATATAAATGTACATTAAAATTATCATTCATATTAATATCTCTTCTATATAGATTTTCAGTATATTGATGCCATCTCTTTTTTATTTCCTTTACTTCAGAAACTACTTTTCCATTACTTAATTTCATAGCACAACCTCTTGAGCTTCGTGGGCCAGTCATCTCTTTTATTTCTTTGAATAAGTCTCTAGTCTTACCTATTTTATTTAATTCTTCAATTTGTCTGCATTTTTCTCTGATACTTTGCTCTTTATCTTGTCTTGCTTTCTTCTGAAATGCTGCGTTAAGCTTTCGATATTCTTCATACTTTCCTTTGCTACGCATATCTTTTCGTTCTTTGGCAATTTTTAGAGCTTCTTCCGAAAGCCACTTTGAGACTTTCTTCCTTTTGACTTTCGGGACCTTTTTATTTGCTGTCTCTATTAGAATAGTCCGAATATCAATCCATAGTTCTTCTGGTGTTCTGTCTTCTGTTTGCAGTGCGTTAAACCTGTTTTTTATTTCTACACTGTAATCAAGTCCGATTTTTTCCACATCGTATATTTGAGTTTGCATTGATCGTTTTATTCGCTTGAGCTTGACCTTAATATCGGCTATGAGCAGATTATGGTCAGTACCACAATCTGCTCCCGGTAGATTGTGACTCGCTTTATGCTACTTTTCCATCTCGATTTGCATAATATGTAATCAATTTGATTTCTGGTAGAGTTGCCAGGTGATATCCATGTGTATAGCCTTCGTGGGTGTAACTAAAAGAATGTATTCATTATTCTAAGATCGTTTCTACTACAGAATTCTACAAGTTGATCACCTCTTTCATTCCTCTTGCCTAAACCAAAGTTACCAGTGATATCAATTGATAATTCCTTCCCAACCTTGGCGTTCCAGTCACCTATGATATACAGAATATCGCCATTATGTATCTGGTCCAATACAGATTGTACTTTATCATAAAATGCATCACTGTCTTCTTCTTCTGCACTGGATGTTGGGGCATATATTTGTACTACTGTTATGTTTATCGGCTTGCACTGTATACGTATTGTGGCAATTCTGTCATCTACTGGGTTGAAGCCCAGTACACATCTTCGTATTTCATTATTACATATAAATGCTACTCCATTTCGCTTCAATGTCTCCTGTCCAGAGTAGTATATTTCATATTCATCTGATGTAAAATGTCCCATTCCTGTTCATTTCATCTCACTTATTCCTAGCAAATCAACACCAGTCCTTGCCATTTCTCTCTTGACTACTTCCAAATTTCCATTATTCATTGTTCTTACGTTCCATGTACCTATTCTCATACTTTCTTTTGCTATTCTATGGCTTGCCTCTGTCATTTTCGTTGCACTATTTTCAGTTGATGTTCGTCCTTTCGACTTTAAAACACCCCCGTCATCCTCGTTGCACTTACTTGTGACAATGGAGTACCCTTCCCCAGTAGTAATTATATTAAAGCCGTCCAACCTGGGAGTCTCATTCTTCGACCTTATTGTGATATGTATGTTTGTGTCTGTCATATTTGTTTTCTTGGGATTTTACTAGAGTGGTTTCCCAATGCCTGCTCTAGCGCAGTGTCCTATCCATGTATGGGTTTTCCACAATACCTCGGATTTAGTATGAAATTGTCGTTGACCAAGAATTGGTTCTTCCGCTGACTCCAATAATTGTACTGCTGCTGCTCAGGACAATCGACCTCTTACAACAGATCAAGTTGAATTTTCTGTTTGGGTTTATTCCCATAGACTTTGGCTCTCCCGAGTCGACTACAAGTCAGTAGAAGGACTTTGCTGTCAGATTTGACGCGCTGAACAAGACGCGTTCGCCCTCCTCCGTTAGTATAAACAGGGTCTACGATGTGAAGGTGGAGGTAGGACTTGGATGCGGAATTAACTTTTTAGCATTTTATGAGTAAAAAAGAAGCCCCAACTTTTTTATCTACCAAACTATCCACACCCCATTAAGACCCCAATATATATATATATATATATATATATATATATATATATATATATATATATATATATATATATATATATATAATTAACCCAATCATATATGATTAGCAGGTAAAATAGTATGAAACGATATTTTATTATAATTATAATAGATTGATGAATTGATGAACTAGATAGGGGAAAGTAACCTAATACGAACACTATCCGTCGGAATAAACATATGTCTAGAGGTCATATAAGTCCCTAATACGGACACTATAGATGTCTTAATACGGAACCCTATAATCAATCAGCGCGAAGCGTATGAAATATTATGATTTTAATAAATATCGCGTGCGTTATTACATTAATACAACCGATAAAGCTAAATCTAAAATGTGTATTATTTAGATACTTAAATTGTATTATTAATTAAAAAAATGATAAAAATAAATAAATTATTATCTAATTAAATTAGAATAAATTATTCATAAAATTAATTATAAATAATGTGATTGTAATTTTTCTGATTGATTCATCAATAATATATAGTTTATCTAGTGGTATATAGGGTGTCCGTATAATAACACAGGGTGTCCGTATTCGGACATGTGTTTTATTTTCAACACAATTATAAACTTTGCATTTTATTTATAATCATTTTCGTATTATTTTCGAAAATCATATTCGTATTATTTTCGTATATTATTTTCAAATATTTTGCAAAATTCTTAGTAAATAACTATTTAGTTAATATAAGTAAAACCACTCCCAGATGTGTTACATCAATTTACACGTATTACTTGTTTGATATAATTTTGTGTTATTATTTAATAAATAAAGTATACGTATTTGTATACTAACTTAAGAAATAGTTTAACTTAATTTAATGAAGTCACTGAGCTCACATCTTTCCTGTATGTAAACCTGAATATTAAGTTAGCTTAAGGGGGCGTGTGACGTTGCCGATAAATATAGCAATAATATTGTTCACTATGTTAAAAGAGAGGATAAATAGGCTGGAGTATTATTTCGTAATATCGTTCAATTTATTATCTATAATAGCTAATGAACTACTTTTTTTCTCTATATATAGCTAATAAATACGGCTTTATATGCAATAAAATAAAATTCTATATAAATATATACAAGTAGTTTATAAATTTATAATAATATATATAATATATAGTCATAAATTATTAGATATTATTCTAAATAATGTCATATATATATTTTATTTTTATAAATTTATAAATTTAATTTTATTGTTTTTAATCTATACACTCAGAAAAATAAGCGAGTCTTTTTCTCTCAAAAATCTAGTCTTTTTATATGGTCTAAAAATACTATAGTAAATTAAATTGACTCGGTATGAGCTAGTCTATTTCAGAATTAAGCCCTAGTCAATTAAACAATACAAATTACTTTATTAATTATGAAATTTATTATTTATATATCATGAGTATCATATATTACATATATGTAATTAAAAGAGGCATATGTATATATATATATAATATATGATTATAATATTAATATAATAATAATAATTAATAATAATTATAATAACCAGCATTCAACTTACATCAATAACTTAAGTTCAACTTAAATTGTTGATGTAAGTTGAACGTAAGTTTATATGTAAAATAAATAATAGTATATTATAGTATATATAATATATAATATCAAAATATAACTTATATATTATAATATATTATAACATTTCATTTAAGTTAGATTTAAAACTAAATTCAATAATAAAATCATTTTAATATTGAATACAATATTTAATCAATATGCAATTGCTATATATTTAATATTGGGCAATTAGTTCACATAATTTCTATTTGTATTATCAATATAATTATGATTAAAATTGTAGTTCATGAGACACCTGAATTAAATTATGATAATATATTAAAATACATAGGATTACTTAAATAATTTTAGGTTTTAAAATACTATTTTATTTATTAAAAACAGTATATTTACTTAAATATTAATTTAAAATATTAATTTATAATTAATTTGCATAGATAAAAATTAAATCAATATTTCAAAATAATTAAAAGGTATAATATTTTATTCTTTCTATCATAAAATAATTATATAAACTTAATAATAATACTTACATCAATAACTTAAGTTCAACTTAAGTTTTTATATAAGTTGAATGCTGGGTATTACAATTTATTTAAATGTTTATATATATATATATATAATAAAATGACTAGGTAGAAAAATTGACTCGCAAAGGGCTAGTCATTCG
Source organism: Osedax fenrisi (assembly GCA_964019155.1). Classification (NCBI taxonomy): domain Eukaryota; kingdom Metazoa; phylum Annelida; class Polychaeta; order Sabellida; family Siboglinidae; genus Osedax; species Osedax fenrisi. The sequence continues at coordinate 18,306,694 of OZ025244.1, read as the reverse complement.
AAATGTATGCTAGTCATGACAAAAAAAGACTAGCCTTTTTAAAAAATGACTCGCTTGTTAGCAAAAAGACTAGCTTATTTGCTAAAATGACTCGCTTTTCTTTTTGAGTGTATATAAATATATATTCAATTCAGAAGGTTTATTAAAAAATATTCAATAATAAAAAAGATATTCATATTTTAGTTATATTACTTAATATTAAACAAATTTACTGAGTAAATTGATGTTGAAAAATAAAGTAATTTTTTTTTTAATATTTGATAAACATATATTTCAAAAAATTTTAAAATCAATCTTATATTCATAAAATGGAATTAATTTATAATTCCTCATATTTTACAGTAATTATTATTTTATTTATTTACAAAATATTTAGAATATGACAGACTAGTAGGTGTCATAAAATATAGAATTTTGATAGTTATATTGCAAATTTCTTAAAGATTTTTTTGTAAATGAAAGATAATTAAATATATAATATAATTATTCAATAAAAGAAAAATTGATTTATAATTTTTTTTAGAAAAAACGAACGCCCCTTAACGTCATAAAATGTCTCGTATAAAATAAACTAAATTTACTAAGTCGTATACGAGATTACTTAAATTACTTGTAAACGAAATGTGCGATTAAAGTTGGATTTAAGTCATTACATATCTCAACAATAATAAGTAATGGTACACAATATATACTACACACATATATGTATATATATATATATATATATATATATATATATATATATATGATTTGTACTATATATTATATTAATATTTAATAATTTCATTATGTAAATTCGTAAAATAATTATATATACAATTACGAAATAAACTATATTATATAAACGGCCTAGTTTACCGAATAGGTAGTTGTATATCACTGACTATGGCAGATATATAACAATTATACTATTAATATAATTATGATATAATAATTAATTCGTAATAGAGTCATATGTAATAATTATGATATTAAAAACGAAATATTTTATTATTATTAATAATAATAAAATATTTCGTTTTTAATATCATAATTGACACGTATAAGTAATAACTAACCCGTGTTTATAAAAGAGATGACTCCCGAAGTAGGCCGCCATGATGAATAAGTTCAAAACTAGTACTATTAGAAAAGTGGTTCTGCAGATATATGAACGCATTACTTTAACGGCGAATCAATCACAGGGTGGGTAATGTTTTGCGACGGTGTGGGATTACTATAGTATACCAACTGTAGCAGTATTCTAATTTTAATAACGTGAATTTACGTTGTAATTTATAAATGGGAGTATGTATAGGCGTGTGTAGGCGTGGTGAAGAGTGGTGATATATTTATTAATTTATCATATAACCATTTATTTTGTATTATAAAAACTAAAGTAAACTATTAAATCAATGGTGTATACGTGATAAGACCGGTCAATCAAAATTAATCAAATATATTTAAATCTATACCGCAATCAAGGACAAATGTCCGTTGACTTAAAAACTGTTAATAAAAATACCGTATAATAAAATACGAAAATAATTTATAAATACGAACTAGTGTAATACGAATTGGGATTATACATATATTCATACACGTGTATTACAATGCGTATATACAATTACATAGATATATATATATATTATTGGATTGTAGAAGCTATATAATATAGTATATTTGTATAAAAATATGTGTGTTTATACTGTAAATAGGGACAAATATTATGGTAATCAACGTCATTACTATAAAAAGTATAAATTCTTCACATGCAATATATGACTATAGGTTATATTTAATAATATTTAATACTCATTTCTGGTGATTACATAATAATCTACTTTATTTAGATTTTAGTTAGTCACTAAATAGTTCAATGAATTACTACAATAATACATATGTGATCAAGTGCCGCCAACCTATAAGATCCTCATAACTCATACTATTTACGAATGATATATATCATTCGACATATGTCTTTTTATACATATATGTAAGAAATATATTAAAGAATAATTCTATATCTCAGAAACTAATAACACGGGTCCCTTAAAGTATGTGTAAGCGGGAGTGTATTATATATATATATATATATATATATATTAAATTATATAATACAAATATATTGAACTAATATATAGTAGGTAATGAACTTATTTAAAAATTCCTTCCGATCATAAGTCAATATGTAATATTCGCTTGAGTTCTCAAGCATGACTCTTAGGTTAGTGGATTAGTAAGTTAGTAAGTTAGTAAGTTAGTAAGTTAGTAATTTAGTAAATTAGAAAGTTAGTAAGTTAGTAAGTTATTACCACTAGAATAGTGGCTAATTCACGTTATATTACATTTAAATGTTTACAATATTTGGTTTTAAGTCTTTAAACTGAGCTAATAAAGACATTTATCAAATAAGACTCCCTTAAATAATAGTCTTTATTAAATAGATGAGTTTTCAATAATTTCTTAAATTTTGTAGTTGATGATGTATACGGTTGGAAGAGGGGATAATATGCCAAGTGTAAAGATATATATTATAAGGTCGAGGGTATTAGTTGAATTTAAGTTATATTATTGAGGTATTAAAGTATTCATGTATTGGTGGAGCATGTGGTATTGCTAGTTATTAATTAAAGTATTCATAGTCTGGAGAGACATTGTGAATGTTTGTGTGTACAAAAAGTAGTATTTTATAGGATTGTATGACATATCTATATGTCCCTACAAGGTATGCACCTAATATGAAATATGACCTCTATATATGACATATGACCCCTACATATTATTACCCATTGTAGTCTAGTTAGAAATTTAATATATTGTGTATATATGATATGTGTATTTTTATGGCAGTATTTTTATATATTGAATATACGGAGATAAATATTATTTTTAAGAACTCGGAGCTTGGAAATATATGATGGTATTGATTTTGTTATAAAGGAAGAAGTTGTAGTATTCGGATATGTTGTAATATTATTAATTGTCATTGATTATGACCTACGACATTTGACATACTCAACTTAACTTCTAAATAAATATATACCTAGCCAGTCGTGACTTAATTAATATATCCGATATGGAGCATAAACTCAGAACTTAACAATCCTTATGTATCGAGATCGATCCCCTAGATAGTTATATTAATGAACTAATATAACATGGTGACAGCGGTAAAAAATCAACGACCAAAATCCGACATTTAAAGCTTTTTACAAAAATCACGTGTACGAAATTTTAAAAACTAAAATAATTTTGAACATGGACGGCATCAGGACCCCAAACATGGTATGGTCAGTTTTGTATTGTTATTTATAGTCATTGATCATGACCTACGACACTTGACACATTTCAAATTAACTTACTCTTGTAAATAAATATATACATAGTCAGTCGTGTTTTAATTAATATATCAGATCTAGAGCATGAACCAATAACATAGCCATTATTTCGCATCCAGATTGATACCTCGATAGTTAGAATACTAAACTAGCATAACATGGTGACAGCTGTAAATAAACCAACGACAAAATCCGACATTTAAAGCCTTTTAAAAAAAAATCACGTGTACGAAATTTTAAAAACAAATAATAATGGACGAAATCAGGACCTCGAGCATGGTATGGTCAGGAGACCTACTCCACGAACTAATGATATTCAAACAATATGTGACACTAATATTTAAAGGTCCATTATCCAAATTGAAAACAGACGAGGGGATGATGTACGACGTATGTCCTTATATGGATCGGCGAAGAAGGTCTTATAATATATAATACGTGTAAAAACGAAACAAAAACCTTACTCGAATTTTGGGACCACCTAAGCGAAGTCTTAGAGCCAAGATCTAACTACAGACTGCCCAGACAGAATAGAAAAAATGAAACAAGCAAATACGAACTAGTAGACGAATACATGACTAAATGCATGATTCAAGCTAAGAAATGCAAATTCCGTGATGAAATCGAGATAAATACGCGACTAATTGAACAACTAATCAAGGGAGGAGCCCACGACAAGGTACGTGAAGATATATTAGGTAAAGATGACACCTTAGCGCTAGACAAGGCCATGCCGATCGCAAAAACGTACGAGGCACTACAACAAGAACTAAAAGAATTCAAGACAAGCACTATCGACACACCCGTATACCATAACGAAGAAGGAGCGAAGCCAGAATAAAAGCGATTCAAGAAATCAAACCTCCAACGAACAAGACCCAGGTGCAAGAATTTGTGAGCATAACTACGCACGTGAGTCCCTTTGTACCAAACATATCGACGCAACAGCAAAATTACGAGACTTGATCAAGATAGACACCGACTTCCCATGAAAATAAATTAAACGATATAAAATATCTAATCCGCAGATATAGCGAGCTAACCTACTTCGACCTCGCAAATACATCTTCATTCAAGTAGACGACTCGGGAAGAGGTATTGGATCTTTATTGATGCAGTCCGGCAAACCAGTATCGTATGCATCAAAATCACTTACTGAATGCGAGCAAAGATACGCAAATATCGATCGCGAAATGCTCGCTGTGGTATTCGGCTGAACTATTTCCACAGATATATATGAAAAACACTGAACAATACAATCTGATCACAAACCACTATCCATGATTATCCTGAAGAATATGGCAAATCCCCAACAATACTCCGAAGAATTCTTCTCAATCTTCAATCATACGACATAAAAATAGAATAGTCCCCGGAAAACACCTTGCTGAATACGAATATAACTACATATACTAAAGAATTATTATATAATATTATTGACGCTGTTACCATACAATATTGACAGATGAATATAGGTTAATATAATAAAAACACAAATTATAAATAATTTCAAAGTAAAAAAATGATCTATTTTGATTGAATATTATAAATCACATGGGGTCGGAATTAAGATAATCTAGGGGGTCGGTAATAGGAAAATCATATGGGTTACTATAATTAAGATATATTGATTACTACTTATTCACATTATAATATTTTAATAATATTTACAAACACTTTGTTGATCTACAATATTATGCACAGTATTACGTTTTATTTTTATTAATAAATTATTTACAATGATTTAAAAAAAGTTATTATTCAAATATTATTCAAATATTTAAAAAGTAAAAACAGAATATTACATTTGATCAAATAATAATTGTAGGATTGAATATTTAAAGAAAAAATTCTTGTTCATACTTATCATTAAATTACTAACTGTTCATATATATAATTTTTTGATATATCTTATCATTACTGATATACGATAGGGGTCGGTATTAGAGGGGTCGGTAATCGTAGACTTTCCCATATATCATGTCAGAAACTATTGGTATGTTATGGGATGCTATGTTACGCGATAGCTGACGAAATTAAAAATAAAATTGATTTACAAATTTGTTGGCTCAAATCCGGATTTAATAAAATATTTGGAATATTATCTATAAATGATCGTTGCTACGAAAAATATAACTTATAATGACGAGAAATATACAACCCCAGTAAATTAGATAAATATTGAAATAATTTAAAATACATGTCAAATATTTAATCGTAATATTTACAAAAACT
>OZ025244.1:17763639-18296139 GCA_964019155.1 Osedax fenrisi | reverse complement strand
AGGACTATTATATACTACAGTCTGCATAAATATGGTGTAGTGTTATATACTACAGACTGCATTGATACACTCTTAAAACTATAAGTTCTTCGGAGAACCTTTCAGGGTTCTTCAGTTTGACACCTATAGTGAACCCTGGTAGTTCTTCAAAGAACCCTCATAGTAGGGTTCTTTGGAAGAACTCTTTCTAAAAGAACCTTTAAGATCTTCCAAGAACCTTATTTTCGGCAAAACTGAAGAACCCATTTGGTACCTAGAAGAACTCTATATTATTGATCTTTTTTAAGAGTTCTTAGAAGAACTCTAGGGTTCCCTATTGGTGGCAAAACTGAAGAACCCATTTGGTACCTAGAAGAACTCTATATTATTGATCTTTTTTAAGAGTTCTTAGAAGAACTCTAGGGTTCCCTATTGGTGGCAAAACTGAAGAACCCATTTGGTACCTAGAAGAACTCTATATTATTGATCTTTTTTTAGAGTTCTTAGAAGAACTATATGGTTCCCTATTGGTGGTAAAACTGAAGAACCCATTTGGTACCTAGAAGAACTCTATATTATTGATCTTTTTTAAGAGTTCTTAGAAGAACTATATGGTTCCCTATTGGTGTCAAAACTGAAGAACCCATTTGGTACCTAGAAGAACTCTATATTATTGATCTTTTTCTGGTTCCTTAAGGAACTTATAGGGTTCTTTATTGGTGGAAAGCTGAAGAACCCATGTCGGTCTTTGAAGAACTTATTATTACTTTAGTTATTATATATATAAAACTATAGATAATTAAACTTAAAGTACCTTTTATTCAACTAATGTTAATATAAATTGTATAACTGTTTGCTATTTATATTTATTTGATATAATTTTTTGATAAAAAAGTACATATATAATTATTATTAAATTATATATCAGAATAGGATTATTATATATATATATATATATATATATATATATATAATTTATATGATTTAAATATAAATTGATATTTAAAATAGTATAATGTTAATGGTTATAATATTATTAATTTATAACAGATATATTATATATGTAACATATTTTATTTATTTTGTACATAAATCATATTCTATATAGAAAATGTATATACATATATATAGGATATTAAAAATAAATCAAAATTATGTTTATATTTTATTATAATTGTGTAAATTATCGGAAATATAATACATGAATAATGTGATGAACAATATTTAATTTAGTTAATAATTTAGTGATATAAAATTAATTAACCAATTTAATTACACCTTACATATCTCTTTAATTTTCTTCATATATAGCCTTTTTATTGTTGCTGTATTCAATTTCTGAAATATTATAATATAATTAGTCATACAAATTTAATAACAAATATTATATTTTAATTTAAGATACATTTATAAATAACATATAAGAAATAATGACAAAAACCAAATATAAAATACTTTAAAATAATGTAATTAAAAAATATTCTATATTTTCATATAATACACTAAATATATCACAATTAATGGGGATGTCATACACCTTGCTATGGTGAAAATAATTTTTTATTTTAAAATTTGGTTATTTTATGATACTATATGATGTTTTTTTATATATATATAAATATATATTCTCTATAATATAATATACTAGCCGTACCCGACCCGGCGTTGCTCGGTTTTTTTATTATTTTCCTATTATCTATTATTTATTAATTATAGCTATTCCTGATTCTGCATTGATATATATATATATATATATATATATATATATATATATATATACAATAAAATAAATGTTAGCTAAAATACAAACAAATTATAGAAATATTTGTTTAATATTTTACAAATTAATGGAAATATATTAAAAAATAAAAAAATATTTCAAATATTACCAAATATGTTTAAAAAAAATGTCTATAACCCAAACTTAAACCCAAACCGTACCCGACCCGGCGTTGCTCGGTTGTTGATTTTTTTACATATCTATTATTTTTTTAATCATAATTAATATATAATTATAGCTATTACTGATTCTGCATTGCTAATCTTTAATTTATTCCTAACTATTATTTATTAATTATAACTATATCTATAACTTTTCTTCATTTCTATATATACAATAAAATAAATGTTAGCTGACAAACAAACAAATGTAGAAAAATATTTTAATATTTAAAAAATAAGTGGAATATTTCAAAAAATATATTAAAGAATACAACAAATATTTAAAATATTACAAAATATGTTTTAAAAAAATGTCTAAAACCAAAACCCAAACATCACGACCCGCCGTTTCTAGGTTTTTGATTGTTTTCCTATCTATTATTGATTAATTATAACTATTCCTGATTTTAAATTGCTTGCCGTACTCAACCCGACGCTGCTCGATTTTTGATTATTAATAATAGGCAAATTTGCCTATCAATTATTAATTATAGCTACTCCTAATTATGTATAGTTAATATTTAATTTTGTTTCTAACTAATATTTAATAATTCTAACTATATCCGATGTAGATCTAGAGTTGTTCGTTTTTAAGATTTATATGTAAAATATTTTGTAAAAATACAAAAAATATTTAAAACATTACAAAATATGTTTTAAAAAAATGTCTAAAAATATTTTAAGAAATATAAAAAATATTTCAACATATTAGTAGCCATACCTGATTTTTAATGCCTATTAATTTTTTTTATTAATTATAGCTATTCCTGATTATTCTAAAATATATAATTGCTAAAAATTGCAAAAAAATATATAAAATATTACAAAATATGTTTTAAAAACAAACCATACCCGACCCGGCATTTCTTGGTTTTTGTTTGTTTGCCTATCTATTATTTATTATTTATTAATTAGGGCAATTTCTGATTCTATATTTCTAGTATATACAATTAAATAAAGTTTATTTAAAATACAAACAAATATAGAAAAATATTGTTTATAATATTTAAAAAATTAGTGAACAAATATTTCAAAAAATATTTTAAAAAATACAACAAATATTTCAAATATTACAAAATATGTTGAAAACCCAAACCCAAACCGTCCCAAAACGGCGTTGATCGGTTTTTAATTATATGCCTATCTATACTTTATTAATTATAACTATTCCTGATTTAGAATTGTTTGCCGAACCCAACCCGACGTTGCTCGTTTTTTTATTATTTGCCTATCAATTATTAATTATAGTTATTCCTAATTATGCATAGCTATTCTTTAATTGTTGTCTTCTAACTAATATTTAATAAATCTAACTGTATCCGATGTAGATCTAGCGTTGTTCTTTTTAAGACTTATTCGTAAAATATTTTGTAAAAATACAAAAATACAAAAATACTTTAAAATATTATAAAATATATTTTTAAAAAGTGTCTAAAAATATTTTTTAAATATAAAAAATATTTCAACATATTAGCAGTCATACCCTACCCGGCGTTGCTAGGTTTTTGATTGTTTGACTATTTATTTTTATTAATTATAGCTATTCCTGATTATTCTAAAATATATAATTGCTAACAAATACAAAAAATATTTAAAATATTACAAAATATGTTTTAAAAAAATGTCGAAAACTCAAACCTAAACCCAAATCCAAACAGTACTCGACTCGACATTTATCGGTTTTTGATTGTTTGCCTATTTATTATTTATTAATTAGAGCTATTCCTGATCCTACATTTCTAGTATATACAATTAAATAAAATTAAACATATGTAGAAACATATTTTTTTTAATATTTAAAAAATTAGATAAAAAATATTTCAAAAAATACAACAGATATTTCAAATATTCCAAAATATGTTGAAAACCTAAACCCAAACAGTTCCAAATCGGCGTTGCTCGGTTTTTTATTATTTGCCTATCTATCATTTATTAATTATAACTATTCCTGATTTGAAATTTCTTGCCGTACTCAACTTTGCTTTACTCGTTGTTTGATAGCTTACCTATCTATTATTTATTATTTATGGCTATTCATGATTCTGCTTTTCATATACAATAACATAAATTGTTGCTAAAATTCAAACAAATTTATACAAATATTAATATCTCAAAAATTAGTGGAAAAATATTTCAAAAATATTTCAAATAATATTTAAAAAAATACAACACATATTTCCAATATTACAAAATAGTACTTAATAAATATCGAAAACCCAAACCGCACCCTGCGTTGATCGATTTTTGATTGTTTGCCTATCTATTATTTATTAATTATAGTTATTCCTGATTCTGTATTCCTAGAATACAACAAATATTTCCAAATATTACAAAATATATTTTTTATAAATGTTCTACAAATATTTTAAAAAGTATATTATTATATCTTATAATATTTATATATTTATTATATAATTATAATATTTTAATTATATCTTAAAATAATAATATTTCAACGAATAGTTGAAAAATATAAAAAATTATTTCAAATAATATTTTTTAAAATACAAAAAATATAAATAATATTACAAAATATATTTTAAAAAAATTTCAAAAAAATGTTTAAAAATATTTAAAAAAAACTTCAAAAATATTTCAAAAAATGTCAAAAATATTTCAAAAATATTTCAAAAAATTTCCAAAATTTCCAAAAATTTCAAAAAAAAATCAAAAAAAATTCAAAAAAATAGTTCGAAAAAATGTAAAAAAAATATTTCAAAAATGCGACGCCGAAGATTTTGGACGACAAAAAATCATTTTAATGGCAAAAAGTCAATTTTTCAGGTTTTTCTGGGGTACGCGGTATAAAATTCAAAAAATTTTCCGGACCAAGACCATACTGTTGCAAATTTATTAAGATCGGGTATAAAATATTTTCGCGACGTACCCCGGTTCTCGAGTTACCTCACCAGATACACACACACATATATATATATATATATATATATATAATTAAATAGACTTTCTTTTATATAATATATTATTGTATACAAAAAGTATTTATATATATATATATATATATATATATATATATATATTATAAATATGTCTTATAAATTATTATATACAAAAGTGTATATATATATATATATATATATAATGTCTCTGAATATTTATCTAATATAAATGAAAATATTGTATTATTGTTGCCAAACTACAAATTCTGTTTTCTTTAAATAATGAATTCATCAAAGCAGAGCATGTATAAAGTCTATGCATATAACAACTATTATAGCTATATTATTTTTATTTTGTTTGCATTAAAGGAGAACATTTGTTTATATATACAATAGAAATATTGTTCATAAATATTATTAGAATAGACCATATGCTTCCCATATATTTGAATGTTAAACTGTGAAATGGTATTCAGTGCACTGTGACATCCCCAATAATACATTTTTATATTGTATTTGTATATAAACATTTTCCTATACTTAATTTACATATTATTTATCACGTTATTTATTTCTATTGTTTAATGAATATTTTTAATTAAAAAAAAATTATAAAAAAAATTGTATTACAAATAATTATTTTTTAAATTCCTTAGATTATTAAAATGAATTAATACATAACTATCATATATTATATAGAGTTGTCAACATGTATTTCAATTAACTAACCATCACATTACAATACACAAATAATACATTGTAGTTACAGTAGCATCTCTTCAGTAATTCCATCCCTAGTAGCATCTCTTCAGCAATTCCATCCCTAGTTATTGTATAGCAATAGAGACCTCCCTGATCATACACCACTGCTGTAAAATGTTTAACATATTACAAATGAAATAAATATATTATAATTAAATAAATATATCATACTTATATAATATTAATCAATACATATGTTTATATTGTATTGGTATATAAACATGTTCCTATACTTAATTTACATATAATTTATCACGTTATTTATTTATATTGTTTAATATATAAAATATTGTTAATATTTTTAATTTAAAAAATATTATAAAATAAATTGTATTACAAATAATTATTTTGTAAATTCCTTAGATTATTAAAATGAATTAATACATAACTATCATATATTATATAGAGTTGTCAACATGTATTTCAATTAACTAACCATCACATTACAATACACAAATAATACATTGTAGTTACAGTAGCATCTCTTCAGTAATTCCATCCCTAGTAGCATCTCTTCAGCAATTCCATCCCTAGTTATTGTATAGCAATAGAGACCTCCCTGATCATACACCACTGCTGTAAAATGTTTAACATATTACAAATGAAATAAATATAATTTAAAATATATAATTTTTGATCACAGTTAATTAAAGTATTAGTTAAAATATTCTTTTTCATTACATATGAAATGTAATTAAATATGTTCTTATTTTAATCGAGAATTAGATATAATATATTAAAAGAGCAGAATTCATACTCTATACTATAGCGTCTATAAATGAAAGCGATTCTAAAATCGTACTGCATATACTTTCTTTAATTTTTATTTTCTATAATAATAATAAGATTTTATATATATATATAACTATAAAATATAACAGATAAATATAAAACTAAAATTACTATAACATATAATAAATATTACATTTATAATATATTATATAATATGTAATGAATACTAATTATTGATATATAATATTGTAATATGCACTGATTGTATCCACTATTTCATTATTTAGAGCGCCTTCTATTTTTAAATATCTGCAGGTATAACTCTGGTATCACACAACATAATTTAAATACCGTCAAAAAATTAATAATTTATTATACTACTTTATATATATATATATTAAATATATATATATATATATTAAATATATATATATATATATATATATATATATATATATATATTTATATATGGGTGTGTACGTGCGTGTGTGTATATGTGTGAATGTGTGTACGTGTGTTATGCATATATGAATATGTATATAAAGTAATTCTGAGATTTGAACAATATAATATAAATAAATGAATATTATATAATCGTATCCGGATTTTACTTAAATCATTTAGCCGTGTGTAGTACACTATGGCCTCCTTTAGCTTTAGAAGCTAAATGAGGCTATTAATCATAGATTTATAGTTTACATAGATCGGTAGTCACGTGATTTTTCATTGTCATACATGGTGCCTGGAATGGGGATTTTTGATCTTTAATTGTTGTAAACTTAAGATGGCCGACATCACGTGACACATGATATTTCATAACAAATATTTAAATAAATAATATTTATTTTTTACATACATTTGGATTATTTTTCTATATACGCTTATAAAATGCATTTCGATTATATCAAAATAAACATTTATATTTATTTATATTATATATTTATAATGTAATATAATCGCAACACGTAATTTGCTTAAATAATACTTTATATAGGTAATTTTAAATTACGATTTATCGGTGAACTTTTGAATTCTTAGATCGTTTTAATTTTTCTATATACGCTTATAATGTGCATTTCGATTATATAAATATAAACATTTATATTATATATTTATATCGAAATATAACTGCAACATTTAATTTGATAAATAATACTTTATATAGGTAATTTCAAATTATATTTTATCTGATATATTTTAAAATTCTTAGATCTTTTAAATTTGTTTATAAATTGTATTTAAATTATATCAAAATAAACATTTATATTAAATTGTATTAAATATATAAATTACAGTATAATAAAAAACTTTAATTACATAAAATAATACTTTACATGAGTAATTTAAAATGTGAAATGTAACAGTACAATTTTAAATAGCATTATCTAGGTTAATTTCATTACTAATATTTAAATATTACAACTTAATTAGATAAATACACATTTATATTAATTTATATTATATACTGCAATATAATTACAACATTTAATTTGATTAAATACATTATATAATTCTAAATTACGACAACTATAAGAACGCTATTATTTTAAATATTTAAAAATGCTTAATTAATCGATGACTGTTGTTCTAATAGTACACGTAATTATCCAGAAGGAATAACTCTCTACAAGTTTGTATTATATAAATACATTTAAATATTATTTTGAAATTCATACAATTATTTAATTAGACATGTATATGTTATATCTAATTATGTATGAAGTCAATAAATGAATACACGCTTAACGTATGAAAATCAAATAATCATACGAAATTTAATTTTAATTTCATAATTATAATTATTATAATATGTTACACGATTATAGCAAACATTTTCTGAAGGAAAGATATAACACTTACGCGAAATCGTGTAATTCGAATTTGTATACAAAATACCCCAGTGCCACCTATAGCGGGTTACTTTTAGGAACTATGTGTTGTTTATAATGTAAATTCGTATTTAACTATACACTTTTAAAATGTTAAATAATATGCTTTAAATTAATATTTATATGATGAAAACTAAGTGTTCATTACTAATATATAATAAACAAATATGATATGTATGTTTTAAATGCTATAAGTATATATTTAGTGAGTAAAAGCTAATTTATATTGCATGTAATTTAATAGAGCAATGAAAACATTGTTGTATGCAAACAGAGCCGAACCTAAATCTATTTCAGTGATTTCGATACTACTGCTAGCAGCGGTTGGGGATATTACTAAATTACATTGCATGCATAGGGAGTGTTATATCTTTGCTTCGCAAAATCTTTGATTATAGTAACAAAAATCATATTAATATTATACACAATTATTATAAAAAATACCTATCATATTATGATATAAATGATATATGATATGTAACGATTTTAATGAATGTAATGAAAATGCATAAAAAGTCTATCGACTTACTAGAAATTAACCAATAAAGCACCCTACATATAAATTATATATATTTAATTCTGAAGACGCATGTATCAGGCACCTATTTTAAGATGTACGGCTTACGCCACATGCATCATTCCTTGAATATGTATGTGAGTTGTCCACTACAATAATAAAGATATATTCTCAATCGTAACTCAGAGAAGTTTACATACATGTAAATATTACTATTATTATAGTTAAATTATAATTTCAATATAGTTAATATATTTGTACTATTTTATATTTATATTTAATCATAATCGTAAATTTAATAAATGTCATTAATTTGGAAGCAGGATAAAGAGGGTTCAGATATGGAGTATAATTCTACTATATGATATAACCTAGGTGATATCATATAACATGATAAGTATAAATTTGTATTTGATTTTAATTTACTAATACAATGCGTATATAGCTTACATATATAGCTATAATCAATTAGATTTAAAAAGTACTAAAGCTTATAAATTCTAATTATTGTGCTATTTTTTAACTCCAATTATCAACTATAAAATCTAATGGAAATGCCAGTATATTGGATGGAACATCCATATTATGTACAACAAATTATTCCATAGCTAGTAATGACACATTAGAACCATATAGAACTATGAACTTATCACGACTATGATGACTTACCCATTTATAATAGCTTATTAATTTCATTATTTATTTATATACTATTAAAATTATATAAAAGAATAAAGATATATGTAAGTTTTATAATAATCACGATACATCTATAACAGTTAAGACTTTTTCTATAATGTACTTAGCTATGGCGTAAGCCGTACATCTTAAAATAGGTGCCTGATACATGCGTCTTCAGAATTAAATATATATAATTTATATGTAGGGTGCTTTATTGGTTAATTTCTAGTAAGTCGATAGACTTTTTATGCATTTTCATTACATTCATTAAAATCGTTACATATCATATATCATTTATATCATAATATGATAGGTATTTTTTATAATAATTGTGTATAATATTAATATGATTTTTGTTACTATAATCAAAGATTTTGCGAAGCAAAGATATAACACTCCCTATGCATGCAATGTAATTTAGTAATATCCCCAACCGCTGCTAGCAGTAGTATCGAAATCACTGAAATAGATTTAGGTTCGGCTCTGTTTGCATACAACAATGTTTTCATTGCTCTATTAAATTACATGCAATATAAATTAGCTTTTACTCACTAAATATATACTTATAGCATTTAAAACATACATATCATATTTGTTTATTATATATTAGTAATGAACACTTAGTTTTCATCATATAAATATTAATTTAAAGCATATTATTTAACATTTTAAAAGTGTATAGTTAAATACGAATTTACATTATAAACAACACATAGTTCCTAAAAGTAACCCACTATAGGTGGCACTGGGGTATTTTGTATACAAATTCAAATTACACGATTTCGCGTAAGTGTTATATCTTTCCTTCAGAAAATGTTTGCTATAATCGTGTAACATATTATAATAATTATAATTATGAAATTAAAATTAAATTTCGTATGATTATTTGATTTTCATACGTTAAGCGTGTATTCATTTACTGACTTCATACATAATTAGATATAACATCTACATGTCTAATTAAATAATTGTATGAATTTCAAAATAATATTTAAATGTATTTATATAATACAAACTTGTAGAGAGTTATTCCTTCTGGATAATTACGTGTACTATTAGAATAACAGTCATCGATTAATTAAGCATTTTTAATATTTAAAATAATAGCGTTCTTATAGTTGTCGTAATTTAGAATTATATAATGTATTTAATCAAATTAAATGTTGTAATTATATTGCAGTATATAATATAAATTAATATAAATGTGTATTTATCTAATTAAGTTGTAATATTTAAATATTAGTAATGAAATTAACCTAGATAATGCTATTTAAAATTGTACTGTTACATTTCACATTTTAAATTACTCATGTAAAGTATTATTTTATGTAATTAAAGTTTTTTATTATACTGTAATTTATATATTTAATACAATTTAATATAAATGTTTATTTTGATATAATTTAAATACAATTTATAAACAAATTTAAAAGATCTAAGAATTTTAAAATATATCAGATAAAATATAATTTGAAATTACCTATATAAAGTATTATTTATCAAATTAAATGTTGCAGTTATATTTCGATATAAATATATAATATAAATGTTTATATTTATATAATCGAAATGCACATTATAAGCGTATATAGAAAAATTAAAACGATCTAAGAATTCAAAAGTTCACCGATAAATCGTAATTTAAAATTACCTATATAAAGTATTATTTAATCAAATTACGTAATGCAATTATAGTGCATTATAAATATATAATATAAATAAATATAAATGTCAATTTTGATATAATAAAAATGCACTATATAAGCGTATATAGAAAAAATTAAAGCGATATAAGAATTTAAAAATACACCGATAAATTGTAATTTAAAATTACCTATATAAAGTATTATTTAAGAAAATTACGTGTTGCGATTATATTACATTATAAATATATAATATAAATAAATATAAATGTTTATTTTGATATAATCGAAATGCATTTTATAAGCGTATATAGAAAAATAATCCAAATGTATGTAAAAAATAAATATTATTTATTTAAATATTTGTTATGAAATATCATGTGTCACGTGATGTCGGCCATCTTAAGTTTACAACAATTAAAGATCAAAAATCCCCATTCCAGGCACCATGTATGACCAATAATTTAACGTTGGCAAGATATAGCAATACCGAAATATGTAAACTATAAATCTATGCTATTAATACACACTGTGTACAAGATTTATATGAAATATTTTATTTTAGATTAATAAAAAAATGTTATATATTTATATATAATTAAAACATATATTTATAAAGAAATTCATTGATAAAATAATATATAAAATATAATTAATGTAACAAAATATTAAAATATTGTAGACAACAATTTTTAATTGATATTTATTAATTAAAATTTATAAAACAATACATTTTCAATAATTACAATATTTTTTTATTTAAATTACTATTTATTTTACTATGTACATTATGTTTAAAAATATAATAAATGATTTTATATTATCTATATATATATATATATTGTAAATACCGGAGTTACACTAACGTATACGTTTATATACGTTTACGTTTACGTGACACTATATATAGTGTTAAATTACATTGGATTTATAATGTATACATAAATATATATATATATATATATATATATATATATTTAATAACCTAGTAATCAATAATATTAATAAAAGTACTCACTTTAATTAAATTACAATTTATATTTAATTAATATTATATTACCAATATCTATAGAAATAGACACTATATATAGTGTTAAATTACATTGGATTTATAATGTATACATAAATATATATATATATATATATATTTAATAACCTAGTAATCAATAATATTAATAAAAGTACTCACTTTAATTAAATTACAATTTATATTTAATTAATATTATATTACCAATATCTATAATAATACCACTATATTATTTTTATATTTATATATATTTATTTATTTTAAGATACATTTATTTTAAATTATATATAATTTAATCATATATGTTAATCAAATATGTTATAACTATAGTTATTATTATGTTTTGACAAAATATATTACTTAGACGTAATTGAATAGATTATAATTTATATAAATTAAACTATTACGTAGAATTCAATATATTTATTTATAAAATGTATATTTATAGGATTTTCTTTTGAAATTGTATATAATAAATAATTATTATTGAAATTATAAACAAATAGGTAGTACCTACTATGTACTACTATTATAATTTTAGTATTAAATGAGTATAGGTAACCTAATATAGGTTATCTATGCTTAATTATATTTACCTATATATATATACATTGTGTATGTATATTAATGATTATAGAAGTTAACTATTATAAAATGAAACTATTTATTATTATTAAATAATTAAATGATTTAAAATTAAAAGTGAAATAATATATACTATATAACCTATACAATAAGCTATACTATTATTTTATATGCTCATCATTATTATATTTTCAAATTACAGACATATATATATATTTATATTTAATCTGCAAAATGGTTATCATTATTCATATTTTTTAAATATTATTGAATAAAATATAACAGATACATATAAAACTAAAATCCGTCAACAAATGAATAATTATACTATATATAAATATACTAATTTATATATAGTATAATAACGTTAAATTATATATATATATATATATATAATAACCTATATGTATATATGTATATATAATAAAGGAAAGTCTAATAATTTAAAATCCGTCAAAAAATGAATAATTAATTAATATAATATACTAATTTATATATAGTATAATAACGTTAAATTATATATATATAATAACCTATATGTATATATGTATATATATATATATATATATATATATATATATTTAAATAAATAAGTATATATATAATTATATTTAACATTCAAATAAATATATTTAAATAAATTAATTTATATATTAATACAATTATGTGGTTGATAATAAGTATTTTAAATTTAATTTATCGACACAATTTATATAAAACACCATATTATATGCTATATTTATATGTTATATATTATATTTTAATATATTATTATATATAAATAATATATTAGTATTACTAACTATTAACTTGTTCGGGTTGCTCAGTCATGTTTATGTGATTTGATAAAGTAAGTAATAATAAGAGTAATAATAATATGTAGATAGTATGTTGAAGGTAAAACCGGAAGGCAAGGTATAACCTATATGCACTCATTATTTATAGTTTATTATAGTTTATTTGAGTAGCGCCACCTATAACTTTAATTGGGTCATCGTAATGACTCATTACGATGATTTAAAAATATATGGTATTATAAAGTATAGATATTATTCCATATATAACCATATATCTCCCTGCTATAACTGTAGAAATAACAATAATAATAATAAGGAATTCTTATTTTTTAGATTCCTATAGGAATTTTATAACATATATAATAATGTAATAGTTAATATAAATGCAGATATATCCTATAAATTGTAGTTATGTTATTAATGTAATTAATTTATAATTTTAAATAAATCTAATATATTATCCGGGATATTATATTATAATAATATACAATAATAATTATTGTATAATACTTTACTTGATTTAGTATATTTATATATTTATAGAATATAATTAATTAATAATAATATAATTAATAATTACATACAAATTACTTAAGTTTAAATTAAATTACAATAGATATAGTAAATTAATTAATTTTCATAAATTATTGAATATAATATTCTGAATATATATTATATTTTTGTTAATTATTTTAAAGATATATTCTATATAGAATATACTATATATAGTATATTATCTTGCGGTGTACTGGATAGTATTTGAAATTATATTATATATTAATAGAATAGTTAAATTATATTATAAAATTCATAAACATTATATGTATAGAAAATAAGTTAATATTCTGAATAGTATTCTATAATTTAAATCAAAAAAATGTATGATTATGTATAACATATGATAAGTGTTTTAATCAGGTATATATTATTTAAACTCTATATTAGTACACTAGGTACATTAGTACCTATACAATATTAGTATATAGGACTAATAGTAGATACGAATAATGAATAATATAAAATAATGCATTTCTATTTATGATACTATAGTAGGTACCTATAGGTAGGTATATTGTATACCCTATATTATATAGTATATATGTATATTGTATATATTGTTATAACTATATTTGGCTTATGGAACAACCTTGAAATTTACAAACCGTACAAGAACGGTTTAATTACTAACCGTGAAATTATATTTCGTGAAATTTCTAACCGTGAAATATAATATCCGTGAAAATACAAACCGTGAAATAATTATAAATATATGGATATATATTATGTATATATATATATATATATATAATATATTATATATATATATATATATATATATATATATATATACTTATAACATAGTGTAGGTATAAAGTATGGAAATAAGGGATCATTAAGACGAGCACACTGCAATGACATTAACTTGAAAACATTAGGTATTTTAGGGTGTTTAGGACCTAATGTTTTACACAATTGTGTGTTAAATTAGTTAGTTATAGGGTATTTATATTAAGTACTTAGTTATGCATTTATTAGTTATGACTCACTCTACAGTGATATAATACTGTACATATATATATATAGGTAATAGTAATTACATTATATTTAAAATTTAAATTTAAAAAATAATATTTTTAATTAAATTACAATTATTACTCTTAGAAATTACTAGATTATAAGTCGAATATGTTACGTACACATACGATCGATAGAGTTTAAAATGTACGTTTAATTTCAAGTAGAATTAATAGATATATGTATAACACTATACGTCAATAATAAGTACATCGTTATCATAACGGTTATGGTAACGGTACAGTAAAGTAGGTGTCAATACATTTTATGTTTGATTAAATTACAATTATTACTCTTAGAAATTACTAAATTATAAGCTGAATATCATATTCACATATTACACATATGCAATATCATATTGAATATGTTACGTACACATGAGATCGATAGATCTCTATAGAAACTAATCTTAGAATGTCCGTTTAATTTCAAGTAGAATCAATAGATTATCTATCATATATTTAATATAATATAATATAATATTATATGTATAACTCTATAAGCCAACAATAAGTAAACCGTTATGATAACGGTACAGTGAAGTGTTCGTCAATACATTTTATTTTAGATTAAATTACAATTATTACTTTTATAAATTACTAGATTATAAGTCGAATATTGTTACGTACACATGCGATCTATAAAGTTTTAAAATGTACATTTAATTTCAAGTAAAATCAATAGATTATATATGTATAAGCCAGCGTTAGGTTATTCAGTATAGACTATATATAAAATGTATATGAAATTACTATTATTACTCATGTGTATTGTTACTATACTGTATAGTAACATTACACATGAATACTAATAGTAATTGAATATACATTTTATAAATAGCATAATAAAACTAATAATAATAACATGTGATATATCTGAGCACCATATATGGCTCAGTGTTACAATACATGCTTTCTAAATGGAAAGTCAACGGTTCGAATCTAGCTGACGACTATTTTATTGAAATAATAATTTTTATTTTTATTCATTTTAATACTATTTCTTGTATTACTTATCATATTTTATTAGGTCAATTATAAATCATTGATATACTATTCATATAAACTATTGAGTTAATAGTAATATAACTTTATTAATTTAATTAAGTCTATACTATGCAAGAATAATTACAGTTTATTATGAATACACTCTATGAATACATTATTGAGGGTATAGTAGGGCATACCCTCAATAATGTTCGTTCAGTGCATTTAAGTAGAGTAATCAAGTACATTAGCCGATGAATAATAACAACCGTGTAATACAAACTGTATAAGAACAACCGTACAATATACATACTTTATAAGACAAACCTTACAAGAACAATCGTAAAATATATAAACATGAAATACTAACCGTATGAGAACAACCATAACATATATAAACCATACAAGAACAAAAGTGTACATAAGTGTTTATAATATTAAATTATGCTATATAATATTATTATAATAATTATAGTAAATACCTAATATACCTAATACTATTACTTTTACTATACATTTATTTATATAGTATATCTATTAAATATATAAATATATTATTATATATATATAATATTATATATATATATATATATATATATATATATATATATATATATATATATATATATAGATATATAATATACGGAATGAGAAGACAAAACGGCCATATAAATACGGAATACGCTGACACGAAGATTAGGCCGACAATTTTGTGTCAACCACCTACTTTAATTTATGAATTACTATATGTTAGAGAAATAATTGGTATCTAATTAAATAATATTTTAATAATCGTTATATTATAATGAATATATTTAATTATCATTTGGTTTTATAGAGAATAGACTATAAATAATTACATTTTTAGATTTCTGCGTGTATATACTTGGTTACACAAAAAAACGGAATCTGTTGACACACTGTTTTTACCGAAATACAGCAACTTAATGCGTATATGTCAAATGGCAATTTATGAATTAATATATTAAATGTACTTTAGAATAAATATATTGAATAAAAAATATAAAATATAAAAGATGTTATTAATTAAAAATATACATTTTGAATTAAATATTATTATTATTTTGTAAAAATATACATCAATTTCTATTTATAATCAAAGATTTGTATGACTCATAAAAACTTAGGAAATAGTAGTAATTATTTAAATTTCAATATTATTATTTCAGATTATTTCAAAATTTGAATAATAATAAATAATTTGTATATTATTAAATATAGTAGGTATTATATTTTAATAAATTATCTATGTATATATATAGTAAATAAATATATAAATGTATGTTATATATTATTGAATATAGAATCGTAAGTAAGATACTATAGTAACATTTTCGAAATATTTGTTTTTCAATAAGTTATTTATTTTTCATTATATTACATTATTAATTCATTTTAACCTTCCTATATAATATCTAATATTAGTAATATTACTATAATTTTTAATATTTCCAAACTAGTATAAAATGTAAATACTATACATTTATAGTCTACGAATAACCCAACTATAATGTATTTGTACGATATAAATAAAACCATAGGAATACGATTTTTTATATTGATGCTATTATAATAAATTTGATATCATTAGACATATTATTAAATTCTATAATAGAAGTATTTTAGTTTATTTTTATTTAAAAAAAAGTTATGCACAAAAAAAATAGTAAAAATAATACATGGTATAGATAGGAATTATGCATGTTTTAATTAATTTATAATACTTATGCAATCATGATTCATTCAATAATTTATATTTTTTAATAGTATATATTCGATATTATTAACACATAGATTAATAATCATATTTGTATCCGCTTTTTGTATTGTATTCAATAAATATATATTATTATTATATAATTATTATAATATATACACACTTATATAATTATGTAAGCCTATTTATTTAGTATTAACAAAGATTTTGCGAAGCAAAGATATAACACTCCCTATACATGCAACATAATTTAGTAATATCCCCTGCTGCTGCTAGCAGTAGTATCGAAATCACTGAAATAGATTTAGGTTAGGCTCTATTTGCATACAACAATTTTTTCATTGCTCTATTAAATTACATGCAATATAAATTAGCTTTTATTTACTAAATATATACTTATAGCATTTAAAACATACATATCATATTTGTTTGTTATATATTAGTAATGAACACTTAGTTTTCATCATATAAATATTAATTTAAAGCATATTATTTAACATTTTAAAAGTGTTTAGTTAAATACGAATTTACATTATAGATAACACATAGTTCCTAAAAGTAACCCGCTATAGGTGGCACTGGGGTATTTTGTATACAAATTCGAAAAACACGATTTCGCGTAAGTGTTATATCTTTCCTTCGGAAAATCTTTGGTATTAATTCAATATAAATATAATGGGATATGTATATAGATATACAAAATGTTTAATCTGGTATATATATATATACCTCAATCCAAAGTGGCGAGTATTAGAATCATTTAGAATTATATTTTAAAGTGATGCCACACATGAAAATATACGCACGAAACAACCTCACTTGCGAATATCAAACGTTTCTATAAAAACATAATTATTTTCAAAATGCATGCGAATATTCGTAGGTATTTACGTTTTACTTCTATTTATATACCTCACTTTAACTCTCCCTAATAAATTCAATATAATGTTAACATTTTAATTAATACATGTAAAAATGTATATAATTATACGAGGGATTTCCATATAGTTTAGGTGTGGAATAGACTTTATAGATATAATAGCCATACCCGAGCTAGCTTTGCTATGTTTTTTATTGTTTATCTATCTATTTTTATATTAATTATAGCGATTCCTGATTCTGCATTTCTGCCGTACACGACCCGTAACATTATGTATTATATATTAACTCATTGATAACAAAATTATTGTCTAATTAATTGATAACGAATTATATTGTTGATTTTATTTTATATTGTATAAAATACTTTTACTATAATTTTAAATAAGCATTTTTTATATTTTCGATAATGATAAGTTATTAGTATTTAAATCGTAATTGAACCAAAATCATATTTTGATACCCGAAACCTTCCATGTAGTCAATTACCCGAAACTACCCGACATCATTTACAACACTAATATGTATATTATATTTAAATATTTATAAAAATATATATATATATTAGTCATTAATATTTTCTTGTATAAAAGAATAATAAATTAATTATGGATTCTTACATGTCAATTTTATTTCAAATTAAAATACTAAATATATCAATTGTATCAATTATGTTATATTCATTTAAACAATAATCAATTAATTATTCTTGAAAACTTATATAAATCTTTATATTTGATCAACATTAATAATTTAATTTATATCAAAAACAGATTTTATGTATTTGTATCAAATAATCATAAATATATTTAATTGTATTTCATTTATTTATATTTGTTAGTGTAATTATATTAGAATAATACATTACATAAATATTATTATTTGATTCAAACATTAACATAATTATCAAAATCAAATTTAGTATATTTGTATATGAATCATTAATCAGAAATGTATTTATATTAAAGTATATTTGTATATACAAGTTGTTAAGTTATTAGAAAAAGAATCAATGCGTTAAATACATTATTTATTAACTTTGTACATTTATCACGGCTCTTATAGATAGGCGTCTAGCATTGCTTAATCATGTGAGACGGTGATGTATGGGCATATCCCTAGCACTCGGCGTGTGTTAGTATAATGCGAGATAATAATAATAATACACAAAGTAATAGTGATAATAACATAACATCACCTCTTCTAAGAAGAAGATATATTACAGGACAAATCGGTAGGGAGTGTGCCTGTTCCTGGAGCTTCGGCGTATAGTTTCCTAAGCTGCTTTTGTTCTATAATAGCTGTGTGTGAGAGGATGGTATTATTATCAGATGGTGGTGTTGGGTAATTAGATAAATGTAGTGTTTGAGTGGGGGTATTCTCTATGGTGGTGTAATTTTCTTGGGGTTAGTTGTAGGTGTTGATCGTATTTTATGTCTTGTACGTCATAGGATGTTTCCCGTATGGGTACACATGACATATGATTCTGGTTCGTTTCTTGACAATGGTAGCTGGGGATCATGTGAATTTTGAGGAGTCTCGAATTTGACAGATTTGAACGTTATGTACGATGTATGCAGTTTTCTTGCAAGTAATGTCATCTAGTTAATTTATGTCTGTTTGATGTGTTTGTAGTTTCGTGCGTTCTGATGTTTGGATTGATGTAAGAGTAGGTGTAGAGGGCTGGGGTCATCATATTTTGAGGGTTATTTCTCTAAGATAGTAGTGCTTTAGTTATCGTATTGATGTCTGTATTTTTTATAATGTTCTTTATGGTCTGAACGTGTCTTTCTATGAATTCATTTGATGCTAGGTAGTGAGGACTGGATGAAATGTGGGTGATGTCCTATTAGTGGAGGACATATATGGTATGCTTCTGATGTTTGGTGGTAGTTTCCAATTGCTTATTGGATGTGTCTGGAATCTTTCGCATTGGTTGGAATACCATATTACATATAATATCATGATGTCGCCTTACTTCTTTGGTGCATATGTTATGCTGGATACCTATGCTGTAGGCTTATTTACCGATATGATGATTCCTTTGGACATCATACGCTATAGTTCTATATATACTTTAAAGTTGATTTCGACACATTTATTCGCATGTAACAAGGGTCGTACTTATTTGTCGAGGCTTATTTGAAGTGTTACGGGGAATATTCTGGTATCATTTTTGGCGGGTGGTTTTGATATAGGTGGGATTATGTCTGTGCATAATATTTTTATGAGGCTTAGCCTTCTGCAGATATGTCTATTAGTCATATTATAGGGGGTTGTGGGGATTCGACTATACCCTACAAACAATTTATGTTAAAAGTACATGGATTCAATGAAGATGGTACATACGGCTACAACATAATATACGTAGATACCATGTAGAATCTATGTAGTTCCATCAACATATTATGTAGATTTTATGTAGAAAAAGCTGACAATTTATCAACATAACTGTCTACATAATTTCTACATGGTTTCTACACTCATATTATGTTGCTAGTTACACGATTTAGACATAGATTCTACATAGCTTCTACACTCATATTATGTTGCTAGTTACACGATTTAGACATAGATTCTACATAGCTTCTACATTCATATTATGTTGCTGGTTACACGATTTAGACATAGATTCTACATAGCTTCTACACTCATATTATGTTGCTAGTTACACGATTTAGACATAGATTCTACATAGCTTCTACATTCATATTATGTTGCTGGTTACACGATTTAGACATAGATTCTACATAGCTTCTACACTCATATTATGTTGCTGGTTACACGATTTAGACATATATTCTACATAGCTTCTACACTCATATTATGTGGCTGGTTACATGATTTCGATATAGATTCTACATAGCTTGTACTAGTAAATTCTACATTCATATTATGTTTATTATATATAAAATTTAACTAATCAAATCATGGAGAGACCACATAACAAATAATGAGTTCTAGGCAGCATTCCAAGAATAACCGATACAATACGCGAACAACGACTGAGGTACTCCGGTCACTGCTGGAGAAACATAAGTGATTGAAGTATTACATTGGAACCCACTACACAGACGACGGTCTTGAGGACAGTGAAGTAAGGACAGTGAGTCTTGAGGACAGTGAAGACATACTTATTTGTTTACGTATATATTATATGAAAATAGAAATAAAACATTACATCATTTAAACATTTATTTGGTTTAAGTCTTTTGTTAGACCTATGCCACAATAAATCTCCAATTGCCTGGCCAATATCGTTGGTCGAAACTTCGATTGGGGAAATCTTCTCATCTATTTAAGAACTTTAACCACCATTCTTAAGTACTTAGTTCAGACTGTAATAAATATATTAAAAAATAAATGTAATATTTATTAGATAATAATTAATAAATAATGTTATCTTTTAATTATTTATGAGGGGCTTTTAATTATTTATTAAAATATAATTTTTTCTATGGAAATAGTTAATTAATAATAGTAAAGAAAATAAAATATAAATAATTTTATATTATGGAGATCTTTTTAATTTGTATAATTTAAATTATTTATCATTACAGATAACTAATTGAGGTATATATTATAGTTCATTCATACTAACATTACATAATTCATCTTGTAGTATTGAGTACAGGGAAATCTTCTCATCTTTTAAAGAACTTTAACCACAATTCTCGATTATGATGAATCATACTGTAATAAAGATAATAGTTGTAATATTTAAGACTTTTAATTATTTATAAAAATATAATTTTTTATTTGGAAATATTTAATTATAATTAATACATAATTGTATGAGGGCTTTACATTTGTAGATATAATTATTAACTGGAGGGATTTATTAAGAAAGACATGTTATTTATAAAAATATTTTGTTTTGGAAATTATTAATTATTAGGTTTTTTGATTTATGTATACATTTTTTTTTAATATTTAATAAATTAGTGGATATTATATTATATTATTATTATGATATTATTATATTTATGATATTATATTTCAAAAAATATTATAAAATATTTTTATTAAAATGTATAAATTTTTTTTTATAAAATGTCAACAAATATTTTAAATATATTTCAAAAAAATTCTCATTATTTATGAGGGGCTTTTAATTATTTATTAGTAAATAAAATAAAATATAAATAATTGTATATTATGGAGGGTAATTTATCGCTTCAGTAAGATAATATTAGAAAACATGTAATATAATTCAATAAAAAAAAAATTAACTTAATTCGTAAAATATTGAATAGTCAATATGACTTTTAATTTTAACATAGGATTGATAGGAAATCTTATAATGGAGTAGATACAAAATTAATTCAATACATTTTTTAATATATTCCTATTAATGAATTTTGTCATATGATATATATGTACTAGAATTAAATATTATTAACAGAATAGCTGACATTTTTTTTTTTTAAATAATAATTTCTTTATAATTTTATCATTTCTAGGATTAAACTTTTTATGTTTATTATTTATTGAATATTTTTGGTTTTTTGTTTTTAATCAAAAATAAAATTAAGATCAAGTTTATTTTATTCTTAATAAATGTATAATATATATTTACTGTGTGATTATAAAAAAAAATGTGTTCAAATATTTTTCTAGGAATAATTTGAATTTTAATGATTTCTATAGAAAAAATAAATATTTTCAAGGAAAGATGAATAAAAAATGTCTACGACCTAGTCAATTTTATTTTTTTTTACCATAATATAATTTTAATTATCATTGAGATGAATGCAATAAAAACATTTTTATATTATATTTTTTTCTAATTTAAAAAAAATAAAAATATTTTTAACTATACAAAATTTAAAATCTGATTTTGTTAGATCCATATTTTGAATTAAATATACTTAAGTCTCTTAAATGCATATTAAATATATAAATAAAGTAAAAGACGATATCATTTAATTGGTTGTCAAGGTAAAACTAAAGATAAATAAATGTTACGCATGCGCAGTAAATTTAATTATAAAACAAATATTTTTCCTATAAAATGTTATTAAACATCATATTGACAACTCAATTGAGTATAACACAATTTGTAGTTGATACACTACTGTTTATATATATTATATATTTATAGTTTTTACTGAAGCAACATATTTAATGACTGACGAGCCACCCTAATGGAGGGATATTTAATTTGTATAAAGATATAATTTAAATTATTTATCATTACAGATAATAACTAATTGAGATATATATTATAGTTCATACATACATACATAGTTCATTCATACTAACATTACATAATTCATCTTGTAGTATTGAGTATAGGGAAATCTTCTCATTTTTTAAAGATACTTTAACCACCATTTCGATTATGTTGAATCAGACTATAATAAAGATAATAGTTGTAATATTTAGACTTAATTATTTATAAAAATATAATTTTTTATTTGGAAATATTTAATTATAATTAATAAATAATTGTATACATGAGGGCTTTACATTTGTAGATATAATTATTAATTGATGAGGGATTTATTAAGAAAGGCATATTATTTATTTTAAAAAAATGTTTTGTAAATTATTAATTGTTATTTTTTATTTATGTAGAAAAATATATTTTTTTAATATTTAATAAATTAGTGGATATATATTTCAAAAAATAATTTAAAATATTTGTAATAATACATTTATAATTTTTTTTTATAAAATATCAAAAAATATTTAAAATATATTTCAAAAAAATTCCCATTATTTATGAGGGGCTTTTAATTATTTATTAATTAGTAAATAAAATAAAATATAAATAATTTTATATTATGGAGGGCTTTTTAATTTGTATAAAGATATAATTTAAATTATTTATCATTACAGATAATAACTAATTGAGGTATATATTATAGTTCATTCATACTAACATTACATAATTCATCTTGTAGTATTGAGTACATTGAAATCGTCTCATCTTTTAAAGATACTTTAACCACCATTCACGATTATGTTGAATCAGACTGTAATAAAGATAATAGTTGTAATATTTAAGACTTTTAATTATTTATAAAAATATAATTTGTTATTTGGAAATATTTAATTATAATTAATAAATAATTGTATACATTGGGGCTTTACATTTGTAGATATAATTATCAATTGATTTATTAAGAATGTTATTTATAAAAATATTTTTTTTTTGGAAATGTAGAAAAATATATTTTTTTTAATATTTAATAAATTAGTTGATAAATATTTAAAAATATTAAAAAATATTTTTAATAAATGTATACATTTTTTTAATAAAATGTCAAATAATATTTAAAATATATTTCAAAAAATTCCGACAAAATATTTCAAAAAAAGCGTAGTGAAATCAAATTTATTTTTCGTGTTTTTATTGATCGCGAGGTACGAATTTTAAAATTCTAACAATTCAGGTGAAAATGGTTCAATACATTTTTTAAAATGTAGTTTTAAACAAAATATTAATATACATTTTTAATAAATCATAGCATTATTTTAAATCAATATATATATATACATATATAAAATGTATATTATACATATCGCGGCGAGCGCAGGCGAGCGCCAGCGTTCTAGCATCGTCGAGCACAAAGTGGCTCGCAAATAGAACATTTAGCGAGCCACTTTGTGCTAGCACGCTGGCGCTCGCCTAAGCTCGTGCGCGCTCGCCTAAGCTCGCCTGCGCTCGCGGTGTGTACACCCCTTTAGAAATGATATTATATATATATATATAAATATGTATATACACACACACATACATAAATATATACATACTCATAATGACATATGCATATATTCTATATATAGAACATATCACTATATTGATAATTAATAATTTAAAATAAAACTATAATTTAATAATATAATCCTATTATCTAAAGCTAAATTGTCCTTAATTGATTTTAAATATGCAGATTGAGATTTAGTTATAAAATAATGAAATTTAATATCACTTAGTGTTTTAATTAATAGTATACAATCCTACTATCATCTTTATAATCAAATTATCTAAATAAATAAATTAAATAATCACTAATAATATCTACACTAGGACAGTCATTACAATTCTTTAACATACAAGTTCTATTTTCTATATTACAGGCTCATTTTTCTAATAATTCCTTATAATTTATCTTATGGGGTAGAACATTTAACATTAATTTAACGTTTTGGTGAATTACACATACTCAATGAATTCCTTCACTATTTACTGATCTACAATTAATTTATTATATTTTATTTCTGTACATTTATAGTTACTTTGGGAGTCAATACAAATGGAACATTTGTCCATTTAAATATAATTTGTAGAGTAGATATGTATATATTGAATTGTTATAGATTAAAGAAGTAGCACAGATTTTCCGAAGGAAAGATATAACACTTACGCGAAATCGTGTAATTCAAATTTGTATACAAAATACCCTGGTGCCACCTATAGCGGGTTACTTTTAGGAACTATGCGTTGTTTATAATGTAAATTCGTATATAACTATACACCTTTAAAATGTTAAATAATATGCCTTAAATTAATATTTATATGATGACAACTAAGTGTTCATTACTAATATATAACAAACAAATATGATATTTATGTTTTAAATGCTATAAGTATATATTTAGTAAGTAAAAGTTAATTTATATTGCATGTAATTTAATAGAGCAATGAAAACATTGTTGTATGCAAACAGAGCCGAACCTAAATCTATTTCAATGATTTCGATACTACTGCTAGCAGCGGTTGGGGATATTACTAAATTACGTTGCATGCATAGGGAGTGTTATATCTTTGCTTCGCAAAATCTTTGGAAGTAGTGTACAATATATGAAGGCATGTCACAATGCACTTCATACTACATTTTACAGTTTATAATGTAAATATATAGGCAGCATATGGTCTATTAATAGTGTGGTGCATAGATTTCAATTCCTTGAATCAGTTTTTTTATATTGTAAATACAAAAAAAAACAGATTTATTCAATGTATTCAATGTATTCAATGTAGAATTCAGGCTAAGACTATTAATAGACCATATGATGCCTATATAATATTGTATTTATAATGTATGTATTTATGTGTATAATATAAACTGTATATGTATGTGTATATGAGTATATATATGTGTATGCTTACTATATTGATTATCTGATAATGACACTATTTACATATTTAAAATAATAAAATCCAGTTACATTTAGATCATTAATATATATATAGTTATAAACTAACTAAATATTTATATCTCCATTCTGTTTTTCATGAAGGGCATTTTGTTATTCATTCTTGATTCGGAGAACAGACTCCATAGAGTTAGTACTGATAGCCCTCACCATGTATAACACTGGAAGTGAAATCTTTGATACAGCTCTTATTGCAACTGAATAAATAAAATTATTATGTTACTTTGAATATTATATTTTAAATTAGACATTTTACATTTAAATAGACATTTTACAATTTAATTTATTACTTGCATTTATTTATAGTTATTAAACAGTATAAACATTATTTTTTAATGTTAATATAATATATAATTTTGTGATACTAATAATATTTTATTAGTTTTACATATTTGTTCTTTATTTTTGTTCTTACAATAATAAAGTTTCACTACCTTGGTAAATGCACATAATGAAAAAAATATCATAATTATCCGGCTAATTTTTTTGCTATATGCAAAAAGTATATGAATAAATTATGATATAATATTTGTATAAATATAATTATATATATAAGTGAAGAGACAATATAGGTGGACATATTTTAATAATAAATATATAATATATACTTTGAAATAAATTATATTAAAAAAAAACTAATCATAATAATGTAGCTTTATATATATATAATGTAGCTTTATCTGTATTTTACAAAAATAAATGTATCATTGAATATAAATTGTATATAAAATGATCTTTTAATGAGGCTTTGTACTTACTAGTATTCTATTAACATGTAAATGCATGTATTGTATGCACACTGATGTACCTATTTAAATAGTATATCATGTGGACATTATATCAGTTTTATATGATATCATCCTTTTGGGATAACATATAAATTTTAATTAATTTTGATATATAAATTATACATATATTTATAATTTTTTGTAAATATTAATATCAATTCATTTTTTATATAATTAAAAATGACATTAATTATGGATTTATTCTCAGGAATTATTAAATAATGATTTCTTTATAATTAAAAATGATATTAAATATATTAAAAATGTACTATGTAATAATTTTTTATACTAATTTTATATATTTAATAATTTCTAAGAATAAATAAATAATTAATGTAATTTTTAATTATATAAAAATTAATTGATTTCATTATTTTCAAAAAATATATAATATTGAAAAATACATCATATTAATGTAAACTAATTATGATTTACAATATATTTATATTATATATTTTAAGGGGTATCCCACTACTAGTATATTCGGCAAATTGCCGGAAATATAGTAACTTTAAAGGGGGTACCCATTACAACTTTATAGAAAATCATTTTAAAGTTACAATATTTCCGGTAATTTGTCGGAAATACTTGTAGAGGGATACCCACTTAAAATATACAATATAAATCATAATTAGTTTAAATTAATATGATATATTTTATCTTCAATATTATATATTTTTCTTATACATACTATTAATTTTAATATATAAATTATTAATAATATTACTATTTTTTGTATATTTGATAATTTACTTTAATTCATGTTGAACATACAAAAAAAAATTTCTGTAATTTTGTTAGTTGAATGAGTGTATTATATATTATATGAAATGCTTCGCAAAATTGTTGTGTTCTTGGAAAATATTCTACGATTAAATTGAATTTTATAATTCTTATATTATATATTCTTGGTTATACGCTATTACGATTTGTCATTTTTGAAACTTGTATCCAGTTAATCCTGTATAATTATCACTATCCTCTATATATTTATATACTATTTCATCAAGTTCGCCTTCATTAAAATATCAAAGTTTACTTTAAATTATATAGCTTACTTACCATAAATTGTGATTAAAAAACTATTTAACCATATGTCTTATGGCATTTCTCATGCACTAATTTATTGTATAGTTCACATATAACTAAAGATTAAATCTATTTTAAATAATGTCATATGGATAATTACTTTGTACAACTCTGTTATATAAGTAATGTTTGCATATATACAATATTATAGTAAAAATTCTTATATTAAATAATAAATGATTACAATATAAAGTTATATCAAAGATTTTGCGAAGCAAAGATATAACACTCCCTATGCATGCAACATAATTTAGTAATATCCCCTGCCTCTGCTAGCAGTAGTATCGAAATCACTGAAATAGATTTAGGTTCGGCTCTGTTTGCATACAACAATGTTTTCATTGCTCTATTAAATTACATTCAATATAAATTAGCTTTTACTTACTAAATATATACTTATAGCATTTAAAACATACATATAATATTTGTTTGTTATATATTAGTAATGAAAACTTAGTTTTCATCATATAAATATTAATTTATAGCATATTATTTAATATTTTAAAAGTGTATAGTTAAATATGAATTTACATTATAAACAACAAATAGTTCCTAAAAGTAACCCGCTTATAGGTGGCACTGGGGTATTTTGTATACAAATTCGAATTACACGATTTCGCGTAAGTGTTATATCTTTCCTTCGGAAAATCTTTGGTTATATTATAATATTTATATAAAATGTATAATACACATGAGTTTATAATATACACATATAATATATATATATGAAATATATAAAAAAAATTATAATTATGTAAATAGAATTATATATATAAATACAATATTATATATGATATGTCACTCCCATCTAAATATAGATCATAGTTACTAATTTTAATTGAAATATATATTGCAAGCAATATGCATATCAGGAAGTTAAATATACACCTATATATTTAGGTCATACAAATTACGATATTTTCAAGTTTTATCATACTTAGTAATTTGATTAATTAATAACATTATGTACATATATTAGGTTATTCTTATTAATATTAGTGAATATATATGTACATTATATAATATAGAAATAACATTTATATACTTGGATTCACATTACATTTATTATATTAAAATGAACAATTCACAGCCTCATTGATTTTGATTATTATACGTCATTTATATTTCAAATTACTAAACCTATCTAAATATTTCGATTTTTATTGTCCTTTGTAAATCTAAATGTTTGTTTATAACTTAAATAGAATCCAAAAGTTATGAAATAATTATCAATTATTTAACTATATATAATATAAAATAAAAATTGAATAAAATATTTTTTAAATTTAAAATTCAAATATCCCAGAATTTATATTTGGGATCCTACTATGACGTCACAGTTCATTTTTCGTTTTATATTTCGTTTTTTGATTAAAACACATTATTTTGGTATAAATAAGTATTATTTCAAAATGTTATGAATATAGTTCATATTTATTTATACCATAAATATAATATTATATTAATATGGATAATCTATTTTCATGCATATTATGCTTTAAGTGAAATTAAAATATGGCAATTTTTAAGCCTAACGTCATATTTATAAATTAATAAAATAATATCAGAGATTTCAAATGGATATTAGTTCATACCTGTTTCCCATCAATATGTGGTATTGTGCAGTTTACGGATTAAAGTATAATGCCATTTCGGATACTCGAAACAATCAAACATTGCAGAGCATATCTAGGGTCCTCCAAGCAGTTATCCTACCTATCATTGTGTATGGAGGTGTGTTTATATATATATAATTTGTATGTGTAATTGTATATGGAATAAATATGAAAGTTTATACAATGATTAAAAAAGTAAAAGTAAGTACAGTTTGTAATTTTTCAACTTATTGGTCAATATTATTATAGATCTTTAATTTAGTTATTAAAATACATTATTATTACATATCATATAATCATATATTATTTATATAAATATTTAATAGATTCTTCTGTAGCTAAAAATTCAAATTTCTAATTGAATTATAGTTTTATTTATTTAGAAATAATGTTACATTAAATAAGATACACATATATATATATATATATATATATATATATATATTATGAAACATATAGTTTCATTTAAGACATCAACTCCCTTTCTTGAGAGTTAAGCCTTTCTGTTAATCTCTAACCAAACATACATACAGACTATTACAGTATTTCTCAGCCAGATACCATGGTAACCATTCATACGGCCATACCTGAGTGGGGGGTACCTAAATGTATAGATAAAATATTAAATACATCTGTTTTTATCATTTCTACAATTAAGGGTGCGAGTTAAAATATGATTAATATTTATATTTTAACAACAACAATGTACAGTTAAAGTATCACATTTTTTCATGTTTAATATCTTATTTATAAATTTGTAAAATTTCTCAAATTATATTTATATCAATATAAAGTGTTTTATGAACGTAATCGATATAATAATTATTTGAAATTGATAGTAAAGTATGTATTATATTAACTTAAATTTTATATATTAAACTTTGAATGTAATTTTCTCAAGTTTTTACTTTTTCACTTATTAACAACATGCAAATCATACTACTTTTTGATTATTATTATTTTTATCTGAAATTGTTACTGTAAATGTATAACATATACATCTATATGAATCCTGTTGGATTTATTATATTTTATATTAATTAAATAAAGTATGATAAACATACATTTTAATGAAAAAAAATAAAAAATAAATAGTTAAATAATGGAGACTATTTTTTTTACACAATTTTAAATTAACTACAATTATATAAAGAAAGATCCTATATGATGGACGAAAGTTTCTATTGAATAAACAAAAAAGTATGTAATTATCTCAAATAGTTATGTATCCTTAGCGTTTTTAGATATAGCTATAATATCATTGTTTAGATGAACGGGAACCTCTCCCCTTAAGTATTTTATGTTTTTGATATACTATATTATTTTGATATACTATAATTAGTTATATTTAAATTGTAGGCGGTTATGGTGCATAATCCGCACAATCCATATTTTATATATTTAATATCACTAACTAACTAGTTCACTAACTAACTAATTAACTAACTAACTCACTAGCTAACTCACTAGCTAACTCACTAGTGCAACTGCTTAGTATTATATAATGGAATTAATTTTATATATATATATAATAAACGATATAATATATGTTATCAATATTTATTCGTAGCATGACTCATGTACTATATGAAATATACATAAATTATTAATACCGTAATATATGGTATGATATATTTATATAATTTATATATATCGTTATAACATGTATACTTTACATAAATTGTATATATATATATATATATGAACTTATAATGTAATATTATAGATAAATACACTTAATTATATCAACATATTATATTATATTATATTATATAAAGTTTGGAAAAATATAAAATTATAGTAATAGCAAATATTTTTCTAAAGAAAGATATAACTGTTATATTATAACACTTATGCGAAATCGTGTTTATCGAATTTTTATACAAAATATCCCAGTACCACCTATATCGGGTTACTTTTAGGAACTAGGTGTTGTTTATAATGTAAATTCGTAAAAAACTATACACTTTTAAAATGTTAAATAATATGCTTTAAATTAGTATTTAATTGATGAAAACTAAGTGTTCATTACTAATATATAACAAACAAATATGATATGTATGTTTTAAATGCTATAAGATATATTTGGTGAGTAAATGCTAATTTATATTATATGTAATTTAATAGAGCAATGAAAACATTGTTATATGAAAAGTTTTCATATGAAAACAGAGCCGAACCTAAATATATTTCAATGTTTCGATACTACTGTTAGCAGCGACATCAGGTATTACAAATTATGTTACATGCATAGGGAGTGTTATATCTTTGCTTCGCAAAATATTTAGTATATTATATATGTATAAACTTATATTAACATATATAACTAATATAAATTATAAAAATGTATAATTATATTATATATAATATATTATCTTATGATATATAATATTTGTTTTAAAACCACTTAATGATAAAGTTTATCATAACATGTATTCGTAAAGATTTACATATTTAAATGTTGTAACAATTTGTAATCTTTTATAATTTATTAATAACATATTCTTAGTGAATAATATATACTATATATAATATAGGATCAGTTTGATATACTATAGACTATATTATATATTTTATATAAACAGTACTACATTTAATTAAAAAATATAAATAAGTATTAATAATAATGGATATATCAATTGATTCTGACGATAATATTATTATCTTAAATTATATATATATATATATATATATATATATATATATATATATAATTATACCATATACAGTGTGTATGATAAACCATGTTATTATTTTATAATTATGATAAATTTGAAAAATATATATAATTATTATAATAATATATATATAATTATATAACTTTAAAAACCTGTCATTTAGTGAGCCGGTATTTAACAAATACTTCGTACACCAAGGTTTACATTTGATAATCCTAAATAAATGAATTTATATCAATTTGATAACTATACATAAAATGAATTATGATAAATTGAAATAATATACATTTATTAATTATAAATAATATGAAATTCATTTCATCATGATACATTTAAATAATACACCAAGGTTTACATTTGATAATCCTAAATAAATGAATTACCCTCAATTTGATAAATATTATAGTTATTATAATGTATGGTACCGCATACATAAAATGAATTATGATAAATTTAAATAATATATATTTATTAATTATAAATAATATGAAATTCATTTAAATAATACTCCAAGTTTTACATTTGATAATCCTAAATAAATGAATTACGATCAATTTGATAACTATACATTTGATAATCCTAAATAAATGAATTACGATCAATTTGATAACTATACATAAAATGAATTATGATAAATTGAAATAATATACATTTATTAATTATAAATAATATGAAATTCATTTCATCATGATACATTTAAATAAGACATCAAGGTTTACATTTTATAATACTAAATAAATGAATTACGATCAATTTTATAACTTTAAAAAAAATGAATTATGATAAATTTTAATAATACACATTTAATAATTATAAATAAAATGTATTTCATTATGAATTATGATAAATTTAAATGAGCAATATTTGATACTTATCATAATACACTATAAATAATACCTATTTTAATAATAATATATATATGATAAATATAAATATTATTTTAAAATTAAATGAAATTAATTTAATAAATATATATAAAACAATTGAAATAATGAAAAATATTCTTTTTCATTATAATAAGTTATTATAATAATTATAAAATAATGATTTAATCATTTTATAATTATAATATTATATTATAACGTTAATAAACGATATTAAATATCGATATAACGATATTAAATATCGTTATTATTTTAAAAAATTAATTTCAAAATACGATTACGAAATTACCTTAGCAAATATAAAATAAAAGTAGTACATATATATTCTTTTGAATATAAAATACACAATAATTTACCTTATAACTGAAGAATAATACAACTGTAAGTACACTGTAATTATTACTAAAAAATAAGGCAATCAATTTGACATCAGGGTTAATAATAAATAATAATAAATAATAATAACAATAATAATAGAATCTATAAAAACATGGTAGTAATTGGATATTTATATTAACAATTGTAGCAATGGAATACCAAACTGTATAATTAACTTTAGATATATGTTCCTATATATATATATATATATAGATATATATATATATATATATATATATATATATATATATATATATACTTATCTATTATAATAATCGGAACTATAGTTTATGTGAAATAGTATCATTAGGAAATTAATCATAAATAATAATATATTATACTTAAGCTATAAGCTAGGTAGATATATATATATATATATATATATATTGTTAAATTAATTAATTAATATGTTTCTATTACTATATAAATATTTGATTTTTATACATTATTACATAAGCAATATAATACAATACAAACCAGAGTAGACTCGTGTAGGTATTTGTCAAATAAACCATATGGTTTGAAGTAGTATTTGTTACCTATCTTTAATATTTTACAGTTATTATAATTAAAAAAATATTCAATATATATTACCCCCGGGATATTACTATATTAAAAAATATACACGCGAATTAAAGTAGATATAGAAACTATTGAGGCATTCGTGATTTAATAGTAATTGAATATTACTATTACTTTATAAACCCTGGTATAATTTATATAATACACGTATTGTTATTTGTTATTTTTATTTGGTGGAATCCTTTCATCCCATCATGGAACTTAGATAAGTTTTCACTTTCGACCATATATGGCTCTAATGTCCCAAAATTAATTAATGATCCTGACGAGGCTTGAACTCGTGTCCACTGCTTGTGTGTCAGAAGCCCTAGCCACTGAGCCACACATGCAGTTTTAACGTATAACCTATAGCACTAACATTTTAACATCGCAAGTCTAATCAATTATATCTGAGGAACACGGAAGGTTTTGGAAAGGAATGAGTACGCCGTACTCAGTATACTGAGTATACTCTCGTATACGATCGAACATATTACAAATATCAGAACCCTTATAGAAAAGCATCTTGATTCCTATACGAATCTGTTCTATAACTTCATTGATTTCATGAATGCATTTTACTGAGTATATCATATAGGACTGTGGTCAATACTTTAAAAGTGTGATATACATCACGAAATAATTACAATGATTAAAGCTTTATATAGTAACAATTCCAGTTCAGTCTTGATAGGTAGGTCCTATACCTAATCATCATTATAACAACATAGACAATTCGTTCAAATCAACGGTTAGAGTACATCAATGATGTCTACTATTACCTATACCCTTCAATATATTCCTAGATGAAATCATGTGAGAATTCTTAAGTACTTAAGTACAAGATAATCTAACGCCATCAATATCAATATGATGAATATTATAATTGAACAGCAAGAGATAAGTCTACTGAATACTAGCGAGTTACTTAATCATTTAGTCATGGCGTACGTAAGTTAATAATGAGATTTTCTAATATTATATAGAAAATAGTTTACAGTGCGTATCATGTTCTTAATTTATGTAGAGTTGTCAAGGTGAGAGGTTATATTGAAACCAAGGGTAGTTATTGATTTATAAGTAGGAATATATGTTAAAAAAGGATGAGTGATTGATATATGATAACTGGGTCTAGATAGTATAATAGTATCAGTTTTAGTCATAATTAAGTAAATAGAGTTATGAGAGAACTATTCAGTGAGATCAGTATTACAATTAAACATATACATTTGAATCTGATCATAATCACTATAACTAGGAAAGTACACATACACACATATATATATATATATATATATATATATATATATATATATGTAGATCATCTACATAAATATGGTAGTGAATATTAGGATATTTGCGAAATAATTATTTTATAGGAAGAATATAAATAATGAACAATATAGGACAAATAACATAGCCCTAATATGGAAAACCATGTTAACATAATAAGGAGATAACGATTACGAAGATTTAATTTTCAGCGAAGAGGTTCTAAATGAAATAAAATAAATAAACCAACTGATGACTTGACCGTGTATACCAATTTTATTAATTTGTATGTTGAAAGTAAATAATATTGTGATTGAGAATATCACTAGTTATATCACTAGTGAAATCAATAGTTTACTTATCATTGAATTATCTTATTATTAGGGGCGCTTGGAAGATTTTGTATGTTGGGGGACCAACCAATCAAAATAAATGTTTTGGTAAAAGTGGGAGGAGGGACCTATACATAGGAGGTCCCCTAGATTTTAAAGTGGGGGGACATATCCCCCATCCCCCTTGTTGCAGCGCCCCTACTTATTATACAATTAGTATACAATAACTTAAATTATTATACGTTTAATAATTATAATAGCTTAATAATAATTGTCATATACAGGATCCTATCATCGGAAGTAATTAAGTAATTTTTGAAAAATAATTTATTAGTAGGTATACCTACTATAAACCTATATGTTTATATATGAAGATATTATGTGCCATGGGTACATACTATATAATGAAGACATTATGTACAAGAGGTACATATCATCTACATAACTCGATGTAGATTATATGCTGATATTGTGTGCCACGGGTACATAATATAATGAAGAAATTATGTACCAACTTTACATATCATCTACATAACTATATGTAGATTATATGTTGATATTATGTGCCACGGGTATATAATATATAATGAAGAAATTATGTACCAACTTTACATATCATCTACATAACTATATGTAGATTATATGTTGATATTGTGTGCCACTGGTACATAATATATAATGAAGAAATTATGTACGAAGTGTACATATCATCTACATAACTATATGTAGATTATATGTTGATATTGTGTGCCACGGGTACATAATATATAATGAAGAAATTATGTACCAAGTGTACATATCATCTACATAACTCTATGTAGATTATATGCTGATATTGTGTGCCACGGGTACATCATTTTATTATGTACATGATATACGTAGAAACTACATATAAAATACATATATCATACACATAGTAAATATTATGTAGATAAACTATGTAGATACAGCGAAAATTGTTTGTAGGGTAGTGAAGTTTATATCGTATAATATGCCATTATAATTATAACATATTATTGTTATGCCGTAGGTCGCAATAGGTTTATTTTCATATGCTAAGAGTATGTATGGATAGGGGTTAGTTAAGTAGGCTTTCTAATGTTATTGTATACCTTAAAGGATAGTACATTACTTTAAGACCCTTTGTCAACTTTAAATAATATATATGTTCTATTTTTAAAGGGTATGAATAGTTTAACATAATTTAATAAAAACCTTGTATCTTATGTCCTGGTCTGCTACATGTAAGTTTGATGTAATTTAGTGGACTCCTGTTTCTTATAGTTCTTATAGTAATGTCTGCTCCTACAGAAGGATTTGAAGTTATTCATCTTGTTACAAGCATTGCATCTGAGTCCGAGAGCTGCTTCCTGTAATTTATTTCAACATAGTTTTTTTTGTAGTTTTAAACTATATAATTGAAACAAAATATTAATTAGTAAATAATTTAAAGTGTTATATATTACTAACGTTAATCAGTACATGATACCGTGTTGAAACTCATCAAATAAACTGGATTGCAGGTATCCAATTCTATATAATTTAAATATATTAATAAATATATATATACTTAATAGTTACTGATATTTTTAGTAACATATATGTATATATGAGTAATTTATATATATAAAAAATAGTTAGTAGATAATTAAGTATGATAATAAATATTATATACGATTAAATAGTGATATAAAATGAACCAAATAAAACATGCATATTGGAGTATATAAATTACCGGCAAAGATCTAAAAATTATTTAGCTGTAGTAAGTTTGGTGGTGGTAGGTGCGATATGTATTTTTGAGACGGCCATTTTGTTGAATTCATATATGTAGAGATAAGGAAGCATTTTCTCTTTTTTTTAAATGTTTCTAAAATACTATTTATTGATTTAAACTATTTTTTTTATTATATAAAAAAGAAAGAAAATCATATCTATTACATAAAAGTAACAAATATATATTTTACAAATAATAATTCTATTTTTGAATATGGGTTTTGTTATATTATTCATATATATGTTAATTATATATAGAAAAATAATTAGGTAGATAGCTTTGTACTTTTATCTAAACATTCATTTATATATGTAAACATAGCATATATTATTTCTAGTAAAATGCATTTGAAAAGTCAACAATAAATAAATTGTAAAGTAATTACATTATGCATTCAGCTAATATAAAATCAATATTATAAAATAATAGTTAATAGTTTATAAGTTAAAGTTAATAATTAATAAGTTTTTTTATCTATATATAAATGTAATTTTTATAGAATTTATATATTAGATATAAAATATTATATAACAATATATTTTAAATATCATGCTATAAAATATGCTTTTTATGTTATTTAAAAACTTATTTAATTGGTAATTTGTTCATAGTTACTAAATAACATATATGTTATATATGCTATATCATCAATTAATAGTACATATTAGTGATCTAAATTTTCAAATCTTTCAATTCAAGTTTCAAATCGAGTCACATCATTTTCAAACATTTATATAAATTATTATTTCAAATCTTAAATCTAATTTTCGAGTCAATTCGAGTCACACCTATTTAATTTTCAAAAATTTGTATGGATTAAATTCACTATTTATCATAGTATTGTAGCCACATTATTATACGTAATATGTAATTTATATACTTATAAATTATATAAGTCATTATTTATATGTATATATATATATACAATAAATGTTCCTTTTTTTTCGAGTTTATTCCAAATTATAGTACTAATCGAACTTATTAAATATATTCCTATTATATATAATAGGAATATATTTAATAAGTTCGATTA
Source organism: Osedax fenrisi (assembly GCA_964019155.1). NCBI lineage: Eukaryota > Metazoa > Annelida > Polychaeta > Sabellida > Siboglinidae > Osedax > Osedax fenrisi. The sequence continues at coordinate 18,256,934 of OZ025244.1, read as the reverse complement.
GTACTATAATTTGGAATAAACTCGAAAAAAAAGGAGCATTTATACGATCAGAGTGATAGATTATTAATATAGATGTAGGGAACTAAATTAGTGAACAAACGTATATTAATAGATAATAGATAAGGACAGGTAGCTAATTGCATATCCTAAATTATTATTATATAATACTCATGAATCGATTTTATATGATACATTGGATGGCATTTAGTGTATGATACACTCTCAATATATAACTCTATGTAGAGAAATATGTACACTTATTAACTATTTTAGTGTTTGTATATTATATATGTGTGTATATATGCATGTATGTAGGTAGGTGTTTATTTAGTTAGATAGGTATGCAGGTAGGTATATGTGTAGATGGATAGATAGTCAGGCAAATATGTAGGCAAGTATACAGGTGGGGAGGTAGGCAGTCAGGTATGTAGGACCTACATATATATATACATTGGGAAAGTAGATAGGTATGTATGTAGGTAGATAGGTGGGTAGTATAGTTAGGTAGGTTGTAGGGCAGGGAGGTATGTATGTAGGTAGATATATGGATGGGTGGGTAGATAGGAGGTAGGTAGGTGGGTGATAGGGTAGTTATATAGGCAAGTAGGTTGGTAGGTAGTCATGAAGGTAGAGAGATATGGGTGGGTAGTTAGGTGGGTGGGTGGAAAGGTAGATAGATCGTTAGGTGGGTGGTAGGGTAGTGTATGCATATAGGTAAGTAGGTACTCAGGAAGATATTTAGGTATATGAGTGGGTGGGTAGGTAAGTAGGTTGGTGGTAGGGTATGCATATAGGCAAGTAGGTGGATGGGTAGGTAGTCAGGTAGATATATGTATGGGTGGGTAGTTAGGTGGGTGGATGGATAGGTAGATATGTGAGTAGGTAGATAGATAGGTAAGCGGGTTGTTGGGTAGGGTATGTATATGGGCATGTAGGTGGCTGGGTAGGTAGTCATGCATATACTTAGGTTGGTAAGTAGGTAGGTATATAGGTGGGTAAGTAGGTATTCATGTAGATATGTAGCTATAGTAGGTATGTAGGAAATCTGCAATGGAATTTGTTTATGTTTACTGTGCTCTCACATTATACTTTGTTTGTAGAAGTAAAGGGGATCAACTGTATATTAGATGATGGGAAGTTTTTACTATCAATAAATTCAATAATTTATGTGACAAACATTGTTTTATGATTTGAAAGTCTTCGAATACAGGAATTGGTAAAGATTTGATGTCTTCAAACATTTTTTTGGTGATTTGAATGTCTTCGAATACATGACATGGTAGAGATTTGATGTCTCCAAACATTTTTTTAATGATTTGAAAGTCTTCGAAGACAAGCAAAGATTTGAATTTTTAGATCACTAGTACATATTACAATTTGTTCTGATATTAACTAATTTATCCATTGAGATCCTCTTAATTAATAAATATATATATATATTTATATACACAAAATTAATTTACCTTACTATGGCAAGCTTTTTCGGCACTTTATGAATCGCATTCTCAGATCATTTATATCTCTCATCACATTTAGTAGAGCACCAGACATGCATACTATATCGTCCATCGACTGCTGTATATAGTTCTTTATAGGCACCCACGATACGTCATTTATGAGATGACATTCAGAGAGGAACATATCTCGCCAGGTTCACTTTATTGCCCCAACAGTGTCCTGAATATAGAAATTAGAAAAATATAGATAAGTATAAATATAGATAACTATATTTATTAATATATATATAAGTTAAATTTGTTTTATAAATAAAATTACTTATTGGCGGAATAAGTCTTAATAGATTACTAAATAAGTCGTCAGAGATTACTTTAATAAATTAATATGAGTAATTAAGAATTAAGTAATATCACTACTCATTAGTAACCTCGTACCACTTGTAAAGTTAAGTGTTTTCATAATTCTACAATTATTATTCTAATATTTATATTTAATCATTAATTATTGATGGAAAATATAATATATACAAATATGTATATAAATAATAAATCTAGATTAGAAATTAAAATAATTTAAGATAACTATAATGTTAAATTCATAAATAATACTTTTAGAATAAACTAAATTTAATAAGACGTACTAGATTACATAGTCCGAAATGACCTCGTACAAGATTAATTTTAGATAAGTTTTTTTATAGATAAGTTAAATTGGTCTATAAATAAAATTACTTATTGACGAAATAAGTCAATAGATTACTCAAAAAGTCGTCAGAGATTACTTTAATAAATTTATATGAGTAATTAATAATTAAATTATTATGGCACGAGGTAATTAGAATGTACGTAATTTAAAAGTACGACTTATTACTAAGTTATTAAATAAGTTATTAGTACTCTCTTACGACTTGTAAAATTAAGTGTTTTCATAATTATAGAATTATTCTAATATTTATATTTAATTATTAATTACTGATGGAAAATATAATATATATATATGTATATAAATGATGACTATAGAGTCGAAATTAAAATAATCTAAGATAACTATAATATTAAATTCATAAATAATACTTTTAGAATAAATTTAATAAGACGTACTAGATTATATAGTCCGAAATGATCTCGTACAAGATTACTTTCTACCGTAATTAATAATAAACATGTTATTAAAATATAAGTTATAAATCATACTATAATTATGATGTATAAATATTAATTATTAAATACTATATGATTATACAGATAATAATATACTAAACATAATAATATAATTTTAACACTAAATGAATACGATTTTATTAATTTTATAGTTAATAAATTATCATATTTAAAATTATACTATAATAAATTATTATAAAATAATTATCAACAATTATGTATACATTACTAAACAAGTAATATTATAGTAAATATATTATGTGTATTAATAATACTATTATATTATGAATTTTTATTATATATAATGATTATCATTATGATAAGTAAATAAATATTAAGAATGTAAATTGAGCATTACTGTAATGATTACATCATTTATTTAATTAATATAAATTAATTTAATAAATGATTTATCTAGTTGACAATATTATAAATTTAACAATAATTTATGTTATACAATTATCAATAATCATTTTTATAATTATATTTCATATAATATTATACACAACATTTAAAATATGTCTAGTGAGCATGTTTTAGATTTAGAGTTTAAAATCGCGTTATTGTATTTGTATGGTGTTTATTAGTTATGTGTATTTGCACATAATATAATATATTATTAATATATTGATTAATTCAAATCTAATTTAATACTGTTACTCGAGTAATCAAAATAAAAAGTTTCCATATTTTATTCACAATACTATTATTATAACTTTAATATTCACAATTATTTATTATAAATTAAATTATTGTATTAATAATTATTACGAAAAATAAATTTAATAATATAAAGCAGATTTAAAAACACATGTTATATTCAATTATTGAATATTTCAAATTGTATTTTTTAAATAATTTAAAATATATAGATAATATTAAAAATGTTGTATATAATTAACTGTTAATTCAATTTACAATTTAATTTATAAATATATTATTTAAAAATATTATATTAATAAAAAACTAACATATAATTGTCTGTATAACTTGTTTAGATGAATATATTCAAATGAATTAAAATTATAGTTTATTTACATCAATGATTAAAATAACGCATGCGCATTTAATATTCTCATTATAATATGAAACTAGAGTATATGATTCATCATAAATAATGGATACCTAGTAGCGGATTATATGCAATCTTAATTGTAACCCCATTCGTGTTTATTATGCATGAATAAAATTGAATACCATTCCGGTATACTTTGCGTGGGTTTTTTTAGGTTGACAATTATTTTGTATATTTGTCATTAATGATTATTTTATAAAACCAAATATGGAACATTATATTATATATATTAATTAAGTATAATATAAAATTTCAAATTGATACCTATTGTTAAAAAAAGGTATGCCCATTAGGTATATTTTTGATTGTCAGCCGTTCCCGTAAAGAATGACTATATATATATATATATATGTGTGTGATATTGTTATTATATATAGATATATTTAAATGTTTAAAAATACATAATCTTTATATATACGACTATAGTCGACTATATATATATCGACTATATATAGTCTAGCGGTGAGCATTACAGCTCACAACGCCAGATCTCGCTGCCGCCGTGGGTTCGAATCCTCTGTCAGGCATTATTTATTTTATTTAAATTAACTCTTTTATTATTTATAAATATTTATAAAGAACTACATAGTTCTTCAAATGAGTTCTTCATCGATAATTCAATGAGAAGTTCTTAGAGGAACTCATATAATAAGTTCTTCATTAGGTGGCCCCAATGAACTCGTTTTATACGAAGAACTCTTAATTTCAAAATAAAGAACTATATAGTTCTTCAAATGAGTTCTTCATCGATAATTCAATGATAAGTTCTTAGAGGAACTCATATAATAAGTTCTTCATTAGGTGGCCCCAATGAACTCGTTTTATACGAAGAACCCTGAATTTCAAAATAATTTTAAGAGTGTATAGTGGAATGTTATATAATAATAAGATAATAATAATATAATAACAATTTAATAATGATATACATTGAATATAACACGGACACAAATAATAAGTTGGATGATTTAATGATTATGGGTAGAGAGAAAGAAGAAGTAAGATTTATAAATCTTTTTTGGGATCTAATAGAACGAATGGAGGGAATTACATAGGGTTGGACCGGAATTTAAAGCTTTAGAATTTAGGGATGTTTTACTAGAGTTCTGGGAGATAAGTGGAGGAACATTTTGGTAATGAAGAGAATGTAATATAGTACGTTTTTTAAATATAATAATAAAATAATAATTGAAAACTGTCAAAAATTCAGAATGTGAAACCATATTCACAAATAGATACGAATTTACATTAAAAATTTATGAAAATATTTAAATTATAGATATATGAAACAACAAAATTTGTAAAAGTAAAAATTACCTTTTATATAGTATATGAAAACCTCCTTAAAAAATATTAACACATTTTTTTTTAAATAATTAAATCAGTCCACGAAAATTTTGATTAATTTTTAAATTTGTTCTAATTCGAAAAAAAAAATTATCAATGGTATAATAAAAAATAAAAAAATGATATTATATATGTCTATCATCATTATATGAATATACAATTATAAGTATAAAAATAGCATATATTTATTCAAAAAATTACTTTTATTGAGCATTTTAACAACAAATAAACGTTGGGGTAAACTAGTCACAAAGATTTTGCGAAGCAAAGATATAACACTCCCTATGCATGCAACGTAATTTAGTAATAGCCCCAACCGCTGCTAGCAGTAGTATCGAAATCACTGAAATAGATTTAGGTTCGGCTCTGTTTGCATACAACAATGTTTTCATTGCTCTATTAAATTACATGCAATATAAATTAGCTTTTACTCACTAAATATATACTTATAGCATTTAAAACATACATATCATATTTGTTTGTTATATATTAGTAATGAACACTTAGTTTTCATCATATAAATATTAATTTAAAGCATATTATTTAACATTTTAAAAGTGTATAGTTAAATACGAATTTACATTATAAACAACGCATAGTTCCTAAAAGTAACCCGCTATAGGTGGCACCAGGGTATTTTGTATACAAATTCTAATTACACGATTTCGCGTAAGTGTTATATCTTTCCTTCGGAAAATCTTTTCTAGTCATAAACAATTTGTTGTTTAAAAAATAATTTGTTGTTTAAATTATACTTCGTAGATATCAATTATAGGCTCACAACAAAGTTTGATCCTTAATTAAAATAATTTATCAAAAAAATAGTAGAATAAATTACATTAATTAAAAAATAAAAAATAATTAAATTAATTTGAAATTTTAACGTAATTTTTTACTTTATTAATATTATAATATATTTATACACGTATTTGCCAAATATTTTATTTTTATGACAACGCGCACAAATATATAAAATACATAATAATGTCCATAATTATGGACTTAAGTGCTGACTTTGATCATCTATGCATAATAATAGGCACTGTTTTACTGCTGGCTTGAAAAGTTAAGTCTTTCTACTTACAATTATTCTCTTTTAACCTTAAAACCAAAAATAAATATTACTATGAATAGTGTTTATTAATAGATATATTAATAGATATATCATAAATAAAGCTATTAATAATTATAGGTATTAATACATTTCAATGAATAAATAAATGTTTTTATTAAAAAAAAACATTTTCCATAATTATATAATATTTAATAAAATATATGTTATTATATATGCAATTATATATCTAGTAATATGTTATTTTAATATGTTTGTATACCGTTAGTGTAAATCTGGAACTCTACTGAAGTATACATACTACAAGAAGTGGCAGATGTGAGGTATTTATCAATATAGCAGTGTTTTTGTGGCGGTTTAGTGATAGTGAATTTGTAGTAAGCCAGTATCGTACATCTACAATATAGTCATTTAGTGTTGATATTTGTGTGGCAGGGTCAGGTAAATTAGGTATTACAGTACATTTGTATATCGTCAGCGTATGTATGGAATTCAATTTCGGGATATCTGTTGAAAATATTTAGTGGGGAGATAAATAAATATGTTTATTAAATATATTAAAAAGGATGGGGGCATTGAGGAACTCCGTGAGATATAAGTCTGGGGCCAGTTATGTGTGATTCGATGGAGATCGAGTAGGTACGGTCGCTGAGGTATGAAGAGAACCATGCCAGTACCGTACCAGTTATGCCGATATATTTTAGTCGTTGGATCATGATGTCGTGACTAATGGTATCAAATGATTCTGATAGGTCAAGTAGGATGATAGAGAAGTATTGTGTTTGGTACAGTCTTATTTTGTTTAGTATGTGGGTTAATGCAGTTTCGGTACTTTTATTTGTAGTATAGGCGATTTGAAAATTATTTAATAATTTGTGTTTATCTAAGTAGTTTAAACGTTAGGAGCAAACATCTCTTTCAATAGTTTTTTTAAATGTACGATAGGTTTTATATGGGGCGGTAGTTTGAAAGGTCTGATTTGTCTAATGATGAATTATTATTATTGGAGTTACATGTGCCAGTTGTATTGAGGTTCATTTTGTATTACTATTATTAATACTACTTCTACTAGTATTACTACTACTACATTTTATTTTGTATGTCAAAAACCTTAATAATATGTAGCGCAAAATTTAATTTTATTATAATATAATTATGTATATACAGTAAAACCTCTCTATAAGAAACTATTTTTTTTCAGTAATTTTTTTCTTATAGAGAGGTTTTCTTATAAAGAGGTTTTTACATTTCCAATGATTTTAAGAATTAATTTATAATTGAAAATGCATTATATAACCTAGAGGTTATCTATATATAGTATCTTTATATAATTCGTGATTGCTCAGTGAACCTTCATTTACTTCTTTAAGTATATGCTTTTAATTATATGCTTTGACATGTTAATGACATAATGACATTTTATTAGATTTACATTAGAAATTATAAATTATGAATCATCATTGATGAATATAATATAATGAATATTATAATAATCTAGTATTTAATTAATTGTATAATATAATAAATTGTATCATCAATACATTTAAAGATATAATAATATTTATTAATTAATTTTAATAAATTTATGGATATACAATTATATATATTAATTCATTTTAGGATACAAATAACATTTATTAATTAACTTTAATATATTTATGGATATACAATAACAATTATTAATTAATTTTAATTCATTGCGAGCTTTTTGGTAATATAAAATATTTTATATAATAATTAATTTATATAATTGTTATCAATATACAATAATTCTATTTATATATAATAATTTTTTTATTTTGTATACAATAAGTTTCTTATAAAGAGGTTTTTCTTATATTTTTCTTATAATATTTTCTTATAAAGAGGTTTTTTAATGTGGAAAAGGTTGAATTCCAACCAAATGTGTGAAAAATGTTCTTATAAAGAGGTTTTTCTTATAAAGAGGTTTCTTATAGAGAGGTTTTACTGTATTTTTATAATACACAAATATATATATAGTAACATAAATATATTAGGTAATATATTATTTTATCTAAGATACAACACTAAGACAACATATACATGAACGTCAGCAAGTTTTGTGATAGTTATTTCTTAAGAAATTCGAAGAGGAAAAGTACAGACGGTAAAGTATAAATAATACCAGAAAAAGACTACATGAATAACATTTGATTGAAAAGTAATTTGTTATTAATTTTTTGAAAATATCTAAGTAGATTTATATTAATACAAGTAAAATATATATTCAAACTTGCATTAGGCAAGTGTCTATGATGTCAGATGATCTCAAACTTGGGTAAACACAAGAACAAACTTGATTTTAGCACGTCTTCAATTGAATTCAAGCTCGAGTATGGTACATCTTGAACACGAGTTAAATCTCGCGTTTATCTTTGACAACAAAATAGCCTACTTTTGAGATCGAGACGAGTCGACTTCAAGATATGTTCGACACGACTATTTAATACTGGAGTACTATTTAAATAATAATATATTTATATATTATAGTAGTAATATATTTGTATAATTTTTATAACTTTTTAAATTTATAAAAAATTATAACTATTATATTAAATTGATAAATTATGATATTCAATATATAAATAAATAATGATAAAGAAATGATATGGATATATATTATCAAACATATGATATAAATATCCACATTATTTCTTAATCATTATTTATTTATATATTGAATACCATAATTCATCAATTTAATATAATAGTTTAATTTTTGAAATTTCATGTATCATTTAAAATATTCTTATAAAAAAATGTTATTTTCAATAACTATTACTTATTTATAGGTTGGCTGATAAATTAAAATCCAACAAGTCATTATAATTATATGTGGATTGTAATTACTAGATTTCAATACAAAATATTTTAATATGCATGACTAGCTTTCAATTATAAAATAAATAACCGAGTCATTTGATGACTCACTTTCAAATATCAAATAAATAACCGAGTTATTAGATGACTAAGTATGATAAATGTATAATTTCAACCGAGTCGTTTTAGACAAAAAAATAATGACTCGGTTTCGGCGTCTAATGAATTTTTGAATCTTATTTTTCTGAGTGTGGTATAACATAAAACTATTCAATTCAATATATATTCGATATTATATATAATGTATAATGCATTATACATGTATACATACTATATTACTCCGCGCACCCTCACATACGCGCACACATATAGAGGTACAACACAACAAATAAGGTTCCCTATTCTGCTACAGGTTGTATCTACTGATTCATCGGTCGACGATTATCGCCGGTTTTACAGTAGGCTTATTGTTCGTGGTGATACTGAGGTTGGCCTATTGCATAACTGGTAAGTGCGGCACCTGCACCGAAGAGGTACCCGGATACAGGCGGCATCTCAAGTAGAGGGGCGGAAGTGACGTAATAACTAGTAGAGGGGCGGAAGTGACATAATATTGAATTGTAAGGTTTTTCACGTATTCGTATCGTTAGTGTTACGTTACTTTCTAAGTTGTTAAATACCAATGTTATAATCATAACATGATACCACCATTGTTATTATAATCTTCTAGCATGTTTCAGGAATAATCAATTGCCTAGTTATTCACGCACTTATATCACGTGACATTTATAATAAATACTACCGGATCAGTTCTATATTTAACTATATTAAGAACGAAGAATTAATTGATGTTATATATATATATGTGGTAATATAATCGAGGTTTCTACCTATATGTATCCTTTGGTGTATAACTTTATTTATTATCGATACGAATTGTTTTATTTATGTTGCTATATTACCTATATTCCTTAACTTAATCAATAAATAATATTAACATAACAATTTATTATTTTATTCATTTATTTCTTAAAAATAAAAATATATTTAATATGCATATATTGTACTACGATATGTACACACACATATGTGTATATATATATATATATATATAAATAATACAAATAACGGATTTCCAGAAGAATCATTAAACGTGTATATGTTACCCAAGGTAACCTGAACATCATAACCTTTCCTTTATTGTTTTTTATTTTAATTTAATACATTTTTGATAAACTCATATAAAATAAGAACCAACTAAGGAAATGTTTATATATAAACATATATTTATATAAATATAAACATATATTTATATATTAATATTTATAACAATACATATATATATATATATATATATATATATATATATAGATATTATTGAAATTATAGTAGTAATAATTAAAATAATAGTTTATTTAGACACTTAAATAACAGTCGAAACATTTCTCTAAGTGTAATCAAATAATAATGTTAACAACATATTTATAATAAAATGTGGTTCAGTCTTTTGCGGAATATTGAAATGGAAGGAATACTTAGTAGTAGTTAAATTATATGTTTTCTAAATATAACGTAACTATAAATACGTTATATTTTTGGTATAGTATGTCTACTTGCGCATGACAAGTATAGGAATGGGGGGGGGGAGTTAGGGATAACTAATATCAGTTACTTACTAAAACAGTAATTACTCTGAATTTATATAAAATACAATTTTAAAATAGTATCTATAAATATTAATCTAAAATAGGTAAACTAAAAAATTTAATATAAACATATATTCTTCAATTTTTTCAATTTTACAATTTTACAATTTTACAATTAAGTAATACATTTAGCAATTTTGGTCAATAGTTCAGAATTTCTCGATAGGCGCCGCCATGTATTCTCGAATTAATAATTTGCGATTTAATTAAATTATTTCTATTTTATCAATATCCTTGTTATAAATATCACTGTTTTCCATATTGTTTGCATCGTTCAAATTGTCCGTATACCCCATACGAGTGTACTTGCGGTATTAGTTAACGAGAGTCAATAGACTCTCAAAAGAGATCGTACACTATCAAAGGAGGTCGTATAGTTGTAGCGATGTTCTTGTTCGTCGTATTATTAGTTATGTATTAGTCGTACCCTTGTTGAAACCTCAGTAATAATCGTCGTAATATTCCTCGGTTGTTATATTCTTAGTTGTAACCTTCTTTACACCCTGACGACGATCATTGAAGGGTAAACATATCAGACGTCTTTCTAGAACCATCACTTTATCTCCGTCCCATTCCTGTAACGATCGCGTGTTGTTATTATTCGTGCGCATGTCAGGTTATTATTCGGTATATATTCATATGACTATTATTTTCTACACACACACAGACAAAGGTGTGAAGATTATTATTATTCGATTATTATTCGATTATTACAATAACACTACGAATGCACTTATGGATGCGCATGTCATATATCCCTATCATACATCCCTATCCAGGAACGTTGATGCCATTTTCATTTATAACCATCTATGTCTCTAATGTCCCTTTGAAGCCGCTACCATGTTAAGGCATATATATATATATATATATATATATATATATATATATATATATGTGTGTGTGTATGTGTAGTAGAGCTGGTGATGCGGTAAGGTTTGTGAGTGCGAGGTTGAGTGGGAGACCGCGTGGTAGTTGTAGTACACGAAGCGAGTGTTTAGGCTGCGGGACAGATATCTAGAGAGTAGCTACAATGACGCATCTAGGTAGTCCGTTGCTAAGTGCTATGGGCCTAATCGAGGGTGTGGAGGAAGATAGTGTAGTCATTAGTCCGGGCTTAAACCAAGTGGAGGGAGGTAAGGTATGGGTGGATATGAGTAATTATTCGGACAAGGAAGTAGTGATAAAGGCGCGGAAAAGAATAGCGATTATAACGATAGGGGTAACAGTGGTGAAAGAAGATGAAGGTGATGTGGAAATGGCTATGACTGCTATGGATACATCACGTATTTCAAATGAACAAACTGCCCAAGTTAGGGAGTTAGTGACTAGACATAGTAGGGTATTCAGTAGTGGAGAACATGATGTAGGGTTCTCAGACCAAGTCCCACACAGCATTGAATTAACCGATAACACACCTATACGTTTACCACATCGGAGAATTCCACCTAACCAATGGGAGGAGGTGAAGACTTATATAGAGGCGCATTTATCAGCGGTAATCATCAGACCAAGTACCTCACCGTACAGTAGTCCCATGGTTCTCGTTAAAAATAAAGATGGATCTATTAGAGTATGAGTAGATTTTAGAAAATTAAATGCAAAGACGATCAGGGATGCACATCCTCTACCAAGGATCGAGGAAGCTCTAGATTGTCTAAGCGGGACTGAGTATTTCTCGAAATTAGATTTATACCATGGGTTTCATCGCTAGACAAAAAGGAAATACCAAAGACAGATTTTAGTTGCGGGGCTTATGGTCTGTATGAATATACCAGGATGCCGAGGGGTTGATCAACGCTCCAGCCACATTTTCGCGTTTAATGCAAGCGTGTCTAAAGGAGGAAAACTTACGAACGCTGGTGCTATATCTTTACAATGTCCTGGTATTTAGTAAGTCTTGGGGAGAAATGTTAGAGCGACTGGAATTATTTATTTAAGAGGTTAAGTAGTTTTGGGTTGAAATAGAAAGCAATAAAATGTAGATTTTTTTCAAGAAAAAACTATATATTTAGGGTACGTTGTCTCTAAGGAAGGGGTATCTGATGATCCGGAAAAGGTATGGACGGTACAGGATTGGCCAGTTCCATCGGATAAGAAGGATGTAAGATCTTTTCTGGGACTGGCATCCTATTACCGGAAGTTCATTAAAGGATTCGCGGCTATTTCAAAACCTTTAAATACATTATTAGCCAAGGATGACAATTTCATATGGAGTGACAAATGTAATAGTTCTTTCAATGAATTGAAGAGCTGTTTATCAAGTTCACCTATTCTAGATTATCCAAATTTCCAGGAACCTTTTATCATTGAAACGGATACGAGCTTATTAGGATTGGGGCAATCCTTTCTCAAGGGGAGGGAGGAGAGAGGCGAGTAATTGCATATGCGAGTAGGGTTTGAGGGGACCAGAAAGGAATTTAGGCTAATTATAGTAGTATGCGGTTAGAACTACTGGCGTTAAAATGGGCACTAACCAAGAAATTCCGTGATTATTGTCTAGGCAGTAAGATAGTTGCCAACACTGATAATAACCCCCTTAGTCGAATTAAGGAATGTAAACAATCACCGAGATGGGTGGCACAGATAGATCAATTCGACATAGTAATCAAATACAAGCCAGGTAGAGCAAATGGGAATGCGGATAGTTTGAGCAGGAAAGAGCGAGTAGAGTTGAATAAGGGATCAGTGGGGGGCTAGTAGAGGTAGGAACAATTAATGCAGACAACTCATTTAACATGTGGCCAGCTATAGCGGCAAGCAATTTAATTAGGCTACAAAGGCGGATATAGGAATGGCTAGAGTAATGGGAGCTGTAAGCGAGAATAAGCGGCCTAGTGGGGAAGTAACGAAAGCGTGGGATTGGAGGTCACAAGTATTATTGAAGGATTGGAACCGGTTAAGTTTAGTAGAGGGAGTATTGTATAGACGAGAGAGTGGTCAATGGGGTTCTCTAACACTGGTAATCCCATATTCTATGAGACTAGTAATATTATCGCTTATAATATCCCCAAATATGTGGAAGTTATGTAGATAAGTGTAGAATATGCGGGGTGGCAAAAGCATCTCCTCTGAAAGTCATCCAGGGGTCTTTGACCTCAGAGATCCCTGGAGAAATATTGGCGATAGATTTTACCTCGCTAGAGAAATACAAGGGCGGTATCGAGCATGTCATGACTAATGTTGCCTCTAAGTTTACCTTGGCCGTGAGAACTAAAGATCAAAAGGCCATCACGGTAGCACGCGTTCTAGAAAGAGAATGGTTCGTGAGGTTTGGATTACCCTCCAGAATTCACTCGGACTAGGGAGCAAACTTTATGAGCTAGGTAGTTAAGAGCTTATGCGAGGCATATAGCATAGTACAGTCGCGTACTACAGCGTATCATCCGCAAGGAAACGGGCAGGTGGAGAGATTCAACAGGACCCTCCACAACCTGCTTAGAACTCTATCCACTGAGGAGAAGGAGGATTGGAAAAATCAACTCCCAAAGTTATTTTTGGGCTATAACAGTGGTACCCATTTAGTGACGGGTAAGTCACCTCGTATTCCTTTTCTTTGGTCGCTAGCGAATACTACCAATTGATCGCGTTCTAGGGGTTGAACCGAATAATGAAATGTAAGTATGAAGGTATGTAATGCATGGAAAACATTAAGAAATGTGATATTAGGGAGCATGTAAGCTAAGCCAGTCGAGTTATTGCGGATAAAACAACACCCTCTAGGAAGTTGCCGGATCCAAAATAAGTATGGGGAAATAGATTATAGGGTAGTCGAGAGGTTAAATGACCCGAGAACGCGTGGGGGTGTATGTGGTAGAGCTGGTGATGCGGTAAGGTTTATGAGTGCGAGGTTGAGTGGGAGACCGCGTGGTAGTTGTAGTACACGAAGCGAGTGTTTAGGCGGGTATCTAGAGAGAAGCTGCAATGACGCATCTAGGTAGTCCGTTGCTAAGTGCTATTGGTGCGTGCGGCGTGTTTATTGGTACGTGACGGCGTGCGACAAAGTGTGGATATCGCCACATTTATCATTGTTTAATATTATATTACTTTAACGCATAGCATTACTAATTATTGTTTACCGTGAATAATCAGAGGACACAAAGGTGTGTGTTTATTATGTATCTTTCAGTGTTTAATGTGTATATGTTTTAGAGTTAAATAAACGTATTCAACAACAAAGAATCTCTACCTATCTGTTACATATATATAAGATATATCAGACAAAATAATATATAAAGAAAAGACTTTTGGTCACGTAATTAGCTTTATTAGCTCGGTAATACCATGTACGACGTACATTGTACATGTGTTAATCTGTATTTTCAAAGTCGTTTTATCTTTTTCGAGCAAACAAATTATTTTTTTAAAACATTATATTAAATAAAAAGTCGAACACGTAATTTGTACGCTTGCAATTCATGCGGTAAACGCTCGACACACGTAACTTATTAAACAATCGCGTATGTGTGTATTCAGCCAAGCCCTGTCTATAAATATTCTGATTATCACGATTCTTTATTTTTAGCATATAAGCTAAATATAAAGGTATAAATGTATACTTTTTAATCATTATCACGATCAGGATCAAGTATTTCACAAACGATCGATGATCGTTATTATCGAGTATGCCCATCACTGACTATATAGAGTATATATATATATATAATTAACTTCTGATAAATTCTTAATAAATATACAGTATTTTTTTTCTAAATAACATACATTATTACTTAAAGTGAGTCAGATGACTCATTTATTTATTTCCGTATACAATAAACGCGCGTGTAATTCGCGGGTTAGGTGGGGGTACTGACCGTTCTATGCGTACAACATCCGGTCAAGCCAATAGTGAGGTCAAGGTCGTCATGTTTCATTAGATTTATATTATACTGGATGTCCCTGCGATGGTTATCATCTGTTCGTAAACAGTAGATACGTTATCATCGACTAAGATACATCATGTTTATAAGTGATATATATAATATAGTTTATATCTATAGTTGTAGATATTCTATTATATTATACATTTGCACATAGGTTATACCCCTTGCATTGGTTACAACTATATTATGAATTATAACTGATAATTTCAGTGCTGATTTATCATATATAAATAAATACAAAAACACCGATCTTTAATTTATTAAATATTAAATACAGTCTAGCTAAAATTTAAAATAATAAAGGTAAATTTAGCTATAAAACATATTCACTTTAATTGGGAGTATTCTTTATTTATTCAATAATATATATATATATATATATATTATTATATATATAAATATTATTGAATATATAAATATTATTGAATATATAGCATTTATTAGTTGTATAACTAATCAGATATCTATCATATTTATATATATATATATATCAGATACATTTTACGGTCCCTTGAATTATAATATATTATGAGATAAATTAATGTATATATATATAGATTTTAGCCTCGCAGGGGGTTCGAACCGATGCCCCTCGGCGTACTAAGCCGGCACGTTACTTGCGCGACTAATGCGGCGATACAATATATGTCATACAGCGAGCGCAACGAACCTCTAAATCCCGCGTGATTGCCCGAGAAGTCTGTCAGATGTACGGCTAGCACAGTGTTCGACAGGTCTACGGCACGTATCGTAGCCGATGTGTTGATAGCGTAGGCTACCAGCCAATTGTCGTATCCTATAGAGTACAGTATATTGATAGAATGTACGGGCTCGTAGGTTAAGGGATAGAATTTGTTTACTCTCATATAAACTATTAAACTTGCAATTTTATAGTATATAGTATATTATACTACTATAGTATAATATATTATACTATAGTATACTATAGTATATTCTTGTTAACGATATATATATATATATATATATATATATATATATATATATATGAGTGGAGCGCTATATTCTTCGCGCTCATCTATTTATAAAATTTTCGCATTAACATTTAATTACGTGAATTTAAGATAGATGAACCTATTTTTTACATTATAATATTTCGTAGTATAAATAGTATACTATAGTACTTAGAATATAAAGTATATACAAATAATAAATATAAGAATATAGAATATAAAGTATATACATTACGAAATATTATAAAGTAAAAAATTATTTTCACCTATTTCTTAAATTTATCTAATTGCTTATTAATACGAAAATTCTATAAATAAATTAGTAAAAAGAATAGAGCCGCTCCGGCTACTTTTTTCTGACCCGTTACTTTTTACATGTATGTATACACTATTCATATATGCATGTATACACTATATATATATATATATATATATATATATATATATATATATATATATATATGTATATATACATATACATATATGTATACAAATATTATATATTACGTATTGTATGGTGGCTGATATTGTTATTGTTATTGTTATTTTTATTTGGTGGAGTCCTTTCATCCTATCCAGGAACTTAGATGAAGTTTTCACTTATAACCATATATGGCTCTAATGTCCCTTCGAAGCCGCTCTCATGTTAAGGCATCCATGGTTTTAACGAGAGCCGATCATTTATTTATACACAATTATATAAGATCACTTCTAAATAATATTTTAAGACCCATTTTATAAAATTAATTAATGGTCCGGACGAGGGTCGAACCCGTGTCCTACTGCTTGTGTGTCTGACGCCTTAGCCACTGTGCCACACAGGCATTATATATATATATATAACTGTATACAGTTAATAATTATCTGTATAATTCTTACTACATGATGTGCATGATGTTTGTTACTATATTTCCAGCAATTGACTTAAAACATGATCGCAAGTTATTAAATAGGAGTTTTTTCATTTTAAATATTAGAAATTGTTGATTATAATCTATAATTATGTTTCATAATAATTAATAAATGTTTTGAGTTTCTTCTTAAATAGATATAAAAATGATTTACAACTTTAATAAAACAATGATCAAATTAGTAGAATATCAAAGAGTACACAACGATTTTTAGTTAATTGTTAAATTATTATAATTAGTTATTAATATATAATGTAATCGTGACCTTTGAAACATATATTTGCTACCGTGCAGTGCATGTTCCAGGACATGTTTAGTTCATGCATTATAATATAATATATTAAGTCAGTTTTAATTATAACCAATATACGTATATACATATGTTTTAGTTCACTCAACCCGTTCATCTTCCCGTCTTGTAACACACGGTGTTCCCCAAGGGTCAGTCATTGTACCAATACTCTTTAACATTGACATAATTCCACTTCTCCACCTTATCTCGAATTATCCAGTTAGCTTCCATACATATGCAGACGACATCCAACTTTATGTAAAATATACAGAAAACGTTAATTTTACACCCGACATCCTTTCCTCTACTATTATCACCATTCATAACTGGCTCACGATAAACTCTCTCGTCTTCAACCAAATTAAAACCGAAGCTATCTTCCTTCACCTTCCACTCCGAAGTAAAACTTTATCAACTCCCCCTCCAATTAACATTAATTGACAGCTCATTATGTACTCAACCCATGTCAAAAATCTTGGTGTTATATTTGACAATACTTTTAATTTGTACAGACAAATGTCCCATATAACAAAACTATTAAACTATCAACTACATTCACTACGCTTTATTCGTCATTCAATATCAATATCCACCGCTACTATTATAGCTTCTGCTTACATCCTACCTCTATTCGACTACTGCAATTTTATCCTTTACAATACCCCCTCATCGTATATTACTAAACTCCAAATTCTTCAAAATTCTATAGCTATGTGTATATTCAACATACCAATATACTCCCACACTCATATATCTCCATTCCTAGTTAAACTCCACTGGCTACCTGTACGCAATATAATCCTATATAAAACTATACTACTGGCTCATAAAGCAATCCACCATGACTCTCCTAACTACCTACTCAAAGCATCCCTACTCAAACTTAAATTACCAACTAGTACCACTACACGCTCCACCAATACGTTTCTACTTCAACTTCCTCCTAAACACAACTTACATTCAACCAACACTCGCGCATGGGCAATATCATTCCCATACTCGTGGAACACTCTCCCTACATCCATCCGTACTACACCATCAACTCCCAACTATAAGAAACTACTGAAAACCTACCTATTTAATATGAAACATTAACTTAAAATATATATGGACGGCCGATTGCTTTATAAGCACAGTTCGCAGTCCGAAAACCGAAAAATGTAAAAATGTAAATGTATATATATATATATATAACAAATATATATATATAACTAATATAAATAAATATACATATATACATATATGTATCACTATAAGAAGCGGATACCTGCATTGGAGCGGACAAAGTATATATAATGGGTTCAGATATAGGAGCGGTTCGTACTAAATGAGTGGATATAGGAGTTGTTTGCCCTAAAGGAGCGGGACCTAGAGAGGGATCGAGAGTTGTAAATAGGGCAAGTACGGGAGTGGAAAAAGAAGCAAATAAATGAAATAATGTATCGTTGACCTTAAATATATATAATATATGACGCACATAGAGTATATTATAATAATATATGTCTTTTGAACTTTGTGGTTTTATGACAAACCAGGTCGTCCTACGATGAAGTCAGGAATTTCTGACCAATCAAATGCATTGTTTACAATAAAATAATCCAAAGCGTTTTGTTGGAATTTTGTTGTTTTCAAATCTTTAATATCTGTATAAAAATGTCTTAATAATTATTTTAATATGTGAATACATTATATTCTATTTAATAAATAAATATATAGTTTGTGTACATCTAAATAATTGTAATAAATGTTATATGTGTTTATATGTGTTTATATATATATATCGGTATTGCCGTTTATTTCACAAGATAGTATTATACTCAAAGAAATGGGAGTTCCAGTTCACCTAATAGTCCTACTGAGAAAGCTCTATACGAAACAAGAAGCCATATAAGAACAGAATTCGGTGAAACTGATATTATAAATATAGGGAAAGGGGTAAGACAAGGATATATTTTATCCCCCTTACTCTTTAACATATATGCAGAAAACATAATGAGAGTGGCATTAGAAGATTGGGATGGGGGAATATAGGCAAAACTAAAGTAATGATGACTGAAGACTGAATACCAAGGAGAAATGATAGTAGATGGCAAAACTATTGAAGTAGTATCACACATTATTTTTTTTGGATCTCTAATAACCAAGGATGGATTCTGCGAGAAGGAAATACGTAGATGGTTAGCAATGGGCAGTTATGCAATGGGGGGACTAACGAAAATCTGAAAAGATAGAGGAATTACCCTCAGAACAAAGATTAGGCTTTTAAAAGCTTTAGTTTTCCCTATAATCTTATACAGAACAGAATAGTGGACAATGAGAAAGCTTGAGAGAAAGATGATCGATGCTTTTGAGTTATGGTGTTGGAAACGTCTGCTAAGAGTAACATGGACCGACAGAAAGACAAATGTATGGGTTATTGATAATATAAAACTAGAATGGACGCTTGAGCTAAGGATAGTAAAGGATTCATATTTTACTTTGACCATGTTATAAGAGCAACCGGAATGGAATATGAAGAGATGGTAGGAAGAATGGGAGTTATAGAAGCAGAGGGAAACCACAGCAAAGATGGCTGGATAGCATAAAGAAAAACTTATATGGAACTATCTTCAACATGATTCGAGCCTCAAGATTCAGGAAGAGTTGGAGAGCTGCTATCATCGATGTCGCCAGGTGTCGGATACGACTCGACGGCACAGGTTAACAGATTAATATATATAAATATATTAGTGATGATTTATACCGGGGAAGTATAGGAACGTGTGTGTACCATATACACTTATAATTAACGCTGTATAGTATAATGGGGGACAATATTAGAAAATATGCAATATTATTCTGAAGCCCTTTAAGATAAAAACGTATAAATATATATTATTTATTTTATATATAGTATAATATCAAATCCCACTAGATTGACAATAATATAGTACAATATAGTATAAATGTATATACTATATACCATAGTATATAGTGTATAGTTTCTCGTCTTCCCTTAATTCACTGGCTCCTATTAAATCACATTGTTTTACTATCCATCCGTCATCCCCTTGATTTTATTTAAGTGGATTTCATTTAGAAAGCGATTCAAGCACCGTTTACTATGCTTAGCATAACAACATTATTAATAGGTAAGCCTGGATATATTAACAATCTTATAAAACGTCGAGTGATATTGAGACATATCAGAACATCGGAAGCTATTATGTTAGAATTAGGTACTACTCGAAATTCTTTCAATTATCGTGGCTTCTCATCCGTTGTTCTTTGTACATGAAATATTATACCATACGATCTACGCAAGAAATAATCTTCGTATTGTTTTAATATTAAATTAAATAATCACTTTAACTCTATATAATACCTTTGTATTAGGATATGATTTATTTATATATTATTAACTACTAATCTTAAAATCAACTCGTTTATTTATATTTATTTTTCGTTATATTATGTTATACACACGTTATGTTATGTTAGATTATGCTATACACCAGTAAGGGCTTTCGTTATATTCGGTGTTTTAAATAAACCAATGCATTCATTAATATATAAACCTGGTCGATATTTTGTAGAGTCGTTATGGTGTACACGAGTCTCCTATCGAATACCACATCGGAGTTAACGTAGCCCAGATAGTAGGCGGTCGAGAAAGTATTTCTGGCGTGCATGAACATAGACCGCAGCACCGGAACTCCCTCGATGTTCTGCCGCGGTACCTCGTAGGTCTGCCAACCGTGCGATTTCGGGCGGTCTCTGGGGTGGGAGGGGGTGATTAGATTGAAATCTCGTTCGCATTGAGATATGTCTTAATCTGAGGACACTCTCACGAAATTCGCTCGAATAACACGCATTTACAAACATTCGCTTGAAAGATCTAAAGGGGTCATATCACACTACACATTGATTAATACATAATTGCCTGCAGGCAATTTCATGAAATATAATAATTGTATTAACTTTAAGGGGGTATCCCATTACAACTTGGTAGAAAATTGTTTTAAAGTTAAAATATTATCGGCAAGTTACCGGAACATCTTGTAGTGGGATGTGACCCCTTAACATGCTTGATCTATAAAATAGCGCTATTATTATTCGCACACCATGAT
Organism: Osedax fenrisi; assembly: GCA_964019155.1. Lineage (NCBI taxonomy): Eukaryota > Metazoa > Annelida > Polychaeta > Sabellida > Siboglinidae > Osedax > Osedax fenrisi. Next base: position 18,235,112 of record OZ025244.1, on the reverse strand, counting down.
TACTAATATGATAGGCCACGCCTACTTTATAGATGTAGTGCATAACCCACGCGATGTATATGTATTACGTAACACGAGAACGACCGTAATTCATAGTAGTGATGTAATCAATTTCAAATCAGTGATCGCAAATTCGCAAATATCGAATAATTTAATTTTCGTTTCGGTTCGGTTCCTCCAACGATAGGCATTTGCCTATATTGTCGTATATATGACTAAAGTAGACACCATAAAAATAGACATACGTATAAAGTAGACATGTTAACAATGTACCGAACAATGTTAAACAACTACGGGGTCATCAAGCACCTCAACGCATACCAGAGGTACTGCGCATTATCGCATTAATATGCGAGATCGGTATTCGGTGTTCGCGTGCGTTTGGTCGCCCGCACTAACATCCACGACTGATTCGTGTCCTTACTGTAGTAGTACACCCACGTGATATTGGGGAGACCCCCGTTAATCCGCCACATGTTGGTATATGTGTTGGCGTGACGGTAATGTTCGGGGCTAGTGGTGAACAACACCATCATAGGAGGCGGCGGGGTAGCGTTCAATGATGCGTTACGGTAGTGCAGAAGGCCGTTCCTGTGATAGTTGGTCAGGGTTACTTAGGGTCTAAGTTAAGTAATTAATGATGATGTATTGTTCACTGAAGCGTGACGATAGTTAATCAGGCTTTTACTATAGCAGTGGGAGTCGTTATAGTTACGTAGGATTAATAGGTTAATTAATTAATTATGATGGTATTATTCTAGTAGGGGTGATGTAGTAATTATGCAGGGTGGTATTGTTCCTATTGGAAGGGAAGTTCATATATAGGGCAGCTGGGTGATAGGTGATTAAGAGGCCCCATCGTGAACACAATTAAACGTTACATATAAAGTTGGTTATTTGTATAATGTATAATGTATATAAGAGAGAGAAAATATATAGAAAAGATAAAGTGAATGAGAAGAGAGAGAGAGAGGTAATATAGAGGTAATAGATATCGAAGAGAGAGAGGGTAATATATAGAGTACGATATAGATATGAGGAATTAATATATTATGTTTACTATGTATCAATTAGTTATCTATAAAATATTAAATTAAAATAAATTAAAAAATTATAAAAACGACAAACATGTAGAAAAGACTAAGATCTTAATTTGAAGTCAGGTAAGAAAAGAAAAGAACGTTCAATTGCAAATAAAAGATGAAAACTATTTAAACTGTAGTGATTAATAAATATATTCTACTCTACTCTATATCATGAATGGATTGCTTTAATAGTTATTTACATGAATAATTAAAATGCATATAAATAAAAATAGGTATACTATTATATCTAGTAGTCTATTTAAATGTACATAGTACATTCATTCTAAACAGGTTAGAAATATTAGTCTGATCCTCAGATATTTAGAAACTATAATATTCATTGTCATCCTATTTATACATCAAAGATATATATAATATATGATGATTTAACGAATACATAATAATGTCGTTTTTACATTGGTGAAATGAATTTTTGTAATCACACCACCGATATAGTTCAGTCAGACGATATTATTAAAGAATAATCATATAGGCGTATACAAAAGTATTGTTAGAATGAAAAAAATACGAGAAGATCAGATAACATAATCAGTAAATGCATTGTCATACGGCTACGATATAGCTTAATAGTTATATAATTATCAAAGATGATAATACGATCCCTATGAAGTAGGTAAATAGTTAATTATTTATGTATACACATATATTCATATATTTATTTATTTAAATTGCACATGTATATTTATATATATTTATATATATATATATATATATATATATATATATATATATATATATATAAATGTAATAATGAGATTGGTTATTTAATTGGTTATATTGGTTATATTGGTTATATCGAATTGGTTATATTACACCACTCAAAATGATAGAGGACCGTTGTATTTAAATAGTTCTTAATTGTTCAATTAAAACAAAATCCATACACTAATACTGTTGAACATATTTACAAAATTACAATATAGAATATTACAATGTAACTTTATACCAACCTCCACATGCTAAGGTATAATCAAAAATAAAATAATACGTAAAATCTAATATAATTCAGATTATATTATTACTACGTGACAGTTCATTGGTCCAACCAATTATATTATAAATAAACTAAATAACACTAAATAAAAAAACACAAAAATCAATATACATGAAATCAACATTTATGCTTTTATAATTATTCCATAACAAAAAACAAATAATAACTAACTAAACATATGTAATAAACTAAATAAAATTAACTAAAATCACAAAAATCAATATATACGAAATCGATATTTATTAGTATTACATAATACACAACAACAAAATAACTAATTAAACATATATAATATAAACTTAAAAACAACTACATTACAAATATATAAGACGTTAGTCTGCTGCATATATATATATACATATATATATATATATATATATATATATATATATATTGAATACAATACAAATAACGTATACAAATGGACCAATCAAGAAGACATATACTTGTACATGTTATAAATTACTGTACGGACTTATCAATAACCCCGGATAATACAATACAAATAGTAAATATTTGTCCGTGTGTTTTTATTTGTTGTTTATTAAGTTCTTGATAAATACAAGTGAAAAACAATAACTGCCTGGAGTCGACTTGCCTGGACTCTGGCTTACTAAGTTTTGGCTTTTCCACTGACTCATATACCCCATATATATATATATGGTTTTTATGTGAATTAGAAAAATAAAGTAATAAATACAGAAATATGACACCGGAGGTCATCTCAGCGATTGACACGAATGCATTAACATTAATGTATCATATAAGTATTATATAAAAATATATCACTGTTTTCAATCCGATTACATAACATTGTATAGATTACAACATAACATTAATTGAATGTATAATCGTGATAGTGTATCCTTGGTATGGAGAGCCTAGTTTCCGTAGGACCCTAGGCCCACATGTCTCCATCTATATCTGAAAATTGATAATGTGAGGTGGTGATTATAACTCCAATCCACCGGATCCCCAGGTTGCAGATAGGGGAACGGCTATTAGATATAATAACATAATAACATTACAGATTAATATTAATATTATTAATTTATTTAGAAGAATACATTTTTTAAATATATTAAAATAATATATATATATATATAATAATAATAATATATATATATATATATATATATATATATATATATATATGAATTAATAATATTAATATTATTTGAATATTAATTTATAAATTAATAAATATATAGTATAACGCGTGCATTTTTATGATAATCAGAATTGCTCTTACGCTGCGCGCTGATTGGTTATAGGGTGTCCGTATTAAGACATTTAGAGTGTCCGTATTAGGAACTTATATGACCTCTAGATATATTCTTATAACTTAATAAATATTTGATAAAAAATATAGAAATTAAAAATACCATTTTTAGAATGCTTTATTTTTTAATAATATAGTATTATATTTTATATCGATACATTTGTATAATCTTGAGAAGGTTTTAAGTTGAGTTTTTTTTTCATAAATTTAAAAACGTAATAAAATAATCAGTTTATTGGATATATAGCAATATTTTGTATTATTCAAAAATAAAAAATACTTTTGTAGACTATTTATATAATTATGAATATTTTATTCATTAAATATTTTTTTGTAGGATTTATGGTTTCTGAGATACCGAGAGTGTCCGTATTCGGGCACTGTCCGTATTCGGTTACTTTCCCCTATAGTTCACTTACTATAAAAATGTATGTTAACCTATTGTTATACTAGGGGAAAGTAACCGAATACGGACACTCTTGGTATCTCAGAAACCAAAATCCTACAAAAAAAATGTTTAATGAATAAATTATTTATAAATATATAAATAGTCTATAAAAGTATTTTTTATTTTTTAATTATTCAAAATACTTCTTATATATATCCAATAAACTGATTTTTTTATTACGTTTTTAAATTGATGAAAAAAAATATCAACTTAAAACATTCTCAAGAATATAGAAATTTATCGATAAAATATAACATTATAATAAAAAATAAAGCATTCTAAAAATTATATATATAATTTCTATAATTGTTATCAAATATTCATTAAGTTATAAACATTATCTAGAGGTCATATAACTATAGTAGGTTATAGGCCTATATCTTATAGTATATCTAGGGCCGGCTCAAGGGGGGGGGGCAAATCGGGCAATTTCCGGGGCCCAACATTTTTGGGGGTCCATAAATTATTTTAGAAAATTTTGTATTACTATTTATATAACAAAAATTTCTTAACTGTATTTTTATTATATTTTCCTATATACTATTTATCCTAATTAAGCAACACAACATTAATTAATTAAATATGAATCATTTAAAAGTGAATTTAAAATTTTTCGAAATGTACTCTAGAAATGGTGGAAACACATACATGAAAGGTTGGAGCACATGCGAATAGTGATAACCATATAGACCTCATACATATATATATATATATATATACCTTGTTACCTTGTGCCGTCGAGTCGTAACCGACCCCTGGCGACGTCCATGACAGTTCCTCTCCATATCACTCTATTTCTGGCTTCTGCTAGTATCTTCATGATGTTGTCGTTGGCTATATAATTATGCACATTGTTCAGCCACATTATGTGTGGCCTACCCCTTCGCCGTTGACCATCCATCTTTCCTAGCATAAGCTGTAGTTCCATCGAGTCCGCTCTCACCACGTGTCCGAAGTATGATAAGGCAAGTTTGACAATTTCTGCCTCTAGCGTTTTTTTGGGTTTTATGCTGGCAATGATTTCTATATTTGTCTTCCTATCTATATAGATCACTCCAAGCAGGTTTCTCCAACACCACATTTCGAAAGCATCGATTTTTGCTCTTTCCTTCTTCTTTAAGGTCCAGGTTTCTGCACCGTATAGAATAATCGGGAAAATAAGTGTCTGTACAATTTGTACTATAGTGGCGAGTCTTAAATCTCTATCTTTAAAAATTTTCCTCAGACTCCCCATTGCAATTCTTCTGCGTAATTCCATATCTATTTGTCCGTCACTTGTTATCAAGGCTCCCAGGAAGACAAATCTTTCAACTACTTCTATATTTCCGCCATCAACTATTATAGAATCTAGTTCTCCTGTTGCCATCACCTTAGTTTTTTGACATTTAGATATAACCCAGCTTTCTCACTCGACGATTTGACTTTTTCTATAAGTTCTATAAGGTCCTCTCTATTACCGGCTATCAATGTGGTGTCATCCGCATATCTCAGGTTTTATACTTTCCTTCCACCTATGCCAATGCCTTTGTCCCACTTATATAGAGCCTCTCGCATTATACTTTCTGCATAGATGTTGAATAGCAATGGAGATAGAATGCAACCCTGGCGTACTCCTTTACCAATCGGTATGTAGCCTGTCTCTCCATACTCTGTCCTTATAGTCGCTTCCTGATTTGTATATAAGTTACTAAGCATGACAATCAAATATTCAGGTACTCCTATACCTTTGAGAGTGTTCCATAATCGTTGATGGTACACAGTCAAATGCCTTCTTGTAGTCAATAAAACACATGAATAGTTCTCTTTGATTATCCCTAGCTCTTTCCATCAGCCATCTCAGGTTTGATATGTGGTCTCTAGTTCCTCTACCTCTTCGGAACCAGGCTTGTTCGATCGGTAGTTCAGGGATAAGGAAGGCCTTCAGTCTTTTTTGTAGAACTCTCAGAAGTATTTTGCTAGCATGTGAGATTTAGGCAATAGTTCGATAATTCCCACATTCTTTTTTATCTCCTTTCTTGTAAATAGGGACATATATGGACTTCTTCCAATCATTTGGCCATGTCTTCATTTTCCATATGCTATTACAGAGATTTGTCATGACTCTAATTGCCTCATCTCCTCCTGCTTTTAGAAACTCTATCGGTATTCTATCACAACCTGGAGCTTTTCTGTTAGATATGTGCTGTATTGCTTCATTTACTTCTATCTCTAATACATCAGGTTCATCTTCATATTCATCATTCGTGTTTAGGCATTCATAGTGAACGGTCGTGTTTTTACCATATTGTGCATTCAACCAAATCAACATTCAGATAAGTTATTTAATTTAAAATTTGTTATAAAATCGTATGTATTACAATTATATATTTCTCTATAAATCATTTACTATTTAATATACATTAACTATCATTTGTATATATATATATATATATATATATATAATATCTTATATTTTATATAGGTGTATGTATATATATGGATATATAATTATATTTATTTATATATTTATTTAATTTACATAATAATTATGGCTAATGGTAGAATGTCAAATTCTGAATTATCTGACTCTATTAAAAATTATATTAAAGATATGTTTGATACTAATATTAAAGCTATTATTGAACAACATAATACAATTATTATAGATCTAAAAGATACTATATTAGAGTTACAAACACAAATTAAAAATAATAATAAACATAATGATAGCAATACAATATTATATTCTAGTATGGTCTTTTTAGTCTAGTATTTGTCCTTTAATACATACAAATATAAAAAACGATTATATTAATCCTTGGATTACAAATAAACTTAAAAATGCCATTAAAAAAAAGAATAAACTGTTTTCATTTTATAAAAAACATAAATGTCAAATTGCGCTAATGAGATATAAAAAAATAAAAAATAAATTAATCAAACATTTAAAATTTCAAAAAAATAAATATTATAATGAATTATTTTCTAAAAATAATCAAAGTGATAATTGGAAAATAATTAATAAACTAATTAATAAAAAATATAATAACTTTCCAAATATATTTATTTACAATGGTATTGAAATACATAATGAAAAATATCAATGCGAATATTTTAATAACTATTTTTCTAATATTGGTGAAAATATTGTGAATACAATACATAATAGTAGTAACAATGATTTAAAATTACTAATATATAATCCATATAGTTTTTATTTCATACCTATTACCAATAGTGAAATAATTAACGTTACTAATAGCATGAAATCTAAAGTATCCATGGATGTAAATAATTATGATATGTCATTGATAAAACAGATTATTAATTGTATTTTATATCCTATAAATCAAATATTTAATAATAGTATTGTAACTGGACTATTTCCAACCGATATGAAAAAATCAATTATAAAACCACTATTTAAAAATAATGATAATAAAAATATTATTAATTACCGCCCAATTGCACTTTTACCACAAATTAGTAAAATATTTGAAAAAATTATATATAATAGATTATCCAATTTCATAATTAAACATAAAATAATAAATAAGAATCAATATGGTTTTATTCCAAAATCTAATACAACGATATCGCTTTTAAACATTCAGCATTATATTCTACAAAAAAATAGTGAACATAAAAAAATTGCAACAATTTTTCTTGATCTGAAAAAAGCTTTCGATGTTGTTGATCATGTATTATTATTAAAAAAACTTGAAATATATGGAATAAGAGGAAATATATATAATCTAATAAAAAGTTATTTAAATAACAGAACATTTACTACAAAATGTTATACAACTCTTTGTTTTTATCTAATTTAACATATGGTATTGAAATATGGGGTAATATTTATAATTCTAATTTAAATATATTAAATTTATCACAAAAAAAAATAATAAGAATAATTAATAAAAAGATTATTGACAATTCAAAATTACCATTAATAAGATTATCGCATACATCAATTTTATTTTATAATAGTAACATTTTAAAACTTGATGATCTTATAACTTTTAGAAATATTTTAATTATATATAATCTTTTAAATAATAAATATGTTAACGATATAACTGATTATTTTAAATTTAATAGAAATAAAATCAAATTTATTTGACCACTTATGAAAACCAATAGATTCCAAAATACAATATTTTTCAAAGGACCTAAACTTTATAATTTAATAATGTTTAATAATATTTTAAAAACTAATACAATTACTCATACTTTAAAACTGAAGAAAGTATTAAAATCATTTTTTATTAAACAGTATTGTTAATTTTTTTATAAATATTAATTATTATAATTTTGGCAAACATCTTTTTTTTAATCATTCTAAAACAATTACACATATTTATTATAAACAGTATTACAAAATTTACACATTTTTATTATAAACAGTATTACAAAATTTAAATTATAAACAGTATTCAAAATAAACTATTACAAATTAAACAGTATTAAAAAATATAAAAATTATAAAAGTATTATAATCTTAAAAAAAAAACAGTATTAAAATTATAAACATGTTTACATTACAGTATTAAAACAAAATCTAAAAAATATTACCTATTACATTTTTATGCTTATTATATAATAATCAATTATTTCTTTAACAGTTTTAATTTTAGTTTTTATTTAAACAGTATTAAATTATATGTCATATTGATAGTACAAATTATTTAATTTTCTCTTTCTTTACAATTTAACTTTGAATGCCTATTCACGAATCACAACTTTTATTTTTATAATCTGTATCAACTTTATTTATATCTCCTTTATTATTGTAATTTTATATTTTATCTTTGTTTCTAATTTTAAATTTTATTATTTTCGTATGTGATTAACCTTTTATTTAATCATTTCATTGTTTTTTTTATATTAATATGATTTTATTATTATGTTTATCATTATTTATATTTTATTATTTTATTTGAATGGAAATGATGATTTGACATTGCACATACTGTTAGGAGGTTTCGAATCAATAAAGCTAATCGCTTTCACTGATCCTCCTTAGACTTTGTCTATAAACTGAATTCATTCATTCATATAAATGTACATTAAAATTATCATTCATATTAATATCTCTTCTATATAGATTTTCAGTATATTGATGCCATCTCTTTTTTATTTCCTTTACTTCAGAAACTACTTTTCCATTACTTAATTTCATAGCACAACCTCTTGAGCTTCGTGGGCCAGTCATCTCTTTTATTTCTTTGAATAAGTCTCTAGTCTTACCTATTTTATTTAATTCTTCAATTTGTCTGCATTTTTCTCTGATACTTTGCTCTTTATCTTGTCTTGCTTTCTTCTGAAATGCTGCGTTAAGCTTTCGATATTCTTCATACTTTCCTTTGCTACGCATATCTTTTCGTTCTTTGGCAATTTTTAGAGCTTCTTCCGAAAGCCACTTTGAGACTTTCTTCCTTTTGACTTTCGGGACCTTTTTATTTGCTGTCTCTATTAGAATAGTCCGAATATCAATCCATAGTTCTTCTGGTGTTCTGTCTTCTGTTTGCAGTGCGTTAAACCTGTTTTTTATTTCTACACTGTAATCAAGTCCGATTTTTTCCACATCGTATATTTGAGTTTGCATTGATCGTTTTATTCGCTTGAGCTTGACCTTAATATCGGCTATGAGCAGATTATGGTCAGTACCACAATCTGCTCCCGGTAGATTGTGACTCGCTTTATGCTACTTTTCCATCTCGATTTGCATAATATGTAATCAATTTGATTTCTGGTAGAGTTGCCAGGTGATATCCATGTGTATAGCCTTCGTGGGTGTAACTAAAAGAATGTATTCATTATTCTAAGATCGTTTCTACTACAGAATTCTACAAGTTGATCACCTCTTTCATTCCTCTTGCCTAAACCAAAGTTACCAGTGATATCAATTGATAATTCCTTCCCAACCTTGGCGTTCCAGTCACCTATGATATACAGAATATCGCCATTATGTATCTGGTCCAATACAGATTGTACTTTATCATAAAATGCATCACTGTCTTCTTCTTCTGCACTGGATGTTGGGGCATATATTTGTACTACTGTTATGTTTATCGGCTTGCACTGTATACGTATTGTGGCAATTCTGTCATCTACTGGGTTGAAGCCCAGTACACATCTTCGTATTTCATTATTACATATAAATGCTACTCCATTTCGCTTCAATGTCTCCTGTCCAGAGTAGTAGATTTCATATTCATCTGATGTCAAATGTCCCATTCCTGTTCATTTCATCTCACTTATTCCTAGCAAATCAACACCAGTCCTTGCCATTTCTCTCTTGACTACTTCCAAATTTCCATTATTCATTGTTCTTACGTTCCATGTACCTATTCTCATACTTTCTTTTGCTATTCTATGGCTTGCCTCTGTCATTTTCGTTGCACTATTTTCAGTTGATGTTCGTCCTTTCGGCTTTAAAACACCCCCGTCATCCTCGTTGCACTTACTTGTGACAATGGAGTACCCTTCCCCAGTAGTAATTATATTAAAGCCGTCCAACCTGGGAGTCTCATTCTTCGACCTTATTGTGATATGTATGTTTGTGTCTGTCATGTTTGTTTTCTTGGGATTTTACTAGAGTGGTTTCCCAATGCCTGCTCTAGCGCAGTGTCCTATCCATGTATGGGTTTTCCACAATACCTCGGATTTAGTATGAAATTGTCGTTGACCAAGAATTGGTTCTTCCGCTGACTCCAATAATTGTACTGCTGCTGCTCAGGACAATCGACCTCTTACAACAGATCAAGTTGAATTTTCTGTTTGGGTTTATTCCCATAGACTTTGGCTCTCCCGAGTCGACTACAAGTCAGTAGAAGGACTTTGCTGTCAGATTTGACGCGCTGAACAAGACGCGTTCGCCCTCCTCCGTTAGTATAAACAGGGTCTACGATGTGAAGGTGGAGGTAGGACTTGGATGCGGAATTAACTTTTTAGCATTTTATGAGTAAAAAAGAAGCCCCAACTTTTTTATCTACCAAACTATCCACACCCCATTAAGACCCCAATATATATATATATATATATATATATATATATAATTAACCCAATCATATATGATTAGCAGGTAAAATAGTATGAAACGATATTTTATTATAATTATAATAGATTGATGAATTGATGAACTAGATAGGGGAAAGTAACCTAATACGAACACTATCCGTCGGAATAAACATATGTCTAGAGGTCATATAAGTCCCTAATACGGACACTATAGATGTCTTAATACGGAACCCTATAATCAATCAGCGCGAAGCGTATGAAATATTATGATTTTAATAAATATCGCGTGCGTTATTACATTAATACAACCGATAAAGCTAAATCTAAAATGTGTATTATTTAGATACTTAAATTGTATTATTAATTAAAAAAATGATAAAAATAAATAAATTATTATCTAATTAAATTAGAATAAATTATTCATAAAATTAATTATAAATAATGTGATTGTAATTTTTCTGATTGATTCATCAATAATATATAGTTTATCTAGTGGTATATAGGGTGTCCGTATAATAACACAGGGTGTCCGTATTCGGACATGTGTTTTATTTTCAACACAATTATAAACTTTGCATTTTATTTATAATCATTTTCGTATTATTTTCGAAAATCATATTCGTATTATTTTCGTATATTATTTTCAAATATTTTGCAAAATTCTTAGTAAATAACTATTTAGTTAATATAAGTAAAACCACTCCCAGATGTGTTACATCAATTTACACGTATTACTTGTTTGATATAATTTTGTGTTATTATTTAATAAATAAAGTATACGTATTTGTATACTAACTTAAGAAATAGTTTAACTTAATTTAATGAAGTCACTGAGCTCACATCTTTCCTGTATGTAAACCTGAATATTAAGTTAGCTTAAGGGGGCGTGTGACGTTGCCGATAAATATAGCAATAATAATGTTCACTATGTTAAAAGAGAGGATAAATAGGCTGGAGTATTATTTCGTAATATCGTTCAATTTATTATCTATAATAGCTAATGAACTACTTTTTTTCTCTATATATAGCTAATAAATACGGCTTTATATGCAATAAAATAAAATTCTATATAAATATATACAAGTAGTTTATAAATTTATAATAATATATATATAATATATAGTCATAAATTATTAGATATTATTCTAAATAATGTCATATATATATTTTATTTTTATAAATTTATAAATTTAATTTTATTGTTTTTAATCTATACACTCAGAAAAGTAAGCGAGTCTTTTTCTCTCAAAAATCTAGTCTTTTTATATGGTCTAAAAATACTATAGTAAATTAAATTGACTCGGTATGAGCTAGTCTATTTCAGAATTAAGCCCTAGTCAATTAAACAATACAAATTACTTTATTAATTATGAAATTTATTATTTATATATCATGAGTATCATATATTACATATATGTAATTAAAAGAGGCATATGTATATATATATATAATATATGATTATAATATTAATATAATAATAATAATTAATAATAATTATAATAACCAGCATTCAACTTACATCAATAACTTAAGTTCAACTTAAATTGTTGATGTAAGTTGAACGTAAGTTTATATGTAAAATAAATAATAGTATATTATAGTATATATAATATATAATATCAAAATATAACTTATATATTATAATATATTATAACATTTCATTTAAGTTAGATTTAAAACTAAATTCAATAATAAAATCATTTTAATATTGAATACAATATTTAATCAATATGCAATTGCTATATATTTAATATTGGGCAATTAGTTCACATAATTTCTATTTGTATTATCAATATAATTATGATTAAAATTGTAGTTCATGAGACACCTGAATTAAATTATGATAATATATTAAAATACATAGGATTACTTAAATAATTTTAGGTTTTAAAATACTATTTTATTTATTAAAAACAGTATATTTACTTAAATATTAATTTAAAATATTAATTTATAATTAATTTGCATAGATACAAATTAAATCAATATTTCAAAATAATTAAAAGGTATAATATTTTATTCTTTCTATCATAAAATAATTATATAAACTTAATAATAATACTTACATCAATAACTTAAGTTCAACTTAAGTTCAACTTAAGTCGATAAACTTAAGTTCAACTTACATCATAACTTAAGTTCAACTTAAGTTTTTATATAAGTTGAATGCTGGGTATTACAATTTATTTAAATGTTTATATATATATATATATATATAATAAAATGACTAGGTAGAAAAATTGACTCGCAAAGGGCTAGTCATTCGAAATGTATGCTAGTCATGACAAAAAAAGACTAGCCTTTTTAAAAAATGACTCGCTTGTTAGCAAAAAGACTAGCTTATTTGCTAAAATGACTCGCTTTTCTTTTTGAGTGTATATAAATATATATTCAATTCAGAAGGTTTATTAAAAAATATTCAATAATAAAAAAGATATTCATATTTTAGTTATATTACTTAATATTAAACAAATTTACTGAGTAAATTGATGTTGAAAAATAAAGTAATTTTTTTTTTAATATTTGATAAACATATATTTCAAAAAATTTTAAAATCAATCTTATATTCATAAAATGGAATTAATTTATAATTCCTCATATTTTACAGTAATTATTATTTTATTTATTTACAAAATATTTAGAATATGACAGACTAGTAGGTGTCATAAAATATAGAATTTTGATAGTTATATTGCAAATTTCTTAAAGATTTTTTTGTAAATGAAAGATAATTAAATATATAATATAATTATTCAATAAAAGAAAAATTGATTTATAATTTTTTTTAGAAAAAACGAACGCCCCTTAACGTCATAAAATGTCTCGTATAAAATAAACTAAATTTACTAAGTCGTATACGAGATTACTTAAATTACTTGTAAACGAAATGTGCGATTAAAGTTGGATTTAAGTCATTACATATCTCAACAATAATAAGTAATGGTACACAATATATACTACACACATATATGTATATATATATATATATATATATATATATATATATATATATATAGTCGTAATATAACCAGTTGGTGGACAATGCAAAATATAATCATTTGGTAACCATTTTTTATAAGATAGCCATGAAGGTGAAAATTTACATACTAATTAATTATGATATACTCTTTGAATATATCTAATTATTTTTTCAAAATAATGAATAATAAAATATATATAAAAATATTGTCTACCAAATAAAAATTATGTATAAGCTAACTCTTTTGTTGACAATATTAAGGTATGCATAAAATAATTATTTTGTGGACAATCTGAATTTTAAAGGTTTCGCTCCAACTTTATTATTTTCTGATATATATGTTCTATAATTAATGACAAATGTCATGACCTTTTTATATTTATACATATTAAATTAAATTCGTATATTCAATATAATATTGGATAATTTAAACTATTTTACCTTTTCTATCAATCACGAACATATTATATATGGTTAGTTATATTTAAAAATAACTATATATTATTTATATCATATAATATCTTCATTATATAAAATAAATATGTCTTTTATTTTTATATTATGTTTATATAAGAATTTTTCGGATAATTTAAAAAGCACATGTCACATTTTAATAATTATATTATAATTATTATTATTAAATAATATGTAAGCATAATTATAATATATATTAGATAAATTACTTAGATATAAAAACGGGCTCTATTATAGAATCTATACGAACTAATGTAAATTTTATTTCAAAATAAAAATATGAAATTTTAATTATGAAAATGTATCATATAGTTGGTATTATGATAGCATAAGTTAACTTTAATTATCAAGTATCAATAGATTATTATATTCTTGTGTTTATTTATTAAAATATACATTTTAACATGCATTTTATATTAAAATGAAACTATTGAAATAAGTATAATTATTGATCAATATTATTAATTGAATATATGGATTATGGTCAAAAGCTTCGCGTATTAAATTAGTGGTTCTACAATAGCTTATGATTGGTCATTATAATTAGCGTATGTTTATTTATAGACTATCATACATGCAACGGCTTATAATTACCATATATTTATATATGTGTGTTTTATAAGCTCACTCGGGATGTAATCATTTACAGTAATGCAGCTAAAAAAACCTAAACAATATTAAAATTAACCCAACCAAATCAAACCAAACAAGTGAAAATAACTAAAACTATAAATATTAATGTTTCAACAAACAATCATACGCTATTGTAAATTCAGTAATTCGAATAAACAATTTTGCGGGCGTTCAAATCGCGCATCAATCGCGAAGCTTTTGACCAGGTACCGAATATATATATATATATATATATATATTCAGGCCGCCGATATAATTAAGAGTTCAATTTGGGCGGTCTTACTAATATATAAGAGCCGCCCAATTAATAAATATATGTCACTAAAGTAAATATGTTACGCTTGATTTCACACGCTAAAATATTCCATACGAGTAACATACATAAACTGCTTTTGTGTATTATATCATATTAAACAAATCCACAAATATATCTTATAATTATATGTATAATAATATAATCCATATATATATATATATATATCTATAGTTATCCGTTATAGTAATTGTACAATTAAATATTTGTTAATAAATTTGATTTTTTATTATATTTTAATTTATTTAACTATTAGAAATCATTCGATTATTATTCGAATATGTTACGTACACATGAGATCGATATAGTTTTAGAATGTCTGTTTAATTTCAAGTAGAACCAATATATTATATATGTATAATATAATCCATCAATATGTTATCCATTATAGTACCTTATAATTTCTAATAGTACAAATTGAAATTTAATAAAAAATAAAATATTTAATTGTACAGTTGGTACCTGGTCAAAAGCTTCGCGATTGATGCGCAATTTGAATGCCCGCAAAATTGTTTATTCGAATTAGTGAATTTACAATAGCGTATGAATCATACGCCGTATGATTGTTTGTACAAACATTAATATTTTTAGTTTTAGTTATTTTCACTTGTTTGGTTTGGTTTTGTTGGGTTTATTTTTAATATTGCTAGGTTTTTTTAGCTGCATTACATCACGAGTGAGCCTATAAAACACACACACATGTTAATGATAAGCCGTTGCATGTATGATAGTCTATAAATAGACATACGCTAATTATAATGGCCAATCATAAGCTATTGTAAATTCACTAATTCACATAAACAATTTTGCGGGCATTCAAATTGCTCATCAATCGCGAAGCTTTTGACCATAATCCGTACAGTTACTATTAATATTATTATACATGTATAATATATATGTATATAATTATAATATATATTTGTGTTAATATGATAATACACATAAACAACGTATGTATGTTACTCATATGGAATATTTTAGCGTGTGAAAGCGTAACATATATTTACATCGATGGGCGGCTCTTAAATATATCGGTGGTCTGCTTCTCCTGTATCCATATATATTATATGATTATTATAATACCATATCATATTAAATATTGTTAACAATATAATAGTTATACATTATGAAAAATATACAATCAGCATTAGTTAATATAGAAATAAAAGTAATTTAATAAATATAGTTTTAAATAAAATTGCCGTTTGTCCGTTCTAACCAAACAGGGTAGTTTATTTGTAATCTTCGGCGAAAACCATTTTAACATACTTATGTATATTTATAATATGATATTATAATTCATATATTTATTAATATTATAGTAATAAATTATTAATATTTTAAAGTATTAAATAATACTATAATTACTTAATATACTATATTTATTGCTTATAGAAAACTGAAAATTCCAATTATGAAATAACTGCTATACTAATACCGTACACAAAAATATTAATACTACTACTTTAATCCCATGAATACTTTTTTAATATTCTAATCTAAATATTCAAATTGTTTACATCACTACATAATATATATGATGTTAAACACTATTATATAATACATATATATGTAATATTTAAATAATAATTCACTGATAATGCATATTGTATAATTATTTTACATTTGTACGGTATTATCAAAGATTTTCCGAAGGAAAGATATAACACTTACGCGAAATCCTGTAATTCGAATTTGTATACAAAATACCCCAGTGCCACCTAGGAACTATGTGTTGTTTATAATGTAAATTCGTATTTAACTATACACTTTTAAAATGTTAAATAATATGCTTTAAATTAATATTTATATGATGAAAACTAAGTGTTCATTACTAATATATAACAAACAAATATGATATGTATGTTTTAAATACTATAAGTATATATTTAGTGAGTAAAAGCTAATTTATATTGCATGTAATTTAATAGAGCAATGAAAACATTGTTGTATGCAAACAGAGCCGAACCTAAATCTATTTCAGTGATTTCGATACTACTGCTAGCAGCGGTTGGGGATATTACTAAATTACGTTGCATGCATAGGGAGTATTATATCTTTGCTTCGCAAAATCTTTGGTATTATTATCTCGCAGTTTATATTAATACTGTATTGGTATTTAGTAGTTTATAATTCCACATTTACAATTACATATGTATTCTTTATCATTTGTAAATTTCTTCTTAATTATATCTGTTAATTTCACTGTTTAGAGTAGTATAACGCTAAAATTAAAACTTATAAATATCGTAATATATATATTTAATCTATAATATAATATATAATTAACTTTATGATAATAATCTTTTAGAATCAAGTGCAAAACAGAACAGGAGTTATCGAATGGTTTTTATTTAATTATATAATCAATGATATGTGTAATATATATAAATAATTATTTATAAATAGTAGAATTTAAACTACACACGAAATCACCAATCCGTATAATATCATTCCCCATGAAATCACTTCGCACGAGAACACTGGTTACAAAATAATAATATATAATTAATAAACTAATTGTATATAATTATTTAACATCCAATATTCAAATTTTAGATAATAAAATTTTTCATATTAATATCAAAGATTTTTCTAATGAAAGATAGAACACTCAATCGTGTAATTAAATTTTGTATACAAAAACCAACATCACCACATATATAGGTCATTTTTTGGAACTATGTGTTGTTTATAATATAAATTTGTATCAAACTATGCACTTTTAAAATGAAAAATAATATGCTTTTAATTATTATTTTATTAAGTGTTTATTGCTAATATATAGAACTAGGATATGTTGGTTTTAAATCCTATAAATATCTATGTGGCAAGTAAAAGCTAATTTATATTGCAAGTCATTTAATAAGAGTAATGAAAACATTGTAGTATGCAAATTGCGGCAAATCTAAATCGATTTCGATACTGCTGCTAGAAGCGGGATGTATGAATACTAATCATGTTGCGTAGGTAGCGAGTGTTATATCTTTGATTCGCCAAATCTTTGTTAATATCTTTTAAATTATATTATATTTTAGACATGTCAATAATATTTATTTATTAACATTTTGTAATTGAAAATAATAATATTTTAATTAATAATTATTTACATGGTATTTATTTTATTGGTATTGGTGTATTTTTGTATTATTATAAATTTATTAATTTATTTTCAATAATTTAATATTACTTTATTTATTTTGTAATCAGTAGTATCCAATACATATTTTTATGTACAAACATGTACATACAAATATTAAATATGTTTAATAATATGGAATATAATATATAAGATAAAAATATATAATTAATTGCAGGTGATGAATAATTACATTTAAGAAAAGTCTTTTTGGAGTCAAAACAAAAGTGATGTTGGAATATAATACAAATTTGATTGCTGCCGGTATTCAAGGCATACTAATTGAACATGTAGGATAGCAAACTTATGCAATGGTTTGTATTTTAAATTATATAAATTACCTATTTAATCAATTAAATTAATACAGAATGTTGTAAATTTATTTTAAGAATTTTTATAATCAAATTAAAGAGAAATTACTCTAAAGCTATGCCAGTTAAATCACTAAAGATCATGAAGATCCAGAATTCAATAATATTATAACTAAAATCCATGATGGTCAAGACATTATTAAAAAAGATCCTTTATTTAAACATGTTAGTAATTCATTATTAGTATTTATATAAAATAAAAGTTTATTTATATATTTGTTTTAAATATATGTATATTCATTATTTGTTATTAAAATATCATATTCAATTATATATCTAATCAAATGTATTATTCTATTTATTATTCTGTATTATTTCTTTATTAATTTTATTTAATATATATTCATTATTTTTTATTATAATAATATATAATCTTTATAGAATTGATTTAGGAAATTTATTATTAAAGCTTGATTTATCAAATAATATATTTTGATATATAAAAGTAATGATCAGGATTCTATTCTAGAAATCGACTATATGATAAAGTTTGTAACATTTATATATTATCGATTTCAAAATATCAAATTAATGATTAATATTTATAAAATTTTGCTTTGATTAAAAATTGTTCAATTTATTTAATATCTATTAAAAAATTCAAATTTATATACATATGATATTCAAATCGCCATATGACATATTCCATGTAACCTGTAACATTTAATTGTTGATATCCTATCTCATTTCTACACCAACTATTACCTACCTCACTTAATCTCCGTTCACAATCTATAAGCCTCCATTCCAGTAATTGCATGTATTTGTATTTGATTTTCGTATTTGATAAAAACTATATATATGAATTTAATTTATATTTTATGTATAAGTGTTATAAATTATAACTTATTATATCCCAAGCAACCAGTATATTGTTTACAGTTTTTTATCATATCGATTTTCTTTAGATATCAAATAAATTTTAATTAATAGATTTCAATTAATTATTATGCAATCTGGTATAGAGATAGGGATTATTATTTTATGATTTAATATTTAATGTGTTAATATTTGTATTTATATTTGATTCTTTAAGAAAAATGTGTATAATATATTAATTTAATTAACTCACTCTTCGGCTTTCCCAATCCACTCCTCGCTATCTACATTATACTTCTTCAATTTTATCCATGATAAATCTTGCTCCTACAGGATTTTATATACCTATTATTTTAATTATTTAAACAACTAATCTTCCCTTACCGTATACACCCACCTATCTACATTGCTTTAATTAACCTATAAATCTGATATATTCAATATATATCAATCACTAACCATGTAATATCTTTATATATATACCAAAGATTTTCCAAAGGAAAGATATAACACTTACGCGAAATCGTGTTATTCGAATTTGTATACAAAATACCCCAGTGCCACTTATAGCGGGTTACTTTTAGGAACTATGTGTTGTTTATACAATTTTAAAATGTTAAATAATATGCTTTAAATTAATATTTATATGATGAAAACTAAGTGTTCATTACTAACATATAACAAACAAATATGATATGTATGTTTTAAATTCTATAAGTATATATTTAGTAAGTAAAAGCTAATTTATATTGCATGTAATTTAATAGAACAATGAAAACATTGTTGTATGCAAATAGAGCCGAACATAAATCTATTTCAGTGATTTCGATACTACTGCTAGCAGCGGCAGGGGATATTACTAAATTACGTTGCATGCATAGGGAGTGTTATATCTTTGCTTCGCAAAATTTTTGTATATACTCTATATTTTATTTTATTTACTTACAATTTCTACTACATACTTTATATATCTATTTAAAGTCTACAATTTCTATTACGTAATCCAATTTCATGTATTTTATTTTTAATATCAGTAAATTATAATAAATATAATTAATTTCATATTCAATGGATTATTTTTTATATTTATTTTTTAAATAACTTTTGCTCAAATACTTTAGTGAATATATTATATGAATTCAATTGAATTTAATTTATTTATTTGCTACAGTTATTGACTACACCGGCTACGTTATTTACTTTGAAATTATGTGGAGATTATTGTGTTTACAAGAAAGCAAAATATGAAGGTTCATATATTATATATATATATATATATTAAATCTGGGTATATAAATTTATAATATATAAAAATAATTATACAGGATTAAAATAAAGATTTTTTTATTGAACAAGTATAGCCCCATATAGCCCCATATGTAAAAAAAGTTGAAAAGTTTTCATAATATGATTTAGTCTCGATGTTCAAAGGTATAAAAGTTGAATTAATTTGTATTATATTTTATTAATTATATTTTAATATTCTAGAACAATTTGCTGTAACAATGGCAGTATGAACATTTAACTTTGGAATGCAGGCCTATTTAGCTGCATTTGATGGGTTGCTAGGATATTCATTATAATCGGTTGCAGAATATGCAGTACAACAAGACAGATTACGATGCTTGGATGCTACAAAGGTGAAGAAGAAGATGAAACATCAAGAAAATTCATATGCTGCAGGATGTGCAAACATATAATTAAAATAAATTGTATATGTATAATTATATTTTTAATATCATTTATAAATATAATATATACATTAGTAACTATATATAGTGTAAAAATTAATTTTTAAAAAACTTTAAACTTGATTTAGTCAGAATAATTATTTTGTATATCTCATTAACTACATATTGAATATTTTTTCTTTAAATTTCACAATAATAATAAATGAACAGTATAAATTATTATTTCTATATATATGTAGTAAATTAGTGATACATTTTTATTTTATTTGTTAATCATTATTTAAAATAAATATTTATAATAAGATTGTTAAATAATTATTACAAAAACTTTAATATTATAAGTGGATACATTTTGAAAAGATGTTATTTTACATGTAACTAATGAATAGTACCTTTAAACACATATCAATAAACATTTTCTATATAGTATTACTTATTGAAATATATAAGTTTATTAATTTAAATAAAATATATACATGTTGAAAATGAGAAAAATATGTATATTCCACAAATATTTAAAAGTAGCATTGTATAAAATATGGTCTTGTATAGTGTTACGAAATATTATTAAAAAATAAATTGAATCTGTATGCAGATTTAGTGAGAATTTAATACAAAATAAATAATTAATTGATCATCAAAACATTGTTAACCTGAAATGAAAATGGTTTTATATTAGTTTATTACACATAAAGTAAGAACACAGTTGTTTTCGAAACAAGATATATATAATATTAATTAATTAATAAATAATTATAATTGAAGAAAATCAGATTCACTTTATAAGTACGAATTGTGAAGATTTATGGAAATATAATTAATTAAAAGAATTGATAGAATAGCTTCCATTATGGTACATCTGCACCTACATATATAAAATATTAATAGTTAATAGAATTTTATTTGTTTTATATATATGATATGTATGCTAAGTATATAATGAATATGCTTTACAATAATTTCTAGTAAATAGTAAAATTATTATTATTATTTATATTAAAAAATATACCTCCTGAGGGCATCGTAACCAGACCTTCTGTGTTGCATACAACAATCTAACCACTATACTACCAAACCAGTTTTATTAATTATATATAATTACTTATAGTAGTATTAGATTTGATTTAATTATAAATAGAATTAGAATATAATTATATTTCACAAATTTAATAAAGTATTGATAAATTATAGAATTATTCTAAGAATACAAAATAATAGTATGATTATTATTATATATATAGTATTATACTAAGTATATAATATGATAGTTATTAATTATATAATATAAATCGAAAATTATGATGAATAATAACAACTTATTTGAATTTTTTTAAATGCTCAAAATAACCCTACAAAAATATTTTGAAAGGCTTTTCAAAATAAGCTATGTTGAAAGTTGGCACATATTAACTGGTCCAGGGGCTGGTTGCTCTGAGATTGGCCAGAGACAATCCCAACAAGGACAAACCTTATTTATAGATATTATTGGGTTACTCTGGGATTTTGTAAACATATCTTATCCGAGATCAAGCTCAGCAATATTTCTATATTCCTAATCCTTATTTCATTTTTGAATGTTTAAAAATATTCAAAATATAATTATGTACCTAAGTTAAATATTACTTAATTATAATTCGATTATTAAAGGATGTACATAAGAATTCTATATAGTTTCGGAAAGCCCATTTAATTTCAAGTATAATCAATAGATAATTAAATGTCTATTATCATAATAGCAGCATAATAATTATGCTTATATTAATTTGTCATGCTCTTATAAGTCTATTAAGCAATTAATAGCAGCATAATAATTGCATAATAGACTTTTAATAGCACCATAATTATTATAATAGCATGACAAATTATCATAATAGCAGCATAATAATTATGCTTATATTAATTTTTCATGCTCTTATAAGTCTATTATGCAATTAATAGCAGCATAATAATTGCATAATAGACTTTTAATAGCACCATCATTATTATAATAGCATGACAAATGAATAGCAGCATAATATAATATTATTAAATATTTAATATTATATTATTTAATAAATATACATTTACAACACAATGTAAACATTCGAGGCTATTATATATATGCTATTATGATAATAATTATCACATAATTAAATTATTATGAGGCTATAATTGTTACCTGGGTTAATTAATTATACTATCATATAGTTTATAATATAAGTACAATTATATAATCAATTCAATATCGAAATAATATTTGTTGAATATTTTATATAATTATAATAGTTTTAAACTAAGTTTATATAATTATAATAATTATAATAAGTATTACTAACTTAGTAACTTAGTAACTAAGTAATACTATTACTAAGTAATACTATTACTAAGTAATACTATTACTAAGTAATACTATTACTTAAAGTAAATATTAATACAATTTATGTTATTCAGTTGCATACTATTAATTATAATATTACAATTATACAGGATATCTATATAGTTTCTAGATATAATAAATACTATTTGTATGATATGATAACAAAATAAGTACAATTTTATATGAAAAATAATTCTATTCTAATTATATTTATAATTAAACCAAAACTAATACTACTATTAGTAATTATACATAATTAATAAAATCCTATAGGTAGTATAGTGGTTAGATTGCTGTATGCAATGCAGAAGGTCTGGCTACGATGCCCTCAGGTGGTATATTTTTTATTTTATAATATATATTTTTTTAATATAAATAATAATACTATTTAACCTATTTACTATTTACCCTATTTACACTATTTAGGCTATTTACTAGACATTATTTTAAAGTCTTTTACAAGAAAAAGCATATTCATTATATAATTAGCATACTTATCATATATAAAACAAAACATAAAACAAATAAAATTCCATTCAATATTAATATTATTATTTAATATTTTATTATCATATCTATTAAAAATATTATATATTATGAAATATATTTAACTAGAAATTATTTCGAAACACTAAGTGTGTTCATTATTATATTTTATATTATGTATAAATATATATATATATAGTATAGGATTATATAGAACCCATATTTCATATTTTAATATTTGATCCTATGTATTATAAATTTAATAAGGACACCTATTTGTTATCCTAAGTACCATCAAATTGTCCAAGTTTTATACAAATATATTTTGAGAGCTACTCGAATGTCCGACGCGAATAAAATTAGCTAAAAATTCCCAGAACAACCCATCCTCTATCTAACCTAGGCTATTTTTTTTGCTGTAATATATGTATTTTTGTCCAGAACAACCCGATTTACTGAGAATTATCCAGAGATTGTCTCTGGATAGTGATAGGAAATATTTTATTTCCAGAGTAACCGGCTCCTGATTATTAAGTATAATAAATCCATTAGTTTATACACAATATTATATTTGAAAGAAGGAGAGGATAATAATGCTGAGATTTATTGTGAACAATAGCCATGTCGAAATATGTGACATTATATATATATATATAATAATTAGGGATGTGTATAAGATGTACAGATAATTCTGTATCGGACTGTGTCACAGTCTATAGGCTACAATAATAAGTTTGGCGAATATAAATTCCTATTAAATAATAGCTTGGTATCTATATTTAGAGCGCTAACATTATATATATATATCTTTGGTAGGAATACATATGTGTAGAAGGCACATGGATATATATATATATAAATATAGATTATAATAATAAGTAGTTATATATATATGTAAGCATATAACACCCCCTTTATACATTTATATCTACAAGTCAATAATAAAAGTGGGGATCGTACATTATTGTTAGATCAACGCAGCGCTACGGTTGACGAGGTTTGATTATCTAGATCAGGACCGGGTGTCAACGGACTAGTTGTGAGTGCGATATCCCTGGGATGAGAATGTAATGACACACTACGGAGAGGAATAACTACATCTGAACCGAGTATCGGTGGAGTAGAGGGTAGGGCAAGAGGTCTTGAGTGATTATCTGATGCATCTCGGTGTGTTGGTACTACCTCCTGACAGGGCGTCGACGGGGAAGTAAGGCGGATATCTCATAGATTTCTCCCGAAGGTAGAACAATCCATACTGCGGATGTTGTAACTCCGAAGTTTCATAGCTGGCTTCCATGTCTTTGATATGTGGTCACGCTGGTGAATGTTTGTGAGGGGTGTTATGTTGGACAGGTACAATGAGTCTTGTTTTTTACTAGTGTCGTGTGGTTGACATATTGGATGATAATTTATTCTCATTCGACAAGTCTACGGGGTAGGTGCTAGGTAAAGGGTTTGCTAACTTGTGGCTGTAGAGCAGTTCGGTGGGGCTTTGTGTCGATAATTACTGGTTTAGATCATAGTAGAAGTTTCGACATCTGGAAGTTCTCAGAGATCTTCAAGCTCTGCATGGTTCCTCGGCTAGGCCGTTACTTAGGAAGTGGTATGCCTGCTTGTCCTGTGGTTGAATCCCCATTCGGATGCAAATATTCGGAACGCTTGTGACGAATATAGTCCTCCGTTGTCGCTAAGTAACCGGTCTAGGATACCATGTTTTAGATGATCTACAATGGTTGCGCTGGTGCACTCATAGTGTATATGAATGGGAATTGAGTATAAAAATCAAATATAATGAGGTACGTGATATTGTTATAGTGGACAAAATGTATACTTATGTATTGCCATGAGTGCGTCAGTGTGTCATATGGCAATAGAGGTTACTTATACAGAAGAAATTAAGGCTTGAAGGGTTTCGTCTCCCGTTTCTAATTTTAAATATTCTATCTTCTGTGTCCCAAACGTCAATGGCTTATCTGGACATCAAGGTCTATGTGTTCACTGGCATCTGTAGGTGAAAATCTATCCGTAGCTCTATTCCTGGCTTTAAAAATATTAGCGTGAAATCTTACTGCTGCACTCGTAGTAGCATTTTTTGGACTCGGGTTGGTGCTATGAAGAAATATTTCTGGGTGATCATCAGGGATGGGGTCAAATACGTATTTATATTTTGATTTGAATAATTATTCAGTGATGTATTTGTATTTGAGTGTCGTATTTCGTGTATTTGATCAAATATAGTTTCAAATACACTTTTAAAAATATTTTAATTTAATAATTTAATAGAATGTAGAATTTAAACAATTAATTTATGAATGTAAAAAAATTAACAAAATATTTACCATTTATATTAAAGAATACATTTATTAAATAATACAAATAATATAATAGAACAATAATTTTATGAATACTATATAAATAAATTAATATTCTATATAGAATATGTATGTGTTATAAATTATAACTTATAATATCCCAAGCAATCAGTCTATTGTTTACAGTTTTTTATTTTATTGATTTTCTTTAGGAATTAAATATATTAAAATAGATTTCAATTAATTATTATGCAATCTGGTATAGAGATAGGAATTATTATTTTATGATTTAATATTTGTATTTTATATTTATATTAGATTCTCTCTCTAGAACTCATATATTATTTATCCATTCATTACTCTAATTCTACGTCTTCTCCTTAATATTTAAAAATTATACCACCTATCTACATTGCTTTAATTAACCTATTAATATCATATATCCAATACATATCAATCACTAACTATGCAATGTCTATATATATATATAATCTAGGGATAAGGATTATTATTTTATATAAAATATAATCATATGATTTAAAATATGATTAAATCAAATGATTTAATATTTAATGTGTTAATATTTGTATTTTGTATTTGTATTTGATATATATTTGTATAAAAATGTAATAAATATTTGTATTTATATTTGTATTTGATAAAGTGTATTTGACCCCAACCCTGGTGATCATCTGCACTTGTGGTCAGACTTAATAATGTGAAACCATTCGATTCCGAATATTACGGCTTACATTTATTTTTCGATATATACATAACGAGTCTCAGCGGGGCTGAATATCTTAGATGCGAAGGTGATGGGGATTTCGTCTTGTTGGATGGATGTAGGAGGATGGCGTCAAAGTAATTGTATGAAGCGTCTACTTGAATTGTTATCTTCTTCTTTGTCGCATAATATGATAGAGTAGTATATTTATTCTTCCATGTTATTGAATATATTAGGTATTAGACATCTTTTTTAAGAAGTTAACATAGAAGTATCGTAAGGTGTGACAGTTATTTATTAAAGGGCCACATGTAGTTCGCGATAACTATGAATTATAATTCATAGGTATCGCGTAATAATTATGATAATGATAATTATCAATGGCTTGCGGAGAATCTTGTGAGGTTATCTGTTGAATTAACTTATCACACTTGGGGTCGGTATGTACGCCATCATTGTTGAAGAGGAGATCATTAGTCATATATATATATATATATATATATATATATATGCATGGATATTTGGTTATACATATAATATATTATATAAAATTATTATATATATATATAAATTGTTGTTATGTATTAATCACTGTCTAAGTTGTGTAATACTAATATATTACACTGTTAAGTTGTGTGTATATATGGGAGTAAAATGTCAAGGCTTATTTACGTTAATTGGTTAGACTTATTCTTCAAGAGATTATATATAGCGGACCACCGCAGATGTCTGAGCGTGGGGCAGTAATGCGAGACGGCAGAAACGTACATTGTACGTGCGTCGTGATACCAGGCACTAGGTGTATATGCGCTGATATTACGTAGATGTACAATATCGACGCATATATATAAATAAAATATATAACATCCCCTCTTCTCCCTATTGGTTATCGAAGAGGGGTTGGGGTCATTCCCTCTTCTCACGTATGGAAGAAGGATATCATGTTGGAGGTGGCCATGGGGATGGCAATACATGCATTGTGTATGGTGCTGTATGGCATCACGGATGGTGGGGGTGATGATGAGGGGGTCACGGATATTGTGGGTGAGATCGAGAGGGTCACGGGTGACGTTGAGAACATATCGGGTATTATGTGTGATGTCGGATGCGTCACAGATGTCGTGGGTGACAGCGGGGGCGTAGCGAATATGTACCTGATATAGTGGGCAAGGGCGAAAGCGTACCGGATGTCGTGGGTAGTGGCTGGGGTGTCACGGAGGTCATGAGTGACGGCGAGGGTGTACAGGATATCATACCGGATGTAGTGGGCAATGGCGAGGACGTAAATAAAATGTTAAACAACATTTTCAGCTCGTCTAGCCGATCTTCATTGTGCCAATCGAAGGAAGGAGTTGGTGTAGGGTTCATGATTGTTTATAGTCATTGGGCGTGGGTGAGATGTTTCCTAACGTGCTCTCACTGGTTGACGTGGCAGGATGATATTCATTGGACGTGAGGTTGGACGCTTATTGATGTTACGTCAAGGCTTATGTATGTTTATTGGTTATACTTATTCTTCAAGTGATTATACATAGCGGCGGTCCGCTATATATACACAGCCGTCTGCGCGTGGGGGGTCATGCGAGATGGTAGGAATGTACGTGCATTATGATACCAGGCACTATGCGTATATTCGCTGATATCACGTAGATGTACAATATCGTCGCATATAAATAAATACAATATATAACAATAAGTACAAGGCATTACCTGTTAATATTTAATACATTCAATAATATAATAATCTAAAAATGTTGTTAATATATATGTTATTACATATAAAGGTTAATATATATATAGGATGATACGGATGGTAGGTAAAAATTAAATGGCAACATTACGTGGCGCTATTATTTATATTATATATTATAACAGCACAAGGCGTGCTTGTTAAAAAAACGGAAGAATAAAACTAAACAAAATAAATCAAACAACCCACAAATATCAATACGCAAATAGGATGTTACTCGTATGTGTAAATATCATATATATATATTAATACGAATGGTTTATAAATATATTTTTCAAAAGGAATTATTCCATATATACATGTTTCTCATAAAGATTTTATTTTCAGTTTTAGTGGTACATTATACGCTCTTAGAGCGTATAATGAATTAGATTGACATACACCTTGGCCACATTTGTGACATTTGATATTTATAGTTATTTAATGTTTGCCTAACATCCGTATTCCCATGTATATAATATATATATAGTGGAAGTATATAGTAGTAATTATATTAAAAATGTAAATAAATATAAGGTTGTATACAAATTAAAAAAAAGTATGACAATTTTGTATATCTTATTTAATAAGTTATTATATATTATAAATTATAATTTATAATATAATATATATTATATAATATACCTGGTACTAGGTTAAATATCGTGATTTTTTTAATACTCTATGATATAGTCTATTATAGGAATTATCTTAAAGCAGGCCGCCGATTGTTATTATAATAATGTCAGAGTTCATTATAATGCAGCTAAAAAATACAGAAAAATAAAACAAAACCAAATAAATTAAACAACCCCAAAATAAAAATTGAACTCTAACAATATAATAATAATAATCGGCGGCCTTCTTTAATATTAACGTATCAGACTATATGATAGACTATATCACTGATAGAGTCTATGTCCGTAACATGTTTATTCGAATTATTTAAATTACACGAGTATTCTTATAATATTATATTAATTATATAATGACATGAATACTATATATTTATGTAATTACTAATTCGTATAATGAAGTATGTGGGCTTTTAGTGTGTTGATTATTTTTAAACTATATTTTGACTATAATCATTATAATATAATAATGATTATAATAATAATTATAATAATCCTATTATGCAATGTTATATTTAATTAGTATATTGAATATAACTATCCATATAAAGTTTACAATAACAACTAATAGTATGTGTACTATTAGAAACTACTATTGGTAAAACCCAATTCAATTAAATTAATTATTAATAGAATATTTAAAAATGTTACCTGGTAAAATTTAAAATCTTACATTTTTTTTCTTACACGATAAATTACTTAATAAATTACTTAATACACATGATTATGAATGTATATAATTATATATTTAATTCACAATTACAAATTATTCTATATATTTAAATAGTAAGTATATATTTAACAATCTTAATATATATTTTAAAATTATTAAATTTTAAATATTAAATTGATAAAAATACTTGTATTACCTTAGTATTTATAAATATTTATATTTTAATACACATGATCCACATGATTATGGATATATATAATTATATATTGAATACACAATTAAACATTATTCTATTTAAATGTTAAGTATATATTTAATAATAATCTTAATATATATTTTAAGATTATTAAATTTTAAATATTAAATTTTAAATTAATAAAAATACTTGTATTACCTTAGTATTTATGAATCATTCCATTTATTATTTCAAAATATAATAAAAATAAATAATAAATTAATTAAAATGTATATTTTTTATTAATATAATATTTTATTTTTTTATTTTATATATATGATCCATATGTAATATAAAGTCTAAATCCATCAATTCCCTATAGACATATATCCAACAATACTACGTATTTCATTGAAAATGGTGTGTCTACTAAACAGCTATTTTTATGGATCCAATATATATAGAGTGAAAATTCAATCATTATTTAAACTTACCCATTCTATTGATTTTTAAATTATTAATAAATAATATACAACTTTATTTCCTATATATTAATTATATAATTTTATTATAAGTCAAATTTATACCAAAAGTGATACATTATTGCCCTAAACTATTTGGTGGACACGAAATTGTCCTCCAAATAATCATGTCTACCAAATGATTAATATTATGCAAGAAATGTCAACCAAATCTGGTATGTTCATATATATATATATATATATATATATATATATATATATATATATATATATATATATATATGATTTGTACTATATATTATATTAATATTTAATAATTTCATTATGTAAATTCGTAAAATAATTATATATACAATTACGAAATAAACTATATTATATAAACGGCCTAGTTTACCGAATAGGTAGTTGTATATCACTGACTATGGCAGATATATAACAATTATACTATTAATATAATTATGATATAATAATTAATTCGTAATAGAGTCATATGTAATAATTATGATATTAAAAACGAAATATTTTATTATTATTAATAATAATAAAATATTTCGTTTTTAATATCATAATTGACACGTATAAGTAATAACTAACCCGTGTTTATAAAAGAGATGACTCCCGAAGTAGGCCGCCATGATGAATAAGTTCAAAACTAGTACTATTAGAAAAGTGGTTCTGCAGATATATGAACGCATTACTTTAACGGCGAATCAATCACAGGGTGGGTAATGTTTTGCGACGGTGTGGGATTACTATAGTATACCAACTGTAGCAGTATTCTAATTTTAATAACGTGAATTTACGTTGTAATTTATAAATGGGAGTATGTATAGGCGTGTGTAGGCGTGGTGAAGAGTGGTGATATATTTATTAATTTATCATATAACCATTTATTTTGTATTATAAAAACTAAAGTAAACTATTAAATCAATGGTGTATACGTGATAAGACCGGTCAATCAAAATTAATCAAATATATTTAAATCTATACCGCAATCAAGGACAAATGTCCGTTGACTTAAAAACTGTTAATAAAAATACCGTATAATAAAATACGAAAATAATTTATAAATACGAACTAGTGTAATACGAATTGGGATTATACATATATTCATACACGTGTATTATAATGCGTATATACAATTACATAGATATATATATATATATTATTGGATTGTAGAAGCTATATAATATAGTATATTTGTATAAAAATATGTGTGTTTATACTGTAAATAGGGACAAATATTATGGTAATCAACGTCATTACTATAAAAAGTATAAATTCTTCACATGCAATATATGACTATAGGTTATATTTAATAATATTTAATACTCATTTCTGGTGATTACATAATAATCTACTTTATTTAGATTTTAGTTAGTCACTAAATAGTTCAATGAATTACTACAATAATACATATGTGATCAAGTGCCGCCAACCTATAAGATCCTCATAACTCATACTATTTACGAATGATATATATCATTCGACATATGTCATTTTTATACATATATGTAAGAAATATATTAAAGAATAATTATATATCTCAGAAACTAATAACACGGGTCCCTTAAAGTATGTGTAAGCGGGAGTGTATTATATATATATATATATATATATATTAAATTATATAATACAAATATATTGAACTAATATATAGTAGGTAATGAACTTATTTAAAAATTCCTTCCGATCATAAGTCAATATGTAATATTCGCTTGAGTTCTCAAGCATGACTCTTAGGTTAGTGGATTAGTAAGTTAGTAAGTTAGTAAGTTAGTAAGTTAGTAATTTAGTAAATTAGAAAGTTAGTAAGTTAGTAAGTTATTACCACTAGAATAGTGGCTAATTCACGTTATATTACATTTAAATGTTTACAATATTTGGTTTTAAGTCTTTAAACTGAGCTAATAAAGACATTTATCAAATAAGACTCCCTTAAATAATAGTCTTTATTAAATAGATGAGTTTTCAATAATTTCTTAAATTTTGTAGTTGATGATGTATACGGTTGGAAGAGGGGATAATATGCCAAGTGTAAATATATATATTATAAGGTCGAGGGTATTAGTTGAATTTAAGTTATATTATTGAGGTATTAAAGTATTCATGTATTGGTGGAGCATGTGGTATTGCTAGTTATTAATTAAAGTATTCATAGTCTGGAGAGTCATTGTGAATGTTTGTGTGTACAAAAAGTAGTATTTTATAGGATTGTATGACATATCTATATGTCCCTACAAGGTATGCACCTAATATGAAATATGACCTCTATATATGACATATGACCCCTACATATTATTACCCATTGTAGTCTAGTTAGAAATTTAATATATTGTGTATATATGATATGTGTATTTTTATGGCAGTATTTTTATATATTGAATATACGGAGATAAATATTTAAGAACTCGGAGCTTGGAAATATATGATGGTATTGATTTTGTTATAAAGGAAGATGTTGTAGTATTCGGATATGTTGTAATATTATTAATTGTCATTGATTATGACCTACGACATTTGACATACTCAACTTAACTTCTAAATAAATATATACCTAGCCAGTCGTGACTTAATTAATATATCCGATATGGAGCATAAACTCAGAACTTAACAATCCTTATGTATCGAGATCGATCCCCTAGATAGTTATATTAATGAACTAATATAACATGGTGACAGCGGTAAAAAATCAACGACCAAAATCCGACATTTAAAGCTTTTTACAAAAATCACGTGTACGAAATTTTAAAAACTAAAATAATTTTGAACATGGACGGCATCAGGACCCCAAACATGGTATGGTCAGTTTTGTATTGTTATTTATAGTCATTGATCATGACCTACGACACTTGACACATTTCAAATTAACTTACTCTTGTAAATAAATATATACATAGTCAGTCGTGTTTTAATTAATATATCAGATCTAGAGCATGAACCAATAACATAGCCATTATTTCGCATCCAGATCGATACCTCGATAGTTAGAATACTAAACTAGCATAACATGGTGACAGCTGTAAAAAAACCAACGACAAAATCCGACATTTAAAGCCTTTTAAAAAAAAATCACGTGTACGAAATTTTAAAAACAAATAATAATGGACGAAATCAGGACCTCGAGCATGGTATGGTCAGGAGACCTACTCCACGAACTAATGATATTCAAACAATATGTGACACTAATATTTAAAGGTCCATTATCCAAATTGAAAACAGACGAGGGGATGATGTACGACGTATGTCCTTATATGGATCGGCGAAGAAGGTCTTATAATATATAATACGTGTAAAAACGAAACAAAAACCTTACTCGAATTTTGGGACCACCTAAGCGAAGTCTTAGAGCCAAGATCTAACTACAGACTGCCCAGACTACAAATAGAAAAAATGAAACAAGCAAATACGAACTAGTAGACGAATACATGACTAAATGCATGATTCAAGCTAAGAAATGCAAATTCCGTGATGAAATCGAGATAAATACGCGACTAATTGAACAACGAATCAAGGGAGGAGCCCACGACAAGGTACGTGAAGATATATTAGGTAAAGATGACACCTTAGCGCTAGACAAGGCCATGCCGATCGCAAAAACGTACGAGGCACTACAACAAGAACTCAAAGAGAAGCACATTCAAGACAAGCACTATCGACACACCCGTATACCATAACGAAGAAGGAGCGAAGCCAGAATAAAAGCGATTCAAGAAATCAAACCTCCAACGAACAAGACCCAGGTGCAAGAATTTGTGAGCATAACTACGCACGTGAGTCCCTTTGTACCAAACATATCGACGCAACAGCAAAATTACGAGACTTGATCAAGATAGACACCGACTTCCCATGAAAATAAATTAAACGATATAAAATATCTAATCCGCAGATATAGCGAGCTAACCTACTTCGACCTCGCAAATACATCTTCATTCAAGTAGACGACTCGGGAAGAGGTATTGGATCTTTATTGATGCAGTCCGGCAAACCAGTATCGTATGCATCAAAATCACTTACTGAATGCGAGCAAAGATACGCAAATATTGATCGCGAAATGCTCGCTGTGGTATTCGGCTGAACTATTTCCACAGATATATATGAAAAACACTGAACAATACAATCTGATCACAAACCACTATCCATGATTATCCTGAAGAATATGGCAAATCCCCAACAATACTCCGAAGAATTCTTCTCAATCTTCAATCATACGACATAAAAATAGAATAGTCCCCGGAAAACACCTTGCTGAATACGAATATAACTACATATACTAAAGAATTATTATATAATATTATTGACGCTGTTACCATACAATATTGACAGATGAATATAGGTTAATATAATAAAAACACAAATTATAAATAATTTCAAAGTAAAAAATTGATCTATTTTGATTGAATATTATAAATCACATGGGGTCGGTATTAAGATAATCTAGGGGGTCGGTAATAGGAAAATCATATGGGTTACTATAATTAAGATATATTGATTACTACTTATTCACATTATAATATTTTAATAATATTTACAAACACTTTGTTGATCTACAATATTATGCACAGTATTACGTTATTTTTATTAATAAATTATTTACAATGATTTAAAAAAAGTTATTATTCAAATATTATTCAAATATTTAAAAAGTAAAAACAGAATATTACATTTGATCAAATAATAATTGTAGGATTGAATATTTAAAGAAAAAATTCTTGTTCATACTTATCATTGAATTACTAACTGTTCATATATATAATTTTTTGATATATCTTATCATTACTGATATACGATAGGGGTCGGTATTAGAGGGGTCGGTAATCGTAGACTTTCCCATATATCATGTCAGAAACTATTGGTATGTTATGGGATGCTATGTTACGCGATAGCTGACGAAATTAAAAATAAAATTGATTTACAAATTTGTTGGCTCAAATCCGGATTTAATAAAATATTTGGAATATTATCTATAAATGATCGTTGCTACGAAAAATATAACTTATAATGACGAGAAATATACAACCCCAGTAAATTAGATAAATATTGAAATAATTTAAAATACATGTCAAATATTTAATCGTAATATTTACAAAAACTTTGAAATCGAATTATTCTGAATGATTTTTTTAGCTTCATAACGTTCTGTTTTAGTTATTTTAATTTTCAGTATGTAGCACATCATCCCTCTTTAATATATTTAACATTTTCCAATAAAAAATACTATATAGTAATTATTTATTACTATATATATACAAATACAAATATGAAAATCATGATATTTCAAAATTATATATATAACAATATATATATATACACATATATATATATATATATATATTTGTATATATTTGTATATATTTGTATATATTGTATTGAATATTACAATCGTGTTGCATTCATTATTTTCAAATATTATATTTAATATATTTATATATTTTCACTGGGTAAAATAGTGACATAAAATAAAATCGTTTGGTAAATTAAATTGTAAACTATAGTTTACTAATTTAGTTTAATCCTATTTAAATTAATAATTACGTTATAATAATAGTCAACTTACGGTTCTATTATATAGTATACGGGTGTTAACCATCGATATAAGGAAAGTGGATATGCAATTGACACATGCGATGAATGTAAAAGATAGATACATGAATGGCACTTTTATCGATAAATAAACAAAATGGCATCAGTGATTTTGATTGGATATTAGTCATATTATATATGTAAAATATTAAAACAGTAGGATTTTCGTCGAAATATATTAAAGTGACTTCTATCTATATCAATGGATTTCGATTATAAATATAAATAAAATAGTATGATATATTCAATTTAAATACACAACATTACGAGGAATGTTGATATGATGTATTTTAAATATATAATTTTAAATTTAGTATAGATAGTAGGACTTACACTAAATTAGTAGTAATTATCAATATATATGTATAAATAAATAATATTCATTTAAAATGTAGTAGGTATTTATTAGTGGCCTCCGACTGCATCGCCTCTATCACAAATTGCCATACACTAAATTTAATTGTTTATCCACTTTCTTTATATCGATGGTGTTAACATGTTAATAGATTTTAATATTTTTTTTATAAGTTGTAAGTTATAAAATACATCATGTAATTATAGTTATTTATAGATATTATCAAATAGATTATATCTATATAAATCTATATAAATAGAGATATATATATATACCCAAAAAACAGTAATAGCCTCATAATAGCAGCATAACAAAAAATGTAATAGCCTCAATTGTTTAAATTGTGCTATTATGCTGATATTATGTTGCCATTAAATTGATATTATGCTTCTATTAATTTGTCATGTTATTATGCTGCTATTATGTTGCTATTTAACGTCTATTATGATATTATTATGCTGCTATTAATTTTAAAAGTATATTATTCTGATATTATGTTGCTATTATTAAAATATATTAGTATACGTAGTATTCTAATAATATCAATATAATATTAGCATAATATACTTTTAAAATTAATAGAATAATAATAGTATAATAATAACATAATAAACTTTAAATATCAACATAACAGCATCATATTAGCGTGACAAATTAATACCAGAATAATATCAATTTAATGGCAACATAATAGCAGCATAATAGCACAATATAAAAATGTGAGGCTATTAAATATGATGTTATGCTGCTATTATGAGGCTATTACTATTTAAGTTTAATGTTCTGATATAGTTTATTAATAGAAACAAAGACCTGTTTAAAATAACATAATAGGAGTACCTATAGGTATACCTGATGAGATGCAGAACTAAGAATGACCAATCTCACCTAGTGGAATTTATTCTATAGAAAAATAACAAAATATAATTTACAGACGATAAAAGTGTATAATACCAGAAAAACAAATATTAGTTTTGCTATGCAATTAACACAGAGCGTGACATCGAAATCTAGTTTAATGTTTTTATGTAGATATATCGATTTCTA
This sequence comes from Osedax fenrisi, assembly GCA_964019155.1. Lineage (NCBI taxonomy): Eukaryota > Metazoa > Annelida > Polychaeta > Sabellida > Siboglinidae > Osedax > Osedax fenrisi. The sequence continues at coordinate 18,197,303 of OZ025244.1, read as the reverse complement.
TTACGTAATGCAAAATTCATTTAAATGTATATTACATTAATCGATATATATAACTTTGACTTTATAACACACACACACATATATATATATATATATATATATGTAATAAGTTGAATGTTCTGATATAGTTTATTAATAGAAACAAAGAACTGTTTAAAATAACATAATATATTATAATATTATTATAATAATATAAGTACCTACCTGATGAGATGCAGAACGAAGAATGATCAATCTCACCTAGTGGAATTTATTCTATAGAAAAATTACAAAATATAATTTACAGACGATAAAAATGTATAATACCAGAAAAACAAATATTGGTTTTGGCTATGCAATTAACACAGAGCGTGACATCGAAATCTAGTTTACAGTTTTTATGTAGATATATCGATTTCTATAACGTACATAATGCAAAATGCATTTAGGATGTATATTACATTAATCGATATATATATATATATTTGACTTTATAACACACACACACACACACACACACACACACACACAATATATATATATATATATATATATATATATATATATATATATATATATAAATAATTATAATTTTTAAATATTAAATTATATAAATATTGTAATTATTCATGAATCCATTTTAATATATTGGTTATTAACAATTAACAAATAAGTAAATAGGCTTAAGCCTAATTAGAATTCTTAACTCACATATAATTTATTTAAATGGATTTCTATGAACAACCTATATTATAATAATTCTGTATACCCCCTTTATACATAGTATGCATATTTTTATAAGGAATAATTTACATACATTTATTTTATATAATACAATTAATGCAATAACAATTAATTTATAATTTATAACACAAGTTGTTCTCTACCTTCCTCACCTTCTGATTTATATATGGTATACCAAATATTACACTATATTGGTATTAAATTTATACTAGTATAACATAGCTATGAATACTATAGGCATATTAATAATATTAATATTCAAACACTTGTATTCACGTATATATATATATATATATATATATATATATAATGTATTTATATATTGTTGTTTTGAAGAATATAGTTATACTGGTGAATTTAACAGCCATCATAAATATATAATATATGTATCCTAATAAATATATAAATAGGTATATATCTTAATATAGTGAATTTAAAATCATGTATTATACTAATAAATATATATTTTACCCGAATGAATTTAGCAGTCATTTATACATGACTGAGTATAATCTAATAATCTAGTACATATACTCTAATGTATTCGTCTCATAGTGCATATATATAAACTGGACCCTAGTACATTTAACAGTCAGGTACACTAATATGTTACATACATGTACCCTGATAAACATATAGAGTGTACCATAGTGCATTTAACAGTCAGGTACCCTAATATTTAACATATATGTATACATATAGGGTATACCCTAATGAAAGTATAGAGTGTACCCTAGTGCAAATACTGTGTACCCTAAAATATATTATAAATGTACCCTAATAAATATACATATTATACCCTAGTGAGTTTAAATGTCATGTATCCTGTATAGGTAACATGGCAAATTTTGATAATATTTTAACGATCTGTACAGTATAAAAATGAGTTGTTGTACTCTAATTGTGTACATTGTATAGTCAATCATAGTGATATTCGTAATTTTAAAATCTATATAAATATATTCTATTATATTGTTCATATAGTCTAATATTATATATATATATATATATATATATATATAATATTAATAATATTTTACATTAATATTTAATCATTATTTATATTTTTGTATTATATACATAGTTAATAACTATGAACTTAGATATATTCATTAATTAATCTATCCAATAAGACTTATACATTTGCAAGTTGTGTATCAATCACATGTGATTTGTAAATCATTATTAAACATAACAAAAGCATGCAGGTAATAGCATGACTTTCTCTATTACTTGCAAGTTATAGAGAAATGTCTCTATTATTGTTGTTAAATGTTAACAATTGAAATATTCATAATGTACACTGTACATTAGGGTTGACCGTTTTTGAAAGGTGTGCCAGCTAGCTCATAGTATATCATACATGTTATATTAAATATATGTGTGAAGTTTCATCACAAAATATTTAAGAATGGTAAAGCTATAGCTTTATAAGTGCACTTTAATAATGAAATATTTGCATTTACGATTCTATGTAAATTTCCAAATTTCTATATTACTTATATATATATATATATATATATATATTATGTTTTGTGAAAGTGTGCATTTTCATAAAAATAAAATATTTGACATATATTATCATATTAATAAAGTAAAAAATGACGTAAAAAGATAATTTTTTTTTCTAATTAGAAAAATTAAAAAATAAATTAAAATTTCCGTTAGATCGATTTAATTATTTAAAAAAAAATGTTAAAACATTTTTAAATATGCTTTTATATACTACATATGCTAAAAGGCAATTTTGATTAAAAAATTGTCCTTCATATATCTGTAATTTAATTTTTTTCGAAATGTTTAATGTAAATTCCTATCTTTTTTAAATAGTGTTTAGCTTTTAGCTCATTTTCAATATTTTTTTATTATATCTAGAATGATTAAGAGGAGTTATTCCGAGTTAGCTGACACTTTACTGTGAAGGAAACTAAAAAAGTTACCGAATCAGTCTATTCTACTGTACATTGTACATTGTACACTGTAACAACACATCAATAACGACCTACATCGTACACATTGTACACTGTACAATATACAGTAGGGTAGCCTGATTTGGTAATTTTATAGTTTCCTTCATATAAAAGTATTTCCATCTCGCTCGCAATAACTCCTTTTAATCATTCCAGATATGATGATAATGATATTAGGTTTATTTGTACTAACATAGGGTCATTTTGAAGACCCCTTCGATCGTTCGGGAAGAATATAATAATAAAATAATAGTAATACGATAATAATTTAATAATAATATACATTGAATATACCACGGATAAGAATATAGAGGACTATTATATACTACAGTCTGCATAAATATGGTGTAGTGTTATATACTACAGACTGCATTGATACACTCTTAAAACTATAAGTTCTTCGGAGAACCTTTCAGGGTTCTTCAGTTTGACACCTATAGTGAACCCTGGTAGTTCTTCAAAGAACCCTCATAGTAGGGTTATTTGGAAGAACTCTTTCTAAAAGAACCTTTAAGATCTTCCAAGAACCTTATTTTCGGCAAAACTGAAGAACCCATTTGGTACCTAGAAGAACTCTATATTATTGATCTTTTTTAAGAGTTCTTAGAAGAACTCTAGGGTTCCCTATTGGTGGCAAAACTGAAGAACCCATTTGGTACCTAGAAGAACTCTATATTATTGATCTTTTTTAAGAGTTCTTAGAAGAACTCTAGGGTTCCCTATTGGTGGCAAAACTGAAGAACCCATTTGGTACCTAGAAGAACTCTATATTATTGATCTTTTTTTAGAGTTCTTAGAAGAACTATATGGTTCCCTATTGGTGGTAAAACTGAAGAACCCATTTGGTACCTAGAAGAACTCTATATTATTGATCTTTTTTAAGAGTTCTTAGAAGAACTATATGGTTCCCTGTTGGTGTCAAAACTGAAGAACCCATTTGGTCCATAGAAGAACTCTATATTATTGATCTTTTTCTGGTTCCTTAAGGAACTTATAGGGTTCTTTATTGGTGGAAAGCTGAAGAACCCATGTCGGTCTTTGAAGAACTTATTATTACTTTAGTTATTATATATATAAAACTATAGATAATTAAACTTAAAGTACCTTTTATTCAACTAATGTTAATATAAATTTTATAACTGTTTGCTATTTATATTTATTTGATATAATTTTTTGATAAAAAAGTAGATATATAATTATTATTAAATTATATATCAGAATAGGATTATTATATATATATATATATATATATATATATATATATAATTTATATGATTTAAATATAAATTGATATTTAAAATAGTATAATGTTAATGGTTATAATATTATTAATTTATAACAGATATATTATATATGTAACATATTTTATTTATTTTGTACATAAATCATATTCTATATAGAAAATGTATATACATATATATAGGATATTAAAAATAAATCAAAATTATGTTTATATTTTATTATAATTGTGTAAATTATCGGAAATATAATACATGAATAATGTGATGAACAATATTTAATTTAGTTAATAATTTAGTGATATAAAATTAATTAACCAATTTAATTACACCTTACATATCTCTTTAATTTTCTTCATATATAGCCTTTTTATTGTTGCTCTATTCAATTTCTGAAATATTATAATATAATTAGTCATACAAATTTAATAACAAATATTATATTTTAATTTAAGATACATTTATAAATAACATATAAGAAATAATGACAAAAACCAAATATAAAATACTTTAAAATAATGTAATTAAAAAATATTCTATATTTTCATATAATACACTAAATATATCACAATTAATGGGGATGTCATACACCTTGCTATGGTGAAAATAATTTTTTATTTTAAAATTTGGTTATTTTATGATACTATATGATGTTTTTTTATATATATATAAATATATATTCTCTATAATATAATATATTATTGTATACAAAAAGTATTTATATATATATATATATATATATATATATATATTATAAATATGTCTTATAAATTATTATATACAAAAGTGTATATATATATATATATATATAATGTCTCTGAATATTTATCTAATATAAATGAAAATATTGTATTATTGTTGCCAAACTACAAATTCTGTTTTCTTTAAATAATGAATTCATCAAAGCAGAGCATGTATAAAGTCTATGCATATAACAACTATTATAGCTATATTATTTTTATTTTGTTTGCATTAAAGGAGAACATTTGTTTATATATACAATAGAAATATTGTTCATAAATATTATTAGAATAGACCATATGCTTCCCATATATTTGAATATTAAACTGTGAAATGGTATTCAGTGCACTGTGACATCCCTTTAAATAATATATTACAATTATATAATTTTAATCAATAATACATTTTTATATTGTATTTGTATATAAACATTTTCCTATACTTAATTTACATATTATTTATCACGTTATTTATTTCTATTGTTTAATGAATATTTTTAATTAAAAAAAAATTATAAAAAAAATTGTATTACAAATAATTATTTTTTAAATTCCTTAGATTATTAAAATGAATTAATACATAACTATCATATATTATATAGAGTTGTCAACATGTATTTCAATTAACTAACCATCACATTACAATACATAAATAATATATTGTAGTTACATTAGCATCTCTTCAGCAATTCCATCCCTAGATATGGTATAGCAATAGCGACCTCCCTGATCACACACCACTGCTATAAATGTTTAACATATTACAAATTAAATAAATATATTATAATTAAATAAATATATCATAATTATATAATTTTAATCAATAATACATATGTTTATATTGTATGGGTATATAAACATTTTCCTATACTTAATTTACATATTATTTATCACGTTATTTATTTCTATTGTTTAATGAATATGTTTAATTAAAAAAAAATTATATATATATATATATATATATATATATATTTATATATGGGTGTGTACGTGCGTGTGTGTATATGTGTGAATGTGTGTACGTGTGTTATGCATATATGAATATGTATATAAAGTAATTCTGAGATTTGAACAATATAATATATATAAATGAATATTATATAATTGTATCCGGATTTTACTTAAATCATTTAGCCGTGTGTAGTACACTATGGCCTCCTTTAGCTTTAGAAGCTAAATGAGGCTATTAATACACACTGTGTACAAGATTTATATGAAATATTTTATTTTAGATTAATAAAAAAATGTTATATATTTATATATAATTAAAACATATATTTATAAAGAAATTCATTGATAAAATAATATATAAAATATAATTAATGTAACAAAATATTAAAATATTGTAGACAACAATTTTTAATTGATATTTGTTAATTAAAATTTATAAAACAATACATTTTCAATAATTACAATATTTTTTTATTTAAATTACTATTTATTTTACTATGTACATTATGTTTAAAAATATAATAAATGATTTTATATTATCTATATATATATATATATTGTAAATACCGGAGTTACACTAACGTATACGTTTATATACGTTTACGTTTACGTGACACTATATATAGTGTTAAATTACATTGGATTTATAATGTATACATAAATATATATATATATATATATATATATATATATATATATATATATATATATATTTAATAACCTAGTAATCAATAATATTAATAAAAGTACTCACTTTAATTAAATTACAATTTATATTTAATTAATATTATATTACCAATATCTATAGAAATATACACTATATATAGTGTTAAATTAAATTGGATTTATAATGTATACATAAATATATATATATATATATTTAATAACATAGTAATCAATTATATTAATAAAAGTACTCACTTTAATTAAATTACAATTTATATTTAATTAATATTATATTACCAATATCTATAATAATACCACTATATTATTTTTATATTTATATATATTTATTTATTTTAAGATACATTTATTTTAAATTATATATAATTTAATCATGTATGTTAATCAAATATGTTATAACTATAGTTATTATGATGTTTTGACAAAATATATTACTTAGACGTAATTGAATAGATTATAATTTATATAAATTAAACTATTACGTAGAATTCAATATATTTATTTATAAAATGTATATTTATAGGATTTTCTTTTGAAATTGTATATAATAAATAATTATTATTGAAATTATAAACAAATAGGTAGTACCTACTATGTACTACTATTATAATTTTAGTATTAAATGAGTATAGGTAACCTAATATAGGTTATCTATGCTTAATTATATTTACCTATATATATATACATTGTGTATGTATATTAATGATTATAGAAGTTAACTATTATAAAATGAAACTATTTATTATTATTAAATAATTAAATGATTTAAAATTAAAAGTGAAATAATATATACTATATAACCTATACAATAAGCTATACTATTATTTTATATGCTCATCATTATTATATTTTCAAATTACAGACATATATATATTTATATTTAATCTGCAAAATGGTTATCATTATTCATATTTTTTAAATATTATTGAATAAAATATAACAGATACATATAAAACTAAAATCCGTCAAAAAATGAATAATTATACTATATATAAATATACTAATTTATATATAGTATAATAACGTTAAATTATATATATATATATATATATATATATATATATATATATAATAACCTATATGTATATATGTATATATAATAAAGGAAAGTCTAATAATTTAAAATCCGTCAAAAAATGAATAATTAATTAATATAATATACTAATTTATATATAGTATAATAACGTTAAATTATATATATATATAATAACCTATATGTATATATGTATATATATATATATATATATATATATATATATATATATATATATATTTAAATAAATAAGTATATATATAATTATATTTAACATTCAAATAAATATATTTAAATAAATTAATTTATATATTAATACAATTATGTGGTTGATAATAAGTATTTTAAATTTAATTTATCGACACAATTTATATAAAACACCATATTATATACTATATTTATATGTTATATATTATATTTTAATATATTATTATATATAAATAATATATTAGTATTACTAACTATTAACTTGTTCGGGTTGCTCAGTCATGTTTATGTGATTTGATAAAGTAAGTAATAATAAGAGTAATAATAATATGTAGATAGTATGTTGAAGGTAAAACCGGAAGGCAAGGTATAACCTATATGCACTCATTATTTATAGTTTATTATAGTTTATTTGAGTAGCGCCACCTATAACTTTAATTGGGTCATCGTAATGACTCATTACGATGATTTAAAAATATATGGTATTATAAAGTATAGATATTATTCCATATATAACCATATATCTCCCTGCTATAACTGTAGAAATAACAATAATAATAATAAGGAATTCTTATTTTTTAGATTCCTATAGGAATTTTATAACATATATAATAATGTAATAGTTAATATAAATGCAGATATATCCTATAAATTGTAGTTATGTTATTAATGTAATTAATTTATAATTTTAAATAAATCTAATATATTATCCGGGATATTATATTATAATAATATACAATAATAATTATTGTATAATACTTTACTTGATTTAGTATATTTATATATTTATAGAATATAATTAATTAATAATAATATAATTAATAATTACATACAAATTACTTAAGTTTAAATTAAATTACAATAGATATAGTAAATTAATTAATTTTCATAAATTATTGAATATAATATTCTGAATATATATTATATTTTTGTTAATTATTTTAAAGATATATTCTATATAGAATATACTATATATAGTATATTATCTTGCGGTGTACTGGATAGTATTTGAAATTATATTATATATTAATAGAATAGTTAAATTATATTATAAAATTCATAAACATTATATGTATAGAAAATAAGTTAATATTCTGAATAGTATTCTATAATTTAAATCAAAAAAATGTATGATTATGTATAACATATGATAAGTGTTTTAATCAGGTATATATTATTTAAACTCTATATTAGTACACTAGGTACATTAGTACCTATACAATATTAGTATATAGGACTAATAGTAGATACGAATAATGAATAATATAAAATAATGCATTTCTATTTATGATACTATAGTAGGTACCTATAGGTAGGTATATTGTATACCCTATATTATATAGTATATATGTATATTGTATATATTGTTATAACTATATTTGGCTTATGGAACAACCTTGAAATTTACAAACCGTACAAGAACGGTTTAATTACTAACCGTGAAATTATATTTCGTTAAATTTCCAACCGTGAAATATAATATCCGTGAAAATACAAACCGTGAAATAATTATAAATATATGGATATATATTATGTATATATATATATATATATATATATATATATATATATATATATATTATATTATATATATATATATATATATATATATATATATATATATACTTATAACATAGTGTAGGTATAAATTATGGAAATAAGGGATCATTAAGACGAGCACACTGCAATGACATTAACTTGAAAACATTAGGTATTTTAGGGTGTTTAGGACCTAACGTTTTACACAATTGTGTGTTAAATTAGTTAGTTATAGGGTATTTATATTAAGTACTTAGTTATGCATTTATTAGTTATGACTCACTCTACAGTGATATAATACTGTACATATATATATATATATAGGTAATAGTAATTACATTATATTTAAAATTTAAATTTAAAAAATAATATTTTTAATTAAATTACAATTATTACTCTTAGAAATTACTAGATTATAAGTCGAATATGTTACGTACACATACGATCGATAGAGTTTAAAATGTACGTTTAATTTCAAGTAGAATTAATAGATATATGTATAACACTATACGTCAATAATAAGTACATCGTTATCATAACGGTTATGGTAACGGTACAGTAAAGTAGGTGTCAATACATTTTATGTTTGATTAAATTACAATTATTACTCTTAGAAATTACTAAATTATAAGCTGAATATCATATTCACATATTACACATATGCAATATCATATTGAATATGTTACGTACACATGAGATCGATAGATCTCTATAGAAACTAATCTTAGAATGTCCGTTTAATTTCAAGTAGAATCAATAGATTATCTATCATATATTTAATATAATATAATATAATATTATATGTATAACTCTATAAGCCAACAATAAGTAAACCGTTATGATAACGGTACAGTGAAGTGTTCGTCAATACATTTTATTTTAGATTAAATTACAATTATTACTTTTATAAATTACTAGATTATAAGTCGAATATTGTTACGTACACATGCGATCTATAAAGTTTTAAAATGTACATTTAATTTCAAGTAAAATCAATAGATTATATATGTATAAGCCAGCGTTAGGTTATGCAGTATAGACTATATATAAAATGTATATGAAATTACTATTATTACTCATGTGTATTGTTACTATACTGTATAGTAACATTACACATGAATACTAATAGTAATTGAATATACATTTTATAAATAGCATAATAAAACTAATAATAATAACATGTGATATATCTGAGCACCATATATGGCTCAGTGTTACAATACATGCTTTCTAAATGGAAAGTCAACGGTTCGAATCTAGCTGACGACTATTTTATTGAAATAATAATTTTTATTTTTATTCATTTTAATACTATTTCTTGTATTACTTATCATATTTTATTAGGTCAATTATAAATCATTGATATACTATTCATATAAACTATTGAGTTAATAGTAATATAACTTTATTAATTTAATTAAGTCTATACTATGCAAGAATAATTACAGTTTATTATGAATACACTCTATGAATACATTATTGAGGGTATAGTAGGGCATACCCTCAATAATGTTCGTTCAGTGCATTTAAGTAGAGTAATCAAGTACATTAGCCGATGAATAATAACAACCGTGTAATACAAACTGTATAAGAACAACCGTACAATATACATACTTTATAAGACAAACCTTACAAGAACAATCGTAAAATATATAAACATGAAATACTAACCGTATGAGAACAACCATAACATATATAAAACATACAAGAACAAAAGTGTACATAAGTGTTTATAATATTAAATTATGCTATATAATATTATTATAATAATTATAGTAAATACCTAATATACCTAATACTATTACTTTTACTATACATTTATTTATATAGTATATCTATTAAATATATAAATATATTATTATATATATAATATTATATATATATATATATATATATATATATATATATATATATATATATATATATATATATATATATATATATATATATATATATATATATATATATATATATATATGTATATATATATATATATATATATATATATATATATATATGTGTGTGATATTGTTATTATATATAGATATATTTAAATGTTTAAAAATACATAATCTTTATATATACGACTATAGTCTAGCGGTGAGCATTAATGCTGTAATTACAGCTCACAACGCCAGATCTCGCTGCCGCCGTGGGTTCGAATCCTCAGTCAGGCATTATTTATTTTATTTAAATTAACTCTTTTATTATTTATAAATATTTATAAAGAACTACATAGTTCTTCAAATGAGTTCTTCATCGATAATTCAATGAGAAGTTCTTAGAGGAACTCATATAATAAGTTCTTCATTAGGTGGCCCCAATGAACTCGTTTTATACGAAGAACTCTGAATTTCAAAATAAAGAACTATATAGTTCTTCAAATGAGTTCTTCATCGATAATTCAATGATAAGTTCTTAGAGGAACTCATATAATAAGTTCTTCATTAGGTGGCCCCAATGAACTCGTTTTATACGAAGAACCCTGAATTTCAAAATAATTTTAAGAGTGTATAGTGGAATGTTATATAATAATAAGATAATAATAATACAATAACAATTTAATAATGATATACATTGAATATAACACGGACACAAATAATAAGTTGGATGATTTAATGATTATGGGTAGAGAGAAAGAAGAAGTAAGATTTATAAATCTTTTTTGGGATCTAATAGAACGAATGGAGGGAATTACATAGGGTTGGACCGGAATTTAAAGCTTTAGAATTTAGGGATGTTTTACTAGAGTTCTGGGAGATAAGTGGAGGAACATTTTGGTAATGAAGAGAATGTAATATAGTACGTTTTTTAAATATAATAATAAAATAATAATTGAAAACTGTCAAAAATTCAGAATGTGAAACCATATTCACAAATAGATACGAATTTACATTAAAAATTTATGAAAATATTTAAATTATAGATATATGAAACAACAAAATTTGTAAAAGTAAAAATTACCTTTTATATAGTATATGAAAACCTCCTTAAAAAATATTAACACATTTTTTTTTAAATAATTAAATCAGTCCACGAAAATTTTGATTAATTTTTAAATTTGTTCTAATTCGAAAAAAAAAATTATCAATGGTATAATAAAAAATAAAAAAATGATATTATATATGTCTATCATCATTATATAAATATAAAATTATAAGTATAAAAATAGCATATATTTATTCAAAAAATGACTTTTATTGAGCATTTTAACAACAAATAAATGTTGGGGTAAACTAGTCACAAAGATTTTGCGAAGCAAAGATATAACACTCCCTATGCATGCAACGTAATTTAGTAATAGCCCCAACCGCTGCTAGCAGTAGTATCGAAATCACTGAAATAGATTTAGGTTCGGCTCTGTTTGCATACAACAATGTTTTCATTGCTCTATTAAATTACATGCAATATAAATTAGCTTTTACTCACTAAATATATACTTATAGCATTTAAAACATACATATCATATTTGTTTGTTATATATTAGTAATGAACACTTAGTTTTCATCATATAAATATTAATTTAAAGCATATTATTTAACATTTTAAAAGTGTATAGTTAAATACGAATTTACATTATAAACAACGCATAGTTCCTAAAAGTAACCCGCTATAGGTGGCACCAGGGTATTTTGTATACAAATTCTAATTACACGATTTCGCGTAAGTGTTATATCTTTCCTTCGGAAAATCTTTGCTAGTCATAAACAATTTGTTGTTTAAAAAATAATTTGTTGTTTAAATTATACTTCGTAGATATCAATTATAGGCTCACAACAAAGTTTGATCCTTAATTAAAATAATTTATCAAAAAAATAGTAGAATAAATTACATTAATTAAAAAATAAAAAATAATTAAATTAATTTGAAATTTTAACGTAATTTTTTACTTTATTAATATTATAATATATTTATACACGTATTTGCCAAATATTTTATTTTTATGACAACGCGCACAAATATATAAAATACATAATAATGTCCATAATTATGGACTTAAGTGCTGACTTTGATCATCTATGCATAATAATAGGCACTGTTTTACTGCTGGCTTGAAAAGTTAAGTCTTTCTACTTACAATTATTCTCTTTTAACCTTAATACCAAAAATAAATATGACTATGAATAGTGTTTATTAATAGATATATTAATAGATATATCATAAATAAAGCTATTAATAATTATAGGTATTAATACATTTCAATGAATAAATAAATGTTTTTATTAAAAAAAAACATTTTCCATAATTATATAATATTTAATAAAATATATGTTATTATATATGCAATTATATATCTAGTAATATGTTATTTTAATATGTTTGTATACCGTTAGTGTAAATCTGGAACTCTACTGAAGTATACATACTACAAGAAGTGGCAGATGTGAGGTATTTATCAATATAGCAGTGTTTTTGTGGCGGTTTAGTGATAGTGAATTTGTAGTAAGCCAGTATCGTACATCTACAATATAGTCATTTAGTGTTGATATTTGTGTGGCTGGGTCAGGTAAATTAGGTATTACAGTACATTTGTATATCGTCAGCGTATGTATGGAATTCAATTTCGGGATATCTGTTGAAAATATTTAGTGGGGAGATAAATAAATATGTTTATTAAATATATTAAAAAGGATGGGGGCATTGAGGAACTCCGTGAGATATAAGTCTGGGGCCAGTTATGTGTGATTCGATGGAGATCGAGTAGGTACGGTCGCTGAGGTATGAAGAGAACCATGCCAGTACCGTACCAGTTATGCCGATATATTTTAGTCGTTGGATCATGATGTCGTGACTAATGGTATCAAATGATTCTGATAGGTCAAGTAGGATGATAGAGAAGTATTGTGTTTGGTACAGTCTTATTTTGTTTAGTATGTGGGTTAATGCAGTTTCGGTACTTTTATTTGTAGTATAGGCGATTTGAAAATTATTTAATAATTTGTGTTTATCTAAGTAGTTTAAACGTTAGGAGCAAACATCTCTTTCAATAGTTTTTTTAAATGTACGATAGGTTTTATATGGGGGGTAGTTTGAAAGGTCTGATTTGTCTAATGATGAATTATTATTATTGGAGTTACATGTGCCAGTTGTATTGAGGTTCATTTTGTATTACTATTATTAATACTACTTCTACTAGTATTACTACTACTACATTTTATTTTGTATGTCAAAAACCTTAATAATATGTAGCGCAAAATTTAATTTTATTATAATATAATTATGTATATACAGTAAAACCTCTCTATAAGAAACTATTTTTTTTCAGTAATTTTTTTCTTATAGAGAGGTTTTCTTATAAAGAGGTTTTTACATTTCCAATGATTTTAAGAATTAATTTATAATATAAAATGCATTATATAACCTAGAGGTTATCTATATATAGTATCTTTATATAATTCGTGATTGCTCAGTGAACCTTCATTTACTTCTTTAAGTATATGCTTTTAATTATATGCTTTGACATGTTAATGACATAATGACATTTTATTAGATTTACATTAGAAATTATAAATTATGAATCATCATTGATGAATATAATATAATGAATATTATAATAATCTAGTATTTAATTAATTGTATAATATAATAAATTGTATCATCAATACATTTAAAGATATAATAATATTTATTAATTAATTTTAATAAATTTATGGATATACAATTATATATATTAATTCATTTTAGGATACAAATAACATTTATTAATTAACTTTAATATATTTATGGATATACAATAACAATTATTAATTAATTTTAATTCATTGCGAGCTTTTTGGTAATATAAAATATTTTATATAATAATTAATTTATATAATTGTTATCAATATACAATAATTCTATTTATATATAATTATTTTTTTATTTTGTATACAATAAGTTTCTTATAAAGAGGTTTTTCTTATATTTTTCTTATAATATTTTCTTATAAAGAGGTTTTTTAATGTGGAAAAGGTTGAATTCCAACCAAATGTGTGAAAAATGTTCTTATAAAGAGGTTTTTCTTATTAAGAGGTTTCTTATAGAGAGGTTTTACTGTATTTTTATAATACACAAATATATATATAGTAACATAAATATATTAGGTAATATATTATTTTATCTAAGATACAACACTAAGACAACATATACATGAACGTCAGCAAGTTTTGTGATAGTTATTTCTTAAGAAATTCGAAGAGGAAAAGTACAGACGGTAAAGTATAAATAATACCAGAAAAAGACTACATGAATAACATTTGATTGAAAAGTAATTTGTTATTAATTTTTTGAAAATATCTAAGTAGATTTATATTAATACAAGTAAAATATATATTCAAACTTGCATTAGGCAAGTGTCTATGATGTCAGATGATCTCAAACTTGGGTAAACACAAGAACAAACTTGATTTTAGCACGTCTTCAATTGAATTCAAGCTCGAGTATGGTACATCTTGAACACGAGTTAAATCTCGCGTTTATCTTTGACAACAAAATAGCCTACTTTTGAGATCGAGACGAGTCGACTTCAAGATATGTTCGACACGACTATTTAATACTGGAGTACTATTTAAATAATAATATATTTATATATTATAGTATTAATATATTTGTATAATTTTTATAACTTTTTAAATTTATAAAAAATTATAACTATTATATTAAATTGATAAATTATGATATTCAATATATAAATAAATAATGATAAAGAAATGATATGGATATATATTATCAAACATATGATATAAATATCCACATTATTTCTTAATCATTATTTATTTATATATTGAATACCATAATTCATCAATTTAATATAATAGTTTAATTTTTGAAATTTCATGTATCATTTAAAATATTCTTATAAAAAAATGTTATTTTCAATAACTATTACTTATTTATAGGTTGGCTGATAAATTAAAATCCAACAAGTCATTATAATTATATGTGGATTGTAATTACTAGATTTCAATACAAAATATTTTAATATGCATGACTAGCTTTCAATTATAAAATAAATAACCGAGTCATTTGATGACTCACTTTCAAATATCAAATAAATAACCGAGTTATTAGATGACTAAGTATGATAAATGTATAATTTCAACCGAGTCGTTTTAGACAAAAAAATAATGACTCGGTTTCGGCGTCTAATGAATTTTTGAATCTTATTTTTCTGAGTGTGGTATAACATAAAACTATTCAATTCAATATATATTCGATATTATATATAATGTATAATGCATTATACATGTATACATACTATATTACTCCGCGCACCCTCACATACGCGCACACATATAGAGGTACAACACAACAAATAAGGTTCCCTATTCTGCTACAGGTTGTATCTACTGATTCATCGGTCGACGATTATCGCCGGTTTTACAGTAGGCTTATTGTTCGTGGTGATACTGAGGTTGGCCTATTGCATAACTGGTAAGTGCGGCACCTGCACCGAAGAGGTACCCGGATACAGGCGGCATCTCAAGTAGAGGGGCGGAAGTGACGTAATAACTAGTAGAGGGGCGGAAGTGACATAATATTGAATTGTAAGGTTTTTCACGTATTCGTATCGTTAGTGTTACGTTACTTTCTAAGTTGTTAAATACCAATGTTATAATCATAACATGATACCACCATTGTTATTATAATCTTCTAGCATGTTTCAGGAATAATCAATTGCCTAGTTATTCACGCACTTATATCACGTGACATTTATAATAAATACTACCGGATCAGTTCTATATTTAACTATATTAAGAACGAAGAATTAATTGATGTTATATATATATGTGGTAATATAATCGAGGTTTCTACCTATATGTATCCTTTGGTGTATAACTTTATTTATTATCGATACGAATTGTTTTATTTATGTTGCTATATTACTTATATTCCTTAACTTAATCAATAAATAATATTAACATAACAATTTATTATTTTATTCATTTATTTCTTAAAAATAAAAATATATTTAATATGCATATATTGTACTACGATATGTACACACACATATGTGTATATATATATATATATATATATATATATATATATATATATATATATAAATAATACAAATAACGGATTTCCAGAAGAATCATTAAACGTGTATATGTTACCCAAGGTAACCTGAACATCATAACCTTTCCTTTATTGTTTTTTATTTTAATTTAATACATTTTTGATAAACTCATATAAAATAAGAACCAACTAAGGAAATGTTTATATATAAACATATATTTATATAAATATAAACATATATTTATATATTAATATTTATAACAATACATATATATATATATATATATATATATATAGATATTATTGAAATTATAGTAGTAATAATTAAAATAATAGTTTATTTAGACACTTAAATAACAGTCGAAACATTTCTCTAGGTGTAATCAAATAATAATGTTAACAACATATTTATAATAAAATGTGGTTCAGTCTTTTGCGGAATATTGAAATGGAAGGAATACTTAGTAGTAGTTAAATTATATGTTTTCTAAATATAACGTAACTATAAATACGTTATATTTTTGGTATAGTATGTCTACTTGCGCATGACAAGTATAGGAATGGGGGGGGGGGGGAGTTAGGGATAACTAATATCAGTTACTTACTAAAACAGTAATTACTCTGAATTTATATAAAATACAATTTTAAATTAGTATCTATAAATATTAATCTAAAATAGGTAAACTAAAAAATTTAATATAAACATATATTCTTCAATTTTTTCAATTTTACAATTTTACAATTTTACAATTAAGTAATACATTTAGCAATTTTGGTCAATAGTTCAGAATTTCTCGATAGGCGCCGCCATGTATTCTCGAATTAATAATTTGCGATTTAATTAAATTATTTCTATTTTATCAATATCCTTGTTATAAATATCACTGTTTTCCATATTGTTTGCATCGTTCAAATTGTCCGTATACCCCATACGAGTGTACTTGCGGTATTAGTTAACGAGAGTCAATAGACTCTCAAAAGAGATCGTACACTATCAAAGGAGGTCGTATAGTTGTAGCGATGTTCTTGTTCGTCGTATTATTAGTTATGTATTAGTCGTACCCTTGTTGAAACCTCAGTAATAATCGTCGTAATATTCCTCGGTTGTTATATTCTTAGTTGTACCCTTCTTTACACCCTGACGACGATCATTGAAGGGTAAACATATCAGACGTCTTTCTAGAACCATCACTTTATCTCCGTCCCATTCCTGTAACGATCGCGTGTTGTTATTATTCGTGCGCATGTCAGGTTATTATTCGGTATATATTCATATGACTATTATTTTCTACACACACACAGACAAAGGTGTGAAGATTATTATTATTCGATTATTATTCGATTATTACAATAACACTACGAATGCACTTATGGATGCGCATGTCATATATCCCTATCATACATCCCTATCCAGGAACGTTGATGCCATTTTCATTTATAACCATCTATGTCTCTAATGTCCCTTTGAAGCCGCTACCATGTTAAGGCATATATATATATATATATATATATATATATATATATATGTGTGTGTGTATGTGTAGTAGAGCTGGTGATGCGGTAAGGTTTGTGAGTGCGAGGTTGAGTGGGAGACCGCGTGGTAGTTGTAGTACACGAAGCGAGTGTTTAGGCTGCGGGACAGATATCTAGAGAGTAGCTACAATGACGCATCTAGGTAGTCCGTTGCTAAGTGCTATGGGCCTAATCGAGGGTGTGGAGGAAGATAGTGTAGTCATTAGTCCGGGCTTAAACCAAGTGGAGGGAGGTAAGGTATGGGTGGATATGAGTAATTATTCGGACAAGGAAGTAGTGATAAAGGCGCGGAAAAGAATAGCGATTATAACGATAGGGGTAACAGTGGTGAAAGAAGATGAAGGTGATGTGGAAATGGCTATGACTGCTATGGATACATCACGTATTTCAAATGAACAAACTGCCCAAGTTAGGGAGTTAGTGACTAGACATAGTAGGGTATTCAGTAGTGGAGAACATGATGTAGGGTTCTCAGACCAAGTCCCACACAGCATTGAATTAACCGATAACACACCTATACGTTTACCACATCGGAGAATTCCACCTAACCAATGGGAGGAGGTGAAGACTTATATAGAGGCGCATTTATCAGCGGTAATCATCAGACCAAGTACCTCACCGTACAGTAGTCCCATGGTTCTCGTTAAAAATAAAGATGGATCTATTAGAGTATGAGTAGATTTTATAAAATTAAATGCAAAGACGATCAGGGATGCACATCCTCTACCAAGGATCGAGGAAGCTCTAGATTGTCTAAGCGGGACTGAGTATTTCTCGAAATTAGATTTATACCATGGGTTTCATCGCTAGACAAAAAGGAAATACCAAAGACAGATTTTAGTTGCGGGGCTTATGGTCTGTATGAATATACCAGGATGCCGAGGGGTTGATCAACGCTCCAGCCACATTTTCGCGTTTAATGCAAGCGTGTCTAAAGGAGGAAAACTTACGAACGCTGGTGCTATATCTTTACAATGTCCTGGTATTTAGTAAGTCTTGGGGAGAAATGTTAGAGCGACTGGAATTATTTATTTAAGAGGTTAAGTAGTTTTGGGTTGAAATAGAAAGCAATAAAATGTAGATTTTTTTCAAGAAAAAACTATATATTTAGGGTACGTTGTCTCTAAGGAAGGGGTATCTGATGATCCGGAAAAGGTATGGACGGTACAGGATTGGCCAGTTCCATCGGATAAGAAGGATGTAAGATATTTTCTGGGACTGGCATCCTATTACCGGAAGTTCATTAAAGGAATCGCGGCTATTTCAAAACCTTTAAATACATTATTAGCCAAGGATGACAATTTCATATGGAGTGACAAATGTAATAGTTCTTTCAATGAATTGAAGAGCTGTTTATCAAGTTCACCTATTCTAGATTATCCAAATTTCCAGGAACCTTTTATCATTGAAACGGATACGAGCTTATTAGGATTGGGGCAATCCTTTCTCAAGGGGAGGGAGGAGAGAGGCGAGTAATTGCATATGCGAGTAGGGTTTGAGGGGACCAGAAAGGAATTTAGGCTAATTATAGTAGTATGCGGTTAGAACTACTGGCGTTAAAATGGGCACTAACCAAGAAATTCCGTGATTATTGTCTAGGCAGTAAGATAGTTGCCAACACTGATAATAACCCCCTTAGTCGAATTAAGGAATGTAAACAATCACCGAGATGGGTGGCACAGATAGATCAATTCGACATAGTAATCAAATACAAGCCAGGTAGAGCAAATGGGAATGCGGATAGTTTGAGCAGGAAAGAGCGAGTAGAGTTGAATAAGGGATCAGTGGGGGGCTAGTAGAGGTAGGAACAATTAATGCAGACAACTCATTTAACATGTGGCCAGCTATAGCGGCAAGCAATTTAAGTAGGCTACAAAGGCGGATATAGGAATGGCTAGAGTAATGGGAGCTGTAAGCGAGAATAAGCGGCCTAGTGGGGAAGTAACGAAAGCGTGGGATTGGAGGTCACAAGTATTATTGAAGGATTGGAACCGGTTAAGTTTAGTAGAGGGAGTATTGTATAGACGAGAGAGTGGTCAATGGGGTTCTCTAACACTGGTAATCCCATATTCTATGAGACTAGTAATATTATCGCTTATAATATCCCCAAATATGTGGAAGTTATGTAGATAAGTGTAGAATATGCGGGGTGGCAAAATCATCTCCTCTGAAAGTCATCCAGGGGTATTTGACCTCAGAGATCCCTGGAGAAATATTGGCGATAGATTTTACCTCGCTAGAGAAATACAAGGGCGGTATCGAGCATGTCATGACTAATGTTGCCTCTAAGTTTACCTTGGCCGTGAGAACTACAGATCAAAAGGCCATCACGGTAGCACGCGTTCTAGAAAGAGAATGGTTCGTGAGGTTTGGATTACCCTCCAGAATTCACTCGGACTAGGGAGCAAACTTTATGAGCTAGGTAGTTAAGAGCTTATGCGAGGCATATAGCATAGTACAGTCGCGTACTACAGCGTATCATCCGCAAGGAAACGGGCAGGTGGAGAGATTCAACAGGACCCTCCACAACCTGCTTAGAACTCTATCCACTGAGGAGAAGGAGGATTGGAAAAATCAACTCCCAAAGTTATTTTTGGGCTATAACAGTGGTACCCATTTAGTGACGGGTAAGTCACCTCGTATTCCTTTTCTTTGGTCGCTAGCGAATACTACCAATTGATCGCGTTCTAGGGGTTGAACCGAATAATGAAATGTAAGTATGAAGGTATGTAATGCATGGAAAACATTAAGAAATGTGATATTAGGGAGCATGTAAGCTAAGCCAGGCGAGTTATTGCGGATAAAACAACACCCTCTAGGAAGTTGCCGGATCCAAAATAAGTATGGGGAAATAGATTATAGGGTAGTCGAGAGGTTAAATGACCCGAGAACGCGTGGGGGTGTATGTGGTAGAGCTGGTGATGCGGTAAGGTTTATGAGTGCGAGGTTGAGTGGGAGACCGCGTGGTAGTTGTAGTACACGAAGCGAGTGTTTAGGCGGGTATCTAGAGAGAAGCTGCAATGACGCATCTAGGTAGTCCGTTGCTAAGTGCTATTGGTGCGTGCGGCGTGTTTATTGGTACGTGACGGCGTGCGACAAAGTGTGGATATCGCCACATTTATCATTGTTTAATATTATATTACTTTAACGCATAGCATTACTAATTATTGTTTACCGTGAATAATCAGAGGATACAAAGGTGTGTGTTTATTATGTATCTTTCAGTGTTTAATGTGTATATGTTTTAGAGTTAAATAAACGTATTCAACAACAAAGAATCTCTACCTATCTGTTACATATATATAAGATATATCAGACAAAATAATATATAAAGAAAAGACTTTTGGTCACGTAATTAGCTTTATTAGCTCGGTAATACCATGTACGACGTACATTGTACATGTGTTAATCTGTATTTTCAAAGTCGTTTTATCTTTTTCGAGCAAACAAATTATTTTTTTAAAACATTATATTAAATAAAAAGTCGAACACGTAATTTGTACGCTTGCAATTCATGCGGAAAACGCTCGACACACGTAACTTATTAAACAATCGCGTATGTGTGTATTCAGCCAAGCCCTGTCTATAAATATTCTGATTATCACGATTCTTTATTTTTAGCATATAAGCTAAATATAAAGGTATAAATGTATACTTTTTAATCATTATCACGATCAGGATCAAGTATTTCACAAACGATCGATGATCGTTATTATCGAGTATGCCCATCACTGACTATATAGAGTATATATATATATATAATTAACTTCTGATAAATTCTTAATAAATATACAGTATTTTTTTTCTAAATAACATACATTATTACTTAAAGTGAGTCAGATGACTCATTTATTTATTTCCGTATACAATAAACGCGCGTGTAATTCGCGGGTTAGGTGGGGGTACTGACCGTTCTATGCGTACAACATCCGGTCAAGCCAATAGTGAGGTCAAGGTCGTCATGTTTCATTAGATTTATATTATACTGGATGTCCCTGCGATGGTTATCATCTGTTCGTAAACAGTAGATACGTTATCATCGACTAAGATACATCATGTTTATAAGTGATATATATAATATAGTTTATATCTATAGTTGTAGATATTCTATTATATTATACATTTGCACATAGGTTATACCCCTTGCATTGGTTACAACTATATTATGAATTATAACTGATAATTTCAGTGCTGATTTATCATATATAAATAAATACAAAAACACCGATCTTTAATTTATTAAATATTAAATACAGTCTAGCTAAAATTTAAAATAATAAAGGTAAATTTAGCTATAAAACATATTCACTTTAATTGGGAGTATTCTTTATTTATTCAATAATATATATATATATATATATATATATATATATAAATATTATTGAATATATAAATATTATTGAATATATAAATATTATTGAATATATAGCATTTATTAGTTGTATAACTAATCAGATATCTATCATATTTATATATATATATATATCAGATACATTTTACGGTCCCTTGAATTATAATATATTATGAGATAAATTAATGTATATATATATATAGATTTTAGCCTCGCAGGGGGTTCGAACCGATGCCCCTCGGCGTACTAAGCCGGCACGTTACTTGCGCGACTAATGCGGCGATACAATATATGTCATACAGCGAGCGCAACGAACCTCTAAATCCCGCGTGATTGCCCGAGAAGTCTGTCAGATGTACGGCTAGCACAGTGTTCGACAGGTCTACGGCACGTATCGTAGCCGATGTGTTGATAGCGTAGGCTACCAGCCAATTGTCGTATCCTATAGAGTACAGTATATTGATAGAATGTACGGGCTCGTAGGTTAAGGGATAGAATTTGTTTACTCTCATATAAACTATTAATCTTGCAATTTTATAGTATATAGTATATTATACTACTATAGTATAATATATTATACTATAGTATACTATAGTATATTCTTGTTAACGATATATATATATATATATATATATATATGAGTGGAGCGCTATATTCTTCGCGCTCATCTATTTATAAAATTTTCTCATTAACATTTAATTACGTGAATTTAAGATAGATGAACCTATTTTTTACATTATAATATTTCGTAGTATAAATAGTATACTATAGTACTTAGAATATAAAGTATATACAAATAATAAATATAAGAATATAGAATATAAAGTATATACATTACGAAATATTATAAAGTAAAAAATTATTTTCACCTATTTCTTAAATTTATCTAATTGCTTATTAATACGAAAATTCTATAAATAAATTAGTAAAAAGAATAGAGCCGCTCCGGCTACTTTTTTCTGACCCGTTACTTTTTACATGTATGTATACACTATTCATATATGCATGTATACACTATATATATATATATATATATATATATATATATATATATATATATATATATATGTATATATACATATACATATATGTATACAAATATTATATATTACGTATTGTATGGTGGCTGATATTGTTATTGTTATTGTTATTTTTATTTGGTGGAGTCCTTTCATCCCATCCAGGAACTTAGATGAAGTTTTCACTTATAACCATATATGGCTCTAATGTCCCTTCGAAGCCGCTCTCATGTTAAGGCATCCATGGTTTTAACGAGAGCCGATCATTTATTTATACACAATTATATAAGATCACTTCTAAATAATATTTTAAGACCCATTTTATAAAATTAATTAATGGTCCGGACGAGGGTCGAACCCGTGTCCTACTGCTTGTGTGCCTGACGCCTTAGCCACTGTGCCACACAGGCATTATATATATATATAACTGTATACAGTTAATAATTATCTGTATAATTCTTACTACATGATGTGCATGATGTTTGTTACTATATTTCCAGCAATGGACTTAAAACATGATCGCAAGTTATTAAATAGGAGTTTTTTCATTTTAAATATTAGAAATTGTTGATTATAATCTATAATTATGTTTCATAATAATTAATAAATGTTTTGAGTTTCTTCTTAAATAGATATAAAAATGATTTACAACTTTAATAAAACAATGATCAAATTAGTAGAATATCAAAGAGTACACAACGATTTTTAGTTAATTGTTAAATTATTATAATTAGTTATTAATATATAATGTAATCGTGACCTTTGAAACATATATTTGCTACCGTGCAGTGCATGTTCCAGGACATGTTTAGTTCATGCATTATAATATAATATATTAAGTCAGTTTTAATTATAACCAATATACGTATATACATATGTTTTAGTTCACTCAACCCGTTCATCTTCCCGTCTTGTAACACACGGTGTTCCCCAAGGGTCAGTCATTGTACCAATACTCTTTAACATTGACATAATTCCACTTCTCCACCTTATCTCGAATTATCCAGTTAGCTTCCATACATATGCAGACGACATCCAACTTTATGTAAAATATACAGAAAACGTTAATTTTACACCCGACATCCTTTCCTCTACTATTATCACCATTCATAACTGGCTCACGATAAACTCTCTCGTCTTCAACCAAATTAAAACCGAAGCTATCTTCCTTCACCTTCCACTCCGAAGTAAAACTTTATCAACTCCCCCTCCAATTAACATTAATGGACAGCTCGTCATGTACTCAACCCATGTCAAAAATCTTGGTGTTATATTTGACAATACTTTTAATTTGTACAGACAAATGTCCCATATAACAAAACTATTAAACTATCAACTACATTCACTACGCTTTATTCGTCATTCAATATCAATATCCACCGCTACTATTATAGCTTCTGCTTACATCCTACCTCTATTCGACTACTGCAATTTTATCCTTTACAATACCCCTCATCGTATATTACTAAACTCCAAATTCTTCAAAATTCTATAGCTATGTGTATATTCAACATACCAATATACTCCCACACTCATATATCTCCATTCCTAGTTAAACTCCACTGGCTACCTGTACGCAATATAATCCTATATAAAACTATACTACTGGCTCATAAAGCAATCCACCATGACTCTCCTAACTACCTACTCAAAGCATCCCTACTCAAACTTAAATTACCAACTAGTACCACTACACGCTCCACCAATACGTTTCTACTTCAACTTCCTCCTAAACACAACTTACATTCAACCAACACTCGCGCATGGGCAATATCATTCCCATACTCGTGGAACACTCTCCCTACATCCATCCGTACTACACCATCAACTCCCAACTATAAGAAACTACTGAAAACCTACCTATTTAATATGAAACATTAACTTAAAATATATATGGACGGCCGATTGCTTTATAAGCACAGTTCGCAGTCCGAAAACCGAAAAATGTAAAAATGTAAATGTATATATATATATATATATATATAACAAATATATATATATAACTAATATAAATAAATATACATATATACATATATG
Source organism: Osedax fenrisi (assembly GCA_964019155.1). NCBI lineage: Eukaryota > Metazoa > Annelida > Polychaeta > Sabellida > Siboglinidae > Osedax > Osedax fenrisi. The sequence goes on along the minus strand of OZ025244.1, from coordinate 18,171,280 downwards.
TATCACTATAAGAAGCGGATACCTGCATTGGAGCGGACAAAGTATATATAATGGGTTCAGATATAGGAGCGGTTCGTACTAAATGAGTGGATATAGGAGTTGTTTGCCCTAAAGGAGCGGGACCTAGAGAGGGATCGAGAGTTGTAACAAGGGCTAGTACGGGAGTGGAAAAAGAAACAAATAAATGAAATAATGTATCGTTGACCTTAAATATATATAATATATGACGCACATAGAGTATATTATAATAATATATGTCTTTTGAACTTTGTGGTTTTATGACAAACCAGGTCGTCCTACGATGAAGTCAGGAATTTCTGACCAATCAAATGCATTGTTTACAATAAAATAATCCAAAGCGTTTTGTTGGAATTTTGTTGTTTTCAAATCTTTAATATCTGTATAAAAATGTCTTAATAATTATTTTAATATGTGAATACATTATATTCTATTTAATAAATAAATATATAGTTTGTGTACATCTAAATAATTGTAATAAATGTTATATGTGTTTATATGTGTTTATATATCTATCGGTATTGCCGTTTATTTCACAAGATAGTATTATACTGGTTATATTAAATATATAACATTATAATTTAATATAAACTAATTGAATATATATAGCCTGGCATATGGATCAGTGGAATAGCCAAAAGCTAGTAAGCCATATTTCCTCGATTAGACTCAGGCAGTTCTTATTTTTCTTTTGTGTTTATCAAGAACATAATTAACAACTAATCAAAAACAAGAAAAAAATATTAATATTGCATGTCCCGCCCCCTCACATATATTTATAACATGCATAAGTCTATGACTCATTGAGGAGTTCATTTGTATCCGCTATTTGTATATGTATGTGTATCCAATTGTATTTTATTCAATTATATATGATATTTCAATAAATAAATAAAAATATATATATATATATATGTATACATACTATGTATATACACACATACACACATACACACACACTATAATATACATCTATACCATCCTCTACGGTGTATTAAGCTATGACTAATATGTAATAATCATTCTATTATTATAATATTACATTTATGTATAACCCCTCTTGATTGTCTCGTCATATTTGATGTTGTAGTTATGCCTGATTCCTACGAATAAACTCGACAGATAAGGTCTGCCTCCCTTTCTCAAGGCCATTTCCTATCGAGGACATACGTTGGTGTATTAATTATCAGCGGTGTAATATATACTCGGGTAGGGTATATATTATGAAAGATTGATATATATAGGGGTTATATTTGGGCTATTGTGTATGGTATTACTGATGGATTCTAAATAGTCTAACCCTATACAATATACTTTGAAAATAGGTTGTTCAGTATCATTTGTCCATACACAGTACTCAGAGAACACAACAGGAATGTGTATATGTGTTTCATCGACTATAAAAAGGCTTTAGACTGCGTAGATCATGAGAGACTATGGGTGATACTCAAAGAAATGGGAGTTCCAGTTCACCTAATAGTCCTACTGAGAAATCTCTATACGAAATAAGAAGTCCTATAAGAACAGAATTCGGTGAAACTGATACTATAAACATAGGGAAAGGGGTAAGATAAGGATATATTTTATCCCCCTTACTGTTTAACATATATGTAGAAATCATAATGAGAGAGGCATTAGAAGATTGGGATGGGGGAATCAGTATTGAAGGTAGAAGGATTACTAACCTGAGATATGCTGTCGACACAACACTGATCGTTGAAACTAAAAACGATCTAATAGCAATTATGGAAAGAGTAAAGTTGGCTAGTGAAAAGGCAGGTCTTTATTTAAATGTAGGCATAATTAAAGTAATTATGACTGAAGACCAAGGAGAAATGGTACTAGATGGCAAACATATTGAAGTAGTATCACACTTTATTTTCCTGGGATCTCTAATAACCATGGATTGATTATGTGACAAGGAAATACGCAGAAGGTTAGCAATGGGTAGATATTCAATGGGGGGACTAATGAAAATCTGAAAAGATAGAGGAATTACCCTCAGAACAAAGATTAAACTTGAAAAAACTTTAGTTTTCCCTATAGTCTTATACGGAGCAGAATCTTGGACAATGAGAAAGCTTGAGAGAAAGATGATCGATGCTTTTGAGTTTTTGTGTTGGAAACGTCTGCTAAGAGTAACATGGACCGACTGAAAGAAAAATGTATTGGTTATCGATCATATAAAACCGAATGGTCACTTAAGTCAAGGATAATCAAGGCATCATTATGTTACGTTGGCCATGTTATAAGAGCAGGCCGTATGGAATATGAAGTGATGGTAGGAATAATGAGGGGTTATAGAAGCAGAGTGAGACCACGGCAAAGATTGCTGGATAGCATAAAGAAACACTTCTATGGAACTATCTTCAACATGATTCGAGTCTCAAGATGTAGGAGGAGTTGGAGAGCTGCTGGCATCGATGTCGCTAGGGATGGATACGACTCGACGGCACAGGTTAACAGATTAATATATATAAATATATTAGTGATGATTTATACCGGGGACGTATAGGGACGTATGTGTAACATATACACTTATAATTAACGCTGTATAGTATAATGGGGGACAATATTAGAAAATATGCAATATTATTCTGAAGCCCTTTAGGATAAAAACATATATATATATATATATATATATATTATTTATTTTATATATAGTATAATATCAAATCCCACTAGATTGATAATAATATAGTACAATATAGTATAAATGTATATAATATATACCATAGTATATAGTATATAGTTTCTCGTCTTCCCTTAATTCACTGGCTCCTATTAAATCACATTGTTTTACTATCTATCCGTCATCCCCTTGATTTTATTCCCCCCTTTCAAATTTAAAACGATCTTTAAGTGGCTTTCATTTAGAAAGCGATGCAAGCACCGTTTACTATGCTTAGCACAAACAAATTATTAATAGGTAATCCTGGATATCTCAACAATCCTATAAAACGTCGAGTAGATTATGCTATACACCAGTAAGGGCTTTCGTTATATTCGGTGTTTTAAATAAACCAATGCATTCAATAATATATAAACCTGGTCGATATTTTGTAGAGTCGTTATGGTGTACACGAGTCTCCTATCGAATACCACATCGGAGTTAACGTAGCCCAGATAGTAGGCGGTCGAGAAAGTATTTCTGGCGTGCATGAACATAGACCGCAGCACCGGAACTCCCTCGATGTTCTGCCGTGGTACCTCGTAGGTCTGCCAACCGTGCGATTTCGGGCGGTCTCTGGGGTGGGAAGGGGTGGATAGGTTGCCATCTAGTTCGCACTGAGATATGTCTTAACATGAGGCCATGCTCGAGAATATTCGCTCGTAATAACGCATTTAAAAATATTCGAAAACATCTAAATGGGTCACACATCTCACTGCAAGTTGCCGGAAATACTTTAACTTTAAAATGATTTTCTACCCAGTTAACTACACGTTTAGTGTGAAACCCACTTACTTTCCGGCAACTTGCCTGAAATATAATAACTTTATAGACGGTATCCCATTACAACTTAATAAAAAATGGTTTTAAAATTATAATATTTTCGGAAATTTGCCGGAATATCTTGTAGTGGGATACCCCCTTAACATGCTTGATCTATAAAACAGCGCTATTATTATTAGCACATAATGACGTATATTAGCATCGTAAATAGTGTATATAAACAAAAGTATATACTATATATAAACTATAGTTTATACGCGACTGCAAACTCGGAATATGAATTAATTTATTATTCATGAATTGCGAGACATTTTAAAAAGTATATAAAATAAATTATTTAAAGTAGCGAATTTTTCTATATAAATTATATTTAAAACATTTACTTTCTGATAACTAGGGGTCGTACTACTGCGGTGACCATGGTTACTAATATGATAGGCCACGCCTACTTTATCGCTGTTATTCATAACCTACGCGGTGTATACATATTACATAACATGATAACGACCATGTAGTGCTGTAATCAACTTCAAATCTGTGATCGCAAATTTAATTTTCATTTCGGTTTGGTTCCTTCAACGACAAGCATATGCTTATATAGTCGTATATACAACTAAAGTATATATTACAACAATAGGCATACGTCTAAAGTATACATTATAATAATGTTAAACAACTACGGTGTTATCGAGCACCTCTACGCATACCATAGGTATTGCGCATTTTCGCGTGAATATGCGAAATCGGTATTCAGTGTTCGCGTGCGTTTGGTCGCCCGCACTAACATCCACGACTGATTCGTGTTCTTACTGTAGTAGTACACCCACGTGATATTGGGGAGACCCCCGTTAATCCGCCACATGTTGTTGTATGTGTTGGCGTGACGGTAATGTTCGGGGCTAGTGGTGAACAACACCAGCATAGGAGGAGGCGGGGTAGCGTTCACTGATGCGTGACGGTAGTGCAGAAGGCCGTTCCTGTGATGGTTGGTTAGGTTTACTTAGGGTTTAAGTTAAGTAATTAATTATGATGTATTGTTCACTGAAGCGTGACGATAGTTAATCAGGTTTTTCCTATAGCTGTGGCAGTCGTTATAGTTACGTAGGATTAATAGGTTAATTCATTAATGATGATGGTATTATTCCAGTAGGGGTGATGTAGTAATTATGCAGGGTGGTATTATTCCTATTGGAAGGGAAATTCATATATAGGGCAGCTGGGTGATAGGTAATTAAGAGGCCCCATCGTGAACACAATTTAACGTTACATATAAAGTTTGTTATTTGTATAATATATAATGTATATAAGAGAGAGAAAAGACATAGAAAGATAACGTAAATGAGAAGAAAGAGAGGGTAAATATAGAGGTAATAGATATCGAAATAATATATATATAGAGAAATGGAATTAATTTATAATTCCTCATATTTTACAGTAATTATTATTTTATTTATTTACAAAATATTTAGAATATGACAGACTAGTAGGTGTCATAAAATATCGAATTTTGATAGTTATATTGCAAATTTCTTAAAGATTTTTTTTGTAAAATGAAAGATAATTAAATATATAATATAATTATTCAATAAAAGAAAAATTGATTAATAATTTTTTTTAGAAAAAATGAACGCCCCTTAACGTCATTAAATGTCTCGTATAAAATAAGCTAAATTTACTAAGTCTAATACGAGATTACTTAAATTACTTATAAATGAAATATGCGATTAAAGTTAGATTTAAGTCATTACATATCTCAACAATAATAAGTAATGGTACACAATATATACTACACACATATATGTACATATATATATATATATATATATATATATATATATATATATATATATATATATATATATATATGATTTGTACTATATATTATATTAATATTTAATAATTTCATTATGTAAATTCGTATAATAATTGTATATACAATTACGAAATAAACTATATTATATAAACTTCGAGTTTACTGAATAGGTAGATGTTTATCACTGACTACCGCAGATATATAACAATAATATTATTAATATAATTATAATATAATAATTAATTCGTAATAGAGTCATATTAATAATAATAATAAAATAGTTCGTTTTTAATATCATAATTTACACGTATAAGTAATAACTGACCCGTGTTTATAAAAGAGATGACTCCCGAAGTAGGCCGCCATGATGAATAAGTTCAAAACTAGTACTAGTAGAAAAGTGGTTCTGCAGATGTATGTACGCATTACTTTAATGGCGAATTAATCACAGGGTGGGTAATGTATTGCGACCGTGTGGGTTTTCTATAGTATACCAACTGTGGCAGTATTCTAATTTTAATAAGGTGAATTTACGTTGTAATTTATAGATGGGCGTATGTATAGGCGTATATAGGCGTGGTGATATATACAAGAGTGATGATTTATTTATTAATTGATCATATAACCATTTATTATAAATGTTGTAAATAAAAACTAAATTAAACTATTAAACCAATGGTGTATACGTGATAAGACCGGTCAATCAAAATTAACCAAATATATTTAAACCTAAACCGCAATCAAGGACAAATGTCCGTTGACTTAAAAACTGTTAATAAAAATACCGTATAATAAAATACGTAAATAATTTATAACTACGAACTAGTTTAATACGAATTGGGATTATACATATATGCATACACGTGTATTATAATGCGTATATACAATTACATAGATATAGATATATTATTGGATTGTAGAATCTATATAATATAGTATATTTGTATAAACATATATGTGTATATACTGTATATAGGGACAAATATTATGGGAACCAACGTCGTCATGCTTCACTTCACTCGTTGTAATATCGTTATACTTTCTCGATTAATTTATATGTATATAAATTAATGTATCGCTAAACACTCACAGAATATATGTAAGTGTATTTATATACATATGTGATTGAATAACTTTAGTATATTAATATATAACGTCTATATATTATATTAAATTAATAAATTTAGTAAAATATAATATTTTACTTATATATTAAGCATATTTATTTAATAATGAATTGACATATTATTATTATAATATAATCATTCTATAAATATTATATGATATCGGTAAATTATGTACTATCACTATATTAAATGTTAAGTAATATAAATAATTTAAATATAGATAAATATAAAGAATAATATTTACTTAACATTTTTTTTTTGGATTTATATGAATGCATTGACTGCCGTTCAATTAGTGTAATATGAGCAGTTAGTCCCGCTCAATTGGATCAGAAAGAACTTAGATGTGTTTAATATTATTTACATGTGTATTTCAATAGCTTGGGTATGGCCAGGATATTCCGGAAATCGAATATAACAATATTGTTCATATTGGTCATATATATTCTACTAATTAGTAATAGGTTGATATACATATAAACAATTAAACAAAAAAAATATAAAAGTTCAATATAAAATAATAACAAAATATCTGCGTAATCGTAGATTCATAGGTCAAAATGGGAAATATTTATTTCTGACAAATTTATTTTGATATTTTTACGAAACTTTGATATATAATAAAACTAAATAAAAATAAAATCCGAGAATTGTATTATTCTTATTTGGTGAGTGTATTAATGAGAGTTAAGTCAATGGAGGATATATTTATTGGGTTAAGTATAATTGAGTTATCGGAGAGGAATTCTTTTTTAATTAATTGTTTGGTTTAAAATTTGGCATATGTGAAGGTGAAAGAAATTGGTATATTAAAGTCACCTAGAAGTATAGTGCGACTAGATAGATAGGATAATATATTAACAATATCTTCTAGAAAGGATGGAATTGGGTTATTTGGAGTTATATATATGGTTATAATCGTGGAGAGTAGTGCATTTCCGGGCTGGAAGGAGCATTTAAAGGCCTCAGAGTATTCAAGTGATAAAATTGTACTGTTAACTAGCTTAATAGTTTTTTTTTGTATAGAACACCGTTCCACCCCCATTGTGGGGACTAGGTCTAGGAAGATGAACTAGACCGAGAGATTTAGTATTTAGACTGGATATTATGGGTGTGTCTTTGTCAGTCAGTCAGGTTTCGGTGAGACATAATATGTCTAATTGGAGGTCGTGGAAGAGTACATTAGTAGTTTCTACTTTATTCCTTATAGATTGTACTTTTAATGTAGCAGCTTTTAATATAGACTTATGGTATGAAGTATTAAGAGAGAATTAAGTCGAAATGGTTGGAATCTGTGGAAGAGTTGGATGAGTGTATTGGAAGGGAATGTGATGATATGTAAATGTGAGCATCAGAAGTGTGATACTGCCTTATATCATTAGACAGTCATGCAGAGGAATTTAGTATGGAATTGGATGTAGTGGGCAGGTTATGGGGTGGTGGTGGTGTTGGTGGTAATGAAGGTGGAGGAGGTATGTTTGTAATCTTAAGATACGATTCGTATGAAATTTTCCATTTGTTGAACTTAAGTTCAGATATATGCATTTCTTTTGAATTCCAGTAGATATTTGTTGAGTTATGGAGTTTGGGTCTTAATTCAAAATATTATTTTGATTGTTAAATGTACATTTTACATCTACCACGTATAGTTTCAGAAGTGGTACGCTGTTTACAAAAATAGAGATTTGAGTAACGAAGATTGTTTATGGTATGCCTTGTTTATTAATGCCTGATAACATTTATTTGACTTATAAATAATTATTGCAATCGACTATAGTCTATATCTGCAATTACCTATAGGCAATCTTATAGGATAGAATACTATCGTGGGATATATGAATATATGATAAAAATTCATTTAAGAAATCTTTCGTACTTTTAATGGGAGAAAGGTGTTCAATTAAAATATAGTTTGATATAGTTAATCGTTTGCAGTAGGGGTGGTGCTTGTGCAATAGTATTGGGTTTTGTTCGAAGACAGGAGCTGGAAGAGGAAGATATAATTTGAGTAGGGTGTGAGTAGGAGATGTGAGGGTGTATTTGTAATGTATTTTTATTAATAGTGGGAAGATGAGTTCGATTATGTGAGTTATAGTGAGTTGTTTTCAGTAGGTCAGTGATATTGGTAAGTATTTTATCTTGTTTGTCAAGTCGGTACTTTATATTTGTGATCAGTTTTGTAATTTTATTAATGCCATTTAATGGATAAAATCTAGGTGGTACGGGTGATTTGGGTGCTGGGAAAGATTTTTTCAGATCGGCATAATTATTGCATAGAAATTGAAATTAACTTGATTCTATTAGGGATGTTACATTCTTTTTAACTGGGTTACTTGTTAACCAAGGTTTGGTTAGACTTTTATAGAGGTGTAAACAATCGTAATATATTTTAATAGTTTAAGTAGTATATTCTATAGTATTGGGTTTATTACATTATGCACAGTGTGTATCAGTCATATTGGTATAATAGTGTGCTAGATAAATTAAAAAATGAATAAATATTATAAATTTAATGTAAATTGATGAATAGCATTTTCTATGAATATAAACATTTATGAATATAATGTAAACAAACAAATGAAAAACCTATATATAATTCAGTGATTTTGAGAATTTCATAATGTATATATGATGAGCGGATTGGACACGATCAGCGGATTGTAACGTCACATGGGGTGTAAATACATTAGCGAAAGCGTACCGTCTGTGGGCAATAAAGTCGTTATGATACAATTATTGTTTATGACTAATGCTTCTCTTTTATAGTACATCAATTACAGTGATATCAATGGTGTTATGATAGCTGTGCTTCTGTAATCTAATATATCTAATATGTTATATATATTAAATATTTTTTACAAAATATAAATAATAATATTTTAGATTTTATAAATATAATAGATATTATATTAAACACATAATGACTATCATATTATATGTATATATATATATATATATATATATATGTTATAAAGTCAGTTGTTGATATATCGATTAATGTAATGTACATGTAAATGCATTACATAAGGTACACAGATATATCTACATAAAAACTTAAAACTAGATTTTAGTGTCACGCTCTGGTTAATTGCATAGCCTTAGCAATATCAATGTTCGTTTTTATGTTATTTTATATTTTTATCGTCTGCAAATTATATTTTGTTATTGTGCTATAGAATTAATGCCAATCGGTAATATAGCCGCATTCATCATTCTGCATGTCATCGGGTATGTACTACTATTATTATTATTATTATTATTATATTAGATTATCATTGTTATATTCAACAGGTCTTTGTCTTAATAAAGTATACACGAACTCAACTTTGTTACAATTGGCGCTGCGAACAGGATACTCTATCCTACACAAAGACCCGGCGGTATGCAGTTTCAGGAGGAATTCGGTGTGGCCACTCTACTAGATCTATTCCAGAATGTTAGCTCTATTTATAGTGTTATTTTTATAAACGTTTTATTATTTGTGTGTAGTATTTATCTACTATATATTCGTTATACGTGTGGTATTCGGCGAAAGGCTATGCAATTAACCGAATTTAAGGGAGAGTTTAAGTCATATATATTGATTAAGAGATGGACGAATGAGGCGCGTAAGTTTATGGCAGATTATCCATTATGCAATCACAGTAGTATTTTATTAAATCATATTGTAGGTAAGGCTAGACTAGAAATAGAAATCCGCGAATTCAGTGCATCTACTGAATCAGAGGTCATACTTAACGCGATATTAGAGACTTATTCATTAGATGACGAACCATCATGGCGATTATTTTATAATCGAATTCAATTTGATGGGGAGTCAATATACGATTTAGCCAGTAGCCTATGGATGATGTTTAAAAACTGTGAATCGGAGTCCGGATTGCATTATAAAAGTGATCAAAGAGAATTTATTCTCATTGAAGGACTATGCAAAGCTCTCCGAGATAACGATATCGCTATAGAAATATACCGAATATACCAGCTAAATCCTAAGAATAGTTTCTGGGATTTGCGTAATATGGCTATGAAACTAGAAAAGCAGCGTGTAACGCAATCATCCCATGCTAATAAACCTTTTCTAAGCTTTACGGCAAAGCCACAAGAAATAGTGTATACCATTCATCCCAGAAATACAGATACTCCAATCCCAGCTTCTCGATCTAAGTGTATTCTTAATAGAGTATCTGATATTGGGGTCCCTGATTCGATATCCGTTGACTCGTATATACCGATACCTGCGCCTAGATATAACGCTGGTATTATTTCGCAACCCTTATCTGTATTACCTATACCACGAGCACGTACTACAAATAGATATAATACTAATCAAACACCTGTCGCCTCACCCTTTAACCATACTAAAGATACTGTATATAATAGCCAAGCGCGTATGCGTATAAAAGGAGCGTGTTATAATTGTGGAAACAAAAATCATTATGCTAACACGTGTCCTCTACCCAAGCATAGTAGATCGGGAAACGATTTGCTTCTTCAGTCACAGCGAGCCGATTGAATGAAGCTAAAATCAGCTCGTTATCTGAAAGTAGTCCCTTTGCGAATATTTATTTAAATGGAATTAGTACTAGAGCTCTACTTGATACTGGCGCGGAAGTGTCGTGTATCAGTCGAGAGTTTCTGCGGAAATATATGTCTGATATAATAATTAACGATATATCTGAAAGATTAGATCTTTCTTCTGCAGATGGGAGCAATATCCCATTTGTAGGATATGTAGAACTAGAATTTAAAGTATTCGATATTTGTATTGACCGCATAGGATTTCTTGTGTTACGTAATAATACAGTAGCTAATATTATTCTGGGTAGCAACCTATTCCGTACCTTGGCTACTTTATATGGGGAAAACGATATACCGAAAGATAGCGTATGGAATCCTCTACTACGTATATATAGAGGTAGTTATGATGGAGTATTACACCTTGCTTCTGATAAGCAGTTATTACTGCCAGCATATAGTCGTAAAATATACGACTGTTGTATCCAGGAGAATGTTGGTTCGGTTTACATCGAATCTGACACTTCTCTAGCACCAAAAGATGTGACTTTGACAAGTTCATTGGTGCATGCGAGAAATGGAATGGTACCAGTAGAATTCAATAATTTCTCTAACCAAGATATTTATCTACGAGGAGGAAGCCAGGTGGGGAAGTGGACTGCTTTTGTATCGACTATTGAGTCGAATAAAGCTAAGTTCGCTTCACCAAAACTTAAATATATTCTGGACAATCTAACAATTGGGCCAGTAAAGCCACAGGAATATGAGGCGTTAGTTAAATTAATAACTGAATATCAAGGTGTATTTAGCGAGGGGGAACACGATGTCGGGTTTTGTAGTAAGATTAAACATAAGATTAAACTACACGATGATCGCCCTGTTAGGTTACCCTACAGGCGGATCCCACCTAACCAGTGGCCGGAAGTAAAAGCATACTTGAATGCTCATATTGAGGCTGGTATTATTAAACCAAGTTGTTCTCCATATAGTGCGCCATTAGTTTTAGTGAAAAAAAAATCGGGTGCTATTCGAGTATGTTGCGATTATAGAGGTCTAAATGCCAGAACCATTAGAGATGCTTACCCGCTCCCTCGAATTGATGAGGCATTGGACGCACTAAAAGGGGCTTCTCTATTCTCCACTTTCGATTTGGCACATGGGTTTTTACAATGTGCCATAGCGGAAGAGGACATGGAGAAGACTGCTTTTAGTGCAGGCTCTCATGGTCTGTATGAATATACTAGGATGCCAATGGGTTTGGTAAATGCACCAGCAACATTTTCCCGTCTGATGCAATCTTGTCTAGGTAGCGAAAATCTCGAAACCCTTATCCTATATTTGGATGATATTTTAGTATTTGCGCCAACTTTTCAAATAATGTATGATCGCCTATCTTTATTATTCCATAAGCTACAGGAATATGGTTTGAAATTAAAACCATCAAAGTGTTCACTCTTACAACGTGAAGTAAAATACTTAGGACACGTAGTATCGGGAGAAGGGGTAGCTACGGACCCCGATAAGACTTCAGCAGTTTTCTCGTGGCCAATACCTGCCAATTCTACAGATATACGCTCTTTTCTAGGATTAGCTTCGTATTATAGACGATTCATTCCGAAATTTGCAGCATTAGCTAAGCCATTGTATGAGTGTACTACTAATTTTGAGTGGAATACCACGTGTGAGGAGTCATTTAATGCATTGAAAGAAAGGCTGGTCAGTGCACCTATTCTAGGATACCCAGATTTCAGCCTTCCTTTCATTGTAGAGACGGATGCCTCCCTACAAGGATTGGGTGCTGTCCTATCCCAGAAAGTAGACGGTAAAGAGAGAGTTATAGCATACGCTAGCCGGGGACTTAGAGGGGGTGAGAGAAATGACATTAATTACAGCGCGATGAAATTAGAATTACTAGCTTTAAAATGGGCTATAACTGATAAATTTAGGCCATATTTGTTAGGTTCGAAATGTCTAGTATTTACTGATAATAATCCTTTAGCACACTACCAAACTTGCCGTAATGCAACAATGGAAATGAGATGGATTGCTCAGTTAGAACAGTTCGATATTGACATTAAATATAGACCTGGTAGGGAAAATAAAAATGCGGATGCATTAAGTAGACGGGTTCATATCTCCTCTATTCATCGTACATCTTCGCTTATACCCAATAGACTTAACCCGATTCATTGTTCAAACGTAGCTATAATTAGAGTTCCGGACAAGCGAATGCATAGAGTAGATGATAATGTAGTAGATAAAATGGTTGATATGCAGAGTAGAGACCCCGTACTCGTTAAGTTACGAGAGTGGGTAAAAGGTGGTGAAAAACCCACTAATACGTCAGGTGAAATATCCGAATTACGTACTTTACTTCGGCATTGGAATATGTTTATAGTTATAGATAATATATTGTATAGGGAAGTGGTAAGGAGGGGAAGTATAAAGTTGCAGATGTTAGCTAGTCCAGAACTTCGCGAACTAGTTTTATCGGCGGTGCACGATGATTTAGGTCATCAAGGTATTGATCGTACCACAAACTTCGTTTTAGATCGAGTATTCTGGATAGGCGTGTGGAACGATGTGAAGGAGTATTGTAAATCCTGCCGTCGTTGTGCAATTTCTAGTGCGTTGACCATTAAACCTAAAATGGGCTCGATCCAAGCAGAGCGTCCTTTAGAAATCCTTGCTATAGATTTCACTACAGTGGAAAAAAGTATCAATGGTATAGAAAATATCCTAGTATTAACGGATATTTTCACGAAATACTCTGTAGCCATACCAACGAAGAACCAAAAATCTACGACTGTCGCTAGAGCTCTACGCCAATATTGGTTCCAGTATGGAATACCATCTCGGATACACTCCGATCAAGGACGTAACTTTGAATCAGAGGTCATTCGTGATTTATGTGAGGAACATGGCGTAGAGAAAAGTAGAACTACCGCATACCACCCCCAAGGTAACGGTCAGACTGAGCGTTTTAATCGTACCCTGCATGGATTGTTATGTACAATATCGCAAGAAAAGAAATCTGAGTGGCCCCGGTATATTGACAATCTCGTGTACGCATATAATTGTGGGGTGCATGCTTCGACAGGGGAGTCTCCATTTTTCCTCTTCTTCGGGCGAGAACCAATCCTACCTATTGACAGCGTGCTTTGTAACCCGAAGAAGGAAGAATTGACCTCACTAAATCGAGTATGGCACCAGGCTGAAAGAGAGAGGCGTAATAAACATGCGACCAAAACTCCTAAATCTTTTGATGACGTGAAAGTGGGTGATGAAGTATTTATCCGTAGTCACCCATTGGGTCGAAACAAGATTCAGGATAAATACTCATCACATCCTCTAATTGTCATCGACCGGCCTTCCCCACAAACGTGTACGGTAATGCCTATAACAAAGGCTAGGATTGTAAATAGGGCAGAGATATTGAAAGCGACCAGATTGCGTCGCGATAACCTTACAAGCGTAAGTGTGCCTTTGTCGACGATAGATAGCCCAGTGCCGGGTCCATCTCTGCGTCGAAGTAATCGCGTAAAAAACCTCGGGTGACATAATTAAATTGTGAGTGTGAGACCACTTCATAACGGAGGGGGTGTATGTTATAAAGTCAGTTGTTGATATATCGATTAATGTAATGTACATGTAAAACCATTACATAAGGTACACAGATATATCTACATAAAAACTTAAAACTAGATTTTAGTGTCACGCTCTGGTTAATTGCATAGCCTTAGCAATATCAATGTTCGTTTTTATGTTATTTTATATTTTTATCGTCTGCAAATTATATTTTGTTATTGTGCTATATAATTAATGCCAATCGGTAATATAGCCGCATTCATCATTCTGCATGTCATCGGGTATGTACTACTATTATTATTATTATTATTATTATATTAGATTATCATTGTTATATTCAACAGGTCTTTGTCTTAATAAAGTATACACGAACTCAACTTTGTTACATATATATATATATATATATATATATATATATATATATAGTGCGAGATAGATAGGAGGAATTAATATATTATGTTTACTATGTATCATTTAGTAATCTAACAAATATTAAATTAAAATAAATTAAAAAATTATAAAAATGACCACCACTTAGAAAAAACTACGATCTTAATTTGAAGTCAGGTAAGAAAAGAAAAGAACATTCAAATGCAAATAAAATATGAAAACTATTTAAAATGTAATGCTTAATAAATATATTCTATTCTATTATACTATATTCTACTCTACTCTATATCATGAATATTATAAATATCACTTGAGATAGAGTAGAGTAGAACTATTTATAAATATTAAGCAAATAAGTCATATTTATATATATAAAATAAAACTTGTAATGTATGCAATTAATAATCTAGACCACAAATTCCATCAATATAAAAAGTAAAATTCTTCACGTGCGATATAGGATATATTATATAAAAATAAAATTAAATATAGTAAAATTCATAAGTTAAAATAAATAATTGAGAAGTTAATAGTAACACTTCGAGAAATAATGATTCATAATTATATATAACATAACATTTCAATTATATATATATATATAATTAATGGTTAGACTACAAATTTCATTACTATAAAAAGTATAAATTCTTCACATGCAATATATGACTATAGGTTATATTTAATAATATTTAATACTAATTTATAATGTAACCACTATTATATTATATATATAGAGTGCGATATAGATAGGAGGAATTAATATATCATGTTTAGGTATCCTACTATGTATCATTTAGTTATCTAAAAAATATTAAATTAAAATAAATTATAAAAACGATCACCACGTAGAAAAAACTACGATCTTAATTTGAAGTCAGGTAAGAAAAGAAAAGAACGTTCAAATTCAAATAAAAGATGAAAACTATTTAAAATGTAATACTTAATAAATATATTCTATTCTATCATATTATATTCTACTCTACTCTATATCATGAATATTATAGATATCACTTTAGATAGAGTAAAGTAGAACTATTTATAAATATTATTTGAAATGAATTTATGTCGTTTAGGTCAATTTATTAAGCAATTAAGTCATATTTATATATTAAATAAAACTCGAAATATATGCAATTAATAATCTAGACCACAAATTCTATTTATATAGGATATATTATATACAAATAAAATTATATATAGTAAAATGCATAAGTGAAAATAAATAATTAAAAGTTAATAGTAACACTTCGAGAAATAATGATTCATAATTATATATAACATAAAATTTCAAATATATATATATATATATATATAATTAATGGTTAGACTACAAATTTCATTACTATAAAAAGTATTAATTCTTCACATGCAATATATGCCTATAGGTTATATTTAATAATATTAATACTAATTTCTGGTGATTACATAATAATCTACTTTATTTAAATTTTAATTAGTCACTAAATAGTTCAATAAATTATTAAAATAATACATATGTGATCAAGTTTTCATGTATAAATGTGCCGTCAATGCCGCTATCCTATAAGAAACTCATAACTCATACTATTTAATAATGATAGGTCATTGTTATACCTATATGTAAGAAATATATGTAAGAATAATTCGATATCTGAAGAACTAATAACGAAGGTCCCTTCAAGTCTGAGTAAGCGAGAGTTGATTATATATATATATATATATTGATTAAAAACTGCCTGTGTGGCTCAGTGGATAAGGCGTCAGACACACAAGCAGTAGGACATGGGTTCGATCCTCGTCCAGAACATTAATTAATTTTATAAAATGGGTCTTAAAATATTATTTAGAAGTGCTCTTATATAATTGTGTATAAATAAATGATCGACTCTCGTTGAAACCATGGATGCCTTAACATGGGAGCGGCTTCAAAGGGACATTAGAGCCATATATGGTTATAAGTGAAAACTTCATCAAAGTTCCTGGATGGGATGAAAGGACTCCACAAAATAAAAATAACAATATCAATAACAATATATAACAATGATAGATGGGGTAAATGAAATTCTAGTAAAATATAGATAGGAAACAGGAAATAAGTACAAACAGATTAATACCCAAATAAAAAAAGAAATGAGAAAAGCAAATTAAAAATGTAAAGATATTTGTAACACTATAATTAGGAATACTACTAATAAAGCATATCAAATTGTTAATGACCTAACAACATCGCTGTAGGTATAAATGGCAAAGATGGAAGCCCTAAATATAAATGGCAAAGATGGAAAATGTATCACGGACACCCTCCCATGAAAATAAATGCAACGATATCAAATATCTAATATGCAGAGATAGCGAGCTAACTTACTTCGACCTCGCTAAATACATCGTCATTCAAGTAGACGCCTCGGGAAGAGGTATTAGAGCTGTGTTGATGCAGTACGTCAAACCAGTATCGTATGCATCAAAATCACTTACTGAATGCGAGCAGAGATACGCAAATATCAAACGCGAAATGTTCGCTGTGGTATTCGGCTGAACTTGTTCCACACACACATATATATATATATATATGGAAAACACTGAACAATCCAATATGATCACACCACTCTCCATGATTATTCCTGCAGGATTCTTCATGAAAAATATGGCACATGACTCAGCACCTCACAAGACTCCAAATAATTCTTCTTAATCTTTAATTATACGATATAACAATAAAATACGTCCCCGGAAAAAACGTTGCTGAATATGAATATAACTACATATACTAAAATTCATTATATAGTATTATTGACGCTGTTACAATAAACTATTTACAGGTTAAAATGATAGAAACACAAATTATAAATAATTTCAAAGTAAAATAATTATCTATTTTGATTGGATATTATAAATCACATGGGGTCGGTAATCGTAATTTAGGGGGTCGGTAATACAAAAATCATATGGGTTACTATAATTAAGATATATATCGATTACTACTTATTCACATTATAATATATTAATAATATTTATAAACATGTAGTTAATCTACACTTATGCACATTATTATGTTTTCTTTTAATTAATAAATTATGTACAATGATTTAAAAAAAGTTATTAATCACATATTTCAAAAGTAAAAACAGAATATTACATTTTATCAAATATCAATTGTAGGATTTAATGTTTTTAAAAACAAAATTCTTGTTCTTATTTATCATTAAATTACTAAATTTTCATATATATATATAATTTTTTGATATATCTTATAGTCACTGATATACGAGATGGGTCGGTAATCGCTGACTTTCCCCTATATCATGTCATTAACTATTGTTATGTTATGGGATATTATGTTACGCGATAGCTGACGAAATTTAAAATAAAATTGATTTATGTGTATACAAATGTGTTGGTTTTAATAAAATATTTGGAATATTATCTATAAATTATGGTTGCTACGAAAAATATAACTTATAATGACGAGAAATATAGAACCCCAGTAAATTTGATAAATATTGACATAATTTAAAATATATGTCAAATATTTAATCGTGATATTTACTAAAACTTTGAAATCAAATATTCTGAATGATTTTATTCAGCTTCATAATGTACTGTTTTAGTTATTTTAATTTTCAGTATGTAGCCCATCATCCCTCTTTAATATATTTACCATTTTTCTAATAAAAAATACTATATAGGCCTATTAAATATAATATCCAGCATTCAACTTACATCAATAACTTAAGTTCAAATTAAGTCGATGATAACAAATAAACTTAAGTTCAACTTAAGTTCTAAACTTAAGTTCAACTTAAGTTGTAAGTTTAACGAAAGTTTATATGTAAAATAAATAATAGTATATTAGCGTATAAGTATTACCATAGCAAAATATTAACTTATATATTATAATTTATTATATAATTTCATTTAAGTTAGATTTAAAACTTAAATTCAATAATTTAATTATTTTAATATTGAATACAATATTTAATCAATATGCAATTGCTATATATTACATATTGGGCAATTATTTCACATGATTTCTATTTGTATTATCAATATAATTATGATTAAAATTGTAGTTCATGAGTCTCCTGAATTAGATTATGATAATATATTAAAATATATAAGATTACTTAAATAATTTTAAGTTTTAAAATAATATTTTATTTATTAAAAACAGTATATTTACTTAAATATTAATTTAAAATAATAATTATAATTAATTTGCATAGATAAAAATTAAATCAATATTTCAAAATAATTAAAAGGTATAATATGTTATTCTTTCTATAATAAAATAATTATATAAACTTAATAATAATACTTACATCAATAACTTAAGTTGAACTTAAGTTATGAACTTAAGTTGAACTTAAGTTATTAACTTAAATTGAACTTGAGTTATGAACTTAAATTGAACTTAAGTTGAACTTAAGTCGTGTAACATAAGTGTATAATATATTATTTATTATTATTATTATTATTATTATTATTATTATTATTATTATTATATTTATTATTATTATTATTATTATTATTATTATTATTATTATTATTATTATTATTATTATTATTATTATTATTATTATTATTATTATTATTATTATTATTATTATTATTATTATTATTATTATTATTATTATTATTATTATTATTATTATTATTATTATTATTATTATTATTATTATTATTATTATTATTATTGATTGATTGATTGATAATTTATTTAAGCAAATACATAGCCGAAAATATAATCGAAAGTATAAAGTATAAATATTTGCTAACGATAACATACGTTATAGAAATAAATAAAGAATAATACGAAATTAAAAAATTAAGGAAATTAAAACGTTTTACAGTTACCGTAAAAATAAACGAAAAACAATCGAAAGTAGAAATAAATCATATAGTAATTATAAACGAAAAATGATCAAAATAGAAATAAAATATAGCGTAAAAATAATCGAAAATAGAAATAAAATACATTATTTTGTAAGTGGTATCGAAATATTCAATTTCTACTTTAACTTTATAGAATTCTTCATCTTGTATCCTGTTTTAGTAATAAATTATTAGTTATATAATTTAATATTTAAATGTTAAATTTTAAATGTTAAATTTTAAATATATTATAAACAGAACATATTAAAAATCAAATAAACCAATACTAGAATGAAACAAACAAATAATGTAATACTTACCAAAATCTGTAATAATAGTAGGTACTTTATTAATTTATATTTTAATTGTATAATCAATTTGAAACATATATATATATATATATAAAAACAGAACAAGTTACAAATAAAATAAACCAATATACATATACAAAAACAGTTAATAACAAAACATACCAATAATATTACGAAACAAAATAATATAATACTTATCACTATAATCTGAAATAATAGAAAATTATTAATATTGTATTTTAGTAATATAATACATTTGAAACATATTTACAAAATATATATAAAACAAACATATAATACCGAACAAACAAAAGTAAAATAATACTTCACACTTTATCTGTAATAATAATGAATTATTAATTTTATATTATAGTATATTTGAAATATAGATATAAAAAATCCGAATTTTCTATAACAAAAATAAATTTATAACAAAATATAATACAGAACAAACAAAAATAAAATAATACTTCCCACTTTATCTGTAATAATAATGAATTATTAATTTTATATTATAATATATTTGAAATATATATATAAAAACCTAAATTTTCTATAACAAAAACACATTAAAAAAAAACCAGAAGAGATAATGCAATAATTTAGATACAAAATGAAACATAAATCAATATAAATTTCTGTTAAAAAAAAGTAGTTTGTCGAAACAGATTTTGTTTATTTTATTTTTAAAAGATGAAACAGATACAGATTTTATTATATCATTATTTAATGAATTCCATATATTAACTGATCTATTATTAATTATATTTTTAATTGTATTATCATAATTATGTATTACATTTAATTTTTTACAATTACCTCTAGTTCTACAATTATTCGAAATGTTAAGAATATCAGATATATTTATATCTGTATAATTATTTGAAATTTTAAAAATTGTAGTTAGATCTATTTTTAACCTTCTAAGTTCAAGTGATTCTAATTTAAAATATACCAATCTCTCTATATATGATTTATAATTAATATTTGATGAATTTGTATATCCTACGCATCTTGTAATTAATCGTCTAGTAAATAATCTTTGCACTCTTTCAATTTGGTCTATGAGACTACGAAATTTACTAACCTTTGAAAAAGGTGACCAAATTATGGATGCATATTCTAAAATTGGTCTGAAATAAATTTTATATGCATTTAATAATGCTCTAGGGGATTTTGTAGTAATGCATCTAAAAATTGAATTCAAAGAAAAATAAGCTTTTTTACAAATATAATCAATATGTTTATTAAATAAAAGGTTATTTTCAAATATTATTCCTAAATCTTTATAAAAAGTAACGTTTTCTAATTGAATATTATTTATAAAATATGTTGATGGAGTAACCTTCCCTAAAGTCATAACTGCACATTTTGATAATGAAATATTTAATTGCCATTTATTTACCCATTGTGAAAATAAATTTAAATTATTTTGTAAAAGAAATCTTTCACTCTCAGATGCGTATGAAAAATATATTTTTGTATCATCGGCAAATAAATCAATATGAATTTTTGAAGAGAATATACTAGGAAGATCATTAATATATAATAAAAATAAAATTGGACCTAAAACCGATCCTTGTGGTACTCCAGATTTTACAATAGAACTATTTGAAAAAGAATTTTCAACCCGTGTAATTTGAGATCTATTCGATAAAAAATTATAAAACCATTTTATTATTTTATTAGATATACCGTATGATTTTAATTTAAATAGTAGTTTTTCATGAGAAACAACATCAAAAGCTTTTGCAAAATCAATATATATTATATCTACACATTTTTTATTATTCAATTCATTATACCAAAATTTTAAACATTTTGTTAATTGTAATTCTGTGGATTTTCCACTTATAAAACCATATTGATATTTTGTTAATAAATTATTAGATTTTAAATAAAAAATTAATTGTTTAGAAATAATACGTTCTAATACTCTACACATTACACATGTTATTGAAATAGGCCTATAGTTATTTGAATTTGATGGTTCACCCTTTTTAAAAATTGGTGTGATTATAGATTTTTTCCAAATTTTCGGTATATTACCCGATAATAAAGATGAATTAAAAATAATATATAAATGCCTACATAATTCATTAGATAATAATTTTAACATAGAAGATGGTATCCCATCAGTTCCGAAAGTATGTGTAATTTTTAATCTATTTAAAAATATTTTAATTATTTCAAGATTTAAATCAATATTATCAAATTTTTGTTTAGTTAAATTATAAAATTCGGGTAAATTTCCATTATCATTTTGTTGAATTGAACTAAAATATGAATTTAACGTATTTGCTTTGTCGAGATCTGAAAATAAAATATTATTATTTGATATATCAATTAGAGGAGATACTCCAGATTTTAAATTTTGTCTTTTTTTCATAAATTTATAAAACTTTAATTTATTTTTTGAATTAATTGCATTAATCTCTCTCTTAAAATTTAAAGATTCTAATTCCTTGGATAATTTTTTTTTTGCTTCTATCCAATTATATTTATATTGTAAATTAGTTTTAGATTTTCGAAATAATTTTTTTACTTGCTTCTTCAATTTCAATATATTCTTCGGAAGTACCTGTTTTATTGTATTATTTATATTAGGAATATGTGATATAAATAATTTATTTAGAACATTATTAAAATATTCTACTTTTTGATCGATATTATAATCATTTGAATTTAGATATTCCCAATTAAATCTAGAAAGATGATATTTAATCAATTTTATATTAGCATTATTGAAATCAAAATTGTTTGATTTTAAAATCTGTTTACATGGGTATTTTTCAATATTTACATTAAATGAAACAGAATAGTGGTCACTTATATTTTTGTATAATCCGAAATAGTCTCCAATATTTATATTAGATAGTAATTGTTTTTCATTAGTAAAAAGTAAATCAATTATATTATTATTACGAGTTGGCTTATTTATTAATTGTGAAAATGAATTTTTAATAATCGAATCGAAAAGTAATGCATAACTTTTTGGGTAACTAGGAAATGTATAATCTTTCCAATTAAAATTTGGTAAATTAAAATCTCCTATAATTATAGATGAATTATAATTTTGTTGGGTTATATCAAATAATTTACATATCTGTTCATGAGATACTTCATTACAATTTGGGGGTCTATAAACACATATAATATTAAATGGAATTTTTGAATTAATTTTTAAATGTATATATTGAACATCTATGTGTGAAATAAAATTTCTTACAGGACATAAACTAGATTTACAAAATATCGCAACACCTCCTCTATGAATTAATTTATCGTATCTAAATAGTGTATAATTTTTTCCACCGATTAAATATAGAGAATCTCTATCATCTACCGTTAAGAATGTTTCAACTAAACATATAATGTCATATTTATTAGATGAAAGTAAAAATTCCAAAAAATTCATTTTATTTCTAATACTACGAGCATTAGCGTAATATATATTTAAATTGTTATTTTTAATATTTTCATCTTTATTGCCGGTTAGTCATCTAGAACCTGTATTTTTATTTTTATTTTTATTAATAATGGAATTTTTATAAGTAATATATGACAATTTCCATACACTAAAATTATCTTCACCAATTGACATATTCCAGTCAATTTTATTATTTATAATATATCTTAGTTCATAGGAACTACTTCTAGAATTATAAATACATTTGATTATTTTTTTACTTTTAATTAATTTATTTTTAACTACATGGTATAATATCTGATGTCGTTCTAGTGATATTTCATCTAGAGATGTTCTAATGAATGAATTTTGTAGATCTCGTAATTTACATAATCGGTTAACATTTGATAAAAAAAATTTTTTGAGACCACATTATCTAACATTAATTTTAATTTATTAAATGATAATTGAACTATTGATAATACACATGATTTATTAATATCTACTGTTTTACAAATAATATTTACTAAGTATTTAAAGAAATTAGTTTTATCATTATTAGGAATATTTATATTGTGAATAATTATTTCATTATTGCTATCTATATTATTTTTAATAATATTTACTGATTTTACCAAATTGTCAGTAAAGGTATCAGAATTGGTTACAGTAGAGGTTACATTAGCGGTTACATTAGCGTATGATTTTTTAACAACAATCATATCACTTATTTCAGTGATTTTTGATAGTAACATATTTAATTTTGTTTCTGTGCTATTAATTAAAGTATTAATATTACTATTATCAATAATAGTAGACGATGGTAATGAGTTATTTAAACTAGGTTGATTTATTGGTGTATTATCATTATTATTATTTATACATGTATTACATTTAAATGTAAAATTTGGTGATCTAAATAACTGAATAGCATATTTTGGTGGTGATTTATTAGACCAATTTGTTTTCATTATTTTTGCTTTATATAAGCATTTATAATGGTATTTATTACCACATAAACATGATATATAATTTTCGTTATTAATTTCTAAATTACATGTAATACAATCCATTTTTAATGTAATAAATATATTACAATTATATAGTTTTAGAAATTATATATATTTTTAACAAACTGTTTCCCTATGATTTTAAATTGAACAATTGCCGAATTCGATTTTTCTTGTTTACTAAATAAATTAGCGTTGCGATGTTTCAATTTTCTTATTTTCGAAATCGATTTTAAAACATTATCCTTTAATGTAATGACTACCTAAATATCGAATGTAATTCCGTATAATATAGAGAACAAGTTATCCGAATGTATGTCGAAATTAATTAGTTTTAAAGAAATTTAATTTTTTTTTAATTTGTAGAAATAACGCGTTAAATTTATGCGACTTTTAATTTGGTTGCTATGCGTTGCATTTTTCACTTTAAGATATATATATATTATATATATATATATTATTATTATTATTATTATTATTATTATTATTATTATTATTATTATTATTATTATTATTATTATTATTATTATTATAATTATTATTATTATTATTATTATTATTATTATTATTATTATTATTAATATTATTATTATTATAATTATTATTATTATTATTATTATTATTATTATTATTATTATTATTATTATTATTATTATTATTATTATTATTATTATTATTATTATTATTATTATTATTATTATTATTATTATTATTATTATTATTATTATTATTATTATTATTATTATTATTATTATTATTATTATTATTATTATTATTATTATTATTATTATTGAATTGAATTGAATTGAATTGAATTTTATTCATGATAATTTATAAATATAAATATTAAAGTATACAGTAAACATTTAAATTAACAATAGGAAATAAGTAATTTAATAAAATGAATATATATAAAATTAATATCAAACGTTCGCAATACATAAGATTAAAATAAAATTAGATAATATTTACATGATATATCTTATATAAAGATATTGAATTTACGAATTACATGGAACGGTTACATGCTATAAGATAATAATAAAAATGACAATAAAGTAAGTGATAGATCGCATAATAGATAAATATCTATTAAAATTAATTTTATTTATACGAGATTTGAAACAGTTTAAGGATGGATAATGAACTGTTTCATAATCAAGATTATTCCATATATTTATTATACGGTTATTTAGATAGTTCATATGTACATGTGTTCGTGACTTACAAGCAATGAGTTTTAAGTCATGGCCACGTGTTCTAGAATTTTTCTTGGTAAAATATAATATTTCAGAGTAGTCAACCTTGCATAGATTATTAACTAGCTTGAATGTCATAATCAGGTCATTGTGAATACGCCGTAGTTCGAGAGATTTTAGTCCAAGGTAATTTAGTCGTTCATTATAATTAGTATATTTTAGTCCACAAGTACCAAATAGCCTCCTTGTGAATAATCTTTGAACACTTTCGAGCTTGTCGGTTAGTCCATTGTAACGTCGTGCTTTAAGACCAGGATTCCAAACATTTGTGGCAAATTCTAATTTTGGCCGAGCATATGTAATATAAGCTTTTAAAAGCATTGTAACATCGCTCGTTATAAAGCATCTAAATAAATTATTAATAGTCATTAGAGCACCTCTACAACACTCTATTACATGCTTATCAAAATACAAACAATTATCAAATATTATACCTAGATCTTTATTTGATATACAGTTATTAATAAGTTTACTTTCTATATAATATGTTGGTATTACACTACTATTTAATAACATTAGATTGGTTTTATTTGGTGCTATATCAAGTTGCCAGTTTTTGCTCCATGATAGAAATGAGTTAATTGCTAATTGTATCAGTTTTCTATCCGATAGGTTATTATATTGTAGATGTATTTTAGTGTCATCTGCAAATAAATCTATTTTAATTTTATCAGAGAATATATTAGTTATATCATTAATAAAAATTATGAAAAGTAAAGGTCCAATAACTGAACCTTGGGGCACACCTGATAGTACATTTTTGAATTTGGAATACGAGTGATTTATTTTTACAGATTGTTTCCTATTGGTTAGGAAACATTCGATCCAATTTAATATATTACCAGCTATACCTATATCTTTTAATTTTATTAATAGTTTTATATGCGATACTTTATCAAACGCTTTTTTGAAATCAAAATAAACAATATCAATATATTTGTTATCATTTATGGAAGAGGTCCATTTATTTAGGCACGTCAATAATTGTAACTCTACTGACTTACCACTCATAAAACCAAATTGATGTTTTGATAAAAGTGAGTTTTTCAGTAGAAATAATTTAATGTGTTTTGTAATTAAGCGTTCAAATACTCTTGATATAATACTAGTTATAGAAATTGGTCTATCATTTTCTCTTCTAGAGGGATCACCTTTCTTAAAAATCGGTGTTATAAAACTATATTTCCATTTTATAGGATATAAACCATTTTCAATAGATTTGTTAAATATTATAGATAATGGTAATGCTAAATCATATGAGAATTTTTGTAAAATATAAGATGGTATTTCATCTGGCGGAATTGTACATGATTTAGAAAGTTTACATAAGCATATTCTAACCATTTCTCTAGTGAATATAATATCATTTATAGTATTTTCTGTTTTTAGTGTACACTCTTAAAACTATAAGTTCTTCGGAGAACCTTTCAGGGTTCTTCAGTTTGACACCTATAGTGAACCCTGGTAGTTCTTCAAAGAACCCTCATAGTAGGGTTCTTTGGAAGAACTCTTTCTAAAAGAACCTTTAAGATCTTCCAAGAACCTTATTTTCGGCAAAACTGAAGAACCCATTTGGTACCTAGAAGAACTCTATATTATTGATCTTTTTTAAGAGTTCTTAGAAGAACT
The DNA here is from genome assembly GCA_964019155.1 of Osedax fenrisi. Taxonomy (NCBI): domain Eukaryota; kingdom Metazoa; phylum Annelida; class Polychaeta; order Sabellida; family Siboglinidae; genus Osedax; species Osedax fenrisi. The sequence goes on along the minus strand of OZ025244.1, from coordinate 18,143,906 downwards.
CTAGGGTTCCCTATTGGTGGCAAAACTGAAGAACCCATTTGGTACCTAGAAGAACTCTATATTATTGATCTTTTTTTAGAGTTCTTAGAAGAACTATATGGTTCCCTATTGGTGGTAAAACTGAAGAACCCATTTGGTACCTAGAAGAACTCTATATTATTGATCTTTTTTAAGAGTTCTTAGAAGAACTATATGGTTCCCTATTGGTGTCAAAACTGAAGAACCCATTTGGTACCTAGAATAACTCTATATTATTGATCTTTTTCTGGTTCCTTAAGGAACTTATAGGGTTCCTTATTGGTGGAAAGCTGAAGAACCCATGTCGGTCTTTGAATAACTTATTATTACTTTAGTTATTATATATATAAAACTATAGATAATTAAACTTAAAGTACCTTTTATTCAACTAATGTTAATATAAATTTTATAACTGTTTGCTATTTATATTTATTTGATATAATTTTTTGATAAAAAAGTACATATATAATTATTATTAAATTATATATCAGAATAGGATTATTATATATATATATATATATATATATATATAATTTATATGATTTAAATATAAATTGATATTTAAAATAGTATAATGTTAATGGTTATAATATTATTAATTTATAACAGATATATTATATATGTAACATATTTAATTTATTTTGTACATAAATCATATTCTATATAGAAAATGTATATACATATATATAGGATATTAAAAATAAATCAAAATTATGTTTATATTTTATTATAATTGTGTAAATTATCGGAAATATAATACATGAATAATGTGATGAACAATATTTAATTTAGTTAATAATTTAGTGATATAAAATTAATTAACCAATTTAATTACACCTTACATATCTCTTTAATTTTCTTCATATATAGCCTTTTTATTGTTGCTGTATTCAATTTCTGAAATATTATAATATAATTAGTCATACAAATTTAATAACAAATATTATATTTTAATTTAAGATACATTTATAAATAACATATAAGAAATAATGACAAAAACCAAATATAAAATACTTTAAAATAATGTAATTAAAAAATATTCTATATTTTCATATAATACACTAAATATATCACAATTAATGGGGATGTCATACACCTTGCTATGGTGAAAATAATTTTTTATTTTAAAATTTGGTTATTTTATGATACTATATGATGTTTTTTTATATATATATAAATATATATTCTCTATAATATAATATATTATTGTATACAAAAAGTATTTATATATATATATATATATATATATATATATATATATATATATATATATATATTATAAATATGTCTTATAAATTATTATATACAAAAGTGTATATATATATATATATATAATGTCTCTGAATATTTATCTAATATAAATGAAAATATTGTATTATTGTTGCCAAACTACAAATTCTGTTTTCTTTAAATAATGAATTCATCAAAGCAGAGCATGTATAAAGTCTATGCATATAACAACTATTATAGCTATATTATTTTTTATTTTTTTTGCATTAAAGGAGAACATTTGTTTATATATACAATAGAAATATTGTTCATAAATATTATTAGAATAGACCATATGCTTCCCATATATTTGAATGTTAAACTGTGAAATGGTATTCAGTGCACTGTGACATCCCTTTAAATAATATATTACAATTATATAATTTTAATCAATAATACATTTTTATATTGTATTTGTATATAAACATTTTCCTATACTTAATTTACATATTATTTATCACGTTATTTATTTCTATTGTTTAATGAATATTTTTAATTAAAAAAAAATTATAAAAAAAATTGTATTACAAATAATTATTTTTTAAATTCCTTAGATTATTAAAATGAATTAATACATAACTATCATATATTATATAGAGTTGTCAACATGTATTTCAATTAACTAACCATCACATTACAATACACAAATAATATATTGTAGTTACATTAGCATCTCTTAAGCAATTCCATCCCTAGATATGGTATAGCAATAGCGACCTCCCTGATCACACACCACTGCTATAAATGTTTAACATATTACAAATTAAATAAATATATTATAATTAAATAAATATATCATAATTATATAATTTTAATCAATAATACATATGTTTATATTGTATGGGTATATAAACATTTTCCTATACTTAATTTACATATTATTTATCACGTTATTTATTTCTATTGTTTAATGAATATTTTTAATTAAAAAAAAATTATAAAAAAAATTGTATTACAAATAATAATTTTTTAAATTCCTTAGATTATTAAAATGAATTAATACATAACTATCATATATTATATAGAGTTGTCAACATGTATTTCAATTAACTAACCATCACATTACAATACACAAATAATACATTGTAGTTACAGTAGCATCTCTTCAGTAATTCCATCCCTAGTAGCATCTCTTCAGCAATTCCATCCCTAGTTATTGTATAGCAATAGAGACCTCCCTGATCATACACCACTGCTGTAAAATGTTTAACATATTACAAATGAAATAAATATATTATAATTAAATAAATATATCATACTTATATAATATTAATCAATACATATGTTTATATTGTATTGGTATATAAACATGTTCCTATACTTAATTTACATATAATTTATCACGTTATTTATTTATATTGTTTAATATATAAAATATTTTTAATATTTTTAATTTAAAAAAAATTATAAAATAAATTGTATTACAAATAATTATTTTGTAAATTCCTTAGATTATTAAAATGAATTAATACATAACTATCATATATTATATAGAGTTGTCAACATGTATTTCAATTAACTAACCATCACATTACAATACACAAATAATACATTGTAGTTACAGTAGCATCTCTTCAGTAATTCCATCCCTAGTAGCATCTCTTCAGCAATTCCATCCCTAGTTATTGTATAGCAATAGAGACCTCCCTGATCATACACCACTGCTGTAAAATGTTTAACATATTACAAATGAAATAAATATAATTTAAAATATATAATTTTTGATCACAGTTAATTAAAGTATTAGTTAAAATATTCTTTTTCATTACATATGAAATGTAATTAAATATGTTCTTATTTTAATCGAGAATTAGATATAATATATTAAAAGAGCAGAATTCATACTCTATACTATAGAGTCTATAAATGAAAGCGATTCTAAAATCGTACTGCATATACTTTCTTTAATTTTTATTTTCTATAATAATAATAAGATTTTATATATATATAACTATAAAATATAACAGATAAATATAAAACTAAAATTACTATAACATATAATAAATATTACATTTATAATATATTATATAATATGTAATGAATACTAATTATTGATATATAATAATGTAATATGCAATTTCACTATCTGATTGTATCCACTATTTCATTATTTAGAGCGCCTTCTATTTTTAAATATCTGCTGGTATAACTCTGGTATCACACAACATAATTTAAATTCCGTCAAAAAATTAATAATTTATTATACTACTTTATATATATATATATATTAAATATATATATATATATTAAATATATATATATATATATATATATATATATATATATATATATATTTATATATGGGTGTGTACGTGCGTGTGTGTATATGTGTGAATGTGTGTACGTGTGTTATGCATATATGAATATGTATATAAAGTAATTCTGAGATTTGAACAATATAATATATATAAATGAATATTATATAATCGTATCCGGATTTTACTTAAATCATTTAGCCGTATGTAGTACACTATGGCCTCCTTTAGCTTTAGAAGCTAAATGAGGCTATTAATACACACTGTGTACAAGATTTATATGAAATATTTTATTTTAGATTAATAAAAAAATGTTATATATTTATATATAATTAAAACATATATTTATAAAGAAATTCATTGATAAAATAATATATAAAATATAATTAATGTAACAAAATATTAAAATATTGTAGACAACAATTTTTAATTGATATTTATTAATTAAAATTTATAAAACAATACATTTTCAATAATTACAATATTTTTTTATTTAAATTACTATTTATTTTACTATGTAAATTATGTTTAAAAATATAATAAATGATTTTATATTATCTATATATATATATTGTAAATACCGGAGTTACACTAACGTATACGTTTATATACGTTTACGTTTACGTGACACTATATATAGTGTTAAATTACATTGGATTTATAATGTATACATAAATATATATATATATATATATATATATATATATATATATTTAATAACCTAGTAATCAATAATATTAATAAAAGTACTCACTTTAATTAAATTACAATTTATATTTAATTAATATTATATTACCAATATCTATAGAAATAGACACTATATATAGTGTTAAATTACATTGGATTTATAATGTATACATAAATATATATATATATATATATATATATATATTTAATAACCTAGTAATCAATAATATTAATAAAAGTACTCACTTTAATTAAATTACAATTTATATTTAATTAATATTATATTACCAATATCTATAGAAATATACACTATATATAGTGTTAAATTACATTGGATTTATAATGTATACATAAATATATATATATATATATATATATATTTAATAACATAGTAATCAATAATATTAATAAAAGTACTCACTTTAATTAAATTACAATTTATATTTAATTAATATTATATTACCAATATCTATAATAATACCACTATATTATTTTTATATTTATATATATTTATTTATTTTAAGATACATTTATTTTAAATTATATATAATTTAATCATATATGTTAATCAAATATGTTATAACTATAGTTATTATGATGTTTTGACAAAATATATTACTTAGACGTAATTGAATAGATTATAATTTATATAAATTAAACTATTACGTAGAATTCAATATATTTATTTATAAAATGTATATTTATAGGATTTTCTTTTGAAATTGTATATAATAAATAATTATTATTGAAATTATAAACAAATAGGTAGTACCTACTATGTACTACTATTATAATTTTAGTATTAAATGAGTATAGGTAACCTAATATAGGTTATCTATGCTTAATTATATTTACCTATATATATACATTGTGTATGTATATTAATGATTATAGAAGTTAACTATTATAAAATGAAACTATTTATTATTATTAAATAATTAAATGATTTAAAATTAAAAGTGAAATAATATATACTATATAACCTATACAATAAGCTATACTATTATTTTATATGCTCATCATTATTATATTTTCAAATTACAGACATATATATATATTTATATTTAATCTGCAAAATGGTTATCATTATTCATATTTTTTAAATATTATTGAATAAAATATAACAGATACATATAAAACTAAAATCCGTCAAAAAATGAATAATTAATTAATATAATATACTAATTTATATATAGTATAATAACGTTAAATTATATATATATATATATATATATATATAATAACCTATATGTATATATGTATATATAATAAAGGAAAGTCTAATAATTTAAAATCCGTCAAAAAATGAATAATTAATTAATATAATATACTAATTTATATATAGTATAATAACGTTAAATTATATATATATAATAACCTATATGTATATATGTATATATATATATATATATATATATATTTAAATAAATAATTATATATATAATTATATTTAACATTCAAATAAATATATTTAAATAAATTAATTTATATATTAATACAATTATGTGGTTGATAATAAGTATTTTAAATTTAATTTATCGACACAATTTATATAAAACACCATATTATATGCTATATTTATATGTTATATATTATATTTTAATATATTATTAACTATTAACTTGTTCGGATTGCTCAGTCATGTTTATGTGATTTGATAAAGTAAGTAATAATAAGAGTAATAATAATATGTAGATAGTATGTTGAAGGTAAAACCGGAAGGCAAGGTATAACCTATATGCACTCATTATTTATAGTTTATTATAGTTTATTTGAGTAGCGCCACCTATAACTTTAATTGGGTCATCGTAATGACTCATTACGATGATTTAAAAATATATGGTATTATAAAGTATAGATATTATTCCATATATAACCATATATCTCCCTGCTATAACTGTAGAAATAACAATAATAATAATAAGGAATTCTTATTTTTTAGATTCCTATAGGAATTTTATAACATATATAATAATGTAATAGTTAATATAAATGCAGATATATCCTATAAATTGTAGTTATGTTATTAATGTAATTAATTTATAATTTTAAATAAATCTAATATATTATCCGGGATATTATATTATAATAATATACAATAATAATTATTGTATAATACTTTACTTGATTTAGTATATTTATATATTTATAGAATATAATTAATTAATAATAATATAATTAATAATTACATACAAATTACTTAAGTTTAAATTAAATTACAATAGATATAGTAAATTAATTAATTTTCATAAATTATTGAATATAATATTCTGAATATATATTATATTTTTGTTAATTATTTTAAAGATATATTCTATATAGAATATACTATATATAGTATATTATCTTGCGGTGTACTGGATGGTATTTGAAATTATATTATATATTAATAGAATAGTTAAATTATATTATAAAATTCATAAACATTATATGTATAGAAAATAAGTTAATATTCTGAATAGTATTCTATAATTTAAATCAAAAAAATGTATGATTATGTATAACATATGATAAGTGTTTTAATCAGGTATATATTATTTAAACTCTATATTAGTACACTAGGTACATTAGTACCTATACAATATTAGTATATAGGACTAATAGTAGATACGAATAATGAATAATATAAAATAATGCATTTCTATTTATGATACTATAGTAGGTACCTATAGGTAGGTATATTGTATACCCTATATTATATAGTATATATGTATATTGTATATATTGTTATAACTATATTTGGCTTATGGAACAACCTTGAAATTTACAAACCGTACAAGAACGGTTTAATTACTAACCGTGAAATTATATTTCGTGAAATTTCCAACCGTGAAATATAATATCCGTGAAAATACAAACCGTGAAATAATTATAAATATATGGATATATATTATGTATATATATATATATATATATATATATATATAATATATTATATATATATATATATGAACATACCAGATTTGGTTGACATTTCTTGCATAATATTAATCATTTGGTAGACATTATTATTTGGAGGACAATTTCGTGTCCACCAAATAGTTTAGGGCAATAATTTATCACTTTTGGTATAAATTTGACTTTTAATAAAATTATATAATTAATAAATAGGAAATAAAGTTGTATATTATTTATTAATAATTTAAAAATCAATAGAATGGGTAAGTTTAAATAATGATTGAATTTTCACTCTATATATATTGGATCCATAAAAATAACTGTTTAGTAGACACACCATTTTCAATGAAATACGTAGTATTGTTGGATATATGTCTATAGGGAATTGATGGATTTAGACTTTATATTACATATGGATCATATATATAAAATAAAAAAATAAAATATTATATTAATAAAAAATATACATTTTAATTAATTTATTATTTATTTTTATTATATTTTGAAATAATAAATGGAATGATTCATAAATACTAAGGTAATACAAGTATTTTTATTAATTTAAAATTTAATATTTAAAATTTAATAATCTTAAAATATATATTAAGATTATTATTAAATATTTACTTAACATTTAAATAGAATAATGTTTAATTGTGTATTAAATATATAATTATATATATCCATAATCATGTGTATTAAACATAGATTTATAGTTTACAACTGTAAACTATAAATCTACTAGCCGTACCCGACCCGGCGTTGCTCGGTTTTGATTATTTTCCTATATATTATATATTAATTATAGCTATTCCTGATTCTTAATTGATATATATAATAAAATAAATGTTAGCTGACATACAAAACAAAGTAGAAAACATTTTCAAATAATATGTTAAAAAATACAACAAATATTTCAAATATTAAAAAATATGTTTTAAAAAAATGTCTAAAACCCAAACCTAAACCCAAACACAAACCGTACACTACCCTGCGTTGCTAGGTTTTTGATTATTTGCCTATTAATTGTAGCTATTCCTGATTATACTTAGCTAATATTTAATTGTTTTCTTCTAACTAATATTTACTAATTCTAACTGTATCCGATGTAGACTCAGCGTTGTTCGTTTTTAAGATTATTTGTAAAATATTTGGTAAGATTACAAATAATAATTTAAAATATTACAAAATATATTTTTAAAAAGTGTTTAAAAATATTTTAAGAAATATAAAAAATATTTCAACATATTAGTAGCCATACCTGATTTTTAATGCCTATTAATTTTTTTTATTAATTATAGCCATTCCTGATTATTCTAAAATATATAATTGCTAAAAATTGCAAAAAAATATATAAAATATTACAAAATATGTTTTAAAAACAAACCATACCCGACCCGGCATTTCTTGGTTTTTGTTTGTTTGCCTATCTATTATTTATTATTTATTAATTAGGGCAATTTCTGATTCTATATTTCTAGTATATACAATTAAATAAAGTTTATTTAAAATACAAACAAATATAGAAAAATATTGTTTATAATATTTAAAAAATTAGTGAACAAATATTTCAAAAAATATTTTAAAAAATACAACAAATATTTCAAATATTACAAAATATGTTGAAAACCCAAACCCAAACCGTCCCAAAACGGCGTTGATCGGTTTTTAATTATATGCCTATCTATACTTTATTAATTATAACTATTCCTGATTTAGAATTGTTTGCCGAACCCAACCCGACGTTGCTCGTTTTTTTATTATTTGCCTATCAATTATTAATTATAGTTATTCCTAATTATGCATAGCTATTCTTTAATTGTTGTCTTCTAATTAATATTTAATAAATCTAACTGTATCCGATGTAGATCTAGCGTTGTTCTTTTTAAGACTTATTCGTAAAATATTTTGTAAAAATACAAAAATACAAAAATACTTTAAAATATTATAAAATATATTTTTAAATAGTGTCTAAAAATATTTTTTAAATATAAAAAATATTTCAACATATTAGCAGTCATACCCTACCCGGCGTTGCTAGGTTTTTGATTGTTTGACTATTTATTTTTATTAATTATAGCTATTCCTGATTATTCTAAAATATATAATTGCTAACAAATACAAAAAATATTTAAAATATTACAAAATATGTTTTAAAAAAATGTCGAAAACTCAAACCTAAACCCAAATCCAAACAGTACTCGACTCGACATTTATCGGTTTTTGATTGTTTGCCTATTTATTATTTATTAATTAGAGCTATTCCTGATCCTACATTTCTAGTATATACAATTAAATAAAAAAATTAAACATATGTAGAAACATATTTTTTTTAATATTTAAAAAATTAGATAAAAAATATTTCAAAAAATACAACAGATATTTCAAATATTCCAAAATATGTTGAAAACCTAAACCCAAACAGTTCCAAATCGGCGTTGCTCGGTTTTTTATTATTTGCCTATCTATCATTTATTAATTATAACTATTCCTGATTTGGAATTTCTTGCCGTACCCAACTTTGCTTTACTCGTTGTTTGATAGATTACCTATCTATTATTTATTATTTATGGCTATTCATGATTCTGCTTTTCATATACAATAACATAAATTGTTGCTAAAATTCAAACAAATTTATACAAATATTAATATCTCAAAAATTAGTGGAAAAATATTTCAAAAATATTTCAAATAATATTTAAAAAAATACAACACATATTTCCAATATTACAAAATAGTACTTAATAAATATCGAAAACCCAAACCGCACCCTGCGTTGATCGATTTTTGATTGTTTGCCTATCTATTATTTATTAATTATAGTTATTCCTGATTCTGTATTCCTAGTATACAACAAATATTTCCAAATATTACAAAATATATTTTTTATAAATGTTCTACAAATATTTTAAAAAGTATATTATTATATCTTATAATATTTATATATTTATTATATAATTATAATATTTTAATTATATCTTAAAATAATAATATTTCAACGAATAGTTGAAAAATATAAAAAATTATTTCAAATAATATTTTTTAAAATACAAAAAATATAAATAATATTACAAAATAAATTTTAAAAAAATTTCAAAAAAATGTTTAAAAATATTTAAAAAAAACTTCAAAAATATTTCAAAAAATGTCAAAAATATTTCAAAAATATTTCAAAAAATTTCCAAAATTTCCAAAAATTTCAAAAAAAATCAAAAAAAATTCAAAAAAATAGTTTGAAAAAATGTAAAAAAAATATTTCAAAAATGCGACGCCGAAGATTTTGGACGACAAAAAATCATTTTAATGGCAAAAAGTCAATTTTTCAGGTTTTTCTGGGGTACGCGGTATAAAATTCAAAAAATTTTCAAAGTTGTAAACTATAAATCTATGGTATTAAAATATAAATATTTATAAATACTAAGGTAATACAAGTATTTTTATAAATTTAATATTTAAAATTTAATAATTTTAAAATATATATTAAGATTGTTAAATATATACTTACTATTTAAATATATAGAATAATTTGTAATTGTGAATTAAATATATAATTATATACATTCATAATGTGTATTAAGTAATTTATCGTGTAAGAAAAAAAATGTAAGATTTTAAATTTTACCAGGTAAATTTTTAAATATTCTATTAATAATTAATTTAATTGAATTGGGTTTTACCAATAGTAGTTTCTAATAGTACACATACTATTAGTTGTTATTGTAAACTTTATATGGATAGTTATATTCAATATACTAATTAAATATAACATTGCATAATAGGATTATTATAATTATTATTATATTATAATGATTATAGTCAAAATATAGTTTAAAAATAATCAACACACTAAAAGCCCACATACTTCATTATACGAATTAGTAATTACATAAATATATAGTATTCATGTCATTATATAATTAATATAATATTATAAGAATACTCGTGTAATTTAAATAATTCGAATAAACATGTTACGGACATAGACTCTATCAGTGATATACTATATCAGATATAGTCTATCATATAGTCTGATACGTTAATATCAAAGAAGGCCGCCGATTATTATTATTATATTGAGTTCAATTTTTATTTTGGGGTTGTTTAATTTATTTGTTGTTTTATTTTTCTGTATTTTTAGGATGCATTATAATGAACTCTGACATTATTATAATAACAATCGGCGGCCTGCTTTAAGATAATTCTTTAATAGACTATATCATAGAGTATTAAAAAAATCACGATATTTAACCTAGTACCAGGTATATTATATAATATATATTATATTATAAATTATAATTTATAATATGTAATTATTATAATATTATTATAATATTATTATAATATTATTATAATAATAACTTATTAAATAAGATATACAAAATTGTACATACTTTTTTTTAATTTTTATACAACCTTATATTTATTTACATTTTTAATATAATTACTACTATATACTTCCACTATATATATATTATATACATGGGAATACGGACGTTAGGCAAACATTAAATAACTATAAATATCAAATTTCACAAATGTGGCGCAAGGCGTATGTCGCTCTAATTCATTATATGCTCTAAGAGCGTATAATGTACCACTATAGTGCACACGAAAATAAAATCTTAATGAGAAACATGTATATATGGAATAATTCCTTTTGAAAAATATATTTATAAACCATTCGTATTAATATATATATATATATATATATATATATATATATATATATATATATATATATATATATATATATATGATATTTACACATACGAGTACTATCCTATTTGCGTATTGATATTTGTGGGTTGTTTGATTTATTTTGTTTAGTTTTATTCTTCCGTTTTTTTAACAAGCACGCCTTGTGCGCCACGTAATGTTGCCATTTAATTTTTACCTACCATCCGTATCATCCTATATATATATTAACCTTTATATGTAATAACATATATATTAACAACATTTTTAGATTATTATATTATTGAATGTATTAAATATTAACAGGTAATGCCTTGTACTTATTGTTATATATTGTATTTATTTATATGCGACGATATTGTACATCTACGTGATATCAGCGAATATACGCATAGTGCCTGGTATCATAATGCACGTACATTCCTTCCATATCACATGACTCCCCCCCACGCGCAGACGGCTGTGTATATATAGCGGACCGCCGCTATGTATAATCACTTGAAGAATAAGTATAACCAATAAACGTACATAAGCCTTGACGTAACATCAATAAGCGTCCAACCTCACGTCCAATGAATATCATCCTGCCACGTCAACCAGTGAGAGCACGTTAGGAAACATCTACCCCCACGCCCAACGACTATAAACAATCATGAACCCTACACCAACTCCTTCCTTCGATTAGCACAATGAAGATCGGCTAGACGAGCTGAAAATGTTGTTTAACATTTTATTTACGTCCTCGTCATTGCCCACTACATCCGGTATGATATCCTGTACACCCTCGCCGTCACTCATGACCTCCGTGACGCCCCAGCCACTACCCACGACATCCGGTACGCTTTCGCCCTTGCCCACTATATCAGGTACATATTCGGTACGCCCCCGCTGTCACCCACGACATCTGTGACGCATCCGACATCACACATAATACCCACTATGTTCTCAACATCACCCGTGACCCTCTCGATCTCACCCACAATATCCGTGACCCCCTCACCATCACCCCCACCATCCGTGATGCCATCAGCACCATACACAACGCATGTATTGCCATCCCCATGGCCACCTCCAACATGATATCCTTCTTCCATACGTGAGAAGAGGGAATGACCCCAACCCCTCTTCGATAACCAATAGGGAGAAGAGGGATGTTATATATTTTATTTATATATATGCGTCGATATTGTACATCTACGTAATATCAGCGCATATACGCCTAGTGCCTGGTATCACGATGCATGTACAATGTACGTTTCTGCCGTCTCGCATTACCGCCCCACGCTCAGACATCTGCGGTGGTCCGCTATATATAATCTCTTGAAGAATAAGTCTAACCAATTAACGTAAATAAGCCTTGACATTTTACTCCCTATATATAAACACAACTTAACAGTGTAATATATTAGTATTACACAACTTAGACAGTGATTAATACATAACAACAATTTATATATATATATATAATAATAATTTTATATAATATATTATATGTATACACAAATATCCATGCATATATATATATATATATGACTAATTATCTCCTCTTCAACAATGATGGCGTACATACCGACCCCAAGTGTGAGAAGTTAATTCAACAGATAACCTCACAAGATTCTCCGCAAGCCATTGATAATTATCATTATCATAATTATTACGCCATTTCTATGAATTATAATTCATAGTTATCGCGAACTACATGTGGCCCTTTAATAAAGACCTGTCACACCTTACGATACTTCTATGTTAACTTCTCAAAAAAGATGTCGAATACCTAATATATTCAATAACATGGAAGAATAAATATACTACTCTATCATATTATGCCACAAAGAAGAAGATAACAATTCAAGTAGACGCTTCATACGATTACTTTGACGCCATCCTCCTACATCCATCCAACAAGACGAAATCCCCATCACCTTCGCATCTAAGATATTCAGCCCCGCTGAGACTCGTTATGTAAATATCGAAAAATAAATGTAAGCCGTAATATTCGGAATCGAATGGTTTCACATTATTAAGTCTGACCACAAGTGCAGATGATCACCAGTGTTGGGGTCAAATACACTTTATCAAATACAAATACAAATACAAATATTTATTACATTTTTATACAAATACATATTATCAAATACAAATACAAAATACAAATATTAACACATTAAATATTAAATCATTTGATTTAATCATATTGTAAATCATATGATTATATTTTATATAAAATAATAATCCTTATCCCTAGATTATATATATATAGACTATTGCATGGTTAGTGATTGATATGTATTGGATATATGATATTAATAGGTTAATTAAAGCAATGTAGATAGGTGGTATAATTTTTAAATATTAAGGAGAAGACGTAGAATTAGAGTAATGAATGGATAAATGATATATGAGTTCTAGAGAGAGAGAATCTAATATAAATATAAAATACAAATATTAACATATTAAATATTAAATCATAAAATAATAATTCCTATCTCTATACCAGATTGCATAATAATTAATTGAAATCTATTTTAATATATTTAATTCCTAAAGAAAATCAATAAAATAAAAAACTGTAAACAATAGACTGATTGATTGGGATATTATACGTTATAATTTATAACACATACATATTCTATATAGAATATTAATTTATTTATATATTATTCATAAAATTATTGTTCTATTATATTATTTGTATTATTTAATAAATGTATTCTTTAATATAAATGGTAAATATTTTGTTAATTTTTTTACATTCATAAAGTAATTGTTTAAATTCTACATTCTATTAAATTATTAAATTAAAATATTTTTAAAAGTGTATTTGAAACTGTATTTGATCAAATACACGAAATACGACACTCAAATACAAATACATCACTAAATAATTATTCAAATCAAAATATAAATACGTATTTGACCCCATCCCTGATGATCACCCAGAAAAATCTCTTCACATCACCAACCCGAGTCCAACAAATGCTACTACGAGTGCAGCAGTAACATTTCACGCTAATATTTTTAAAGCCAGGAATAGAGCTACGGATAGATTTTCACCTACCATCAGATGCCAGTGAACACATAGACCTTGATGTCCAGATAAGCCATTGAAGTTTGGGACACAGAAGATAGAATATTTAAAATTAGAAACGGGAGACGAAACCCTTCAAGCCTTAATTTCTTCTGTATAAGTAACCTCTATTGCCATATGACACACTGACGCACTCATGGCAATATCTAAGTATACATTTTGTCCACTATAACAATATCACGTACCTCATTATATTTGATTTTTATACTCAATTCCCATTCATATACACTATGCGTGTGCCCATAACCAGCGCAACCATTGTAGATCATCTAAAACATGGTATCCTAGACCGGTTACTTAGCGACAACGGAGGACTATATTCGTTACAAGCGTTCCGAATATTTGCATCCGAATGGGGATTCGACCACGTGACAAGCAGGCATACCACTTCCTAAGTAACGGCCTAGCCGAGGAACCATGCAGAGCTTGAAGATTTCTGAGAACTTCCAGATGTCGACACAAAGCCCCACCGAACTGCTCTATAGCCACAAGTTAGCAAACCCTTTACCTAGCACCTAACCCGTAGACTTGTCGAATGAGAATAAATTATCATCCAATATGTCAACCACACGATACTAGTAAAAAACAAGACTCATTGTACCTGTCCAACATAACACCCCTCACAAACATTCACTAGCGTGACCACATATCAAAGACATGGAAGCCAGCTATGAAACTTCGGAGTTACAACATCCGCAGTATGGATTGTTCTACCTTCGGGAGAAATCTATGAGATATCCGCCTTACTTCCCCGTCGACGCCCTGTCAGGAGGTAATACAAACACACCGAGATGCATCAGAGAATCACTCAAGACCTCTTGCCCTACCCTCTACTCCACCGATACTCGGTTCAGATGTAGATACTCCCCTCCGTAATGTGTCATTCTCATCCCAGGGATATCGCACTCACAACTAGTCCGTTGACACCCGGTCCGGATCTAGATAATCAAACCTCGTCAACCATAGCGCTGCGTTGATCTAACAATAATGTACGATCCTCACTTGTATTATTGACTTGTAGATATAAATGTAGATATAAATGCCAAACTTATTATTGTAGCCTATAGACTGTGACACAGTCCGATACAGAATTATCTGTACATCTTATACACATCCCTAATTATTATATATATATATATATATATAAATAATGTCACATATTACGACATGGCTATTGTTCACAATAAATCTCAGCATTATTATCCTCTCCTTCTTTCAAATATAATATTGTGTATAAACTAATGGATTTATTATACTAAAAAATCAGGAGCCGGTTACTTTGGAAATAAAATATTTCCTATCACTATCCAGAGACAATCTCTGGATAATTCTCAGTAAACGGGGTTGTTCTGGACAAAAATACATATATTACATATATATTACAGCAAAAAAAATAGCCTAGGATAGATAGAGGATGGGTTGTTCTGAGAATTGTTAGCTAATTTTATTCGCGTATGACATTCGAGTAGATCTCGAAATACATTTGTATAAAACTTGGACAATTTTATAGTACTTAGGATCACAAATAGATGTCCTTATTACATTTATAATACATAAGGATAAAATATTAAAATATGAAATATAGGTCCTATATAGTCCTATAATATATATATTAGGGATGTTCACGGGTCGGTATCGGGTTTTATGAAATATAATGGTTTCGGGTTTTTAATCTGTTTTTCGGGTCGGTTTCAGAATTGTATTGAATATACTGAAACCGGTTTTGGGTTTTGAATACATCATATGATATATAATTTATATTTAATATAATATTATCCCAATCCCTGTCACATCATATCTCGCAATGCAAACATTATAAATTCACATTCGCCATTAATAACGTAAACAAATACAGATTGGATTATTTTACTGAATTTATTTATATTTATATAATTAGATTTTGTATAACTATAGTTTATACCTAACGTATACATCAATATAAACCAGTTTTATTTGATACATTTTATATGATGAATATATTGTATAGTATATAATGGATACTATACATATATAATATATAATTTATATCATCATATTATATTGTAGGTTGTTTATAATACTTAAATAATAAGTAAATCATTCATTAATAACTAAAATTATTTTTAATTCAAATACAAATTAATTTAATATGTATTGTAATTTTTACCTATCCCATAGTATTAAGGGCGAGGTAGATTTCGTCAACATTTTTTTCCATCCCTCTCTATTTTCTTCAGCTCTCATCGCTTTATTTATATCAAGACCGGTCCATTTTACGATATTGTCTTGCCATTGCATTTTTGGCCTACCTCGTCTTCTTTTACCTTCAATAGAACCCTGAAGAATTGTTTTGGACATTGAATTTGATCTTATCACATGACCAAACCATCTCATTTTCTTCGCGATGACCATTGCTAGTAGTTCCGAATGTGACCAATTTCTTTGGTAACTCTATTGCGTACTTCAATGTTAGTAATTCTATCTCTGTATGATATGTTCAGTAATCGTCTTAAGCACCGCATTTCTAATGTTGTTATTTTTCTTTGCAGTTCCTTCGTTATTGTCCTTGTCACACGCATATAAGAATAAGATTAGTATTGTAATATGTAGCCTAATTATCATATACTATTCAAATATGTGATAAATATGTAAACTATTATTATATATTTAACCGGGACTAGGTTTGGGGTTCCGATTAATTATTTCAAATATATTAAAAAATATACATCTTTGATCATAATTTTGTTTTAATAAAAATTAACAAAAACTACAATATGATTATTATAGAATTATTATACTAATAAAAAATATTATTTTTAAAAAATATTTCAAAAAAATGTTTACAAATATTTCAAAAAAATGTTTAAAATATTTAAAATTTTTTTTTTAAATATTTCAAAAAAATTAAAAAATATTTCAAAAAAAATTAAAAATATTTTAAATTATTTCCAAAAAATGTAAAAAAAATATTTAAAAAAAGCGTCGATGAAGATTATGACAAAAAATCATTGTAATGGCAAAAAGTCAATTTTTCTGGTTTAATATATTATTTATTATAAACTTTCATTATCTTGAGAGTCAAGATAATGAATTTTAGTATTTGATTGTCTCGATATAATGAAAAATGGGCCTATATTTCAAGGTTTAGGTTTTGAAACATTGTCGCCTGGTTTCATTATTGGTTTCGAAACTTCTGAATTAAAAATTTGTTTGTATCGAAACAGTTGGCTCTGGTTTCGAAACATCACAATTGTGACCCGTTACATCCCTAATATATATATATATAATATTATAATAATGAACACACTATATAGTGCTTCGAAATAATTTCTTGTTCAACATATTTCATAATATATAATATTTTTAATAGATATGATAATAAAATATTAAATAATAATATTAATATTTAATAGAATTTATTTGTTTTGTTTTATATATGATAAGTATGCTAATTATATAATTAATATGCTTTTTCCTTGTAAAAGGCTTTACAATAATTTCTAGTAAATAGTAATATTATTATTATTATTTATATTAAAAAAAAAATATATTATAAAATAAAAAATATACCCCCTTAGGGCATCGTAACCAGATCTGGTGGAGAGAAGGTCGACCTTCTGCGTGGCATACAACAATCTAACCACTATATATACTACCTAACCGATTTTATTAATTATATATAATTACAAATAGTATTATTAGTTTTGATTTAATTATAAATAGAATTAGAATAGAATTATTTTTCACATAAAATGTTATGTATTATTTTGTTATCATATCATACAAATATTAATTATTATATCTAGAAACTATATAGATATCCTGTATAATTGTAATATTATTAATAGTATGCAACTGAATAACATAAATTGTATTAAATTAATAATTAATATTTACTTTAAGTAATACTTATTAGAATTATATAATCTATTCAACACATATTATTTCGATATTGAATTGATTATATAATTGTACTTATATTATAAACTATATGATAGTATAATTAATTAACCCAGGAAACAGTTATAGCCTCATAATAGCATATATAATAGCCTCGAATGTTTATATTGTGCTGTAAATGTATATTAAATATAATATTTATTAAATAATTTATTTAATATTATTATTATAATATTATAATAATTATATTATGCTGCTATTAATTTGTCATGCTATTATAATAATTATGGTGCTATTAAAAGTCTATTATGCAATTATTATTCTGCTATTAATTGCATAATAGACTTATAAGAGCATGACAAATATATATAAGCATAATTATTATGCTGCTATTATGATAATAGACATTTAATTATCTATTGATTAAACTTGAAATTAAATAAGCTTTCCGAAACTATATAGAACTCTTATGTACATCCTTTAATAATCGAATTATAATTAAGTAATATTTAACTTAGGTACATAATTATATTTTGAATATTTTTAAACATTCAAAAATGAAATAAGGAGTAGGAATATAGAAATATTGCTGAGCTTGATCTCGGCTAAGATATGTTTACAAAATGATTTTGAAAATCCCAGAGTAACCCAATAATACCTATAAATAAGGTTTGTCCTTGTTGCGATTGTCTCTGGCCAATCTCAGAGCAACCAGCCCCTGGCCCAGTTAATATGTGCCAACTTTCAACATAGCTTATTTTGAAAAGCCTTTCAAAATATTTTTGTAGGGTTATTTTGAACATTTAAAAAAATTCAAATAAGTTCAAGTTAAAGTTGTTATTATTCATCATATTTTTCGATTTATATTATATAATTAATAACTATCATATTATATACTTAGTATAATACTATATATATAATAATTCTATAATTTATCAATACTTTATTAAATTTGTGAAATATAATTATATTCTAATTCTATTTATAATTAAATCAAATCTAATACTACTATTAGTAATTATATATAATTAATAAAACTGGTTTGGTAGTATATACACTATAGTGGTTAGATTGTTGTATGCAACACAGAAGGTCTGGTTACGATGCCCTCAGGAGGTATAATTTTTATTATAAATAATAATAATAATTTTAATAATATTACTATTTACTAGAAATTATTGTAAAGCATTTTACAAAGAAAAATTATATTAATAGCATACATACCTATATACTTAGCATAAATATCATATATATAAAACAAATAAAATTCTATCAAATATTAATATTTTTAATTGCAGATGTACCATAATGGAAGCTATTCTATAAATTCTTTTAATTAATTATATTTCTATAAATATTCACAAGTTGTACTTATAAAGTGAATCTGATTATAATTATTTATTAATTAATTAATATTATATATATCTTGTTTCGAAAACAACTGTGTTCTTTCTTTATGTGTAATAAACTAATATAAAACCATTTTCCTTTCAGGTTAACAATGTTTTGATGATCAATTAATTATTTATTTTGTATTAAATTTTCACTAAATCTGCTTACAGATTCAATTTCTTTTTTAATATTTCGTAACACTATCAAGATCACTAACAAGATCATATTTTAAATATTTGTGGAATATACTACATTTTGCTCATTCTCAACATGTATATATTTTATTTAAATTAATAAACTTATATATTTCAATAAGTAATAATATATAGAAAATGTTTATTGATATGTGTTTAAAGGTACTATTCATTAGTTACATGTAAAATAACATCTTTTCAAAATGTATCCACTTATAATATTAAAGTTTTTGTAATAATTATTTAACAATCTTATTATAAATATATTTGAATTTATTTTAAATAATGATTAACAAATAATATAAAAATGTATCACTAATTTACTACATATATATAGAATTAATAATTTATACTGTTCATTTATATATATTGTGAAATTTAAAGAAAAAATATTCAATATGTAGTTAATGAGATATACAAAATAATTATTCTGACTAAATCAAGTTTAAAGTTTTTTTTAATTTAATTCTCACACTATATATAGTTACTAATATATATATTATAGTTTAAATGATATTAAAAATATAATTATACATATACAATTTATTTTAATTATATGTTTGCACATCCTGCAGCATATGAATTGTCTTGATGTTTCATCTTCTTCTTCACCTTTGTAGCATCCAAGCATCGTAATATGTCTTGTTGTACTGCATATTCTGCAACCGATTATAATGAATATCCTAGCAATCCATCAAATGCAGATGAATAGGCTTGCATTCCAAAGTTAAATGTTCATATTTTGCTTTCTTGTAAACACAATAATCTCCACATAATTTCAAAGTCAATAACGTAGCCGGTGTAGTCGATAACTGTAGCAAATAAATTAATTAAAATCAATTGAATTCATATAATATATTCACTAAAGAATTTGAGCAAAAGTTATTTAAAAAATAAATATAAAAAAATAATCCATTGAATATGAAATTAATTATATTTATTATAATTTACTGATATTAAAAATAAAATACATGAAATTGGATTACGTAATAAAAATTGTAGACTTTAAATAGATATATAGGGTATGTAGTAGAAATTGTAAATAAATAAAATAAAATATAGAGTATATATATAAAGATATTACATGGTTAGTGATTGATATATATTGAATATATCAGATTTATAGGTTAATTAAAGCAATGTAAATAGGTGGGTGTATACGGTAAGTGAAGATTACTTATAGAATAATTGGTATATAAAACCCTTTAGAAGCAAGATTTATCATGGATAAAATTGAAGTAGTATGATGTAGATAGCGAGGAGTAGGAAAGCCGAAGAGTGAGTTTATAAAATTAATATATTATAAACATTTTTCTTAAGAATCAAATATAAATACAAATATTAACACATTAAATATTAAATCATAAAATAATAATCCCTATCTCTATACCAGATTGCATAATAATTAATTGAAATCTATTTAAAATATATTTGATATCTAAAGAAAATCAATATGATTAAAAACTGTAAACAATATACTGGTTGCTTGGGATATTATAAGTTATAATTTATAACACCTATACATTTTCTATATAAAATATAAATTAAATTCATATATATAGTTTTTATCAAATACGAAAATCAAATGCAAATACATCCAATTACTGGAATGTAGGCTTAGATTATGAACGGAGATTAAGTGAGGTAGGTAATAGCTGGTGTAGAAACGAGATAGGATATCAACAATTAAATTTTACGTGTCACATGGAATATGTCATATGGCGATTTGAATATCATATGTATATAAATTTGAATTTTTTAATAGATATTAAATAAATTGAACAATTTTTAATCAAAGCAAAATTTTATAAATATTAATCATTAATTTGATATTTTGAAATCGATAATATATAAATGTTACTAACTTTATCATATAGTCGATTTCTAGAATAGAATCCTGACCATTACTTTTATATATCAAAATTTATTATTTGATAAATCCAGCTTTAATAATAAATTTCCTAAATCGATTCAATAAAGATTATATATTATTATAATAAAAAATAATGAATATATATTAAATAAAATTAATAAAAATAGAATAATACATTTGATTAGATATATAATTGAATATGATATTTTAATAACAAATAATGAATATACATATATTTAAAACAAATATATAAATAAACTTTTATTTTATATAAATACTAATAATGAATTACTAACATGTTTAAATAAAGGATCTTTTTTAATAATGTCTTGACCATCATGCATTTTAGTTATAATATTATTGAATTCTGGATATTTAGTGATTTGATATTAACTGGTATAGCTTTAGAGTAATTTCTCTTTAATTTGATTATAAAAGTTCTTAAAATAAATGTACTACATTCTGTATTAATTTAATTGATTAAATAGGTAATTTATATAATTTAAAATACAAACCGTTGCATAAGTTTGCTATCCTACATGTTCAATTAGTATTCCTTGAAATTTACCGGCAGCAATCAAATTTGTATTATATTCCAACATAGCTTTTGTTTTTACTCCAAAAAAGACTTTTCTTAAATGTAATTATTCATCACATGTAATTAATTATATATTTTTATCTTATATATTATGTTCCATATTATTATACTACTATATTTAATATTTGTATGTACATGTGTGTACATCAAAATATGTATTGGATACTACTGATTACAAAATAAATAAAGTAACATTAAATTATTGAAAATAAATTAATAAATTTATAATAATACACCAATACAAATACCATATAAATAATTATTAATTAAAATATTATTATTTTCAATTACAAAATGTTAATAAATAAATATTATTGACATGTCTAAAATATAATATAATTAAAAAGATATTAACAAAGATTTTGCGAATCAAAGATATAACACTAGCTACCTACGCAACATGATTAGTATTCATACATCCCGCTTCTAGCAGCAGTATCGAAATCGATTTAGATTTGCCGCAATTTGCATACTACAATGTTTTCATTACTCTATTAAATTACATGCAATATAAATTAGCTTTTACTTGCCACATAGATATTCATAGGATTTAAAACCAACATATCCTATTTCTATATATTAGTAATAAACACTTAATAAAATAATAATTTAAAGCATATTATTTTTCATTTTAAAAGTTTGATACAAATTTACATTATAAACACATAGTTTCAAAAAATGACCTATATAGGTGGTGCTGTTGGTTTTTGTATACACAATTTAATTACACGATTTCTCATGAGTGTTATATCTTTCATTAGAAAAATCTTTGATATTAATATGAACAAATTTAGTATCTAAAGTTGGATATTGGATGTTAAATAATTATATACAATTATTTATTAATTATATATTATTATTTGGTATCCAGTGTTCTCGTGCGAAGTAATTTCATGGGGAATGATATTATACGGATTGGTTATTTCGTGTGTAGTTTAAATTCTACTATTTATAAATAATTATTTATATATATTATCATTTCACATGAGATCATTCGCCACAAAATTACTTCACACGATATTATTGGTATTCTATTATTTAACTAATTATTTTTTATTATATTACACATATCATTGATTATATAATTAAATAAAAACCATTCGATAACTCCTGTTCTGTTTTGCACTTGATTCTAAAAGATTATTATCATAAAGTTAATTATATATGATATTATAGATTAAATATATATATTATATATATTACGATATCTATAAGTTTTAATGTTAGCATGATACTACTATAAACAGTGAAATTAACAGATATAATTAAGAATAAATTTACAAATGATAAAGAATACAACCATACAAATGTAATTGTGGAATTATAAACTACTAAATACCAATACAGTATTAATATAAACTACGAGATAATAATACCTTACAAATGTAAAATAATTATACAATAGGCATTATCAGTGAATTATTATTTAAATATTACATATATATGTATTATATAATAGTGTTTAACATAATATATATTATGTAGTAATGTAAACAATTTGATTATTTAGATTAGAATATTAAAAAAGTATTCATGGCATTAAAGTAGTAGTATTAATATTTTTGTGTACGGTATTAGTATAGCAGTTATTTCATAATTGGAATTTTCTGTTTTTCTATAAGCAATAAATATTGTATATTAAGTAATCATAGTATTATTTAATACTTTAAAATATTAATAATTTATTACTATAATATTAATAAATATATGAATTATAATATCATATATATATTATATAATATACACAAGTATGTTAAAAATGGTTTTCGCCGAAGATTACAAATAAACTACCCTGTTTGGTTAGAATGGACAAACGGCAATTGTATTTAAAACTATATTTATTAAATTACTTTTATTTCTATATTAACTAATGCTGATTGTATATTTTTCATAATGTATAACTATTATATTTTTAACAATATTTAATTTGATATGGTATTATAATAATCATATAATATATATACAGGAGAAGCAGGCCGCCGATATATTTAAGAACCACCCATCGATGTAAATATATGTTACGCTTGATTTCACACGCTAAAATATTCCATATGAGTAACATACATACGTTGTTTATGTGTATTATCATATTAACACAAATATATATTATAATTATATACATATATATTATACATGTATAATAATATTAATAGTAACTGTACGGATTATGGTCAAAATCTTCGCGATTGATGCGCGATTTGTACGCACGCCAACTTATTTAGTGATTATACAATAGCTTATGGTTGGCCATTATAATTTTCGTATGTCTATTTATAGACTATAGGCTACGCAACGGCTTATCATTAACATTTGTGTGTGTGTTTTATAGGCTCACTCGGGATGTAATGCAGCTAAAAATACCTACCAATATTAAAACTAAACCCAACAAAACCAAACCAAACAAGTGAAAATAACTAAAACTAAAAATATTAATGTTTGTACAAACAATCATATGGCGTATGATTCATACGCTATTGTAAACTCACTAATTCGAATAAACAATTTTGCAGGCATTCAAATCGCGAAACTTTTGACCAGGTACCAACTGTACAATTAAATATTTGATTTTTTATTAAATTTCAATTTGTACTATTAGAAATTATAAAACTATAATGGATAACATATAACATATAACCAATATATATATAATATATTGGTTCTACTTGAAATTAAACGGACATTCTAAAACTATATCGATCTCATGTGTACGTAACATATTCGAATAAATTCTAATAGTATAAATTAAAATTTAATAAAAAATAAAATTTATTAACAAATATTTAAATTGTTACTAAAACAGATATCGGTGGATTATATTCTTATACATATATAATATATTAGTTCTACTTGCAATTAAACGAAATTTGAGTTGAAAAAAAATTTGAACTTAAGTTGAACTTAAGTTCATAACTTAAGTTGAACTTAAGTTCTAAACTTAAGTTCAACTTAAGTTCTAAACTTAAGTTCAACTTAAGTTGTTGAAGTAAGTTGAACGTAAGTTTATATGTAAAATAAATAATAGTATATTAGCGTATAAGTATTACCATAGCAAAATATTAACTTATATATTATAATATATTATATAATTTCATTTAAGTTAGATTTAAAACTTAAATTCAATAATATAATCATTTTAATATTGAATACAATATTTAATCAATATGCAATTGCTATATATTAAATATTGGGCAATTATTTCACATGATTTCTATTTGTATTATCAATATAATTATGATTAAAATTGTAGTTCACAAGTCTCCTGAATTAGATTTTGATAATATATTAAAATACATAGGATTACTTAAATAATTATAGGTTTTAAAATAATATTTTATTTATTAAAAACAGTATATTTACTTAAATATTAATTTAAAATAATAATTTATAATTAATTTGCATAGATAAAAATTAAATCAAATTTCAAAATAATTAAAAAGTATAATATTTTATTCTTTCTATAATAAAATAATTATATAAACTTAATAATAATACTTACATCAATAACTTAAGTTGAACTTAAGTTATGAACTTAAGTTGAACTTAAGTTATGAACTTAAGTTGAACTTAAGTTGAACTTAAGTCGTTTAATATAAGTGTATAATATATTATTTATTATTATTATTATTATTATTATTATTATTATTATTATTATTATTATTATTATTATTATTATTATTATTATTATTATTATTATTATTATTATTATTATTATTATTATTATTATTATTATTATTATTATTATTATTATTATTATTATTATTATTATTATAATAATATTATTATTATTATTATTATATTATATATAAACTTACGTTCAACTTACATCAACAACTTAAGTTCAACTTAAGTTCGTAACTTAAGTTCAACTTAAGTTCATAACTTAAGTTCAACTTAAGTTGATAACTTAAGTTCAACTTAAGTTATATAACATAAGTTTATAATATGAATAAATATATGTTTAAATGTATATTTTTATATCATAACTATATTAAACATAAATAATTAATCATAAAATACTAATATTTATATTAATATTTTATTTTAAATTTAAACTTACGTTCAACTTACATCAATAACTTAAGTTGAACATAAATAATTAATCATAAAATACTAATATTTATATTAATATTTTATTTTAAATTTAAACTTACGTTCAACTTACATCAATAACTTAAGTTGAACTTAAGTTATTAACTTAAGTTGAACTTAAGTTGAGAACTTAAGTTGAACTTAAGTTATGAAACATAAGTTATAATAAATAATATTTAATTATATAATTTTTTATTTTATATATTATGTTCTACTAAATTTGATTATAGTACATTAATAATAATGCTTAAATATATTAATATAAAAAACTTACATCACAACTTAAGTTCAACTTAAGTCGATAAACTTAAGTTCAACTTACATCATAACTTAAGTTCAACTTAAGTTCAACTTAAGTTTTGATGTAAGTTGAATGCTGGGTAGTCATGTTATAGTTCCATTATATAGTATACTATATAAGGGTGTTAACATTCGATATAAAGAAAGTGGATAAGCAATTATCGCACGCAATGCATGTAAAATATATAGTCACTTTTATCAATAAATTAATATCAGTGATTTTGATTGGATATTAGTCATATTATATATGTCAAATATTAAAACAGTAGGCTTTTCGTCGAAATAGATTAAGGGGATTCCGCACATAACACGCAATTTGCCAATTTCGTGTATAAATTGATAGGAAAAATCTAGGTCCACTAAAAAAATAGAACTGAAATTCTATTCATTCAATTGACCTAATTTGTTTTGTAATGTATTCATAACATATACATGCATAGGAAAATAGAAAGTTATTTTTAATATTATTATTTATTATATTATATATATCTAAATTAAAAATTAGCAATACTAAAATGATGGTATTTCTATAGTAATTATCATTTTATACAATGAATTCTATACATATTATAAATTATGACATTCGAGTAGATCTCGAAATACATTTGTATAAAACTTGGACAATTTTATTGTACTTAGGATCACAAATAGATGTCCTTATTACATTTATAATACATAAGGATAAAATATTAAAATATGAAATATAGGTCCTATATAGTCCTATAATATATATATTAGGGATGTTCACGGGTCGGTATCGGGTTTTATGAAATATAATGGTTTCGGGTTTTTAATCTGTTTTTCGGGTCGGTTTCAGAATTGTATTGAATATACTGAAACCGGTTTTGGGTTTTGAATACATCATATGATATATAATTTATATTTAATATAATATTATCCCAATCCCTGTCACATCATATCTCGCAATGCAAACATTATAAATTCACATTCGCCATTAATAACGTAAACAAATACAGATTGGATTATTTTACTGAATTTATTTATATTTATATAATTAGATTTTGTATAACTATAGTTTATACCTAACGTATACATCAATATAAACCAGTTTTATTTGATACATTTTATATGATGAATATATTGTATAGTATATAATGGATACTATACATATATAATATATAATTTATATCATCATATTATATTGTAGGTTGTTTATAATACTTAAATAATAAGTAAATCATTCATTAATAACTAAAATTATTTTTAATTCAAATACAAATTAATTTAATATGTATTGTAATTTTTACCTATCCCATAGTATTAAGGGCGAGGTAGATTTCGTCAACATTTTTTTCCATCCCTCTCTATTTTCTTCAGCTCTCATCGCTTTATTTATATCAAGACCGGTCCATTTTACGATATTGTCTTGCCATTGCATTTTTGGCCTACCTCGTCTTCTTTTACCTTCAATAGAACCCTGAAGAATTGTTTTGGACATTGAATTTGATCTTATCACATGACCAAACCATCTCATTTTCTTCGCGATGACCATTGCTAGTAGTTCCGAATGTGACCAATTTCTTTGGTAACTCTATTGCGTACTTCAATGTTAGTAATTCTATCTCTGTATGATATGTTCAGTAATCGTCTTAAGCACCGCATTTCTAATGTTGTTATTTTTCTTTGCAGTTCCTTCGTTATTGTCCTTGTCACACGCATATAAGAATAAGATTAGTATTGTAATATGTAGCCTAATTATCATATACTATTCAAATATGTGATAAATATGTAAACTATTATTATATATTTAACCGGGACTAGGTTTGGGGTTCCGATTAATTATTTCAAATATATTAAAAAATATACATCTTTGATCATAATTTTGTTTTAATAAAAATTAACAAAAACTACAATATGATTATTTTAGAATTATTATACTAATAAAAAATATTATTTTTAAAAAATATTTCAAAAAAATGTTTACAAATATTTCAAAAAAATGTTTAAAATATTTCAAATTTTTTTTTTAAATATTTCAAAAAAATTAAAAAATATTTCAAAAAAAATTAAAAATATTTTAAATTATTTCCAAAAAATGTAAAAAAAATATTTAAAAAAAGCGTCGATGAAGATTATGACAAAAAATCATTGTAATGGCAAAAAGTCAATTTTTCTGGTTTAATATATTATTTATTATAAACTTTCATTATCTTGAGAGTCAAGATAATGAATTTTAGTATTTGATTGTCTCGATATAATGAAAAATGGGCCTA
This sequence comes from Osedax fenrisi, assembly GCA_964019155.1. Classification (NCBI taxonomy): domain Eukaryota; kingdom Metazoa; phylum Annelida; class Polychaeta; order Sabellida; family Siboglinidae; genus Osedax; species Osedax fenrisi. The sequence continues at coordinate 18,114,437 of OZ025244.1, read as the reverse complement.
TATTTCAAGGTTTAGGTTTTGAAACATTGTCGCCTGGTTTCATTATTGGTTTCGAAACTTCTGAATTAAAAATTTGTTTGTATCGAAACAGTTGGCTCTGGTTTCGAAACATCACAATTGTGACCCGTTACATCCCTAATATATATATATATAATATTATAATAATGAACACACTATATAGTGCTTCGAAATAATTTCTTGTTCAACATATTTCATAATATATAATATTTTTAATAGATATGATAATAAAATATTAAATAATAATATTAATATTTAATAGAATTTATTTGTTTTGTTTTATATATGATAAGTATGCTAATTATATAATTAATATGCTTTTTCCTTGTAAAAGGCTTTACAATAATTTCTAGTAAATAGTAATATTATTATTATTATTTATATTAAAAAAAAAATATATTATAAAATAAAAAATATACCCCCTTAGGGCATCGTAACCAGATCTGGTGGAGAGAAGGTCGACCTTCTGCGTGGCATACAACAATCTAACCACTATATATACTACCTAACCGATTTTATTAATTATATATAATTACAAATAGTATTATTAGTTTTGATTTAATTATAAATAGAATTAGAATAGAATTATTTTTCACATAAAATGTTATGTATTATTTTGTTATCATATCATACAAATATTAATTATTATATCTAGAAACTATATAGATATCCTGTATAATTGTAATATTATTAATAGTATGCAACTGAATAACATAAATTGTATTAAATTAATAATTAATATTTACTTTAAGTAATACTTATTAGAATTATATAATCTATTCAACACATATTATTTCGATATTGAATTGATTATATAATTGTACTTATATTATAAACTATATGATAGTATAATTAATTAACCCAGGAAACAGTTATAGCCTCATAATAGCATATATAATAGCCTCGAATGTTTATATTGTGCTGTAAATGTATATTAAATATAATATTTATTAAATAATTTATTTAATATTATTATTATAATATTATAATAATTATATTATGCTGCTATTAATTTGTCATGCTATTATAATAATTATGGTGCTATTAAAAGTCTATTATGCAATTATTATTCTGCTATTAATTGCATAATAGACTTATAAGAGCATGACAAATATATATAAGCATAATTATTATGCTGCTATTATGATAATAGACATTTAATTATCTATTGATTATACTTGAAATTAAATAAGCTTTCCGAAACTATATAGAACTCTTATGTACATCCTTTAATAATCGAATTATAATTAAGTAATATTTAACTTAGGTACATAATTATATTTTGAATATTTTTAAACATTCAAAAATGAAATAAGGAGTAGGAATATAGAAATATTGCTGAGCTTGATCTCGGCTAAGATATGTTTACAAAATGATTTTGAAAATCCCAGAGTAACCCAATAATACCTATAAATAAGGTTTGTCCTTGTTGCGATTGTCTCTGGCCAATCTCAGAGCAACCAGCCCCTGGCCCAGTTAATATGTGCCAACTTTCAACATAGCTTATTTTGAAAAGCCTTTCAAAATATTTTTGTAGGGTTATTTTGAACATTTAAAAAAATTCAAATAAGTTCAAGTTAAAGTTGTTATTATTCATCATAATTTTCGATTTATATTATATAATTAATAACTATCATATTATATACTTAGTATAATACTATATATATAATAATTCTATAATTTATCAATACTTTATTAAATTTGTGAAATATAATTATATTCTAATTCTATTTATAATTAAATCAAATCTAATACTACTATTAGTAATTATATATAATTAATAAAACTGGTTTGGTATACCAAACCAGTTTTATTAATTATATATAATTACTAATAGTAGTATTAGATTTGATTTAATTATAAATAGAATTAGAATATAATTATATTTCACAAATTTAATAAAGTATTGATAAATATATACTATAGTATATACTATAGTATAGTGGTTAGATTGTTGTATGCAACACAGAAGGTCTGGTTACGATGCCCTCAGGAGGTATAATTTTTATTATAAATAATAATAATAATTTTAATAATATTACTATTTACTAGAAATTATTGTAAAGCATTTTACAAAGAAAAATTATATTAATAGCATACATACCTATATACTTAGCATAAATATCATATATATAAAACAAATAAAATTCTATTAAATATTAATATTTTTAATTGCAGATGTACCATAATGGAAGCTATTCTATAAATTCTTTTAATTAATTATATTTCTATAAATATTCACAAGTTGTACTTATAAAGTGAATCTGATTATAATTATTTATTAATTAATTAATATTATATATATCTTGTTTCGAAAACAACTGTGTTCTTTCTTTATGTGTAATAAACTAATATAAAACCATTTTCCTTTCAGGTTAACAATGTTTTGATGATCAATTAATTATTTATTTTGTATTAAATTTTCACTAAATCTGCTTACAGATTCAATTTCTTTTTTAATATTTCGTAACACTATCAAGATCACTAACAAGATCATATTTTAAATATTTGTGGAATATACTACATTTTGCTCATTCTCAACATGTATATATTTTATTTAAATTAATAAACTTATATATTTCAATAAGTAATAATATATAGAAAATGTTTATTGATATGTGTTTAAAGGTACTATTCATTAGTTACATGTAAAATAACATCTTTTCAAAATGTATCCACTTATAATATTAAAGTTTTTGTAATAATTATTTAACAATCTTATTATAAATATATTTGAATTTATTTTAAATAATGATTAACAAATAATATAAAAATGTATCACTAATTTACTACATATATATAGAATTAATAATTTATACTGTTCATTTATATATATTGTGAAATTTAAAGAAAAAATATTCAATATGTAGTTAATGAGATATACAAAATAATTATTCTGACTAAATCAAGTTTAAAGTTTTTTTTAATTTAATTCTCACACTATATATAGTTACTAATATATATATTATAGTTTAAATGATATTAAAAATATAATTATACATATACAATTTATTTTAATTATATGTTTGCACATCCTGCAGCATATGAATTGTCTTGATGTTTAATCTTCTTCTTCACCTTTGTAGCATCCAAGCATCGTAATATGTCTTGTTGTACTGCATATTCTGCAACCGATTATAATGAATATCCTAGCAATCCATCAAATGCAGATGAATAGGCCTGCATTCCAAAGTTAAATGTTCATATTTTGCTTTCTTGTAAACACAATAATCTCCACATAATTTCAAAGTCAATAACGTAGCCGGTGTAGTCGATAACTGTAGCAAATAAATTAATTAAAATCAATTGAATTCATATAATATATTCACTAAAGAATTTGAGCAAAAGTTATTTAAAAAATAAATATAAAAAAATAATCCATTGAATATGAAATTAATTATATTTATTATAATTTACTGATATTAAAAATAAAATACATGAAATTGGATTACGTAATAAAAATTGTAGACTTTAAATAGATATATAGGGTATGTAGTAGAAATTGTAAATAAATAAAATAAAATATAGAGTATATATATAAAGATATTACATGGTTAGTGATTGATATATATTGAATATATCAGATTTATAGGTTAATTAAAGCAATGTAAATAGGTGGGTGTATACGGTAAGTGAAGATTACTTATAGAATAATTGGTATATAAAACCCTTTAGAAGCAAGATTTATCATGGATAAAATTGAAGTAGTATGATGTAGATAGCGAGGAGTAGGAAAGCCGAAGAGTGAGTTTATAAAATTAATATATTATAAACATTTTTCTTAAGAATCAAATATAAATACAAATATTAACACATTAAATATTAAATCATAAAATAATAATCCCTATCTCTATACCAGATTGCATAATAATTAATTGAAATCTATTTAAAATATATTTGATATCTAAAGAAAATCAATATGATTAAAAACTGTAAACAATATACTGGTTGCTTGGGATATTATAAGTTATAATTTATAACACCTATACATTTTCTATATAAAATATAAATTAAATTCATATATATAGTTTTTATCAAATACGAAAATCAAATGCAAATACATCCAATTACTGGAATGTAGGCTTAGATTATGAACGGAGATTAAGTGAGGTAGGTAATAGCTGGTGTAGAAACGAGATAGGATATCAACAATTAAATTTTACGTGTCACATGGAATATGTCATATGGCGATTTGAATATCATATGTATATAAATTTGAATTTTTTAATAGATATTAAATAAATTGAACAATTTTTAATCAAAGCAAAATTTTATAAATATTAATCATTAATTTGATATTTTGAAATCGATAATATATAAATGTTACTAACTTTATCATATAGTCGATTTCTAGAATAGAATCCTGACCATTACTTTTATATATCAAAATTTATTATTTGATAAATCCAGCTTTAATAATAAATTTCCTAAATCGATTCAATAAAGATTATATATTATTATAATAAAAAATAATGAATATATATTAAATAAAATTAATAAAAATAGAATAATACATTTGATTAGATATATAATTGAATATGATATTTTAATAACAAATAATGAATATACATATATTTAAAACAAATATATAAATAAACTTTTATTTTATATAAATACTAATAATGAATTACTAACATGTTTAAATAAAGGATCTTTTTTAATAATGTCTTGACCATCATGCATTTTAGTTATAATATTATTGAATTCTGGATATTTAGTGATTTGATATTAACTGGTATAGCTTTAGAGTAATTTCTCTTTAATTTGATTATAAAAGTTCTTAAAATAAATGTACTACATTCTGTATTAATTTAATTGATTAAATAGGTAATTTATATAATTTAAAATACAAACCGTTGCATAAGTTTGCTATCCTACATGTTCAATTAGTATGCCTTGAAATTTACCGGCAGCAATCAAATTTGTATTATATTCCAACATAGCTTTTGTTTTTACTCCAAAAAAGACTTTTCTTAAATGTAATTATTCATCACATGTAATTAATTATATATTTTTATCTTATATATTATGTTCCATATTATTATACTACTATATTTAATATTTGTATGTACATGTGTGTACATCAAAATATGTATTGGATACTACTGATTACAAAATAAATAAAGTAACATTAAATTATTGAAAATAAATTAATAAATTTATAATAATACACCAATACAAATACCATATAAATAATTATTAATTAAAATATTATTATTTTCAATTACAAAATGTTAATAAATAAATATTATTGACATGTCTAAAATATAATATAATTAAAAAGATATTAACAAAGATTTTGCGAATCAAAGATATAACACTAGCTACCTACGCAACATGATTAGTATTCATACATCCCGCTTCTAGCAGCAGTATCGAAATCGATTTAGATTTGCCGCAATTTGCATACTACAATGTTTTCATTACTCTATTAAATTACATGCAATATAAATTAGCTTTTACTTGCCACATAGATATTCATAGGATTTAAAACCAACATATCCTATTTCTATATATTAGTAATAAACACTTAATAAAATAATAATTTAAAGCATATTATTTTTCATTTTAAAAGTTTGATACAAATTTACATTATAAACACATAGTTTCAAAAAATGACCTATATAGGTGGTGCTGTTGGTTTTTGTATACACAATTTAATTACACGATTTCTCATGAGTGTTATATCTTTCATTAGAAAAATCTTTGATATTAATATGAACAAATTTAGTATCTAAAGTTGGATATTGGATGTTAAATAATTATATACAATTATTTATTAATTATATATTATTATTTGGTATCCAGTGTTCTCGTGCGAAGTAATTTCATGGGGAATGATATTATACGGATTGGTGATTTCGTGTGTAGTTTAAATTCTACTATTTATAAATAATTATTTATATATATTATCATTTCACATGAGATCATTCGCCACAAAATTACTTCACACGATATTATTGGTATTCTATTATTTAACTAATTATTTTTTATTATATTACACATATCATTGATTATATAATTAAATAAAAACCATTCGATAACTCCTGTTCTGTTTTGCACTTGATTCTAAAAGATTATTATCATAAAGTTAATTATATATGATATTATAGATTAAATATATATATTATATATATTACGATATCTATAAGTTTTAATGTTAGCATGATACTACTATAAACAGTGAAATTAACAGATATAATTAAGAATAAATTTACAAATGATAAAGAATACAACCATACAAATGTAATTGTGGAATTATAAACTACTAAATACCAATACAGTATTAATATAAACTACGAGATAATAATACCTTACAAATGTAAAATAATTATACAATAGGCATTATCAGTGAATTATTATTTAAATATTACATATATATGTATTATATAATAGTGTTTAACATAATATATATTATGTAGTAATGTAAACAATTTGATTATTTAGATTAGAATATTAAAAAAGTATTCATGGCATTAAAGTAGTAGTATTAATATTTTTGTGTACGGTATTAGTATAGCAGTTATTTCATAATTGGAATTTTCTGTTTTTCTATAAGCAATAAATATTGTATATTAAGTAATCATAGTATTATTTAATACTTTAAAATATTAATAATTTATTACTATAATATTAATAAATATATGAATTATAATATCATATATATATTATATAATATACACAAGTATGTTAAAAATGGTTTTCGCCGAAGATTACAAATAAACTACCCTGTTTGGTTAGAATGGACAAACGGCAATTGTATTTAAAACTATATTTATTAAATTACTTTTATTTCTATATTAACTAATGCTGATTGTATATTTTTCATAATGTATAACTATTATATTTTTAACAATATTTAATTTGATATGGTATTATAATAATCATATAATATATATACAGGAGAAGCAGGCCGCCGATATATTTAAGAACCACCCATCGATGTAAATATATGTTACGCTTGATTTCACACGCTAAAATATTCTATATGAGTAACATACATACGTTGTTTATGTGTATTATCATATTAACACAAATATATATTATAATTATATACATATATATTATACATGTATAATAATATTAATAGTAACTGTACGGATTATGGTCAAAATCTTCGCGATTGATGCGCGATTTGTACGCACGCCAACTTATTTAGTGATTATACAATAGCTTATGGTTGGCCATTATAATTTTCGTATGTCTATTTATAGACTATAGGCTACGCAACGGCTTATCATTAACATTTGTGTGTGTGTTTTATAGGCTCACTCGGGATGTAATGCAGCTAAAAATACCTACCAATATTAAAACTAAACCCAACAAAACCAAACCAAACAAGTGAAAATAACTAAAACTAAAAATATTAATGTTTGTACAAACAATCATACGGCGTATGATTCATACGCTATTGTAAACTCACTAATTCGAATAAACAATTTTGCAGGCATTCAAATCGCGAAACTTTTGACCAGGTACCAACTGTACAATTAAATATTTGATTTTTTATTAAATTTCAATTTGTACTATTAGAAATTATAAAACTATAATGGATAACATATAACATATAACCAATATATATATAATATATTGGTTCTACTTGAAATTAAACGGACATTCTAAAACTATATCGATCTCATGTGTACGTAACATATTCGAATAAATTCTAATAGTATAAATTAAAATTTAATAAAAAATAAAATTTATTAACAAATATTTAAATTGTTACTAAAACAGATATCGGTGGATTATATTCTTATACATATATAATATATTAGTTCTACTTGCAATTAAACGAAATTTGAGTTGAAAAAAAAGTTGAACTTAAGTTGAACTTAAGTTCATAACTTAAGTTGAACTTAAGTTCTAAACTTAAGTTCAACTTAAGTTCTAAACTTAAGTTCAACTTAAGTTGTTGAAGTAAGTTGAACGTAAGTTTATATGTAAAATAAATAATAGTATATTAGCGTATAAGTATTACCATAGCAAAATATTAACTTATATATTATAATATATTATATAATTTCATTTAAGTTAGATTTAAAACTTAAATTCAATAATATAATCATTTTAATATTGAATACAATATTTAATCAATATGCAATTGCTATATATTAAATATTGGGCAATTATTTCACATGATTTCTATTTGTATTATCAATATAATTATGATTAAAATTGTAGTTCACAAGTCTCCTGAATTAGATTTTGATAATATATTAAAATACATAGGATTACTTAAATAATTATAGGTTTTAAAATAATATTTTATTTATTAAAAACAGTATATTTACTTAAATATTAATTTAAAATAATAATTTATAATTAATTTGCATAGATAAAAATTAAATCAAATTTCAAAATAATTAAAAAGTATAATATTTTATTCTTTCTATAATAAAATAATTATATAAACTTAATAATAATACTTACATCAATAACTTAAGTTGAACTTAAGTTATGAACTTAAGTTGAACTTAAGTTATGAACTTAAGTTGAACTTAAGTTGAACTTAAGTCGTTTAATATAAGTGTATAATATATTATTTATTATTATTATTATTATTATTATTATTATTATTATTATTATTATTATTATTATTATTATTATTATTATTATTATTATTATTATTATTATTATTATTATTATTATTATTATTATTATTATTATTATTATTATTATTATTATTATTATTATTATTATTATTATTATAATAATATTATTATTATTATTATATTATATATAAACTTACGTTCAACTTACATCAACAACTTAAGTTCAACTTAAGTTCGTAACTTAAGTTCAACTTAAGTTCATAACTTAAGTTCAACTTAAGTTGATAACTTAAGTTCAACTTAAGTTATATAACATAAGTTTATAATATGAATAAATATATGTTTAAATGTATATTTTTATATCATAACTATATTAAACATAAATAATTAATCATAAAATACTAATATTTATATTAATATTTTATTTTAAATTTAAACTTACGTTCAACTTACATCAATAACTTAAGTTGAACTTAAGTTATTAACTTAAGTTGAACTTAAGTTGAGAACTTAAGTTGAACTTAAGTTATGAAACATAAGTTATAATAAATAATATTTAATTATATAATTTTTTATTTTATATATTATGTTCTACTAAATTTGATTATAGTACATTAATAATAATGCTTAAATATATTAATATAAAAAACTTACATCACAACTTAAGTTCAACTTAAGTCGATAAACTTAAGTTCAACTTACATCATAACTTAAGTTCAACTTAAGTTCAACTTAAGTTTTGATGTAAGTTGAATGCTGGGTAGTCATGTTATAGTTCCATTATATAGTATACTATATAAGGGTGTTAACATTCGATATAAAGAAAGTGGATAAGCAATTATCGCACGCAATGCATGTAAAATATATAGTCACTTTTATCAATAAATTAATATCAGTGATTTTGATTGGATATTAGTCATATTATATATGTCAAATATTAAAACAGTAGGCTTTTCGTCGAAATAGATTAAGGGGATTCCGCACATAACACGCAATTTGCCAATTTCGTGTATAAATTGATAGGAAAAATCTAGGTCCACTAAAAAAATAGAACTGAAATTCTATTCATTCAATTGACCTAATTTGTTTTGTAATGTATTCATAACATATACATGCATAGGAAAATAGAAAGTTATTTTTAATATTATTATTTATTATATTATATATATCTAAATTAAAAATTAGCAATACTAAAATGATGGTATTTCTATAGTAATTATCATTTTATACAATGAATTCTATACATATTATAAATTATCTCTCTATTTTATTATTCACATAATTAAATTCTATATAAAGCAAAAAAAATAATATTATAATTATAATAGTTTTTATTTTCTATATTTTTGAATGCACATACCTAGCGCGAAATAATTATTCTGAGAAAACAGCGTTTGAAGTTTTACAGCATAACAATGTAATATTGAATAGCATATAATGGCATTATCTTATCGTAAAAAAACACTTTTTATGCAATTTCTAGATTGAATTCATGTCTAATTTTTTTACAGATACTAAAAAATACTACAATGAGTATTATTATGTAATAAAAAAATGTATAAAAAAAATAAATTATAATCACTTTAAATGTGCGGGATCCCCTTAAAGTGATTTCTATCTATAGCAATGTATTTAGATTATAAATATCAATACAATAGTATGCTATCTTCAATTTAAATACATAACATTACGAGGAATGTTGATATGATGTATTTTAAATATATAATTTAAAATTTAGTATAGATAGTACATTAAAATTGGTATGTATTAAAATTATCAATATATATGTATAAATAAATAATATTAATTTAAAATTTAGTAGATATTTAGTAGTGGGCTGCGACTGCAGCGTCTCTATCGCAAATTTCCATACACTATATTCAATTGAACAATTAATTGCTTATCCACTTTCTTTATATCGATAGTGTTATCATGTTAATGGATTTTAACTGTGTTGTATAAGTTATAAGTTGTAAAATACATTATGTAATTATAGTTATTTATAGATATTATCAAATAGATTATATCAATATAAATCTATATAAATATATAATATATTATATAAATATATAATATATTATATATATAGACATACCAATCAAACAGTAATAGCCTCATAATAGCAGCATAACATCATAGTTAATAACCTCAAATGTTTACATTGTGCTATTGGGCTGCTATTATTTTGCCATTAAATGTCTAGTATGCTACTACCTATTAGTTTGTTATGCTATTCTAATAATAGTAACATAACAGCAGCATAATATACTTTTAAAATTAATAGCCTAGCATAATAATAGCATAATAGACTTTAAATAGCAACGTAATAGCAGCATAATAGCATGACAAATTAATAGTAGAATAATATACATTTAATGGCAAAATAATAGCAGAATAATAGCACAATGTAAACATTTGAGGCTATTAAATTAGCTGTTATGCTTCTATTATGAGGATATTACTGTTTTCTGGGTATATATATATATATATATATATATATATATATATGTAATAAGTTGAATGTTCTGATATAGTTTATTAATAGAAACAAAGAACTGTTTAAAATAACATAATATATTATAATATTATTATAATAATATAAGTACCTACCTGATGAGATGCAGAACGAAGAATGATCAATCTCATCTAGTGGAATTTATTCTATAGAAAAATTACAAAATATAATTTACAGACGATAAAAATGTATAATACCAGAAAAACAAACATTGGTTTTGGCTATGCAATTAACACAGAGCGTGACATCGAAATCTAGTTTAAAGTTTGTATGTAGATATATCGATTTCTATAACGTACGTTAAGGGTGATCATAGAAAAAAAAGTTTTTTTGGACACATTGCATCTTATAGCTATTGAAATTTAAGAATATATGTATACTTCAATTTTTTTTTTATTCATTTTTGACAACACGACATACTGTCAATCTTTTTTTTAGTCATTTTTTACGATTTTTTACATGTACAGTAGACCGGTTCGTACTAAATTTTTTTTCGCAATTTTAAAAACCTTCACATCTGTGACAATTATGTATGCTATGATGAATAAGTGTTTAAAATTTTAGACCTATATCTTAAATATTGTTATGTCACGAGACCTTTTTATTTTAACATTGAATACATACAAAAGTTAACATGGGGGAGATATAGAAATAAGTTTTATTCAATTTTTATAAAATTGGATGATTTTTTTTAAGCCAACTATGGATATATCCTAGAAACATATATAACAAGTAGTATTAACAGTACAAAATATTTTTCATAATAATCTAGATGCCCAGATTTTATAAAATAATTTTAGTCAAAAAAAATATCTAAAAATCGTATAATTTAATATAAATAAATTATTACAATTTAATTTAAAAAATTAAAATATATAATTTATAGATAATAATAATACAATTCAAATTAATTATTAAAAAATGAAAAATTTGTTTAGAAAAAAAATTAACATCATTTTTAAATTTTTTTGGATTTTTATTTTAAATATGAAATACAAAATAAGTTTACATATTTTTTAATTTTTTTAATTATATTTGTATAAAGGACATTTATATCTAACTTATATCCACAATTCAATACAATCTGATCACTCAAATTTATGTAAAGTATAATTATATATATTAATTTTAAAAAATTAATTATTTTTTTTGAATTATTTTAAAATAAATACTTTGTAAAATGGTGTATTTTCTCGAGTTTTAGGAGACATTAATATTGGTAATTTGTAGATATAAACATGAAATATATATATTATATTAATAATAAATATAAATAATGGTATTTATTATATTAATTCATTAAATATAATACAAATACATAATTAATTTTAAATATTAATTTAAATATTTGTAAACATCAAAGATAATAAGATGGTGTCATTACTATTATACATGGAATATTATAGATTTTATCTTAAAATAATAATTTATATTTCAAACTTTAATTGCTTCGTGACCAAAGTAAATATTTTTTTATAAAAATTATTAACACATATTATACTAAAATATAGATATGTATTATATTTTATATGAAGGATTAAAAATTGAATCGAACGAACCGGTATAATGTACACTGTCCTGTTAAAATTCCAAGAAATGTCCAGGAATTTTTTTTTTTAATTCTATTTTTTATATTTTCTATTCCATTATTATAAAATAAATAGTGTGTTAAGATTTGATAACAAATTATTCATAACAAAGGTTTCAAATACTTATTTTTTTATAATTTATTTTTTACAATGTAAAATTTGTATCTAACTACATGTTAAACTTCACGAGGCTGTCGTGTGAGCTTAGATTAATAAAAATAAAAATAAATTCGTGTGCTTCATTTTAATGGTATATTTATTAAGAAAAACATAGTCCAATGTTAATCTGTTAATTTTAAATTTTCTATGATCGCCCTTAACGTACGTAATATGTAATAGACATATACGTTACAATCTTTATAGTTACTAACTTTATCATATAGTCGATTTCTAGAATAGAATCCTGACCATTACTTTTATATATCAAAATTTATTATTTGATAAATCCAGCTTTAATAATAAATTTCCTAAATCGATTCAATAAAGATTATATATTATTATAATAAAAAATAATGAATATATATTAAATAAAATTAATAAAAATAGAATAATACATTTGATTAGATATATAATTGAATATGATATTTTAATAACAAATAATGAATATACATATATTTAAAACAAATATATAAATAAACTTTTATTTTATATAAATACTAATAATGAATTACTAACATGTTTAAATAAAGGATCTTTTTTAATAATGTCTTGACCATCATGCATTTTAGTTATAATATTATTGAATTCTGGATATTTAGTGATTTGATATTAACTGGTATAGCTTTAGAGTAATTTCTCTTTAATTTGATTATAAAAGTTCTTAAAATAAATGTACTACATTCTGTATTAATTTAATTGATTAAATAGGTAATTTATATAATTTAAAATACAAACCGTTGCATAAGTTTGCTATCCTACATGTTCAATTAGTATGCCTTGAAATTTACCGGCAGCAATCAAATTTGTATTATATTCCAACATAGCTTTTGTTTTTACTCCAAAAAAGACTTTTCTTAAATGTAATTATTCATCACATGTAATTAATTATATATTTTTATCTTATATATTATGTTCCATATTATTATACTACTATATTTAATATTTGTATGTACATGTGTGTACATCAAAATATGTATTGGATACTACTGATTACAAAATAAATAAAGTAACATTAAATTATTGAAAATAAATTAATAAATTTATAATAATACACCAATACAAATACCATATAAATAATTATTAATTAAAATATTATTATTTTCAATTACAAAATGTTAATAAATAAATATTATTGACATGTCTAAAATATAATATAATTAAAAAGATATTAACAAAGATTTTGCGAATCAAAGATATAACACTAGCTACCTACGCAACATGATTAGTATTCATACATCCCGCTTCTAGCAGCAGTATCGAAATCGATTTAGATTTGCCGCAATTTGCATACTACAATGTTTTCATTACTCTATTAAATTACATGCAATATAAATTAGCTTTTACTTGCCACATAGATATTCATAGGATTTAAAACCAACATATCCTATTTCTATATATTAGTAATAAACACTTAATAAAATAATAATTTAAAGCATATTATTTTTCATTTTAAAAGTTTGATACAAATTTACATTATAAACACATAGTTTCAAAAAATGACCTATATAGGTGGTGCTGTTGGTTTTTGTATACACAATTTAATTACACGATTTCTCATGAGTGTTATATCTTTCATTAGAAAAATCTTTGATATTAATATGAACAAATTTAGTATCTAAAGTTGGATATTGGATGTTAAATAATTATATACAATTATTTATTAATTATATATTATTATTTGGTATCCAGTGTTCTCGTGCGAAGTAATTTCATGGGGAATGATATTATACGGATTGGTGATTTCGTGTGTAGTTTAAATTCTACTATTTATAAATAATTATTTATATATATTATCATTTCACATGAGATCATTCGCCACAAAATTACTTCACACGATATTATTGGTATTCTATTATTTAACTAATTATTTTTTATTATATTACACATATCATTGATTATATAATTAAATAAAAACCATTCGATAACTCCTGTTCTGTTTTGCACTTGATTCTAAAAGATTATTATCATAAAGTTAATTATATATGATATTATAGATTAAATATATATATTATATATATTACGATATCTATAAGTTTTAATGTTAGCATGATACTACTATAAACAGTGAAATTAACAGATATAATTAAGAATAAATTTACAAATGATAAAGAATACAACCATACAAATGTAATTGTGGAATTATAAACTACTAAATACCAATACAGTATTAATATAAACTACGAGATAATAATACCTTACAAATGTAAAATAATTATACAATAGGCATTATCAGTGAATTATTATTTAAATATTACATATATATGTATTATATAATAGTGTTTAACATAATATATATTATGTAGTAATGTAAACAATTTGATTATTTAGATTAGAATATTAAAAAAGTATTCATGGCATTAAAGTAGTAGTATTAATATTTTTGTGTACGGTATTAGTATAGCAGTTATTTCATAATTGGAATTTTCTGTTTTTCTATAAGCAATAAATATTGTATATTAAGTAATCATAGTATTATTTAATACTTTAAAATATTAATAATTTATTACTATAATATTAATAAATATATGAATTATAATATCATATATATATTATATAATATACACAAGTATGTTAAAAATGGTTTTCGCCGAAGATTACAAATAAACTACCCTGTTTGGTTAGAATGGACAAACGGCAATTGTATTTAAAACTATATTTATTAAATTACTTTTATTTCTATATTAACTAATGCTGATTGTATATTTTTCATAATGTATAACTATTATATTTTTAACAATATTTAATTTGATATGGTATTATAATAATCATATAATATATATACAGGAGAAGCAGGCCGCCGATATATTTAAGAACCACCCATCGATGTAAATATATGTTACGCTTGATTTCACACGCTAAAATATTCTATATGAGTAACATACATACGTTGTTTATGTGTATTATCATATTAACACAAATATATATTATAATTATATACATATATATTATACATGTATAATAATATTAATAGTAACTGTACGGATTATGGTCAAAATCTTCGCGATTGATGCGCGATTTGTACGCACGCCAACTTATTTAGTGATTATACAATAGCTTATGGTTGGCCATTATAATTTTCGTATGTCTATTTATAGACTATAGGCTACGCAACGGCTTATCATTAACATTTGTGTGTGTGTTTTATAGGCTCACTCGGGATGTAATGCAGCTAAAAATACCTACCAATATTAAAACTAAACCCAACAAAACCAAACCAAACAAGTGAAAATAACTAAAACTAAAAATATTAATGTTTGTACAAACAATCATACGGCGTATGATTCATACGCTATTGTAAACTCACTAATTCGAATAAACAATTTTGCAGGCATTCAAATCGCGAAACTTTTGACCAGGTACCAACTGTACAATTAAATATTTGATTTTTTATTAAATTTCAATTTTTACTATTAGAAATTATAAAACTATAATGGATAACATATAACATATAACCAATATATATATAATATATTGGTTCTACTTGAAATTAAACGGACATTCTAAAACTATATCGATCTCATGTGTACGTAACATATTCGAATAAATTCTAATAGTATAAATTAAAATTTAATAAAAAATAAAATTTATTAACAAATATTTAAATTGTTACTAAAACAGATATCGGTGGATTATATTCTTATACATATATAATATATTAGTTCTACTTGCAATTAAACGAAATTTGAGTTGAAAAAAAAGTTGAACTTAAGTTGAACTTAAGTTCATAACTTAAGTTGAACTTAAGTTCTAAACTTAAGTTCAATTTAAGTTCTAAACTTAAGTTCAACTTAAGTTGTTGAAGTAAGTTGAACGTAAGTTTATATGTAAAATAAATAATAGTATATTAGCGTATAAGTATTACCATAGCAAAATATTAACTTATATATTATAATATATTATATAATTTCATTTAAGTTAGATTTAAAACTTAAATTCAATAATATAATCATTTTAATATTGAATACAATATTTAATCAATATGCAATTGCTATAAATTAAATATTGGGCAATTATTTCACATGATTTCTATTTGTATTATCAATATAATTATGATTAAAATTGTAGTTCACAAGTCTCCTGAATTAGATTTTGATAATATATTAAAATACATAGGATTACTTAAATAATTATAGGTTTTAAAATAATATTTTATTTATTAAAAACAGTATATTTACTTAAATATTAATTTAAAATAATAATTTATAATTAATTTGCATAGATAAAAATTAAATCAAATTTCAAAATAATTAAAAAGTATAATATTTTATTCTTTCTATAATAAAATAATTATATAAACTTAATAATAATACTTACATCAATAACTTAAGTTGAACTTAAGTTATGAACTTAAGTTGAACTTAAGTTATGAACTTAAGTTGAACTTAAGTTGAACTTAAGTCGTTTAATATAAGTGTATAATATATTATTTATTATTATTATTATTATTATTATTATTATTATTATTATTATTATTATTATTATTATTATTATTATTATTATTATTATTATTATTATTATTATTATTATTATTATTATTATTATTATTATTATTATTATTATTATTATTATTATTATTATTATTATAATAATATTATTATTATTATTATATTATATATAAACTTACGTTCAACTTACATCAACAACTTAAGTTCAACTTAAGTTCGTAACTTAAGTTCAACTTAAGTTCATAACTTAAGTTCAACTTAAGTTGATAACTTAAGTTCAACTTAAGTTATATAACATAAGTTTATAATATGAATAAATATATGTTTAAATGTATATTTTTATATCATAACTATATTAAACATAAATAATTAATCATAAAATACTAATATTTATATTAATATTTTATTTTAAATTTAAACTTACGTTCAACTTACATCAATAACTTAAGTTGAACTTAAGTTATTAACTTAAGTTGAACTTAAGTTGAGAACTTAAGTTGAACTTAAGTTATGAAACATAAGTTATAATAAATAATATTTAATTATATAATTTTTTATTTTATATATTATGTTCTACTAAATTTGATTATAGTACATTAATAATAATGCTTAAATATATTAATATAAAAAACTTACATCACAACTTAAGTTCAACTTAAGTCGATAAACTTAAGTTCAACTTACATCATAACTTAAGTTCAACTTAAGTTCAATTTAAGTTTTGATGTAAGTTGAATGCTGGGTAGTCATGTTATAGTTCCATTATATAGTATACTATATAAGGGTGTTAACATTCGATATAAAGAAAGTGGATAAGCAATTATCGCACGCAATGCATGTAAAATATATAGTCACTTTTATCAATAAATTAATATCAGTGATTTTGATTGGATATTAGTCATATTATATATGTCAAATATTAAAACAGTAGGCTTTTCGTCGAAATAGATTAAGGGGATTCCGCACATAACACGCAATTTGCCAATTTCGTGTATAAATTGATAGGAAAAATCTAGGTCCACTAAAAAAATAGAACTGAAATTCTATTCATTCAATTGACCTAATTTGTTTTGTAATGTATTCATAACATATACATGCATAGGAAAATAGAAAGTTATTTTAAATATTATTATTTATTATATTATATATATCTAAATTAAAAATTAGCAATACTAAAATGATGGTATTTCTATAGTAATTATCATTTTATACAATGAATTCTATACATATTATAAATTATCTCTCTATTTTATTATTCACATAATTAAATTCTATATAAAGCAAAAAAAATAATATTATAATTATAATAGTTTTTATTTTCTATATTTTTGAATGCACATACCTAGCGCGAAATAATTATTCTGAGAAAACAGCGTTTGAAGTTTTACAGCATAACAATGTAATATTGAATAGCATATAATGGCATTATCTTATCGTAAAAAAACACTTTTTATGCAATTTCTAGATTGAATTCATGTCTAATTTTTTTACAGATACTAAAAAATACTACAATGAGTATTATTATGTAATAAAAAAATATATAAAAAAAATAAATTATAATCACTTTAAATGTGCGGGATCCCCTTAAAGTGATTTCTATCTATAGCAATGTATTTAGATTATAAATATCAATACAATAGTATGCTATCTTCAATTTAAATACATAACATTACGAGGAATGTTGATATGATGTATTTTAAATATATAATTTAAAATTTAGTATAGATAGTACATTAAAATTGGTATGTATTAAAATTATCAATATATATGTATAAATAAATAATATTAATTTAAAATTTAGTAGATATTTAGTAGTGGGCTGCGACTGCAGCGTCTCTATCGCAAATTTCCATACACTATATTCAATTGAACAATTAATTGCTTATCCACTTTCTTTATATCGATAGTGTTATCATGTTAATGGATTTTAACTGTGTTGTATAAGTTATAAGTTGTAAAATACATTATGTAATTATAGTTATTTATAGATATTATCAAATAGATTATATCAATATAAATCTATATAAATATATAATATATTATATAAATATATAATATATTATATATATAGACATACCAATCAAACAGTAATAGCCTCATAATAGCAGCATAACATCATAGTTAATAACCTCAAATGTTTACATTGTGCTATTGGGCTGCTATTATTTTGCCATTAAATGTCTAGTATGCTACTACCTATTAGTTTGTTATGCTATTCTAATAATAGTAACATAACAGCAGCATAATATACTTTTAAAATTAATAGCCTAGCATAATAATAGCATAATAGACTTTAAATAGCAACGTAATAGCAGCATAATAGCATGACAAATTAATAGTAGAATAATATACATTTAATGGCAAAATAATAGCAGAATAATAGCACAATGTAAACATTTGAGGCTATTAAATTAGCTGTTATGCTTCTATTATGAGGATATTACTGTTTTCTGGGTATATATATATATATATATATATATATATATATATGTAATAAGTTGAATGTTCTGATATAGTTTATTAATAGAAACAAAGAACTGTTTAAAATAACATAATATATTATAATATTATTATAATAATATAAGTACCTACCTGATGAGATGCAGAACGAAGAATGATCAATCTCATCTAGTGGAATTTATTCTATAGAAAAATTACAAAATATAATTTACAGACGATAAAAATGTATAATACCAGAAAAACAAACATTGGTTTTGGCTATGCAATTAACACAGAGCGTGACATCGAAATCTAGTTTAAAGTTTTTATGTAGATATATCGATTTCTATAACGTACGTTAAGGGTGATCATAGAAAAAAAAGTTTTTTTGGACACATTGCATCTTATAGCTATTGAAATTTAAGAATATATGTATACTTCAATTTTTTTTTTATTCATTTTTGACAACACGACATACTGTCAATCTTTTTTTTAGTCATTTTTTACGATTTTTTACATGTACAGTAGACCGGTTCGTACTAAATTTTTTTTCGCAATTTTAAAAACCTTCACATCTGTGACAATTATGTATGCTATGATGAATAAGTGTTTAAAATTTTAGACCTATATCTTAAATATTGTTATGTCACGAGACCTTTTTATTTTAACATTGAATACATACAAAAGTTAACATGGGGGAGATATAGAAATAAGTTTTATTCAATTTTTATAAAATTGGATGATTTTTTTTAAGCCAACTATGGATATATCCTAGAAACATATATAACAAGTAGTATTAACAGTACAAAATATTTTTCATAATAATCTAGATGCCCAGATTTTATAAAATAATTTTAGTCAAAAAAAATATCTAAAAATCGTATAATTTAATATAAATAAATTATTACAATTTAATTTAAAAAATTAAAATATATAATTTATAGATAATAATAATACAATTCAAATTAATTATTAAAAAATGAAAAATTTGTTTAGAAAAAAAATTAACATCATTTTTAAATTTTTTTGGATTTTTATTTTAAATATGAAATACAAAATAAGTTTACATATTTTTTAATTTTTTTAATTATATTTGTATAAAGGACATTTATATCTAACTTATATCCACAATTCAATACAATCTGATCACTCAAATTTATGTAAAGTATAATTATATATATTAATTTTAAAAAATTAATTATTTTTTTTGAATTATTTTGAAATAAATACTTTGTAAAATGGTGTATTTTCTCGAGTTTTAGGAGACATTAATATTGGTAATTTGTAGATATAAACATGAAATATATATATTATATTAATAATAAATATAAATAATGGTATTTATTATATTAATTCATTAAATATAATACAAATACATAATTAATTTTAAATATTAATTTAAATATTTGTAAACATCAAAGATAATAAGATGGTGTCATTACTATTATACATGGAATATTATAGATTTTATCTTAAAATAATAATTTATATTTCAAACTTTAAATGCTTCGTGACCAAAGTAAATATTTTTTTATAAAAATTATTAACACATATTATACTAAAATATAGATATGTATTATATTTTATATGAAGGATTAAAAATTGAATCGAACGAACCGGTATAATGTACACTGTCCTGTTAAAATTCCAAGAAATGTCCAGGAATTTTTTTTTTTAATTCTATTTTTTATATTTTCTATTCCATTATTATAAAATAAATAGTGTGTTAAGATTTGATAACAAATTATTCATAACAAAGGTTTCAAATACTTATTTTTTTATAATTTATTTTTTACAATGTAAAATTTGTATCTAACTACATGTTAAACTTCACGAGGCTGTCGTGTGAGCTTAGATTAATAAAAATAAAAATAAATTCGTGTGCTTCATTTTAATGGTATATTTATTAAGAAAAACATAGTCCAATGTTAATCTGTTAATTTTAAATTTTCTATGATCGCCCTTAACGTACGTAATATGTAATAGACATATACGTTACAATAATGGAATAGAAAATATAAAAAATAGAATTAAAAAAAAAAATTCCTGGACATTTCTTGGAATTTTATCAGGACACGTACATGTAAAAAATCGTAAAAAATGACTAAAAAAAAGATTGACAGTAGACATATATTCTTAGAATTCCAATAGCTATAAGATGCAATGTGTCCAAAAAAACTTTTTTTTCTATGATCACCCTTAACGTACGTCGTACGTAGGATGCAAAATGCAAAATGCATTTAGAATGTATATTACATTAATCGATATATATATATATATATATATATATATATATATATATATATATATATATATATATATATATATACCTATAACGTATTTATATATTGGTGTTTTGAAGAATATAGTTATACTGGCGAATTTAACAGTCATCATAAATATATAATAAATGTATCCCAATAAATATATAAATATATATCTTAATATAGTGAATTTAAAATCATGTATTACACTAATAAATATATATATTACCCGAATGAATTTAGTAGTTATTTATACATGACTGAGTATACTCTAATAATATAGTACATATATTCTAAGGGATGTACATTACATTACTTTAAGGGGTAATGCATTAGTCTCCCCGTGCTCCTCGATGTACCCTAATGAACATATAGAGTGTACCCTAGTGCATTTAACAGTCATGCACCCGAATATTTAACATAGCTGTACCCTAATGAATATATATAGTGTACCCTAGTGCATTTAACTGTCATACACCCTAATATTTGACATATATGTACCCTAATAAACATATAGAGTATACCCTATAGGGTAAATGCACTATAGTGCATTTAATAGTCATGCACCCTAATATTTAACATATATGTGCCCTAATATTTAACATATCTGTACCCTAATAAACATATAGAGTTTACCCTAATGAAAGTATAGAGTGTACCCTAGTATATTTAGATACTGTGTACCCTAAAATATATTATAAATGTACCCTAATAAATATATACCCTAATAATATATACCCTACATATTGTTCCCTAGTTAGTTTTAATTTCATTTATCCTGTTTAGGATACATGACAAATTTTGATGATATTTTAACGATCTGTACCGTATAAAAATGAGTTGTTGAACTCTAATTTTTTACAGTCAATCATAGTGATATTCGTAATTTTAAAATCTATATAAATATATCAAAGATTTTTCGAAGGAAAGATATAACACTTACGCGAAATCGTGTAATTCGAATTTGTATACAAAATACCCTGGTGCCACCTATAGCGGGTTACTTTTAGGAACTATGTGTTGTTTATAATGTAAATTCGTAAAATGTTAAATAATATGCTTTAAATTAATATTTATATGATGAAAACTAAGTGTTCATTACTAATATATAACAAACAAATATGATATTTATGTTTTAAATGCTATAAGTATATATTTAGTAAGTAAAAGTTAATTTATATTGCATGTAATTTAATAAAGCAATGAAAACAGTGTTGTATGCAAACAGAGCCGAACCTAAATCTATTTCAGTGATTTCGATACTTGGTTGGGGCTATTACTAAATTACGTTGCATGCATAGGGAGTGTTATATCTTTGCTTCGCAAAATCTTTGAATATATTCTATTATATTGTTCATATAGCCTAATATTATGTATATTATACATTAAGATTTAATCCTAATTTATAAAATAACAAAATTATTATATACATAGTTAATAAATATGCACTTATATATATTCATTAATTAATCTAGCCAATACGATTTATACATTTGCAAGTTGTGTAGGGGAGGAACAGGGGTAGCGGCCGATGCAGGAGTAGTGACCGTTTTAATTAACGCTGAAATGGTACTAGATATGATAAAAAGTTCTATATACAATATTTAGATAATCAAAATGTCTATAATATAGAGTAACTTTTTTTTATTAATAATTAATTAATTACTCTAATTTATTACATAATAATTTTTTGTAAAATTTTAACAAAAACATGATTTGGAAAAGCACTTTTATACAATGAATATTTATTAAATAATTATTTGTTGTTGCATATTTATAAAATATAATTGCTTATCTATCATAATATGTATTTATGCATTCATATACATGTAATGGTAGTCATTTATGATACATATACTAGACCATATGTAATCAATAGTAGTGGCCGAAAAAATTCGACAGTAGTGGCCGCCTTATATCCAATGAAAATTAAGTAATATAGAACTCATTTACATATTCAAATTCCATAATTATTTTTTTTTTTAATTATTATGAAATTCTCTATAAAATTGCGTATACACCACTTAATATTAATAATATGATACATTATATATATCTGAATATTTGTAATCTATCAATGAAACATATATGTTACATATATATATATATATATATATATATATATATATATATATATATCTGAATATTTGTAATATAAAATGAAACATATAATATATATAGTTTAATTATTTTCGTATTATTATGTTTTGATCAACAAACACATTTGATTATAAATTTAATATTAACTATAAATTTCATTATAAAATATAAATAATATTTAACAACCTAAATCAATAATAAAAATGAAATATATGTTATTTATAATAATATATGTTATGATATTGTATATTTAATATAATATTAATATTAATATAATATTAATATAGGTAATATATCCTAATTAAGGTGCGTATGCATCACAAATATAATTAATAATCTTAAAAAATTTAAATACAAATTAAATAATTTAAAATATTTAAATCGAATATATTACGAGACACCTATTGCATTTTCTGATACTAGCGGCCATTACTCCTATACCTTATTTTAGTGCTTTTTTTTAATGACTAAGCAATCGTTAATATTATTCAATATTATAATTTATATATAAAAGTGAAATCACAGTATTCTAGAACTATATGATATCTAGCTAATTCAAAAAAAAATAAGATATTCAAATTCAGTATTTATCGATATACCTATTAGAAGTATTCTAAGGCATATCAATTTTCGGCCGCTACTCCTGTTCCTCCCCTATCAATCATATGTTATATTTCAATTATTATTAAACATAAAAAAAGCATGCAGGTAATATCATGCATTTCTCTATTACTTGCAAGTAATATAGAAATGTTACATTTCATTAAGAGACATATTTCTATTAATGTTGTTAAATGTAAACAATTGACATATTCATAATATACATTAGGGAAGACCGTTTTTGAAAGTGTTGCTAGCTAGCTCATAGTATGGCGTCATACATGTTATATTAAACATAGGTGAACCTATATGTGAAGTTTCATCACAAAATATTTAATAATGGTAAAGCTAAGTGCACTTTAATGATGAAATATTTGCATTTATGATTCAGTGTAAATTTCCAAATTTCTACTTTACTTATATATATATTATGTATTTGTGTTAGTGTGTATTGTCATAAAAATAAAATATTTAACATATATTATCATATTAATAAAGTAAAAAATTACGTATAAAGATATTTTTTTCTAATAAAATGTACCGAAACAGTCTATCCTACTGTATATTGTACAGTGTACACTGAAACAACACATCATTATTAATGTGTTGTTCATTACACATTGTTTGTTCACTACACAGTATTCTCAATATTCAATATTATATATATTAAGTATTGTGTATTCAATATTCATTAGGTATTCGTACTTTTTATTATATAATACTTTTAGTAGTTTTTATTGCATTGTTTATTGTATATATTGATTTATGTGAGTTTTTATTGTGTGGTTTATTATAGATTTTGATTTATTTTGTCAATGTCCATAAGTGCTGACTTTGGTCATCTGTGCATAAACCTAGGCCGCTGGTTTACTGCTGGCTTGAAAAGTTAAGTCTTTCTTCTTACAATTATTCTCTTTTAACCTTAATACCAAAAATAAATATTACTATGAATAGTGTTTATTAATAGATATATTAATAGATTTATCATAAATAAATCTATTAATAAGTATAGGTATTAATACATTTCAATGAATAAATAAATGTTTTTATTAAAAAAAACATTTTCCATAATTATATAATATTTAATAAAATATATTTTATTATATATGCAATTATATATCTAGTAATATGTTATTTTAATATGTTTGTATACCGTTAGTGTAAATCTGGAACTCTACTGAAGTATACATACTACTAGAAGTGGCATTTGTGAGGTATTTATCAATAGGCGTGTTTTTGTGGCTGTTTAGTGATAGTGAATTTGTAGTAAGCCAGTATCGTACATCTACAATATATGGAATTCAATTTCGGGATATCTGTTGAAAATATTTAGTGGGGAGATAAATAAATATGTTTATTAAATATATTGAAAAGGATGGGGGCATTGAGGAACTCCGTGAGATATAAGTCTGGGGCCAGTTATGTGTGATTCTATGGAGATCGAGTAGGTACAGTCGCTGAGGTATGAAGAGAACCATGCCAGTACCGTACCAGTTATGCCGATATATTTTAGTCGTTGGATCATGATGTCGTGACTAATGGTATCAAATTATTCTGATAGGTCAAGTCCTACTTGGATGGTGATGCAGAAGTATTGTATTGGGTACAGTCTTATTTTGTTTAGTATGTGGGCACATTGTGGGTTAATGCAGTTTCGGTACTTTTATTTGTGGTATAGGGGATTTGAAATGTATTTAATAATTTGTGTTTATCTAAGTAGTTTAAAAGTTAGGAGCAAACTACTCTTGCAAGAGTTTTTGAAAGGTACGATAGGTTTTATATGGGCGGTAGTTTGATAGGTCTGATTTGTCTAATGATGAATTCTTTATTATTGAAGTTACATGTGCCAGTTTTATTGAGATTCATTTATTATTACTATTACTAATACTACTTCTACTAGTATTACTACTACTAAATTATATGTTGTATGTCATAAACCTTAATAATAGGCATGTAGCGCACAATTTAATTTTATTATAATATAGGTAATTATGTATATATTTTTATAATACACAAATATAAATATAGTAACATAAACATATTAGGTAATATATTATGTTATCACAGATAGGTAACCTACAACACTAAGAAAATATATACATGAAACGTCAGCAAGTTTTGTGATAGTTATTTCTTAAGAAATTCGAAGAGGAAAAGTACAGACGGTAAAGTATAAATAATACCAGAAAAATACTACATGAATAAAATTTGATTGAAAAGTAATTTGTTATTAATTTTTTGAAAATATCTAAGTAGATTTATATTAATACAAGTAAAATATATATTCAAACTTGCATTAGGCAAGTGTCTATGATGTCAGATGATCTCAAACTTGGGTAAACACAAGAACAAACTTGATTTTAGCACGTCTTCAATTGAATTCAAGCTCGAGTATGGTACATCTTGAACACGAGTTAAATCTCGCGTTTATCTTTGACAACAAAATAGCCTACTTTTGAGATCGAGACGAGTCGACTTCAAGATATGTTCGACACGACTATTTAATACTGGAGTACTATTTAAATAATAATATATTTATATATTAGAGTAGTAATATATTTGTATAATTTTTATAACTTTTTAAATTTATAAAAAATTATAACTATTATATTAAATTGAAAAATTATGATATTCAATATATAAATAAATAATGATAAAGAAATGATATGGATATGTATTATCAAACATGTGATATAAATATTCACATTATTTCTTAATCATTATTTATTTATATATTGAATACCATAATTCATCAATTTAATATAATAGTTTAATTTTTGAAATTTCATGTATCATTTAAAATATTCTTATAAAAAAATGTTATTTTCAATAACTATTACTTATTTATAGGTTGGCCGATAAATTAAAATCTAACAGTTGTTGAATGACTTAAGTCATTAAATGTCATTAAAAGTCATTGTTATGATAGTTTATTGTTCTAACTATAACGGAATAGATCTGGATGCAAAGAATGGCTAAGTTACGAGTTTGTGCTACGAAGATTTGATATATTAATAAAACACGTCTAACTAGATATATATTTATTTACAAGAGGAAGTTAATATGAAATATGTCAAGGGTCGCAGGTCATATTCAATGACTATAAATAACAATACAACATCCCCCTTTGTTAGTCAAAGTTAGGTCTGTTGACATGGGGGTACATGCTAGGTTGTCATAGCGACACCGATGTAAGTATAATACTAATCAACCTCAGGACTGTGTTTGGTCGTGAGGGATACGTAGTTTGGGTGATGTGCTATTGCGCATGTCATAGGTCAAGGCGACTCGGTGGTCGGCGTTGGCGTGATGGTCGTATGCGACATCGGGTTGTGCGATGACCGGTGGGTCTTCGCTGGTAGTGTCGTCTCTACGCAAGTCTGTCAGGGTTCGTCGGAATCTTGAGCCGGTGAGATCTGAGTCTAGCATGTACGAGTTCGGGGACGGGTGTTCCGCATGGATAGTGCCGGGACTCCATGTGCTGTTGATGGGGTTTCTGATGAACACGCGTTGTCCACTGTTCAGTGTCGGTTTGTTTGTTCGTGCCTTGGTGTTATAGCGGTCGGATGCTTTCTTTTGTCGGTCGTTGAGCAGCTTGTCTTGTTTTGTAGATGCTGGTACTTTGGTCTTTGGTAGCGTCGTTTTGATGATCCTTCCGTATAGGAGTTCGGCTGGAGAGGGGTGGTTCCTTTCTAGGGGGGTGGCTCTCCAGAATAGTAGGGCCTTTTCTGGATCGTCGGTCTTTGTCAGGATTCTCTTTATGGTTTGTATCTGTCGTTCAATGAATCCATTGCTTTGTGGATAGTGTGGTGAGCTGGTATTGTGCTGGAATCCCCAGCTCGCAGCGAATTGTGCGAAGGATGTTGCCGAGAATTGTGGTCCATTGTCGGAATGGAAGTGTCTTGGTATTCCGTGTTCTGAAAATATCTCCTTTAGTGTCTGGATGATACTGCTGCTGTGGGTGCTTCGTAGTTTCCTTAGGATTGGGAATTTGGTATAGATGTCGGCGACTAGCAGGTAGTTTTCTTTGTTGAGCTCGAACAGATCGGCTGCAATCGCCTCCCATGGTTCTCTTGGTAATCTTCTGTTGACGAATGCTACGGGGGTCTGCCTTATTTGGTGGGTCTGGCATTCGCTACATTCTCCTGTTAGGTCTTGTATGTCTTTGTTCATTCTTGGCCAATATATACAGGTCTTTGCGAGTAGGTTGGTCTTTACGATTCCTAGGTGTGGAATATGTAGATCTTTTAATATCTCGGGTCGTAGATGTGTAGGGATCAGTATTTGATTTCCTTTGATGATCATGCCGTTCTCTATGGTAAGCTCGTCGCGGAAAGGCCAATATTCTCGTATTGTCTGGGGGATATCTCTCCTTTCATTGGGCCATCCTTTGATGATCATGCTGCTTAGTTCTTGAAGTTCTTTTTCTTTCTTTGTTTCGTTCTTGATTTGCGTTATTCTGGGTTCACTGAAGCGGGTGTAAGATATCTGCTTGTCGAACAGTATCTCGTTATTCTCTGGCAGTGGTTGTCGCGAGAGTGTATCGGGTAGTGGTAGGCATTTTCCGGGTATGTATTCTATGTCGATATCGTACGATTGTAGTCTGAGGAGCATTCTTTGGATCCTAGTGGGGGCGCTCGCGATATTCTTGAGGATTATCATCGAGAGCGGCTTATGGTCTGACTGGATGGTGCACCGTTTTCCGTATATGTAAGTATGGAAACGGGTACATCCGAATACAACGGCGAGCATCTCGCGTTCTATGTTTGCGTATCTCTGTTCGCATTCGGTGAGTGATTTTGAGGCGTAGGCTATGGGCTTCCCAGATTGGGTCAGTACTGCTCCCAAGCCTCTTCCTGATGCATCTACTTGGATGACGGTTTCTTTTGCGGGATCGAAGTATGTGAGTTCGCTGTCTCTGCAGATCAAGGTCTTGATGTCGTCGAATTTCTTTTCATGGGAAGATGTCCAGGTGAAGTCGGTTTCTTTCTTGAGTAGGTCTCGTAGCGGCGCAGCGTGTGTGGATAAGTTTGGTACGAATGGGCTAATGTATGTGGCTATGCCCAGGAATTCTTGTAGTTGGGTCTTGTTCGTTGGTGATTTCATGTCTCTTATCGCGTCTAGTCTTGCCGGGTCTGGTTTCGCTCCAGTTTCGTTGAATATGAGACCAAAAAAGTGTATAGAGGTATGTTTGATCGTGCACTTTTCTTTGTTGAATATGAGTCCTCCTTCTCGGGCGCGGGTCATTAAGTGGTGGAGGTTTGCGTCGTGTTCTTCTTCGTTCTTTCCGAATACAGCTATGTCGTCGGCTATACCGAGGGTTCCAGGGCAGTTTTCAATTATCATGTCCATCTTGAGTTGAAAGACGTCTTGGCTAAGGTTTAAACCGAAGGGTAGCCTCAGGAATCGGTACCTTCCGTGTGGGCTGTTGAACGTAGTCTTCAGGCTGGATTCGTGGTCTAGGTGTATTGCCCAATAACCTTGGCGGACGTCTAGTTTGCTAAATATTTGTGCACCCTTGAGTTTGTAGGATACGTCTTCCAAGTTCTTTGTCGGGTAGTGGGGTCTCATTATTGCCTTATTCAGGTCGCGTGGGTCGAGGCATATCCTTAACTTGCCTGATTGCTTCCGTGCGT
The DNA here is from genome assembly GCA_964019155.1 of Osedax fenrisi. NCBI lineage: Eukaryota > Metazoa > Annelida > Polychaeta > Sabellida > Siboglinidae > Osedax > Osedax fenrisi. Next base: position 18,084,117 of record OZ025244.1, on the reverse strand, counting down.
ATACCAGGCTTGAGACCCATTCTGTTGGTTCTGTGACTTTCTTGATCACACCGGTTTCTTCCATCTGGTCTAGTTCATCTTTAATTTCTTGTACCATCGATATCGGGGGTCTTCGCGGGGAGTGTATTACTGGGGGTACCGTGGGGTCGGTCACTATGTGGTAAGTGCCTTCGAAGTTGCCGATCCCTTCGAATCGGTCTGGGTACATGTTCTCGAGGTCGTCTGAAGTCTTGATCTTGTTCGTCTTGACGTTATTTATCGTAATAACCTTCATCTTGGTTATTGATGGTAGGCCCAGTATTATCGGACCTGGTGTCTCAGCTACATAGAAGGTAGCTCGTGTTGTCACTTTCTTTAGCGTGATGTCGATATCGATTGTTCCGTAGTGGACCATCTTGTCTCCGTTGTAGACGGTCAGCGTGGTTCGGCTTGGGTTTAGGTGACCAAGCGTTGGTCGTGCGTTGTTGCAGTGCTCGGGATACATTCGAAGATACGTACGTAGTGGAAGGATGTTTCCTTCCGCGCCTGTGTCTACCTTCGCCTTCATGGTCGCGGGTAGCCCTCTCAGCGTGAAGCGTAGGACAGTGTTCAGTACTCTTGTCGGGTCTGCTGCGATCTCGTCGAGTTTCAGGTCGTTGAATTTCAGCTCGTCGAACGTGCGGTCGTATGAGCGGTCATGTGTGCGGTCGGGTCCGCGATCGTATGTGCGGTCGTGTCCGCGATCGTGTTTTCTGGCGTGACCTGTGTTATTATGGTACTGGGCAGAAAGTGGTTTAGATTTTTGGCGACACACCGCAGCCCAGTGACCAATTTTGTGACAAAATCGACACTCGGACTGTGCGGCGGGGCACTGGGTACCCGTGTGTTTCAGGCCGCAATATTTACAAGTAACATAATAATTAGTAATCTTATCATTATGTGATTTATCGAGGCGATTATTGGTCTTCCGATATGCGGTCTTAGGTTTATTTTCACTAAGTCTATTACTAACATGATCGATATGGGTGTTGGAGCCGGCTTTGAACTCCTTGAGCTCGCTCTGTAGTGCTTCGTAGGTACGGGCGATTTTCATTGCCTGGTCGAGTGTTAGGGTGTTGTCCTTGCAGAGTATCTCTTCCCTGACTTTGTCGTGAGCGCCTCCTCTGATTATTTGCTCTATCAGGCGCGTTTCTATCTCGGTTTCATCACGGAATTTGCATTTCTTCGCTTGGAGCATGCATTTAGTCATGTATTCGTCTACTAGTTCGTCTTTGGCTTGTTTCATCTTTTCTAGTAGTAGTCTGGCCAGTCTGTAGTTAGACCTTGGCTCTAGGACCTCGCTCAGGTGGGCCCAAAATTCGATTAGAGTTTTGGTTTCATTGTTCCACGTGTTATATATTCTCAGCCCTTCTTCACCGATCCATATGAGGACGTATGTCATCCTCTCTTCGCTTTTCAATTTTGATAACGGGCCCTTGAATATTAATGTAACATATTGTTTAAATGCCATTAATTCGTGGGGTAGGTCTCCTGACCATACCATGCTCGGGGTCCTTATTCCGTCCATAATTATTATTTTTTTTAAATTTGTTAAAAAAAAATTTTTCCGTACACGTGCTTTTTTTTTAAAAAGGCTTTAAATGTCTGATTCTGGCGTTCGTTTTTTTACCGCTGTCACCATGTTATGATAGTTTATTGTTCTAACTATAACGGAATAGATCTGGATGCAAAGAATGGCTAAGTTACGAGTTTGTGCTACGAAGATTTGATATATTAATAAAACACGTCTAACTAGATATATATTTATTTACAAGAGGAAGTTAATATGAAATATGTCAAGGGTCGCAGGTCATATTCAATGACTATAAATAACAATACAACAGTCATTAAATGACTTAAGTCAGTATAATTATAAGTGGATTGTAATTATTAGATTTCAATAAAAAATATTTAATATATTGTATATACATGTATTCAATTCAATCAATATATATATATATATATATATATATATTCGATATTATATATAATGTATAATATATTATACACGTATATATACTATATTACGCCTCGCACCCTCACACACTCACTCGCACACACACAGAGGTACAACACGACAAATAAGGTTCTGCTACATGTCTTAGCTACTGAATCATCGGTCGGCGATTATCGCCGGTTTCACAATAGGCTTATTGTTCGTGGTGATACTGTGGGTGGCCTATTGCATAACTGGTAAATGCGGCACCTGCACCGAAGAGGTACCCGGATACAGGCGGCATATTAAGTAGAGGGGCGGAAGTGACGTCATATCTAGTAGATGCGGAAGTGACGTTATCTTGAATCATAAGGTGTTTCACGTATTCGTATCGTCAGTATTACGTTACCTTGTTAATTTGTTAAATACCAGTTATAATCACAACATGATACCACCATTGTTATTATAATCTTCTAGCGTGCTTCAGGAATAATTAATTGCCGAGTTATTCATACACTTAAATCACGTGACATTTATAATAAATACTACCGGATCAGTTCTATATTTAACTATATTAATAAAGTATTAATTGATGTTATATATATGTAGTAGACTAACATCTTATATATTTGTAATGTAGTTGTTTTTAAGTTTATATTATATATTTTGTGTATTATGTAATAATTATAAATATTGATTTCGTATATAGTGATTGTTGTGTTTTTTAGTTAGTGTTATTTAGTTTATTATATATTTTCAGTTAGTTATATTTTTGTTTTAATGTAGGGTATAATCCTGGGGTATAATTATAAAAGTAGAAATGTTGATTTCGTGTATATTGATTTTTGTGTTTTTTATTTAGTGTTATTTATTTAATTTAAATAGAATTGGTTGAACCAATGAACCGTCGCGTAGAAATAATATAATCTGAATTATATTAGATTTAATAATATTATTTCATTTTTGATTATACCTTGGCACGTAGAGGTTTGTATAAAGTTACATTGTAATAAACTATATTGTAATGTTGTATATATGTTTAACAGCATCAGTGTATGGTTTTTTGTTTTTGTTTTAATAAAGTGTAATTTAAATATAACGGTCCTCTATCATTTGGTGTTATATTGTCAACACCTATTTCAACCACTCATTATTAAATATATATATATATATATATATGTAGTTATATAATCGAGGTTTCTACCTATGTTTAACCTTTCATGTATAACTTTATTTGTTATCAATAAGCATTTTTATTTTGGTTTCTATATTACCTATGTTGGATAACTTAATCAATAAATAATATTACAATAACAATTTTATTTTATTCATTTATTTCTTAAAAATAAAAAATATATTTAATATGTATATAGTGTACTTCGATATACACACACATATATGTGTGTATACATACAAAACACAAATATCGGATCCCCAGAAGTATCATTAGACGTGTATATTTACAAAAGGGAACCTGAACATTTGTGAGGCATCATAACATTTATTTTCTTGTTTATTTATTTTAATTTAATACATTTTTGATAGTTGAAGTCATATAAAATAAGAACCAACAACATTTTTATATATAAACATTTATTTATATATTACTATTTATAGCAATACATATATATATATATATAGATATTATTGAAAATATAGTAGTAATAATTATAATAATAGATTATTTAGACACTAAAACAGTCGAAACATGTATCTAAATTGTAATCAAATAATAAGGTTAACAATATATTTATAATTAATATTTTGGTTCGAAATGGAAGGAATACTTAGTAGTAGTTGAATTGTATGTTTTTAAAATACAACGTAACTATAAATACGTTATATTTAGGTATATTATGTCTACTTGCGCATGACAAGTATAGGATGGGGGGGGAGGGTATTAGGGACAACTATTATCAGTTACTTACTAAAATAGTAATTATAATATTATAATCGAAGAGTATACTCTTCGAATTTTAAATTATATAAAATATAATTTTAACATAATAACTATAAATATTAATCTAAAATAGGTATACCTTTGTTTATAAACTAGAAAATTTGATATAAAGATATATTCTTCAATGTTTTCAATTTTATAATTTTACAATTTTACAATTTTACAATTAAGTAATACATTTAGCAATTTTTATAAGAATAGAAGTTTTGGTCAATAGTTCAGAATTTCTTGATAGGCGCCGCTATGTATTCTCTAATTAATAATTTGCGATTTAATTAAATTATTTCAACTTTATTTGATATGTTTATTCAAGAATATAAAATTAGAAAGTATAGTCACATGCAATATAATACTAATTAGAATAATTATAATAATTATATATAGTAGTACATAAACATAGTAGTAACTTAAATTACTAGAACATTATAATAAAATATTTCACTTTCTATAATACTAAATAAAATTAGCGATTTTTCTGACATTTGATAATGTGTTATTAATAATGTATTTTGTATAACATTTATAAATATAAATAAGTTAACAATTTTGTTATTTTTATTTCATCAATATCCTATTTATAAATATCACTGTTTTCCGAATTGTTTTCATCGTCCAAATTGCCCGCATACCTCATACGAGTGTACTTGCGGTATTAGCTAACGAGAGTCTATAGACTCTCAAAGGAGGTCATTTAGTTGTAGCGATGTTCTTGTATTATTAGTTATTTCTTAGTCGTACTCTTAGTTGCAACCTTAGTAGTATTCTTTATAGTATCCTTAGTTGTTATCTTCTTAGTTGTAACCTTCTTAACAACTTGAGTTTGATTATTGAAGGGTAAACATATTAGGCGTCTTTCTAGAACCATCACTTTATCTCCGTCCCATTCCTGTAACGATCGCGTGTTGTTATTATTCGTGTGCATGTCAGGTTATTATTCGGTATATATTCATATGACTATTATTTTCTACACACACAAAGGTGGGACGATTATTATTCGATTATTATTCGATTATTACAGTGACACTACGAATACACTAATGAATGCGCATGTCATATATATATAATTATATATGTGTGTTATTTTTATTTGTTGGAGTCCTTTCCCTATTCAGGAACATAGATGACATTTTCACTTATAACCATATATAAATTTAATATCCATTCGAAGCCGCTACCATATTAAGGCACATATATATATATATATATATATATATATATATATATATATAGATATATCAGAAAAACTAATGTATAAAGAAGATACTTTTGGTCACATGATTAGCTTTATTACCTCGGTAATACCATGTACGTGTGTTACGCTGCGTTTTCAGTCGTTTTATTTTTTTCGAGCATAACAATTATTCTGTTAAAACATTATATTAAATAAAAAGTCGAACACGTAATTTGTACGCTTGCAATTCACACGGAAAACGCTCGACACACGCACCTTATTCAACAATCGTGTACGTGTGTAATCAGCCACGCCCTGGCTATCCATATTCTGATGATCACGATTCTTTATTTGTAACCTATAGGCTAAATATAAAATTATAAATGTATACTTTTTAATCATGATCACAATCAGGATCGAGTATTTCACAAACGATCGATGTTCGTTATCGTCGATTATGCATATCACGGACTATATAGAGTATATATATATAATTAACTTCTGATATTCGTAATAAATATAAAGTATTTTTTTTCTACATAACATACATTATTACTTAAAGTTAGTATGATGACTCATTTATTTGTTTACTTATACAATAAACGCGCGTGTAATTCGCGGGTTAGGTGGGGGTACTGACCGTTCTATGCGTACAACATCCGGTCAAGCCAATAGTGTGGTCAAGGTAGTTATGTTTCATTAGATTTGTATTATATTGGATGTCCCTGCGATGGTTATCATCTGTTCGTAAACAGTAGATACGTTATCATCGACTAAGATACATCTTTTTTATAAGTGGTTTATATAATATAGTTTATATCTATAGTTGTATATATTATATTATAGTATACAAGTACATATAGGGTATACACCCTTAAATTGGTTACAATACTATATTATGTAGTATAACTGATAATTTCAGTACTAATTTATCATATATAATTAAATACGAAAACACCGATCTTTAATTTATTAAATATCAATCTAGCTCAAATTTAAAATAATAACGGTAAATTTAGCTCTAAAACATATTCACTTTAATCGGGAATATTCTTTATTTATTTAATAATATATATATATATATATATATATATATATATATATTAAATATAAGTCGTATACGTGTTGATTAGTATTTTTACAAACGTATACTTTATATTTATAATAATATAGTATTATAACTCTATAGAGTGATGTATCACTCTATTACTATATATATATATATATATATATATATATATATATATATATATATATATATATACAGCAATCTCTCGATATATCAGACTTTTTTATATATCAGTAACCACCTATTACACATGTGTATGTCAGCATTATAAGTTAGTTATATAACTAAAAATGAAATCTGCACTAGCTTGGAAAACAATAAACGAAGTCAGCGGAAGGAAGAAATCCAATATAGCAAAACTGAAAGCAACTAGTGATAAAGAACGAATCAAACATTGGTATAATCATTTTAAAAAGCTATTAGGCAAGAATATCCAATTAACAATACATAGTGAAAATTCAACTCAAATTCTGAATAAACTTGAGATAAAAACTGGTCCCTTCACAAAAGAAGAAGTGATAAAAGCCTCAACAAAATATCATATGGAAAAGCAGTTGGATTGGACGAAATACCGGCAGAAATATTGAAATTAGAAGATTTAAAAGAATTCTATCTAGAAATATGTAACCGTATAAAATATGGCATACCGGAAGAAACAGTAAACGCAATCATGATGTTCTATAATAACACTCGATCAATGGTACGTTATTATTTCACCAGACGGAGATACACCTTTCTTCAAGATTACCACGTAGTGTTACAGGGAGACACACCATTTCTTTTTATAATCTGCCTCGACTATATTTTAAAAACATATTTGGAAATGATAGATAATTCGGATTTACTTTAACTGAAAGAAGAAGCAGCCGATATCCGGGAGAACAATTTACCAACATAGATTACGCAGACGACATTGCCGTAACAAGTGATATCTTAAAAGATGCAAATACTCTATTACTGAAAATTTAACTAGCGGCAAAAGAATTGGACATAACACCAATACTGATAAAACAGAATACATCAATTTCAACCAGAACAATAACCTACATATGGAAAGAATAGGAGGAAATATGATAAAACAAGTAGAAGACTTCAAATATCTAGGAAGTTAAATTGAGTCAACTGACAGAGATGTAAATATAAAAATCGCTAAAGTCTGGGCCGCTTTAAATAGCATGCAATCAATAAGGAAATCAAATTTAGTGATGGTCTCAAAAGAAAAATGTTCAGCCCAGCAGTTGAATCAGTATTTGTTTAAGGATCCGTTACATGGATTATAACACAATCGATAGAAAAGAAGATTAGCGGAGCCTAAAATGTTATGCTTCGTGATGTAATGAATACATCCTGGAGAGATCATCTAACAAATGAACAACTCTATAGTGGTATACCAAATATCAGCAAATCAATACGAATGCAAAGATTAAGGTTTGCCAGTTTACGAAAAATCGTTTCATGGATTACTGAGCAAGGTAGACCTGGTAAGGTAAGGTAAGGTATAACTAATTAGAAATCTATTACATGTTTATATATCAAATACATTTTTCGGAGCCTTGAATTATGATATATTGAGAGTTAAATTTAAATATATATAGATTTTAGACAGGGGTTCGAACAGTTACCCCTCGGCGTACTAAGCCGGCACGTTACCTATGCGACCAATGCGGCGATACAATATATGTCATACAGTGAGCGCAACGAACGTATAAATCCGGCGTGATTGCCCGAGAAGTCTGTCAGATGTACGGCTAGCACAGTGTTCGACAGGTCTACGGTACGTATCGTAGCCGATGTGTTGATAGCGTAGGCTACCAGCCAATTGTCGTACCCTATAGAGTACAGAATATTGTTATAGTGTACGCCGCACAAGCTCGTAGGTTAAGGGATAGTATTTGTTTACTCTCATATAAAATATTAAACTTGCATAAAATATAGTATATAGTAGGGATGTAAATGATGCCGAGCCGAGACTATTGGTTTTTGATGCCGAGCCGAGACTTTAATTTTCGGAAAAAAACGAGCCCAGGCCGAGCCGAGACTCTAGCCAAACGAGCCCGAGCCGAACCGAGATTCTAGCTAAACGAGCCCGAGCCGAGTTGAGACTTTTACAAAACATTACCGAGACGAAATGATGCTTTTTTGAAATTACATTTTCACTCATTTTTATATATTTCACATTTATATATTTAAAAAAAATAATCTGCTTCAACTTCACGATTCAGTGAATAATAATGTAAATTTCATCTAGTGGTTTAATAATACATAGTTTTTGATGATGAGCAGAGATTTGTGGTTATTGATGCCGAGCCGAGACTTTCATTTTCGGAAAAAAACGGGCCCGAGCCGAGACTCTAGCCAAGCGAGCCCGAGCCGAGATTCTAACAAAACGAGCCCGAGCCGAGTTGAGACTTTAGGTAACTGAGACTGAGACTGCATCATGATTTAGATTTGAGCATCATTTACATCACTAGTATATAGTATAGTAGATTATATAATATTATATATTAGATTCAGATAGAGTGTAAACACTCAGGAAAACACAAAAGCAAAGCTTGACTAGGTATTTTCCCACTCAACTTGATAACAGCATTACAAGAATAACAAAATAAAAAAATATAAGTAAATTATAAAATGACAATAACTTATTTTAAAATTTCAATTTTGTATATCATTAGAACTATAATTTTGTATATATATACTATTGTATATATTATTAAAGTGATTTGAAAAAATATAAGAAAATTATAAAATGACAATTATAAAATGATAATAACTTTTTTAAATTTCAATTTTGTATATAATTATAAATATAATTTTGTATATATATACTATTGTATATATTATTAAAGTTATTTGATTTGTAAATGTGATTCATGTAAATGAAAATCGTGCTGAATAAATAAGTAAGTATATACTTGAATATTGTTATCAAGGAGAGGTCATCATTTTCAGTTAAATACAAAATAAAATATAATAAATAATAAAAGTATATATAAATAAAATATATAAATGTATATTAAAAGAAGAACAATATATAACACAAATGAAATAAATGCATAAAATATGTAAAAAATATAAAAATGAAAGAGAAAAAGAAACTAAAGACAATACAAAATATAAAAAGTTAACTAATACGAAGAGGTAATAAATAATTTAATATTTTTTTTAAAAGTTTTGTTATTCATTAATTTGTGAAAAGAAGCTGGTAATGCATTCCATATCTCAGGAGCTTTGTTAGTGATGCAAAACGATTTTCTATGTGTTCTAATTTTGGGTAAAACCAATTTTTTAGATAAAGGCTTATAAATATTTGAATTTTGTGTAAAATGATATTGTAAAATTATAGGCAAAGATTTAGTCATATATCTATTTATATATTTTAAGATATTAATCTTTATAATATCTTGAAATTTTAAAAGATTGAATTTTTTATAAATTGTATCTATATCTACATTAAAAGAAAAAAACAAATTTTTTATTACCCTATTTTGCAATATAATAATTGGTTGAATATTAGACAAAAATGTACTACCCCAAATATATGAACAATAATTTAGATGACTTTCAAAAATACTATGATATATATTTGTATACGATTTTTTAAAGGTAGTTTATGTTTTATTTTATTTATAATAGCAATAATCTACTTAGTTTTGTTCTGATATAATTTATATGATAATTCCAGTTACATTTATCATCAATTATTATACCAAGGAACGATAAATGATTCACCTGCTCTATAAATTCATTATAAACTTTTAATTCTAGTTTCTTTTTTGATTTAGAATTTCGAATATTATAGAGCATAACTTTGGTTTTTTTTACATTTAATGTTAATTTATTACTAAATAGCCAGTGAGTTAAATTATAAAGGTCATCTTGTATATTAGTTTGCAGAATATCAAAAGTTTTACTACTGAAAATTAAATTTGTATCATCTGTTTGATAAATAACTAGATAATAGAACTTTGTAAAGTAAACCTCTGATACCAATATTATCTAATTTATTTATCAATATATTATGATCTAAAGTGTCAAAGGCCTTTTTTAGATCAATAGATAAAACTGCACAATTATTAGTATTTTCTAACTTAGCACATACTGTTTCTGATAGGTGATGTAATGCATCTTCTGTTGAATAATTTTGTCTGAACCCAAATTGATTTTCATTCAAAATTTGATATTTATATATGAAACAAAGAAGTCTTTTTTTAAATAATTTTTCATAAATTTTTGAGAATTGAGGGAGAAGAGATATTGGCCTAAAATTATCTAATATATTTGTATTACCCTTTTTATGTAAAGGTATAACCTTAGCAATTTTAAAACAATCAGGAAATACTCCCTCACTGAATGATTTATTAAATATAGAACATAATACAGGACTTAATTCTGTATTAAGTTGTTTTATTAAGCTCATATTTATATTATAAATATCTGTACTATTTTTATTGTTCGTATGAATTATTATATTAATTATTTCGGAATTTGTAACTGGTGTAAGATAAAAAGTATTTGTGTTATGAGAAGATAAATAATGTACATGTAAATTTGAATTAAAACCAGAGTTAGAATTCAAATCCTTAGCAAGATTTTTTCCAACATTACTAAAATATAGATTAAAATCATTAGCCGATAAATTTGTATTTAAATAATTTGAAAAAGTACTTCCTTTAATTATATTATTTAAAATAGACCATGTTTTTTTGAATTATTACAACAATTTGACAGAGCTTTTTTATAAAATAATTTTTCAGTATTTCTTAGTACTGAAGTTAAAATATTTCTATATTTTTTATATTTAATATGATTAAAATCATTTTTATCAACTATAAACAATTTTAATAATTTTTTTTTATGGTGGATACATTTTAACAAAGAATTATTTATCCATGGATTTTTAATTTTATTACTTATGATTTTGGGAGTATATAAAGGACAACATTTATTTAACATTAATTTAAACATATCTATAAAATAATTAAGTGACGTGAGGGGGTTTTGGGCGATAGAATTTAGCCCTCGCCATAGTAGTCAGTACTCCGTGAATATTAAATAGTAGTATTTAAATTTTAGATTATGTATTAAAAAGATGTTAATATACTAGATAGCTATCTCGGATATGTATTTCATTATATCATATTTATGTATTATCAATTCTAATAATACTAGTAAATATCAGTCAAATATGATACGTGAGGGGGTTTTGGGCGATAGTTCCGAATGTGTTAATAGGTGTCGCCCTATGTAATCAAACATTAAATTTGGCATTTTAATAAACTTTTTCGGATATCCGTCATAATTCGATGACAAATATACAACACACGCAATATATAAAATATTATAATGATTTTATAATACTTTATATTACTTTGTATTACGTTTTTGATATAGTTACGCGTGTAATGTTTACAAATCAAATAAATTACGAAATATAATAAATTAAATAAAGAATATTATGACTTGTATTTATGACAGAGCTTTATGAAAAGATATAAATGAATATATCAGAAATCTATAACTCCGGTAAGAAATTAAATATATATATTTTTATATATTATATATCATATATCATATAATTTATATGTAATGTATATATATATATATATATCATTTATTAAATCACATTAATATGAAAGTTACATATCATTATGATATTAGTAGCAATTTATATTGTATATATGTAAGCATATTGCATATACATATCATATAAATATTAAATATATTATTATCAAAGTTATCATATTTAGGTAATCATTACCGTAATGGCAGCGTATATATACTTAGCGTATACGCTATTATAATTATAGAAGCAATGTTGCTTATCAATTACACCGTTATTAACATGATAAGTATCATTATAGATAATAGTAATAAATAAATAATAATGTATACAATCAATTATACAATTAAAAAAATAAAATATATAATAAATATTTTATTATATATTTTATTTTTTTATATTATATATGTAACCAGTAAGTCATAATAGTATAACATAAATACATTATTAAATAATAATTAAAATCTAAGAAATACATCAAGCATTAAAATAACATAAACTAAAATATAATTTAGAGGAAATAAATAGGAGATAACCAACATTTAAAACTAAGAAACAAGAGAACAAAATATATTTATTTATAAATAAATATATTCAATACAATATAGGTTAACAATTTCGAATGTACATACATACAAATATACACTCGCACACACATATATACATATACATATACACATACACATACACATATACATATAACTATATACATATACATATATATACATACACATATACACATACTTATATTTAAATTAATTTGATAATTCACATTTTACTAAAGTAATTTATTTAATGTAAATATAATGTAATTTAATGTAAACAAATGTACAAATAAAATAAAAGCTAACAAAATCATAAAATTATATACAATAATTTTTATAATGTCAGTTTATTATAGTGTCATAATTTAATATAATGACAGTATTTTTTATAATTTCAAATAAATATAATACAAATTTAAATAATATATAAAAAAATATTTTCCTAAGTCAAATAGAATAAGTATAATATATATTTATTTTAAGATTTTTACAAAATAATGATAAGGAATGGGACTTTCTTATATCTATACTTAAAGCATTCCAAAGTTGTTGTCCGAGTGTAAGTAATTACTTAAGGTATTATTCATATAATTATATTTAAAATAAGGTTGAATAAAATCACATTAACTCCTGTTATTTAGTATTTTTTAGACGTCAATTTAAAATGATTTAAAATAATAAGATGGCACAACTTATACATGTAAATGCTAGTCTTGTACTTATAAATATCATAAAGATAATATTATATTTTCCATTATTTTCCCATTTTAATAGAGAAACAAAATCATTTGGTTATTATATACAAATTATTTTTAAAATAATTTTTTGAATAAAATAAATTATATTTAAGTTTGATACATAACGCCCCTATATTTCTATACAGTAAATTAAATATGGATAAAATAAAGCATAGTATAGTTTGATCATGGCAGATGTATTTACAAAGTATGAAACATTTTTTATAATCAATACAATTTTCAATAATTTATTTTTAAGATAACCTAAATGACATTTCCAATTTAAACAAATATCCAGATTTATTCCAAGAAAATATGTATAAGTTAGCTGAGATAAAAGTGTATAATCTATACATATATTAAATATTATATCATTTTTAAATACATACAATGCGTTTTATCTATATTTATGTATAATTTATTACCACAAACACCGGATAATTTTATACCATAGAAAAATGTCATCACATGCTGATTATAATTTATAATTGTTAGATTATTAAGTAATTTATATGTAATAATTATATTAGTATCATCAACAAATAATATGTAATTATTTTTTGGAGAACATAATATCATATAATTAATAAATATAGAAAAAATTAATTGTCCTACTGTTAAAAAAAACCCTTTAGTTTTCGTGAAATAAACCCTTTAATCGATGACCGTTTAATGAAAGGGTTTGGTAACCTTTAGTTAAGCTTTTTTTCAAACTAAAGGGTTTAGGTCGAATATTTACTAAAGGGTTTGGAAACCTTTAGTTATGCCGTTTTTCGAACTAAAGGGTTTGGTAGAATAAATTACAAACCCTTTAGTTACGCATTTATTATACTAAAGGGTTTCGTGCGAATATCCACTAAAGGGTTTGAAACCCTTTAGTTAAGCTATTTTTATACTAAAGGGTTTCGTGAAAATATCTAATAAATGATAGAATTTCATAAAATATTATTGAATTGATTATCAGTTGTATTTTAATTTGTATTATTATAATTAATTAAATAATTAATTAATTAAATATTATAATGTTTTAAATGTTATGTTATACATAATATTTAATAAACGTATAATTGTTATATATCCAATATTGAGTATTTAATTAAACATGATTTCCAATCGTATCATCTTAATTAATATACTTAATTTCCAATGTAATACAAAGGTCTGGTTTACCTAATTCGAGTTAGGTAATTATAAAATTTGAATAGAAATATTAATTATTTATTAAAATTTCAATTTTAAAATAACATTTTATTTATATAATGACGATTATTACCTTAAATATAAAATAAAAATAATAATTGATTACTAATTTTTATTAGGGTATAATTAAATAAATATTTTAAAATAGAGAAAATTTTATAAAATAATATAGTTTTACTTAGAATAATTAATAATGTTGACATAATAATTGTGTATATAATAATTATTCGAATCACCACTATGAATTTCGTGAAACCCTTTAGTATCTACGAAATACGATTAAAGGGTTTTGTTTAGCGAAACCCTTTAGTTATTTATATTTTATAAAGTAAAGGGTTTTGAAAGCTATTATATTAACTCATAAATAGAAACCCTTTATATATGCAAATTTAAGGTATTAAAGGGTTTCGACAAATTATATACGAAATACAAGTAAAGGGTTTGGTAAATAAACAGAAATGAAACCCTTTACTTATTGATATTTTATAAAGTAAAGGGTTTTGAACGCTATTATTTTTAACAGTGTAGAATAGAATATTTGGGTACACCATACAAAATATTATATATATATATATATATATATATATATTAAATTATTATTATTATATAAATATGCAAAATATATTATCATAAATTAATATTTGTATACAAATATATTTAACATTTATTCAACAGTTTCATAAAATATACAATATAATATTTGTATATATTTATATATTTGAAATTAATAATTTATATTAAATTATTATTCTATGATAAAAATGTCCTATAGTTATAATCAAGTGTTATCAAATCGATTCAGAAAACATCAACCTGGGCTACTCTATGAGATTCTCATAAAAATCGTTTCAATTTAAAATATTAAAATATTAAATTCCTTAAATATGCATATATATTATATACAATGTATATTATACATATATTAGGATATTAAAATACATTTAATTATAATTTAATTATATGTATTTTTTTTATAAATAATTAATTGATAAATAATGTAATTACTTTGATGAATTTAACATGAATAGAAATAATTAAATTATATATTTACTAGCATAAATCATATATTATAATATACATGTAGTTTAATAACAATTTAATTATAATATATAAATGCATTTATTTATAAAAAAAATATATTTGATAAAATTATTTCTCAAAATATAAAATATATATATAAATTTGAATTATATTATTATTCTATGTCTATATAATGTGTGCATATATGTTATATGTAACTATAGTATTATACTAATAATGATTTAATGTTCTACAATTAGCTCGGTTCAGAGATCATCAACCTGAATTGCAGACCCTGCAGGTGGGCTAATTCATGTTCCTCTTGTTAACATGGTTTTTACTTATGTAATATTAAGATTAAAATATATTATATTTATTTAAAATATAAATATGCAATCTGATGAACATTTAATTTAAATGTATATATTTAAATACTTTAATAATTAATTATAAATAACTTACTTATACATAATGTGAAATATAGGTAAATTTTATAAATTTTAAAAATTTTACATTAATAGAAATAATCAAATGTTACACCTTTTTCAGGATAAAAAAATACTCAAGACAACATATCACACCTTATATGAAATCCATTCACTGGCTACCCATCCCTTACCGCATACAATACAAATTACTCCTACTGACCCACCATGCCACCCATAATAATAAACCTGACTATCTTACTGAACTACTTACGAACTACAAGTCATCCCGACCACAACGAACAATACACAAATACAAACTAAATATACCAATAACTTTATCACTAAATAAAAAACAGGAATCTTCTTTTTCTATAATATCACCTAAACTATGGAACTCCCTACCTTACTCAATTAGATCTATAGTTTCTGACCACACCTTTAAAGTCAAATTGAAAACACATCTATTTAATATAGCTTATAATAATTAATATACGATACACCGCCGAAAACTCATTACTGATGTTGATCGCAGTGTCTAAACAAATTGGTTACAAGGTTACACCTAAATAAATATATGTTAACAAATAATTTCTAAAAATGTATTATGAATATATTTAAAATTAATATTTTTACTAAATAATTATTATATTATAATAATGTTTAAACATTTATATAATAATAATTTTAATTTCCTATAGTTAATTCAAACCGATTCAGAGAAGATCAATCTGGACTAGTCTATGAGATTCTTATAAAAATGGTTTTACTTAACATATTTCATTTTCAATATTAAAATATGTTAAATTTATTAAATATACAAATATCTATTATTTATTTATTAGTATAAATCATATTATGTATATATATATATATATATATATATATATATATATATATATATATATATATATAATATGAATATAATTTAATTACATTTTAATTTTATATAAATATATATAATAGGTATGTAATAAAATATGTGTAATCAAATTAATTCTCAAAATGTAAAAAAAATATTTTTAAAATTATTATAGAATAAGCAAAGATTTTCCGAAGGAAAGATATAACACTTACGCGAAATCATGTAATTCGAATTTGTATACAAAATACCCTGGTGCCACCTATAGCGGGTTACTTTTAGGAACTATGCGTTGTTTATAATGTAAATTCGTATTTAACTATACACTTTTAAAATGTTAAATAATATGCTTTAAATTAATATTTATATGATGAAAACTAAGTGTTCATTACTAATATATAACAAACAAATATGATATGTATGTTTTAACTGCTATAAGTATATATTTAGTGAGTAAAAGCTAATTTATATTGCATGTAATTTAATAGAGCAATGAAAACATTGTTGTATGCAAACAGAGCCGAACCTAAATCTATTTCAGTGATTTCGATACTACTGCTAGCAGCGGTTGGGTATATTACTAAATTATGTTGCATGCATAGGGAGTGTTATATCTTTGCTTCGCAAAATCTTTGGAATAAGTATATATTAATTTAATATTATCACATAATATATATATTCATATTATTAAAATTAAATTCATATTAATATATACATTTATTGATATTTTAATATTACTATTATATTATAATTAATTAATTCTCCATTAGGTAAAAGAAAGGATTATACAGTTGTTATCAAGGATCTCAGTATAAGCTAAATGTGGAAGATAAATAAATACTATGTCTAAAAAATGTATATATATAACAATTAAAAATAAAATAAAATGTTATATAATTGAATCTTACTATGAAATCATATCTTACTATGAAGTTATCTGTTTAATTTAAACTATGATAAATATAGTTACTATATATAGTACCATGCATTATGCATTAAATTAAATTTGTGAATTTAAATAAATTTATAAACAAATTTACATTTATTTTATTAAATATATATATGAACATATGATAATCAATATAATTATATCTGAATAAATCACTCATATTGCATTATGAACATGGGATATTCATTATAATTATATTTTAATAAATCACTCATGTATATTTTATTATATTATATATATGAACACAGGATAATCATTATAATTATATTTTAATAAATAATTCATATATTTATGTATATTTTAGTATTTATGAAATATTTATAAATCAATTCATATTTTTATTACATACAAATAATTGTTTTTTTTTTAATTCACTGTTAATATTGCAAGAATATATTAATTTATAACTAGTTTACATACAAAATGAATTATTAATTATATAAATTGTATGTAGACTATAGTTTACATATAGTCTAGACTATTTATATTCTAGAATATATTGTAATACTATTTAATAAATTATATATGAAATTACTATTTAATAAATAAAATTATATTTTAATAAATCACTTGTTAATGTATTATTATTTATGAAATATTTCAAAATCACTTAATTATATACTATTCCAGTATATATTAATGTATTATTAAATAAATACTATAAAAATAGTTAATATATTAATTTATAATTTAAGAACAATTTATTAAGCTATTTTTGTAATCTTATTGTTAAAATTAAAAAATTATATATTAATTTAATGTATTATGAAATAACTGTATATATATAAATAGTTAATATATTAATTTATAACTATATGATAACTATAAAAATAGAATTACTATTAATAAATAATATATGTCATATATATATATATCAATAAATAATTACAAATCATTAATCCTGTGATTAATCATCTGGTAAACAGTGTAAAATATAACATAATTATATTTTTCCATTATAAATATATTTATATAATGTGGGCTAATCTATGTATAATATACAGTTTCACTAAATTCAACATATATGACTATCTATAGAATATTTTATTATTTATAATTTCACAAATTAATTATATTTTATGAAAATAAATAATGATCATGTATATTCATGCAGTCCTGTATATTACTTAATAATCATATATATATATATATATATATATATGTATATATATATATATATATATATATATATATATATATATATATATATATATATGTATATATATATATATATATATATTATGATAAAAAGATTTAATATTTAGATAATTCCGATTAATAAATAATCAATTATATATATATATATATATATATACAGTCAAGTCATGCTTAATCAGACCAAAAAGGAACAAAAAAGTTTATGAGACATCTAATTATTCTTTAATCTATTTACATAGAATTAAACTAGAATCTATAAATAATTCCGAGTTAGCGGTAATTTATGTGTTTAATGTTTTAACATTAGGTTATTTAAAATAGGGACATTAATATGTTCATAATATCATATAGGTTATATACAAAACCAATAACCTATTAGATAATATTTCTTATATATTTGTTACAAATGTACCTCAAAGACATCATTATTAAACACATGTGTTATTAAACACAATGCATTTACATATATAAATATACCTAATGTAATTATAAGTATACCATAAATATATATATATATATAAAACATACAAATAAGTATATATAAATAATATATATATATTATAATTTTGTATTATATATATATATATATATTTTTATATTATATTATATTTATATATATATATATACAGTAAAAGCCGCTTGTATCGACAGCCACATATATCGATATATCGGTTCTAATGACAATTTCAAATATATTTGTTGGAATTTCCATATAATACATGTTAGAGAATATCGCGTGTATCGACAATCGGCTGTATCGACAAATCGGCTGTATCGACAACATTTTACTATACAATTTAGAAATTGTCATCACGTGTATCGACATTATGAAAATAGTACACATCTTTACCATATATACTATAGTATGTATGATATAGAGTTGAACATATTAATAAACTATGGACTATAGTACATATATATATATGTATATTATCAAATAAGTTATGATAATATGAAGAATTAATCTTTGTATTATTGTAGATTCACTACACTATGCACATTGTTATATATATATATATATATATATATATATATATATATATATATATATATATATATATATATATATATATATATTACCCATATACACGCATACCCATTTATATATATATGCCCCTATATACATATATATTAATATCATGTTTGATACTACGCAGTATTGTATACTCGTACGTAGATATTAGTATCAGGCATTTTTGCCCATATATAGACTCATACGAATGTCCCTACCACGCTGGGTTAATTCCATGACTTGTTATTGCCAACGCACGCTTCTCTGGAATGTGAGCGCGCGCGATATTACGTAATCGAAGTCGCTCGCATTAATAGTATTAACTTAATATACACAATTAACGATATAATAGAAATTAAGGATAGCATATATGTGATATTTGATAATACAAGTACATATTCTATTAAGTGTGCGTAATTTAAAATTATCCACGCCTTCATCATATGTAATGACAATCGGATGTATCGACATATTTGTGGATATCCTGGGATGTCGATACAAGCGGCTTTTACTGTATATATATATATATAAGATATACATTATAATTTTTTCTAATATTTGCACAATCTATATAGTATAATTAATATAATTTATTAATTGTATAGTATGCAATGTATATCATCTTACACCATTCAATGGAACGACCGCAATTTGTATATTATTTAGAGAATTTAATTATGCAAATTTGTGATCGTTGATTGGTCGATATATCACCCAAAACCTCCTCATGATATCGACCAAAATACCCTCATAGCATATAGTATTACTATGTTATCTTTATTCAATTATATAATTAATATTTTTAATTAATTTTTATTTCATTTTATGTAGAAAATTGAGTAGTTTAATATTATAAAAAAATTATCATAAAAATGTTATTAATTGTGTTGTAATTTACCATTAACTCTCCGTTATTTATTACAATAATATAGCAGAAAATGCACTTTTTATATAATCGATAATATTATTCAATATATTTAATTTGTCTTCAATTATTCTTAAAATATTAGGTAACATTAACATTATACACAGTTCGTTAATGTAAAATATTTTCAAATCTATTACCGTTGTGGTTATATTGCCATCGACCAAAACACCCTCATCGCCCAAAACCCCCTCACGTCCCCTACTATAGTATTTAGAATATAAAGTATATACAAATAATATATATAATAATATAGAATATAAAGTATATACATTACGAAATATTATAAAGTAAAAAATTATCTTCATCTATCTTAAATTTATCTATTTGCTTATTAATACGAAAATTCTATAAATAAATTAGCAAACATAATAGAGCCGCTCCCGTTACTTTTTTCTGACCCGTTACTTTTTACATATATGTATGCATACACTATATAAACGTATATTATATATTACGTATTGTATAGTAGCTGATTAAAATTTAATAATTATCTGTATAATTCTTACATGATTTGCATAATGTTTGTTACTATATTTCCATCAATGGACTTAAAGCATGATCGCAAGTTATTAAATAGAAATTTTTCATTTTAAATGTTAGAAATTATAGATTATAATCTATAATTATATTTCATAATAATTAATAAATGTCTTGAATTTCCCTTGTTAAATAGATATATGTGTTTAAAAAGTTTATACAAATTTAATAAATCAATGATCAAATTAGTCGAATATTAAAGAGTACACAACGATTTTTAGTTAATTGTTAAATTACTATTATAATTAGTTATTAATATATAATTTAATCTTGACCGATCACCTTTGAAACATATATTTTCTACCATGCAGTGCATTGTCCATGGACATGTTTAGTTCATGCATTATAAATTAATATATTAAGTCAGTTTTAATTATAACCAATATACGTATATACATATGTATATATATATATATATATATATATATAACAAATATAAATAAATATACATATATACATATATGTATCAATATAAGAAGCGGATACCTACATTGGAGCAGACAAAGTATATAGAGTGGTTTCGGATATAGGAGCGGTTCGCACTAAATGAGTGGATATAGGAGTTGTTGGCCCTAAAGGAGCGGGACCTAGAGAGGGATCGAGAGTTGTAAATAGGGCAAGTACGGGAGTGGAAAAAGAAGCGAATAAATGAAATAAGGTATCGTTGACCTTAAATATATGTAATATATGACGCACATAGAGTATATTATAATAATATATGTGTTTTGAACTCTGTGGTTTTATGACAAACCAGGTCGTCCTACGATGAAGTCAGGAATTTCTGACCAATCAAATGCATTGTTTACAATAAAATAATCCAAAGCGTTTTGTTGGAATTTTGTTGTTTTCAAATCTTTAATATCTGTATAAAAATGTCTTAATAATTATTTTAATATGTGAATACATTATATTCTATTTAATAAATAAATATATAGTTTGTGTACATCTAAATAATTGTAATAAATGTTATATGTGTTTATATGTGTTTATATATCTATCGGTATTGCCATTTATTTCACAAGATAGTATTATACTGGTTATATTAAATATATAACATTATAATTTAATATAAACTAATTGAATATATATAGCCTGGCATATGGCTCAGTGGAATAGCCAAAAGCTAGTAAGCCATATTTCCTCGATTAGACTCAGGCAGTTCTTATTTTTCTTTTGTGTTTATCAAGAACATAATTAACAACTAATCAAAAACAAGAAAAAATATTAATATTGCATTGTCCCGCCCCCTCACATATATTTATAACATGTATAAGTCTATGACGCATTGAGGGGTTCATTTGTATCCGCTATTTGTATATTTATTTGTATCCAATTGTATTTTATTCAATTGTATATGTAAATAAATATATATATATATATATATATATATATGTATACATACTATGTATACACACATATACACACATACACATACACATACACTATAATATACCTCTATAATATCCTCTACAATGTATTAAGGGCAGGCGGTGGAGTTCATCTACACCATGCTATTTATAGCTCCACCGAAAAAGTTTGGGATACAAAATTAATAAAGATAATTACATAATTTTTTTTTATATTCAATTGATACTATCCAAATTCATCTATATAAATTAATTTCATAAATATAATTAATTTAAAAGTATGAAATAAAACAGTTTAAAAACTATGAATATTTTGTATTATAAATATATTACATAATCATACATAATCATTATTTATTTAATTATTATAAAATATAATATAACATCAAGATTTATTTATATTGGTGTATATGTTATACATTTAATGTAAAAATTTCAGATAAAAATAATATAAATTAAAAAAGTAGTAGGCATTTACATATGGTTACTAAGTGAAAAAGTAAAAACTGGAGAAAATTACATTCAAAGTTTTTATATAAATAATCATAGATAATATGTACAAATATGCAACTATATAAAATATACAATATAAAAACAAATATATAACACATGATTTGTTTATTTATTTAATGCTATTTAATCTATGATCTATGCTAAAATAAATCTAGAAATTTTTAAATTAAACGATCATTCTAATAAATCGTAATATAAGATTACATATTACAAGTATTTACAAAATAAATACAAAATACAAAATAAATACAAAATATATTTATAAATTTATTACTCCTAAAACACTTTATATTGATAGAAATACTCAAAAATATTTTAGGATATTATAAATAAAATACAGAATCGGATAATACATAATAAAAAAATATTGGTAAAATTAAATTATTTAACACATTTTAACTCCAGCGCCTACCCTTAATCTATGACTAATATGTAATAATCATTCTATTATTATATTATTACATTTATTTATAACCCTTCTCGATTGTCTCGTCATATGTGATGTTATAGTTATGCCTGATTCCTACGAATAAACTCGACCGATAAGGTTTGCCTCCCTTTCTCAAGGCCATTTCCTATCGAGGACATACGTTGGTGTATTAATTATCAGCGGTGTAATATATACTCGGGTAGGGTATATATTATGAAAGATTGATATATATATATAGGAGTTATATTTGGAGTATTGTGTATGGTATTACTGATGGTTTCTGAACAGTCGAACCCTATACAATATACTTTGAAAATGGGTTGTTCAGGATCATTTGTCCATACACAGTACTCAGAGAATACAACAGGAATGTGAATATTTGTTTCATCGACTATAAAAAGGCTTTAGACTGCGTAGATCATGAGAGACTATGGGTGATACTCAAAGAAATGGGAGTTCCAGTTCACCTAATAGTCCTACTGAGAAATCTCTATACGAAATAAGAAGCCCTATAAGAACAGAATTCGGTGAAACTGATACTATAAACATAGGGAAAGGGGTAAGACAAGGATATATTTTATCCCCCTTACTGTTTAACATATATGTAGAAATCATAATGAGAGAGGCATTAGAAGATTGGGATGGGGGAATCAGTATTGGAGGTAGAAGGATTACTAACCTGAGATATGCTGATGACTCATCACTAATCGCTGAAACAAAAAACAATCTAATAGCAATTATGGAAGGAGTAATGTTGGTTAGTGAAAAGGTAGGTCTTTATTTAAATGTAGGTAAAACTAAAGTAATGATGACTGAAGACCAAGGAGAAATGGTAGTAGATGGTAAGCATATTGAAGTAGTATCACACTTTATTTTCCTGGGATTTCTAATAACCAAGGATGGATCCTGTGAGAAGGAAATACGAAAAGATAGAGGAATTACACTCAGAATAAAGATTAGGCTTGTAAAAGCTTTAGTTTTCCCTATAGTCTTATACGGGGCAGAATCTTGGACAATGAGAAAGCTTGAAAGAAAGATGATCGATCCTTTTGAGTTGTGGTGTAGGAAATGGCTTCTAAGAGTAACATGGACTGACAGAAAGACAAATATATTGGTTATTGATAATATAAAACCAGAATGGACGCTTGAGTCAAGCATAGTAAAGGCATCATATTTTACTTTGGCCATGTTATAAGAGCAACCGGAATGGAATATGAAGAGATGGTAGGAAGAATGGGGGTTATAGAATCAGAGGGAAACCACAGCAAAGATGGTCTGGATAGCATAAAGAAAAACTTATATGGAACTATCTTCAACATGATTCGAGCCTCAAGATTCAGGAAGAGTTGGAGAGCTGCTATCATCGATGTCACCAGGTGTCGGATACGACTCGACGGCACAGGTTAACAGATTAATATATATAAATATATTAGTGATGATTTATACCGGGGAAGTATAGGAACGTGTGTGTACCATATACACTTATAATTAACGCTGTATAGTATAATGGGGGACAATATTAGAAAATATGCAATATTATTCTGAAGCCCTTTAAGATAAAAACGTATATATATATTATTTATTTTATATATAGTATAATATCAAATCCCACTAGATTGACAATAATATAGTACAATATAGTATAAATGTATATACTATATACCATAGTATATAGTATATTATTTCTCATCTTCCTTAATTCACTGGCTCCTATTAAATGACATTATTTTACTCTCTATCCGTCATCCCCTTGATTTTATTCACATCTTTCAAATTTAAAACGATCTTTAAGTGGCTTTCATTTAGAAAACGATGCAAGCACCGTTTACTATGCTTAGCACAAAAACATTATTAAGAGGTAAGCCTGGATATATCAACAATCTTATAAAATATCGAGTGATATTGAGACATATCAGAACATCGGAAGCTATTCTATTTGAAAGAGGTACTACTCGAAATGCTTTCAATTCTAAAATTAGATTTACATTTCTAAATTACATTTCTAAAATCAACTCGTTTAATTATATTATTTTTTCATTATATTATGTTATATACATGTTATGTTATGTTAGATTATGCTATACACCACTGAGGGCTTTCGTTATATTTGGTGTTTTAAATAAACCAATTCATTCATATATAAACCTGGTCAATGTTTTGTAGAGTCGTTATGGTGTACACGAGTCTCCTATCGAATACCACATCGCAGTTAACGTAGCCCAGATAGTAGGCGGTCGAGAATGTATCTTGGGCGTGCATGAACATAGACCGCAGTACCGGAACTCCCTCGCCATTCTGCCGTGGTACCTCGTAGGTCTGCCAACCGTACGATTTCGGGCGGTTTCTGGGGTGGGAGGGGTTGATAGGTTGACCTCTCATTCGTATTGAGATATGTCTTAATCTGAGGCCACTCTAACGAGTATTCGCTCGAATAACACGCATTTACAAACATTCGCTTGAAACATCTAAAGGGGTCACATCACACTACACGTATTTCCGGCAACTTGCCTGCAATATAATAACTTTATTTTTCTATATAAATTAAATTTAATCATTTACTTTCCGATAACTAGTGGTAGTATTACTGCGGTAACCATGGTTACTAATATGATAGAACATGCCCACTTTATCGCAGTAGTGCGTAACCCACGCGATGCATATATATATATATTACGTAACACGAGATGACCGTGAGTCATAGTAGTTATGTAATCAACTTCAAATCAGTGATCGCAAATAACGCAAATATCGAATAATTTAATTTTCTGTTTCGGTTCGGTTCTTTCAACGATAGGAATTTGCCTATATAGTCATATATATGACTAAAGTAGACACCATAACAATAGACATACGTCTAAAGTAGACATTTTAACAATGTACCGAACAATGTTAAACAACTGCGGGGTCATCGAGCACCTCTACGCATACCATAGGTACTGCGCATTATCGCGTGAATATGCGAGATCAATATTCAGTGTTCTCGTGCGTTTGGTCGCCCGCACTAACATCCACGACTGATTCGTGTTCTTACTGTAGTAGTACACCCACGTGATATTGGGGAGACCCTGGTTAATCCGCCACATGTTGGTGTATGCGTTGGCGTGACGGTAATGTTCGGGGCTAGTAGTGAACAACACCAGCATAGGATGCAGCGGGGTAGCTGATACGTTCACTGATACGTTAGATGCACTGATATAGTAGTACATCATGTCGTTCCTGTGATGGTGGGGGTTGGTCAGGGTTACTTAGGGTTTAAGTTAAGTAATTAATTATGATGTATTGTTCACTGGAGCGTGACAATAGTTATCTGGCTTTTACTATAGCAGTGGGAGTCGTTATAGTTACGTAGGATTAATAGGTTAATCAATTAATTATGATTGTATTATACCAGTAGGGGTGATGTAGTATTTACGCAGGGTGGTATTGTTCCTATTGGAAGGGAAGTTCATATATATGGTAGCTGGGGTGATAGGTGATTAAGAGGCCCCATCGTGAACATGATGTAACGTTACATATAAAGTTCGTTATTTGTATAATTTATAATGTATATAAGAGAGAGAAAATATATAGAAAGATAAAGTGAACGAGAAAAGAGAGAGGGCAAATATAGAGGTAATAGATATCGATGTAATATATATATACCCAGGCTACCAAATCAATTGATTGTAAATATAACTATAAGTTAAATATCATTAGGTAACTAGTTATTTTCATAACAATAGGTTATATATCATTTGGTATCTAGTTATTTTCATAACTATTGGTTATATATTATTTGGTATCTAGTTATTTTCATAACTATAGGTTATATATCATTAGGTATCTAGTTATTTTCATAACTATAGGTTATATATCATTAGGTAACTAGTTATTTACATAATATACGCATTTTACAGTAATAACTTCATACTAGCAGCATAATAGCATAAATAATAGCCTAAAATGTTTACATTATGCTATTATGCTGTATTGTGTTTCCATTAAAAGTCGATTATGCTGTTATTAGAAGCTACTATTATGTTGCATTAAATGTATATTATGCTTCTATTATGTTGCTATTATAATAATAACAACATAATAGCATTACAGATTAATATTAATTTATTAATTTATTTAGAAGAATACATTTTTTAAATATATTAAAATAATATATATATATATATATATATATATATGAATTAATAATATTAATAATATGTGAATAATTATTAATTTATAAATTAATAAATATATATATATATATGTACAGTAAAACCTCTCTATAAGAAACCTCTTTATAAGAAAAACCTCTTTATAAGAAAACTTGTCACACATTTGGTTGGAATTCAACCTTTTCCATATTAAAAAAACCTCTTTATAAGAAAATATTTTAAGAAAAATATAAGAAAAACCTCTCTATAAGAAACTTATTGTATACAAAATAATTATATATAAATAGAAGTATTATATATTGATAACAATTATAGAAATTAATTATTATATAAGATATTTTTTTTTCTTACAAATATTATATTACATAAATAGCTCGAAATGAATTAAAATTAATTAATAATTGTTATTGTATATCCATAAATTTATTAAAATTAATTAATAAATGTTATTTTTATCCTTGAATTTATTCAAATTAATTAATAAATGATATTGTATATACATAAATTTATTAAAATTAATTAATAAATGTTATTATATCCTTAAAATGTATTGATGATACAATTTATTATATTATACAATTAATTGTTAAATAATAGATTATTATAATATTCATTTTATTATATTCATCAATGATGATTCATAATTTATAATTTCTAATGTAAATCTAATAAAATTTCATTATGTATTAACATGTCTAAGCCAAAACAATACAGTATATATTTAAAACAGTATACAAAATAAATATACTATATATATATATATATATATATATATATATATATAACCTATAGATTGTATAATGCATTTTCAATTATAAATTAATTCTTAAAATCATTGGAAAAGTAAAAACCTCTTTATAAGAAAACCTCTTTATAAGAAAAAAATTACTGAAAAAAAATAGTTTCTTATAGAGAGGTTTTACTGTATATATATATATATATATATATATATATATATATATATATATATATAATATATATTATATATATATATATATATATATATATATATATATATATATATATATACAGAGCTGGGCAGTATCGACGATACAGTATCTATTAAGGCAAAAAATCAGTATCGTAGATACATTTGTATTTGAATTTGTATCTATTATAAAAATTATAAAAAGTATTTGTAATTGTATCTATTAGTCATAAATAGTATCTACAATACGTATCTACTAAGAAAAGTATGTAAACAAATACAAATACATTTAATTAAATAATATACCATTTGTATAAGTATTTTATATCAGTATTTTATAATATCATATTATAAATTAATTTTAATTAAATCATCAATATATTTTTAATAAAATATCTTGTAAATATTGAAATCAATTCATTGTTAAAAATTATGATATATAAATATATTGATTTATACTCGAAAACCATCATATACATTTATTGAAGAAAAAAAAAATAATTTTGATAATATATCTCATAATAATTGATATATAATTAAAATATTTTCTAATAATTTCATAAAAATCTAAATAAATAATAATTATAATAATTAAAAAAATACACTATTTATCTTTATAATATACAAATATATAGCTTGCTCGGCTGTTCATTACACGTTACCTCCACTCCTCTCTATCATTTATCGCTATCGGTAATTTCTCATTTGTGCATATCGTGTCATCTCTTAATTAAGTCTTAATTGATCTAAATATGTTCTCACAGACCTTCCTCGAGAGTGTCGTCAGTGTTATGGATTCCAGAGTTATACCTCACTCACTACTTCACTTCTGTTTCTCCAGCAGTGACCATAGAACCTCTGTCGTTGTTCGCCTATTGTATCTGTTATTCTTGTAATTATTCTGTACAACATTTTATTTGTAACGTGGTCTCTCCATGACTTGTTTAGTGAAGCATGCAGCATGCGTGTATAGGCTCAATAAACTTTTTGTTATCTAATGTTGAAGTTAGAGTCCAATTGATAAAGCCATATACAATAACAGTCTCAACTGTAGCTCTTTCTTCATCATAGTCAATATCGGTAATGTGTACATCACGGTATCTATTGTTTTTCTTTTGCAAGAGTGAAGCCGGGATGTAAATTTCTATCCACTGATTTTTTAAATATATAGTAGAGACATATAATGCATATAAATTGTGCAAGTTTATCTCCGTGTAGTTATACTACAGTAGTTATATCGAATATAGGTGTGTCACCATCAGGCGATCTTACCATAGATCGAGTATTCTTGTATATCATCAATATGAAATTTATGATTTCAGTGGGTATACCATATATAATTAACATATCTTTCATATTTTCACGATTTATTAAATCAAAAGCTGGAAGGTTTTTAGACTTTACCCCTTCTAGTATGTTGAATAGTTAACATTTTTCCTGTTGTTTATCTCTTTGTTCGGAAAGCAATTTCATTTTTTCTTAGGGTGTGTTCGCGGTTGGTGCTTAACAGTTTATGTAGGTGCAGAATCGAGCCTATCTATTACATTGCAGAGATTCTGTGCCTACAGAATCGATTCTGCCTTTTGAAATCGAGGTGCAGAATGTTTTTGAAATGGCGTGCGTACTGAAGAATGTGCGCATCGTACTTTCTATAAATACATGTTAGAGTGTCAACGTGTTGTCCAATGGAACACAAGGTTTACATCATGTGATATTATTCAAATATCCATTACCAAGGGCTCTCACTCCTAGCTATTTGAGAATATGTGTTTTTGATTGACAGAATAACAGGCGGCCATTGCAACAGATAATTTACGTATATACTATATACATATTAACTGATATACTATATACTATATAGTATATACGTTAATATGTATATATATATATATATATATATATATATATATATATATATACGTATATGGTATAAAAGGACCAGTATTTGTTAGAAATATTAATGGTCTATTATTTGTTTATTAATAATTCTTATAACTTTTTCTGTAATATACTTCATTTTGTTATATTTGATTAATAAGTATTTTACCATACTTCAATCCCATATGATAAAATAGGTCTTGAAATAATATTAAAAATTATCATATATAATTGTGTATACGAAATGGTCGGTTTTATTTAAAATCTGGAAGTCTTAACATATGTTCTCATATGAGAGTGTCTTCGAAAGAACTATCTAGTAATTTATTATAAGCGAACATGTATCTAAATTCCAGAAAAAAACTCCCCAAATATGCATATAACAAATATATATATATATATATATAATATCGTTATTTAATAAATTCGTATTTAATAAATATAATTATATTGATGATTTTGCAAGATATAACACTCCCTCTCTACGCAACATAACTAATGATACAATGACCACTGCGGGCAGTATAATATAGTATCGACACCTGTTTATGTTTGGCGAGGTTTTTATATTAAAAATGTCAGTGACCTAGGAATAAATTAGCTTTTATTCGCCATATATATATCTATTGTATTTAAAACCAATATATAATACTTATTTGTTATATATTAGTAATGAAAACTTAGTTTTTATCATATAAATACATTTTTTTTACATTTCAAAATTGTATATTTTGATACGAATATACATTATAAATAACTCATTTTTTCAGACAATTCAACCTATCTAGGCATAGAGCTAGAGAGATAGCTCTCTAGCTCAACTTCACTCTATTGCCTCTCTATAGCTATAGCTCTATGTATGTAGGTCACCTACGTTCTGGGTAGTGATGTTCATGTGTGTGTACACAATATAATTACACAATGTAGACTAAATGTTATATCTTCCCTTTGAAAAATATGTGTTATATTATAATAATATATATTATAATAATATATATTATAATAATATATATTATAATATATTGGTAGTTGTTATATAAGATAAAAGAAACAATTAAATTATATAATCGCATTACATATGTATAATACATTTAATTATTATATGCATATAATAAATTGTATACGAAATATATTATAATTTATAAATTAAAAATGTGAAAAATAAACATTATTGTTTATAATTATGAAATTTAAAATAAATTATTGTTTACAATTATTTATTAATAATAGCAAACTTGTTATTATTATTATTTCGTACAATTGAATAGATCTATATATTTAATATATTAAATTATACATTATATTGTACATCATACATATTATTATCATACAACATACATACATATTAACGTATACGTGTTATAATTGAACAATCGAATCGCTTGAATAACAATATTTCTCAGCCGTTAACCTTTCAAGGTCAGTTAACATATTTACATAGCTATATAGATTTACTGACATATAATAGAATACACAATTATTATTTATACTGTATACAATATATATATATATATATATATATATATATATATATATATATATATATATATATATATATATATATATATCATCATACACATATATATATATATATATATATATATATATATATATCATCATACACATATTATATTATATTAGCTTATACGATATACATGCTATATACATATATGTAGTAATATGTTACTATCGCTAAATATATAAATAAAGTTATGGGACATACACAAGGTTATAATAAGGTTATACACATTGTGTACATTTTATACGGTCCGTATTATACATATTGATTGAGTGTATGTGATTTTATTTTAATATAAAACATTCTATAGTATATGTGGGAGTATATATATATAGTATGTATAATATTAGAGTACACTATATTCCCACATTATTATAATAGTTTATAATTTGATAATATTTAAAGATGATGATATTATTAGGAAATATTATTATATAACATAATCCATTGAATTTAATAATGTCAGCTTACGTATTCTATTAATTATTAATAATATATTATTATTGTTATCTATGTATAATTTTATATTTATATATATATTCTTTCTATTCAGATGGGAATATTTAAAACCATTAAACGTATGCTCGATTTGGGAAGCAAGAAGAGCAGAAGTAAGAAGAGGGAGGAAGAAGCTGCAGCAAAATCACGTGACTTACACAACGGAAGTATACTGTTAGGACCCAGTACATCTCGGACATCGTCCTTCACGGAATTCCGCGAAATGTATACGGAATGGGAGATACACAGCTTCAATTCTAGTGACGAACTTTTCCCTAACCTATCAACGAGTGATGAATCACTAGCACGGTACGAACACACATCGGACTGTGCAGATTACTATAGTATAGATACGAATAGTACGCGGGAACTCCGCCAGGTAGCGATAACGGATGTCACTGACGACGATGACGTCACCAAGTACGCGATATACGTGCACGGCGAGGAGTCCGCAGAAGTCGGCGCCGACCTATCGTTCGAGAGCAGGGAATTAACATATTACGGGCTCTCGGACTTTAGCAGTGATGACGAAACAGATACTGCGGACCACTACTATGACGTAATACATAGTAGGCAAACTGACCGAGGCGATGACCACACCGGTGTGACAAAGATTTGTGATCGGCTATGACTCTTGTCTTTCTCCCAAACGTGTAGTGATGAAATTTTGTCAAACTTGCAGTTATCGCCAGCATCTCTTTTTCGATTTGTGCATAATTTCTTTCTGCCTCTGGTAGCTTTCTACTCGTATATGCGATTAATCTATTTTCCTACATCAGCACTGCTCATTTTCCATATTCACTAGCATCACTTTCTATTGATAATTCTTTTTCTGTATCATAAAAACTTAATGTTGGTGCTGTTGTGAGTTTTTGTATGATATTATTGTGAGCCTTCTCTTGTGTACTTGGCCATGTGAATTCAACGTATTTCATCAGCAACTGTTGTAGTGGCGCTGTAATTGCTTGATAGTTCTCTATGTACCTTGATAAATAATTGCTCAATCCTAAAAATCTCCGTAATTCTTTTATGTTTCTCGGTTTAGGGAACTTTTCTATTGCTTCTGTTTTTTCTTTGTCTATCTTTATGCCTTCGCGAGTAAATATGTGTCCCATAAATTTTACTTCTGTCTTTCTCGATTCTAGTTTACTCTTGTTCAGTTTTATATTGTTCTGTTTGCAATACATGTAGAGATTGTTCAGATTTATGTTATGTTATTTATGTTATTTTTGTTCATGTTATTTATGTTATGTCATGTTCTTTATCATCTTTTCCATATATTATTATGTCAACTGCTATGCATATAACTCCCTTTAATCCTCTTAAAATGTTGGATAGTTGTCTCTGGAACATCTCTGATGATGTTTTAAGTCCAAAAGGCAACCGTAACTATCTATATCGTCATTCTTCAGTCTGGAACGTCATTAGCTTTGATGATTCTGTGTCTAATTCGACATGCCAGTATCCATTTTCTAAATCAGCTTTCGAGAAGATCTTAGCATCTCTCAATTCAAATAACAAATCATCTAGTATTGGTAGAGTGTAGTGTTCTCTCTGTAGGGCCTTATTCAGTTCATCTGGGACTAGGCATATTCTTAATTGACCACTTTTCTTAAGAACTGTTATTTATCGACCCATGGGGTAGGCTCTGTTATTTACTTTATTATCCCTCTATTTTCTAATTTCTTGATTGCTTCTTTCAGTTGACTTTTAATTGCTATTGGGACTCTTCTATATGCCATTAATACTGGATTCATAGTACTATCTGTCTTTAGATGTTATATTATTGGGAATTTCCCTAGTTTACTATTGAATATATCTTCTATATTTTCTTCTGTTACTTTTGATACTCAGTTGAAATTATGTTCATTTATAGTAATTAAACCATGAGCTTCACAGGTACGTAAACTTAATATCGTGTACATGTATTATCTTCATACAGTATACAAACTTCTTCTGTTGTTTTCTTTGTTATTGGGTTATATTCTTTTAAATTTTTTTATTCTCTTGGTATTATTGATTCGTTATACCACACCTTGATACTTCCTGTATAAGCAGTTCTATTATTTTTCACATATTTTTCAGGTAACATATTTATGGAAGCCCCTGTATCTATTTGAAATGTTACTTCAAATTGATCGTCGATTATCACCTCACATTTCGCTTGTTTTTTCGTTCTATCTTCTACTAGTTTATTTAATCATTCATATGTATCTACGTCTTCATTATTTCTATCATTTTGTTTTCTATTTTCTTCTTGCATGTAGTTTATATTACTATTTCTTGTTCTGCAGCATATACTAAAATGACCTTTCTTCTGACATATGTTGCATATTTTATTAAATGCTGGACATATGTATTTGTTAAATTCATGTTGTCTTCCATAATATTTATATTTATTGAAATTTTGACCAGGACTTCGTCCTGCTTTTAGATTCATAGTATTTTGTTGAAATTATTTTTACTGTAATTTTTAAAATTATTATTATTTGAATCATTATAATAATTTTTTGAATATGTATTATGTTTAGTAATCTTATTAATACTTTCATAGCAAACCATCCTATCTGTTTGTGTCGTAGCTGCTTCTGATGCTCTGCATATATCGATGCATACTTCTGGCTTTAGATCTTTTACTTTCAGTAATTCCGTTCTTAGCTCTTTATTCTTTATTCCTAATATTATTCTGTCGCATAGTATACAATTACCGTATATGTTGCAATAATCACAGGTTTTCTTTATTCTTATTAAGTCTGTTACAAATTCTTCAATGCTTTCTTCTTGATTTTAATTTATAATATTAAAAAGATATCGTTTATATGTTATATTTTTCGTTCCTGATGTATATTTAATAAATGCTTCTATGATATCTTTGGTTTTTCTCTCTTCATTCATGTCGAAACCTTCATATATTCTCATCGCATCGTTTCCGAGAGTGTTTTCAAAAAGTGCTACTTGAATATCGTTTCTTTTTACTTAATTTTGTTAATAGCGCATAATTATTCCATCGTTTTTTAAATATTTTTCAGTTTTCGTATTTACTATTTCCTAGTACTAATTCTTTTGGTGCTCTTACGTTTTCTATGTTTCGTATTATTTCTGGCATACTTTGTAAAAATGGCAGTTTCTATGTTTTAAAGATTTGTAATTTTTGATATATCTGAAACGGTTATTTCAGGTGTATTTCCAAGAAGATCATTGAAGTGATTATGCTACACAATTATTATTTCTTCTACACTTGTTGCTTTTATCTTAGCTTTATTGCTCTTTTTTCTTCAACTAACATCATTCACTAACATCTTGATTTCATCAATTTTCGATTGAAGGTAGCTTTCTTGTTCTGTGTTGTATGTATCATGGAGTAATTAATCTGTATTATATATTTTGCAATTTCTTTGCAAGAAATTTCGAAATGTTCATATATGATATTGGTTGATATGTTGGATGTTTCCCTTTAAAGTAAATAAAACTTGTTTCTGACTTCATTCACAAATCTATTTTGGATATCAGGTTTGTTAAGACTTGTCCAATCAGTATGTGCTGCTTTATTTATCTTTCTTTTATTTATCTTAGGCTTAATTTAAAATGTGCAGTTACTATGCGATAGTCTAATTCTACGTTTTCAAAAGATCAAAAAGCTCTGCTGTTTTTGCTACTATTTTTACCTTTTTTATTTATAATTATGTAATCAAGCTGAACTTTATTTCCGTTTGGTAACTTGTGTGTCCATAGTTGACCCTTTCTTTTTTGATAAAGTGTGTTTAGACATAATAAGTTATTTTCTAAAATATAATCTTTAAGCGAAATTACATTTCTATTTGATTCATAATTCAGTGCGAACTTGAAACCATCTTAAATATCAATATGAGTATTAAAATTGCCGGCTATGATTAAAACATTGTGTTTTGGAATTTGTCGTGTGGTAGAGGTTAGATTTTTATAGAAATTTTCAATTTTAGTTGATCACATACATTTGTTGGACTATAGTCCATATATATAATAATAATAAATAATAGAAAGGTTTATTGAAACAGAAAACGATGGACGTTTATGTGCGTCAAGTTGAAATAATAAAACAAATAAATAGTTACACAATTAATAATAAATTTAAAAAGAAGACATTATAATGATAACATATATGTATGTAGTCGACATTTAAAAATAATAAATGATGACATGGTCCGTAATTCATCGGGAATTATATATAAATATATATATATATATATATATATATATATATATATAGGGGAAAGGTGGATAGTAGTGACAGTTTTGAATATATTGCAATAATTCTTAAACTATTGATCCTCTATATAACGTTTTTTTATATTGTATATAAATTAATATTATCTAAATAATTGCTATTAACATTTTTTAATATAATCGTTAACACTTGAGATAACGAGGGTATCATTACTATACTCCAATGCGGGTAGTAATGACACCCGAGGGTAGTCGTGACATGTTGATCATAATTAATCGTAGAAATATTTCCAGTAATCATTAATTAATATGAATTATATTTTCTTGTAGATATTAAATTCATCTTTAGTATAAGACTTTAATTTTCTCTTTTCCATTAAATATAAAGGAATTAAAAATAAAAATACTTTTATAAAAACTTATTACGTAATTTTTTAAGAATATATTCACAAAATCGATTAATGGATTTAATTTATTTATATTGAAAATTAAGGAAATAAAAAATACTTATGTCAATAAAGCTTGTGAATACCCACAACTTTCGTATATAAATAAATTTAATTGGACTTGTAGTTTTTGAGATACGTGGGGTGTCATTACTATACACCTGTCACTACTATACACCTTTCCCCTATATATATATATATATATATATATATATATATATCAGTGTTCATTCTAGGTTTCAGAGCAGCTACCAAAAAAATTATTATAGGGCATTTAAATATATTGTACTAAGTAAATTATAGGATGACATATTTGGGTAATTTTGCCATTTATTTATAAATTCATTTATGATAAATGATATATTAGATGGACGCTTATACCCTGATGTAATTTAAATCTGTAACAAGTGTTACTTACAAAAGCTACTTAAGAAGCTTTCTGAATTAGAGATGTAAATAAATAGAAAAATAAGATTCGATTCGATTACATATTATTCGTTTACAATTAAATGATTTACAAATTGTAATTCTAATACATTGATATCAAATAATTCTTTTTATATTCAATCTCCTCTACATTTGATTCATGAGATATCAAAAATGTGATCGTCGAGTATTTATAATATTGAAAATAGGTTGTCGATATGTTATAATATTAAAAATTAGGTAGTCTAAAAGTTAAAATATTGAAAATTATGTAGTCTAAAATTATAATATTGATATATAATATATTATACTTATAAATACGTAATAATACTTATAAATACTTAAACTAAACCCCATTTAAAAATACTTATAGGTAGGTATATAAAAGTATATAAAAATACCTATATCTATATTAATATTATTATATTATACTGGTACACATTATTATATATAATTATATAAGATATTTTAATGTCATAATATAAAGACTTAATTAGAATGTATATTATAATTTTATTGATTATTAAAATGTAATAATTTGTTTGCACATTTTTGTTAATAACTTTTGTTTAAATATAAATTTAAAAAAACATAATATGAATTGTATTATATAATTTAATTAGCTTTCCAGTGATACCAATTTTATCATAATAAAATCTATATAAAATATGCTCATTTATCAACATGCAGTACTTACTCCGTATGGTTGATTTTAAATTCAAATATATATATACTAACTAATAAGTAGTATAATACATGATATTTATGACTTTATCTTTTAAACATTATATATTATATATAGGAATAATAATTATGATAAGTATGATAATTAATATAATAATATAATATTATTAAATATTGAATATTAATGTCATAATAATTTTAAATTTTAAAATAAAATTATAATAAATTTAAAAAGTATACCGTTTAATTATTATGAATATAAAAAAACAGTGAACTTATTAATAATATTGGTGATTAAATGTTTCATTTTTTTTATATTTACATGGTTTTTAATATCTCTAATATCTCTCCTATCACTTTAATATTACGTTTTAAAATAGGATTTTGAATAAATATATTAAAATTAGGAATTTTAAATAAAACAATCACGTGATTTATATATATTGGGAGAAAAAAAATTGGAATAAAAATAATTATTGAATTAATTTTCATATATCATTATAAATATAAATTGGTAGCAAATTCACTACCCAACATTTAAAGTTTGCTACCCAATTTCCTTTTGGGTAGTAAATTAGCTACCCAATCTAAAAATAGATTATTCTAAATATAGATCAAGCAGTTTATTATCATATTTCATATTTAATTTGTATTTGAATCTAAATTATTTGTTTATATAAAATATCAAACGGATATAGTATATGGGGCAAATAGTACAAAGGGCAAATAGTATATATTAATACTCAAATAATAATAGAATAATAATAACACATTTAATCGTCATTTTATAAATATTCATTGCAAAACTGACATTTATTAAATAATATATTCCTTTAATTAGAGATATAACACTTTTCAAATATGCGCATTTAATGCATCTATAAAATTACAACCTTGCAAAATAATATGCGCATTAATGCATCTATGAAATTACAACTTTGTTAAAAATTACACGACAAATATGCGTGTTAACGGGTCTATAAAATTTCAACCTTGCAACAAAATATGCGCGTTAACGCGTCTATAAAATTACAATCTTGCAACAAAATATGCGCGTTAATGCTTCTATAAAATTGCAACCTTGTACAAAAATATGCGCATTAATTCGTCATAAAATTACGACCTTGCAAAATAATATGCGCATTAATGCGTCTATAAAATTACAACCTCGTAAAAAAATCCACGACAAACATGCTCGTTAATGCGTCTATAAAATTTCAACCTTGCAAAATAATATGCGCATTAATGTGTCTATAAAATAACAACCTTGTTAAAAAATCCACGACAAATATGCGCGTTAACGTGTCTATAAAATTACAACCTTGCAAAAAAATATGCGCATTAATGCGTCTATAAAATTACAATCTTGCAACAAAATATGTGCGTTAATGCTTCTATAAAATTGCAACCTTGCACAAAAATATGCGCATTTATTCGTCATAAAATTACGGACTTGCAAAATAATATGCGCATTAATTCGTCATAAAATTACGACCTTGCAAAATAATAGATAATTAATGCGTCTATAAAATTACAACCTCGTAAAAAAATACACGACAAATATGCGCGTTAATGCATCTATAAAATTACAACCTTGAAACAAAATATGCGCGTTAACGGGTCTATAAAATTACAATCTTGCAACAAAATATGTGCGTTAATGCTTCTATAAAATTGCAACCTTGCACAAAAATGTGCGCATTAAGGCGTCTATAAAATTACAACCTTGCACAAAAATATGCGCTTTAATTCGTCATAAAATTACGACCTTGCAAACAAATATGCGTATTAATGCTCTATAAAATTACAACCTTGCATACAAATATGCGCGTTAACACGTCTATAAAATTATAATCTTGCAACAAAATAGATGCATTAATTCGTGTTCTTTGCATAGCCATGATAGACGCGTTAACGCGTCTATACAATTGCAACCTTGTTAAAAAATACACGACAAATAGATGCATTAATGCGACTATTTTTGTACCACCGTTTACTGGGTAAATACGGCTTCATATGCAATAAAAATTCTATATAAATATATACAAGTAGTTTATAAATTTATAATAATATATAATCATAAATTATTAGATATTATTCTAAATAATGTTATATATATATTTTATTTTTATAAATTTATAAATTTCATTTTATTGTTTAATCTATATATAAATATATTTCCGATGCAGAAGGTTTTATTAAAAAATATTCAATAATATAAAAGATATTAATATTTTAGTAATATTACTTATCATAAAAAAAGGTACTGAGTAAATTGATGTTGAAAAATAAAGTAATATTTTTTTTTAATATTTACAAGCTACATATATTTTTAAAAAAATTTTGAAATCAATCTTATATTCATAAAATGGAATGAATTTGTAATTCCTCATATTTTACATTAATTATTATTTTATTTATTTACAAAATATTTAGAATATGACAGACTACACTGTTAGAAAATAACCTTTAGTGACTAGCTGAGAAAACCTTACGAAATTCGACCTATGTGTTAAGGTTTCATGTACCTTTCGCATTCGTTTAGCGAGCACTAAAGGTTTTCATAACCTTTACTGATGTTTGAAAATCACTAAAGTTTTTATGCAGATAGAGGATTAAAGGTTTTCATAACCTTTACTGATGTTTAAAAAGCACTAAAGGTGTTATGCAAATATAGTATTAAAGGTTTTCATAACCTTTACTGATATTTGAAAAGGTACTAAAGGTTTTATGCAAATATATAAATATTAGTATAAATAAATAAAAATAAATTAAATAAAAATAAATATTAGTATCTTAACATAGTAAGTAGTATAATATCAAAATAATAACTTATATATTATAATATATTATATAATTTCATTTAAGTTAGATTTAAAACTTAAATTCAATAATAAATCATTTTAATATTTAATACAATATTTAATCAATATGCAATTGCTATATATTCAATATTGGGCAATTAGTTCAACATGATTTACAATTGTATTATCAATGTAATTATGATTAACATTATAGTTCATGAGTCACCAGAATTAGATTATGATAATGTAGTAAAATATAGGATTACTTAAATAATTTTAGTTTTTAAAATAATATTTTATTTATTAAAAACAGTATATAAACTTAAATATAAAAGTAAAATAATAATTATTAATTAATTTGCAAAGATACAAATTAAATCAATATTTCAAAATAATTAAAAGGTATAATATTTTATTATTTCTATTATAAAAAAATTATATAAACTTAATAATACTTAATTAACATACAATTACTATTGTTGTTTGCTGGGTACACATAACCTTTACTCGCATTTAGGAGACCAGTAAAGGTACACATAAACTTTAATCGAATTTATGAAATCAGTAAAGGTACACATAACCTTTACTAGAATTTAGGAGACCAGTAAAGGTACACATAACCTTTACTCGCATTTAGGAGACCAGTAAAGGTACACATAACCTTTAATCGAATTTATGAGACCAGTAAAGGTACATATAACCTTTAATCGAATTGATGAGATCATTAAAGGTACAAATAACCTTTAATCGAATTTATGAGACCAGTAAAGGTACATATAACCTTTAATCGAATTGATGAGATCATTAAAGATTTTAAATAAAGGTTCCCAAAACCTTTAGTGCATAGATGAATAAAATAACTCGTAATGCGCGTCATAAACCTTTTACACCGCTTCAGCATTCATTAAAGGTTTTAAAGGAGAAATATTTTTAACAGTGTAGTAGGTGTCATAAAACTTCGAATTTTGATAGTTATATTTCAAGATTTTTTTTTGTAAATGAAAGATAATTAAATATGTAATATAATTATTCAATAAAATAAAAATTGAAAAAAAATCATTAAACTAAATTTACTAAGTTGTATACGAGATTACTTCAATTACTTGTAAACAAAATGTGCGATTAAAGTTGGCTATTAATGTGCTATTAAAATTGGATTTAAGTCATTACATATCTCCACAATAATAAGTAATAGTACACAATATTTACTACACAAATATATGTATATAGTATATACTATATACTATATATTATATTAATATTTAATAATTTAATTATGTAAATTCGTATAATAATTGTATATACAATTACGAAATAAACTATATTATATAAACGTCCGAGTTTACTTAATAGGTAGCTAAATACAAGACCTCCTATAACCTCAGGCCCGAACACTGAATTAAGATGGCGTAGAATCAGGCCGATGATTTTAAAATAAACACATCTTTTTAATGTAAATAAACAAAATATTATACTAGATTATCATTTTTATGGATTAATATTGTGCATATCGCTATATATTAATATATATACTTTGCTCATAGTTTGTAAATATTATATGCTCAAAAAATTATAAGTTAAAAACATTCAATATCAACGAAATAACGACTTTTATTATACTATTATTCTGAAATATCAATAAAATTAATTTATATTTAAAAAATATTTTAATAAATCATCACGTTTAAGTATTTAAATTAAT
Organism: Osedax fenrisi; assembly: GCA_964019155.1. Lineage (NCBI taxonomy): Eukaryota > Metazoa > Annelida > Polychaeta > Sabellida > Siboglinidae > Osedax > Osedax fenrisi. The sequence goes on along the minus strand of OZ025244.1, from coordinate 18,041,478 downwards.
GGTGTAACTATTTATATATATATATATACTTTTATTAAATTTATAAAGGTTATATTTAAATAAAAATAATAAGTTAAATATATACAATATCAATGAAATAACGTATTTTAATATACTATTATTCTGAAATATTAATAAAATTAATTTATAAATTATTAAAACTTTAAAAACAATATATATTAAATAAACTGCTTATATTTAATCATATCCTACATTTATATTTATTTACTTTCAATAAGTGACTAATTAAATACATTTTAATTATCTGAATAATACAATATATGTTATAACCGTGAGTATTATAAAATGTTGTTATATCTTAGAGGCACCATATTTATATTACTAATAAATATTATTTATTTGTTAGATCAACATATTACGTGTTACACTTTTATCACATACAAGTACACATGTTTATATACATAGTAAGCAGGGCCGTGTTAAGAAAAAATCTACTACCGGGCAACATATTTAAGTGGGCCCCTAGATGGACAATATAGTTTTTTATATAAATTATATATGTGAGAAACCTATGTAATATATCTAATACTTAATTGCTAATGTGTTTATGAGGAGTGGGAATACCTATAAATAATCACTGTGAAATATATATGGGATAATATTATACACAAAATATTCAATTTAGAGATAATGATAATAAATTATAATAATATATAAAATAATTAATACATTTAGCGTTTATATATTGTTTCTTTATTTATAACTTTTTTCGAGTTTTCATATTTACAAAAATATTTGTAATTTCTGTTGTATTTAATGATTTTAATATATTGTTTTCAATAGATAATAATGCAAAGTTAGATAATTTATCTTGAGCTAAAGAATTTCTTAAATATGTTTTTATCAGTATAAGTTTTGAAAAACTTCTTTCTCCAGTAGCATTTGAAATCATCAATGTCAAATATATTCTAATGATAATGCACATATTGGGAAATAATTCTGTAATTTCCTTTGCAATTAATTCCTTATAAATTTCCAATATATTTGATTCAGATTTCGTTCTTAGGAGCTTTACAAATTCAACAAATTGAATAAATTCATTACTGAAGTTTACATCGATATCGTATTGGTAAAATGATGATAATCTAGATGATATCTCAGATATTTGTTAATTGGATAGATTATCAAGTTCACATAAAAATCCGAATAAGTTGATTGGCTCAGCATAAGTACAAATTATTTGATCTAAACAGTTTAAATCATTAAATGTATATTATTTTAATAATATTATTTACAATCATATTTAATACTTACGTAGAAGTTTATCAATAATAGGTAAGAAATTATTAATTTCAAAATGTTTTGATGGAGTCTGTATATAGGTCCTATTAGTCCCATTCATCTGGTTGGTCCGTTTCTTCAAAATGTAATTTCCGTTTACTATGTAATATAGATTATTAATTAGAATAGGACAAATTATATTGTTTAATATACCTTGCTCTTTTGGATGAATATGTTAATATCTTACATAATTGTTTTGTATTTTTCTCAAGATTATTAAACTCATCTCTTAACTTATAAATATAGCTATGCAGACTCTTTAATAATATAACTGCAGTATTGAGTTCAAGACTTGTACTTTGAAGTTCTTTAGAAGTACGATTTATACGTTCTAATATAGTATTCCATATCACAGTAAATAAAGACGTTTCCAAATTATTAAACAACCATTTTGCTTCATTTAAAGAAATATATTTATATAGCATTCTTTATTTTCAATAAATTGCTAAATTAACTCTTTGAAAATTAAATATCCATTCATTAAGGCATCGGTTGCATCAGCATGCTAAGACCATCTTGTTGTGCAGTCTTTTTGGTAATTTTAAATGCTTTTCACTTAGTTGTTTTTTCATGATATTCCATCTTCTTGGTGGTGTGAAGAATATATATAATCTTTTTATGAAATCAAAATAATCAATTGATCAAAATAATAATGATTGAAGATGTCTCTAATGCAGAAATGCCAACTAAATTAAGTGAATATGCGGTACAAGGAATCCATAAAGCTGTTGGATTAAATGCAATGATTCTTGATTGCATACCTAAAATAAATAATGTATATTATAATATATATAATAATATACTATTGATAGCTATATTATATTAATTAATAATTTTATAATAATCTTTATATATTACCTCTATATCGGCCAGACATATTTGACGCATTATCGTAACTCTGTCCTCTACAATTTTCAATATCTATTTCATGTTAGTCCAGGAAAGATAATAAAATATTTTCTAAATATTCTCCAGTGTGAGATGTTATAGGTATAAATGTTAAAAATCTTTCAACAATATCATCTTTATTTATATATCGTATTATTATTGTTAGTTGATCAAAATGGCTTATGTCGGGTGTTGAATCTACTGTTATACTATAGTATTTACCTTTTTACATTCATTGATTATGGTTGATCTTACATTATCACCTAATAGTGAAACAACCTCATCACATATTGTTGAAGATAGATAATTAACATTTCCTTTTCTACGGTTTCCATATTTTAATAAATGATCTGCTAACAAGTTATCATATTTAGCTAGTAATTCAATAGTTCCAAGATAATTTCCATTTCTTGTTGAACCCAAATCCTGATTATCACCTCTTAAAGGCAGTCCACGTGAAACAAGGTATTTAATGATATTTATAACTCTCTCTATAACTGTAAACCAATATAACTTCTCATTCTCCAATTGATTATCCAGGGATGCTTTAATTTTGATAACTGAATTAGTTACTCTATTAATCATTAGCATGTATGCGTTTCGATGCCTACTACTATTTTCATGTGAAACAGCATCCTCGTGAATATGTTTCCAGTTACTATAACCAGTTATAAATTTAAATGTTTGACTAGGTGGATGGAGTAATATGCCACTTTTATGCAATTTATTCATTAATAGGATTGAATCAAATTATTTTGCAACAATACAATTAAAAATGTAATGGGAAAAAAAAATATATAAAGTATATAATCAAAGATCTTAAATCATATATTAATCAATACATATATATTAAAATAGTGCAATTATATGATCAAGATTTCCTTGATCAAAAAATGTGCTTTAAAAAATGATGGGCCCCAAATTCTGAGTGGGCCCCCGGGTACCGTGCCCGGTGTGCCCCCCCCCCCCCTTAACACGGCCCTGATAGTAAGTAAGTTACATAATGTAACCTATATACATACAAGGATACATTAACATAATAATTATGTTACATACATAATATAAATCCTAGGATATAAACTATACATATGTATTCAACAGCATTAATGCTATATGGTATATATATATATATATATATATATACCTATTACGAAATTGTATACATCATTATTTCTCTAGTGCATACGTTCCTTATAAAATAATTCAAATATAATATGCAATTAATTATGATACACATATAATATAAGTTTAGTATACATATATATATATATATATATATATATATATATATATATATATATATATATATATATATTGGATTATATCGAAGTTAGCCGTCGAGTTATTATTTAATGTAGAGGTGACTAAATATTTAAAGATAATTAAATAAAAACATTGATAATACTTATAACTAATTTATTGTATGCATGTCATGATGATAAACATTATATTAGTATGTATACTATATAATAACTTGCTAACATATTATAATTTTACATTTCTTATTTTAACTTTTTTATATCTTTATGCCTACTTTATTTTAACCTTTCACTTTATTATAATAGTACGAACATTATATTTTAACTTTATTACATCTGTTCGGTTGCTTTATTTTAACCTTTAACTTTATTATAATAGTACGAACATTATATTTTAACTTTATACATCTGTTCGGTTGCTTTATTTTAACCTTTAACTTTATTATAATAGTACGAACATTATATTTTAACTTTATTACATCTGTTCGGTTGCTTTATTTTAACCTTTAACTTTATTATAATAGTACGAACATTATATTTTAACTTTATTACATCTGTTCGGTTGCTTTATTTTAACCTTTAACTTTATTATAATAGTAAGAACATTATATTTTAACTTTATTACATCTGTTCGGTTGCTTTATTTTAACCTTTAACTTTATTATAATAGTACGAACATTATATTTTAACTTTATTACATCTGTTCGGTTGCTTTATTTTAACCTTTAACTTTATTATAATAGTACAAACATTATATTTTAACTTTATTACATCTGTTCGGTTGCTTTATTTTAACCTTTAACTTTATTATAATAGTACGCATATTATATTTTAACTTTATTACATCTGTTCGGTTGCTTTATTTTAACCTTTAACTTTATTATAATAGTACGAACATTATATTTTAACTTTATTACATCTGTTCGGTTGCTTTATTTTAACCTTTAACTTTATTATAATAGTAAGAACATTATATTTTAACTTTATTACATCTGTTCGGTTGCTTTATTTTAACCTTTAACTTTATTATAATAGTACGAACATTATATTTTAACTTTATTACATCTGTTCGGTTGCTTTATTTTAACCTTTAACTTTATTATAATAGTACAAACATTATATTTTAACTTTATTACATCTGTTCGGTTGCTTTATTTTAACCTTTAACTTTATTATAATAGTACGCATATTATATTTTAACTTTATTACATCTGTTCGGTTGCTTTATTTTAACCTTTAACTTTATTATAATAGTACGCACATTATATTTTAACTTTAACATCTGTTCGGTTGCTTTATTTTAACATTTAACTTTATTATAATAGTACGCACATTATATTTTAACTTTATTACATCTGTTCGGTTGCTTTATTTTAACCTTTAACTTTATTATAATAGTACGCACATTATATTTTAACTTTATTATATCTGTTCGGTTGCTTTATTTTAACCTTTAACTTTATTATAATAGTACGAATATTATATTTTAACTTTATACTCTATTATATTTTTAAGATTATACTTTTTATATTTTTAAGATTTCACTATATTATAATAATACGATAACTATATATTAATAATCTAAGGTATCTAAAAAATAATACTAAGTATCATCTAAGATTTTATTTGGATTTTGAAAATACTGTAGTTTTAAAATAAATAACTATATTAGTCAATTTGCTAAAATATTATTACATACATTATGTAAAATTATGTTACCTCATAAATAAATTAAAAGTTACTGATTGTAATTAGGAATTTATAATAGTTTAAACACACTCTTAAAACATACACACCCATATATATATAATATTATTTAATTATTCAGATAAAGGACATACATAATTCTATATATTTGATATTATATTATAGTTATACCAGAATTTGTTGTGAGAATATGAAAAATGTCATTTATAAAAGTTATTCAACGTGTTATAAATAACATAATGTTAAATCTTTTTCATATTCTCATAATAATTCTGGTACAATATTCAAAGTATATTTATATATATATCAAATATCATAATTTCGTTGATAAGGTATATATTTAATAGATATTTTCTAAATGCAGAACATATATTGACTTAATACTTCAATATATATATATATATATATATATATATTAATATATAGTTATATACTTAATGTAAATCCTTTTAAAATTATGATTTATTATAATTATTTTTAAATATTTTAATAAAATTTATATTATAAGGTAATTTTGTTTACAAATCATTGATCATCACGGAACTATTTTAAATAATGTTGGGTCTTTAGATTGTAGGATGCATTTATATATGTTTATTTCCTTAATATTAGTGCAAAATAGCGTTAATATGTATAACTATTATATTGGAATAAATCTGTTAAAATAAATTTAAATAAATATTTTTTAAAATATGTCAAATGTAACCAATTATCATAGAGAAATACATTATTGACCAATCAGAATAGTGAAAATAATTTAAAATACTAAAATAAATCTGTTATTAAAGTCTATATTATTGCATTTTAACGATATATTGTATCATTATCTAATCATAATAATGATAATTGATATTCATTAATTATATATAAATGTATATTAATATAAAAAAGACGTATAAAAGAAGTAATAAATGAAGACAAAAACGGGCCTCTTTGTTTTAAAATTAATATTTTTTGTATTCAGTGTTCGGGCCTGAGGTTATAGGAGGTCTTGCTATATATCACTGACTACCGCAGATATATAATAATTATATTATTAATATAATTATGATATCATAATTAATTCGTAATAGGGTCATATTAATAATAATTTAATATAATTATTATAATAATAGGTCTTTATATAAATATCATAATTTATACGTATAATTAATAACTAACCCGTGTTTATAAAAGAGATGACTCCCGAAGTAAGCCCCCATGATGAATAAGTTCAAAACTAGTACTAGTAGAAAAGTGGTTCTGCAGATGTGTGTACTCATTACTTTAACGGCGAATTACTCACAGAGTGGGTAATATATTGCGACGGTGAGGAGTTACTATAGTATACCAACTGTGTCAGTATTCTAATTTTAATAAGGTGAATTTATAAATGGGCGTATGTATAGGCGTGGTGATATATTTACTAATTGATTATATAACCATTTATTATAAATGTTGTAAATAAAAACTAAATTAAACTATTGATAAATTAAATCAAGGGTGTATAAGTAATAAGACCGGCCAATCAAAATTAACCATATATATTTTAAAAACCCGGTTAAAAACTAGACATCAATAGAGGACAAATGTCCTTTGACTTAAAATGTCAATCAAATTACCGTATAATAAAATACGAAAATAATTTATAAATACGAACTAATGTAATACGAAATGGGATTATACACATATATATATACACGTTTGTTATAATGCGTATGGTGGATATTGAATCTGGCCGCCTAGATAATTTTCATATTTTATGGGGCGTGTCTAACTTCTCAAAGATAATTAAATATTCAAATATTTAAATATAAATGACATCTCTGTAAATATTCAAATATTATAATATTAAAACATGTAAATAAATGTAATGAGTATTCAAATATATAGAATATATACAAGTATATACTAATATATTGTATATTGCACATTTAACATATAGCATATTGTGATATGTATAGATATTATTTAAAATGTCTAAATAATCACATTTAATAAAATAAATACGGAAATATCGTATAAGAATTATTCTTCGAATAAATAAACATCTATTCAACGCATATACCCATGATAGTATATATGTTATATATATAATTATATATGATTCATTTAACTTATATTTTACGATGATGCGTATTTATATTATTTAAATGGCAACATATTCACATTTAATTAATATAAATAAGTATATATGATAATGATTATGATTATCATATCATAATGATTATGATATATCATATATATTATATGATATCGTATAAGAATAAATAAACAACTATTCAATACGTATATAAACTTGAATATTCAATATATTACTATGAATTATATTTATAATACTTATATAGTAGGTTATTTATTAAACTTGCCTGATAATGTATTCATTTAAATTTACTAAATATAAAGTTTACAATCATAATTACACATATGGAAATATTGTTGTTAACTAGAGGCGCCATCTTTATATGACTAATAGTTTATTTATAGGTGATGACGCGCTATCATATTAGAATAAATTAATGTAATTCAATTAAATAAAATATAATTATATTTTTAATTGTATGTTTATATTTGTAATACATAACCTATATAGAATTTGTATAGGCATATATAATATATGATAGCGCGTAATATTTACATTAACATATTTATTTTAATAACTTATTACATTTATCTTTATTTATCACATATAAATAATATGTATTTATTCATAACTATATAATGTAGCCTACATTATGTAGGTAAGAATTATGATTATATATATTCAACTTTATATTAATTAATAAACTTATTTTAATTAATGAATTTTAATTCTTCTTATAAATGCTTAGGTAGGTATTCTTATATATAAAACAAATAAATATTAAATACACACACATTTATATATATATATATTAAATTAAATAATGAATTTTAATTAATGAATTTTAATTCTTCTTATAAATGCTTAGGTAGGTATTCTTATATATAAAACAAATAAATATTAAATACACACACATTTATATATATATATATATTAAATTAAATAAAGTAATATATTACATATATAATTATATATATATTATAATAGGTGAATATTTAATTTTATAATTATATTATTATCACGTACAATGTAGGTTATCACCTACTTCGTACATTGTACGTACAATGTTCGTCGTTGATTATAGTATACCAGTTATATATATATAGGTTAAGTTATAATTTAATAAGTTAAGATTAATAAAGACAACAACATATACATTATCAAGACAACTATTTATAGAACAAATAACTTATATTAGATCTACATATGTATATATTAATTGTATGTAAATTATAATTTATAGAACAAATATAGAAATGTTATATAGATATAGTAGGATAGAATGTACCTATAGAATTTAAGTTATGTAAATTTCTATTAATATATACATTGTAGAAAATGTACAGAATAATGAAGCTGACAACATATACATTATGTTTATTTTAATATATTTATAATAAATTCTTAGGTAAATTATATATAAACTATATATATATGTGATAAATAAAGATAAATGTAGTAAGTTATTAAAATAAATATGTTAATGTAATATAATATATTATATATGCCTATACAAATTCTATATAGTTATATATTACAAATATAAACATAAAATTAAAACATATAATTATATAATTATATTTTATTTATTCTATGATAGCGCGTCATCACCTATAAATAAACTATTAGTCATATAAATATGGCTGATGATGTTCAATATACAATATATTAGTATATACTTGTATATATTCTATATATCTGAATACTCGTTACATTTATTTACATGTTTAATATTATAATATTTGAATATTTACAGAAATGTCATTTAAATCCATCATTAGGATTTAAATATTTGAATATTTAATTATTTTTGAGAAGTTATACACGCCCCATAAAATATGAAAATTATCTAGGCGGCCAGATTCAAGTGTAACCATGCGTATATACAATTACATAGATATAGATATATTATTGTATTTTATAAGCTATATAATATAGTATATTTATATATTATGCTTTGGTTATATATAATGTATATATAAGTATATATATAATTTCTCGATTGATTTATTTGTATATAAATTAATATATCTCTAAATACTCACATAATATATGTAAGTGTATTTATATATATATATGTGATTGAATTACTTTAGTATATTAATATATAACGTCTATATATTATTATAATAATTATATTAAATTAATAAATTAAGTAAAATATAATATTTTACTTATATTTTAAGCATACTTATTTAATAATGAATTGAAATATTATTATTATAATATAATAATTCTATAAATATTATACGAAATCGGTAAATTATGTAGGTTACTATTACCAAAGGGCTTTTCTATTACTATATTCAATTTTAAGTAATAATAAATAATTTAAATATAGAGAAATATAAAGAGTAATATTTATTTTAAAAAATATTTTTTTAGATTTATATGAATGTGTAATATTAACAGTATGTATATAGTACCTTATGTGTCTGTAGATCTTCTGGAAGTCGACTCCGTTTCGCAAGTAGTCAGTTATAACTATAGTTTAGTAATAGTTATATGTATAGTTATAATGTGTTAAGTCTGATAGCTAAGCAAAGAGTGCCTTGTTAAGTATAATATAGTGGGCGTGTATGCTTATAGTATTGGGCGTGTCTAAACTATATTACAGAATGCATTAACTGCCGTTCAATTAGTGTAATATGGTCAGTTCGTCCCGCACAATTGTATCAGAAAGACATGTCTTAGTGCACAGTGCACTTAGATGTGTTTGATATTATTTACATGTGTATTTCAATCGCTTGAGTATGGCCAGGATATTGGGCCAGGATATTCCGGAAATTGAATATAACAATATTGTTCATATTGGTCATATACTAATTAGTAATAGGTTGATATCATCGATGTAAATAAAATATATATAAATATATATTTAATATATATAAATATATATAATATATATATATGTAAATAAATATATTTACATCGATGGTTGATATACAGATAAACAATTAAAAATAAGAAATATAAAAGTTCAATATAAATTACCAACAATAAATTAATAACAATAAATCTGCGCAATCGTAGATTCATAGGTTAAAATGGGAAATATTTATTTCTGACAAATTTATTTTGATATTGTTACGAAACTTTGATATATAATAAAAATAAAATCCGAGAATTGTATTATTCTTATTTGTTGAGTGTATTAATGAGGGTTAAGTCAATGTAGGATATATTTATTGGGTTAAATATAATTGAGTTATCAAATAGGAAGTCTTTATTAAAGGCAGGCAGGTCAATATTCTGTATTTTACAGAATGTAATGATTTTCGATTGTCGTATAGGTTTATGTGTCTTAAGAAAGAATGTAACATTATGATGATCTGTGATTAGATTTTGAAAGGATGTATTCGATATAATGTTGGAAGTATTATTGGTGATGATGAGGTATAGTATATTGCCAGAAGAATCTGTAGGTGAGGTAATATATTGAACTAAGTTGTGTATTACAGTTGTATGATAGTTTCCATGTGTTGAAGTTAAGTTCAGATATATGCATTTCTTTTAATTCCAGTCAATATTTTTTGAGTTATTGAGTTTGGGTCTTAATTCAAAAATATTATTTTGGTTATTAAATGTACATTTTAAATCTACCATGCATAGTTTCAGAAGTGGTGCGCTGTTTACGTAAATAGAGATTTGCGTAAAGGAGATTGTTTATGGTATGGCATATGTTTGATATAAATGCGTGATAACATTTATTTGACTTATAAATAATTATTGCAATCGACTTGGCAATCATAGGAATCTATAGGATAGAATAGTATCGTGGGATATATGAATATATGATAACAATTCATTTAAGAAATCTTTCGTACTTTTAATGGGAGAAAGGTGTTCAATTAAAATATAGTTTGATATAGAAATATCGTTTGCATCATGGGTGGTGCTTATGCAGTAGTAGGTTTTGGTTTATTAGGTTTTGTTGTCTATTAGGTTTTGTTCGAGTACTGGAGCTTGAAGAGGAAGCTGTAATTTGAGTAAGGTATGAGCAGGCCCGTAGCCACGGGGGGCCCGCGGGAGCAAGGCCCCCCCTGAGATTAGGTAAGCCCCTAAATCTTGTTTCATATTAAGTTTTTTTCATATATTATTTACTAGATATTCAATTATATTTATATTTTTATTTTATAATTGTATTTATATTATATTTATTTATTAGAATGTATGTAACATTTAGTTAGTCATATAAATTATAGTGAAGATTCAATTCAGTATTTATGGTTTGATAACATATTTTCTAAAATTATGGTAAATATTAAAAATAAATTTTAATAATTTAATTTCATCTGATCTCGAAAATGTTTGTCCTAAATGTACAAGTTGTAGAGCAATTTTGGAAATAAAATAAGAATATTTACCGATAATATATATTATAATATTATATATATATATATATATATATATATATATACAAAATAATGCAAAAGTTTAACCGAGTATTGCTGAGAATTGGTTAACTACGGATGATTCTGCTCTAGCTTCCCAACTGACCTCTGATTGTTTTTAAGTATTGCTTACTACATCACATCGTCGTGTTGCTTGGCTCTGTTATTCTCATCGGAACTTAAGATTATTTCGTCATCCACCCCATGTTTATCTTCATATGGAATTATGTCTGTAATATTCAGTTTCCTTCATTATTTACCATTATAATTATACTTATCTACCTTCCACCTTTATATAGCATATGAATTTTCTTAGCTGACCTCTATTCTATTTTAGAATCTTTCACATCAGTTAACACGTTATTCTTGGTTATTTTAATATTCAAATTAATAATGAAAATCATGCTTCATTATCTCTGAATAAACTTATATTTGAGTATTGCCTGACAAAACATGTTTTCTTTACTTATAACACGAATAGTAATAATATTGACTTTTTTTTATATCTAGCTGATTCTAAATTAATTTCATATCCCACTTAAAGTTCTCTAATATCTGATCACTTTGTCAAATTATTCGATTTTAACTTGCCGGTGACACAAATTAATCGACCTTCTAGATCGTTTCGGAAAATATCCTCTATTGAAAAACCAATGTGTGTTAACTCTGTATTCCATCAATTTAAAAACAGTATATATTCTGTCTACACTTTTTGATTATTTTAATTTGGTATTATCTCATTCGCTTGATATTGTTGTACCCTCCATTACTCTTATCAACCGAACTTATTCTAAGTTTTCCTGGTTTATATTTGAGCTTGTTAACTTGAGGCAACTTCTTCGTAGATTACAACGTAAATATGCATCCTCTAAATTTGAATCTGATTTTAGTTCCTTTAAAGTTTACGATCGCTTTACAAGAAAAAAACTTCTCTCTACCAAGGCGTCATACTTTACTGATATAGGGGAGAGCGGGGCAGGTTGAGCCAGTTTTTATAAAAACACATGTATCTTATAATGTTATGAATATATTTTAATAAAATAAAGTGCATAAGATATATATAGTTTATGATCAATTAAAAACATTCATAAATCAGTGTAATGATAAATAATTAATTATATAATTACATTTTAATTTTTTTTTTAATTGGCTCAACCTGCCCCGTCTAATGGGGCAGGTTGAGCCAGGTAGAAAAAATGCAAAATTAAAGATATATTTAAAAAATAAACATAGTTAAAGTTATATATTTATATTTATTAGTATATTAACAAGTATATGCACCAATATTAATATCAAAGCTAATGAAACTTTTAAGGCGAGAGGTTAGATTAGGAGAGAGGTTAGATTTTCTATGTTTTAATCCAGCATATAAACCAATTGTTTAATTATTTAAAATAATTACTCAATTATATATTTAATTAATTAGATTATTATTATTATTTAAATAAGTCATTAATTAATTAAATAAATTAATGAATAAATATATTTAATGATAAACGGGGCAGATTGACCCTATGGTCAACCTGCCCCGTTTTACTATGGTCAACCTGCCCCATATCACTAGTATATATAAAAGTAATCTAATTAATTTGTGAGTGATAATTTTTTAATTTTTTATTTTATAATATATAGTATATTAAATATACTTTATTAATATACCATTAATACTACTATATTATTACAAAATATATTAATAATATCAAATTTAAACTTAACAAGATTTTCATAAAATATTAATAATTAAATAATATTTTAATTAGTTAAAATAAATAAGTTTTTAGTTGTTATACAAATGCTAAATATAATTGTGTATACATGTATTAAAAATTACATTAAGATATTTATTAATAGCAGAAATAATTGAGATGACTCAGCCTGCCCCTATGGTCAACCTGCCCCGCTCGCCCCTACTCGGTAGTTATGGAATATCTTCTAAACAAGCTTATAAATTATCTTTCACCTTAGTAGGTAAAATCCAGACCAAGCATCTTCCGGACCAGCCTGATTTAGTTATTTGTTCATGGTTTGCCAATTTCTTCCAACAAAAAGTTTATAGCATTATTAATGTACTTCCAAACATCAACTCGGCACGACTCTATCTCAATTTAATATCCACTCATAACCACTGTTCATGTGTTTCGCTTCCCATACATGACATTGCACTCTCTTTGATAACATCCTTGAAAAATAATTCCCCCTTGATCCTATTCCACTCAATCTACTTCGTTCATTATCACCATATTTTATTGGAATTATCGTGTAAATCATTCATATATCTATAATATCATCTATTGTTCTACGCCCAATGAAATATTCAAAGATTATTCCGATTTATAAAAAAACAACTCTTGACCAATCTAATTTATCAAATTATCGTCAAATATCCCAGTTATCATCCATAACTAAGATCTCAGAACGAGTTGTATCCAATCAACTTATTAATTAAAGTATATGCTAATGTAGTATAATTCAAAGTGCGAGATAAAGTCAAAGATACATATCAAAGTGCGTATCTTACTTTAATCATTAATGATATTCTCAGTGTGAGTGGGTCAAGTGTAGGTTTCTTTAAAATTTCTTTTAAGATGGGGGTGATAAAGGTATGTTTCAGTGTGAGAGGTACGAAGCCAGTTGCAAAGGATTGGGATATATCAAAGTGAAAATAATTAATTAGGTGTGGGGATATTCTGTTAAAGATTTCAAAAGGTATTGGATCATTAGGAGATGATTTCTTGGAAGTTAGTAGGCTGGATAGGTCAGAAATTGTAGGGGGTAAAAACTGGTAAATATTGGGGATTGATAAGCCGTTCGGAATTTGGTTGTAGGATGGATTAATAATAGGTAGTATGCTGATAAATTTAGATACTTTGTTTTCAAAAAAACTAGCGAAAATTGCAGGTAGGGGAGGGTAGGGGGTAGTGGCCGATAATTAATATGCCTCAAAAGATTTCCAATATATCGATAAATACTGAATTTTAGGCTCTTATTTTTTTGAATTAACTAGAAATCATATAGTTCTAGAATACTGTGATTTCACTTTTATATATAAAGTATTTATCCTAATAATATAAACGTTTTATTAGGCATTACAAAAAGCATTACATTAAGGCAAGGCTTTAGTAGTGGCCGCTAGTACCAGAAAATGCGATAGGTGTCTCGTAATGTATTCGATTTATATTTTGTTAATTATGTAATATTAAATAATTATATTTATGATGCATACGCACCTTATTTGATTCAATGATTTAATTATATATATACACATACTCTTACATATAAATAAGCATAAATATATATAATCATGTTTTTTGTCAAAATTTGACAAAAAAGTATTATATAATAAATTAATTAATAAATAATAAGAGTAATTAATTAATTATTTTAAAAAAAATTTTACTATATATTATAGATATTTGGATTATCTAAATATTGTATATAGAACTTATTATCCTATCAAGCACCATTTAAGCATTAATTATAACGGCCACTACTCCCTCCTCGGCCACTACCCCCTTCCCTCCCCTAGGTCGGTGTCAAGAAGTTCAGGTAGTTGATTAACAACATTACGGCCGAGAAGGGAGTTGGTGATTGTTAACATGTCCTTACATGAGAGGTCAGGATTGGATAATAATTGTAAATAGTAGGAACGTTTAGTGTTACGAATCTTGTTCGTATAGATGTTACGAGCTTTCGTGTAGTTGTTTTTATTTAAAGTATTATTGAACTTGGACAAGGTATGTTCGAGATCGCGTAGAATGCGTTTATAAGTTCGCAGTTCAGCAGTGAACTAGGGAGAGAAAAAAAATAAAGCATTTGTATATAATAAACTTGTATAAGTTTATATTATGTCATTTATATATAACATTATATATAAAATGTATATAATATACTCTTCATTTATATATATATATATGTATATATATATATATAAAATGCGTATAAAAAAGTAATAATATTTATATGTTAATTTATAATTATTATTAAACTCAAAAATACATACATATATGTGTATATATGCATATATGTGTATATAACAACACTATTAAATATATGTACTATACATTATAGTATATAATGATAATGTGATATCATACTATAGTATATATATGTATAATATATGTATACATAACATCGACATATTAAGAATACACTACTATTCGAATGTAGTCCTATTGTCAAATCATATTGGTTAACTAAATATACAATATAATATAATATACTAATTACAGTCATATAATTCAGGTAAACACGGTAAAAATGTATTTCAATATTATAAGTACTTATATAATTACAAATATAACCGAAGATCATAATTTATATATATAGGACTATAGTCCTAAACAAAAAATATCATATAATATATATGATATTATATGATATTTTTTGTTTTAAATATAGGATACAAATATGATAATTTAAGCTCTGATGAATTGACAAATGCACAATATGAACAATGTGCACATACACATACGTATGATGTTAGCGTATAATGCCTACGAAGTAATGTTTACGCGGAAACGACCACTCGAAGATTGTATTACGACAAACAACGTACGCAGGCGAGTGTATCTCACATTGCAGGTAACCTCGGCTAGAGCTGTCTACTGTACAGCACACACGATATAAAGTATCATCGATATAAATAACGGACTATAGCTACGAATACGGATACCTTCGAGCGTTTCTCGGGGGGGGGGGGTCAAAGGTTGACGATATGTTTGCGGGCGATACATACGCCTCTATAAACCGCGGTTCTCGCTGATTTGATGATTTAGTCAGTAATATTACAAGTAGTGATAGTATAGTAGTATACTACTATGGTAATAGTCCTAATACCGTGCTATTGTACTATAATGTAATATACAATGAGTACAGATTTATAATACATATTATATTTATTCCCGTCGATTGTCAGCCGACCTATTTACGAGTTACGTAACCTTAACATGATGTAATCAGTGAATATGACGCAATCGTCATACTAGTTATCTTTATTGGTACATTATTATTATAAAGTGTAGCCGGCTGTGAAATAAACGAGACGATATTGCCTGGAGGCCTAGAAATATTAAGAAATCCGCGGTTTACTTAATATTCATCTAAATTGTGAGTATATGTCAAAGTAGTAGTAGTAGTAGTAGTAGTAGTAGTAGTAGTATTAGTAGTAGTAGTAGTAGTAGTAGTAGTAGTAGTAGTAGTAGTAGTAGTAGTAGTAGTAGTAGTAGTAGTAGTAGTAGTAGTAGTAGTAGTAGTAGTAGTAGTAGTAGTAGTAGTAGTAGTAGTAGTAGTAGTAGTAGTAGTAGTAGTAGTAGTAGTAGTAGTAGTAGTAGTAGTAGTAGTAGTAGTAGTAGTAGTAGTAGTAGTAGTAGTAGTAGTAGTAGTAGTAGTAGTAGTAATAGTAGTAGTAGTAGTAGTAGTAGTAGTAGTAGTAGTAGTAGTAGTAGTAGTAGTAGTAGTAGTAGTAGTAGTAGTAGTAGTAGTAGTAGTAGTAGTAGTAGTAGTAGTAGTAGTAGTAGTAGTAGTAGTAGTAGTAGTAGTAGTAGTAGTAGTAGTAGTAGTAGTAGTAGTAGTAGTAGTAGTAGTAGTAGTAGTAGTAGTAGTAGTAGTAGTAGTAGTAGTAGTAGTAGTAGTAGTAGTAGTAGTAGTAGTAGTAGTAGTAGTAGTAGTAGTAGTAGTAGTAGTAGTAGTAGTAGTAGTAGTAGTAGTAGTAGTAGTAGTAGTAGTAGTAGTAGTAGTAGTAGTAGTAGTAGTAGTAGTAGTAGTAGTAGTAGTAGTAGTAGTAGTAGTAGTAGTAGTAGTAGTAGTAGTAGTAGTAGTAGTAGTAGTAGTAGTAGTAGTAGTAGTAGTAGTAGTAGTAGTAGTAGTAATACGCCACAATAGACGTTTACCAGCGTACTCATACACAAAAATTACCCATCATACCCCCGAATAGTTCTACTATATCAGGTCGACAATAGCATCTCGTAAAGAAAAACTACCTACCTCTCGTAAACTCTCGTTTGATCTATTGTTTGACGCGTAACCTTCGTTCGCTTCGTTATTCGATTATATAATAACGCCGCGTAAAGACGCTTCGCACACCGCGCACCGCACATCGCACACAGCACACCGCACTCGGCATCTAGTCTCGCGTACGATAAACTACACACACATACTCTGGTACCCATATACCTATACGCATGCGCGAAACCAACAGTGGTGACAGGTGATCGCTGCTTTCCACCCGAGGACATACAATGAACAAAGACATACGGCGAGCGACGCAGACCAAGGCGGCCCTGGTGATCTCCAAGATTATGAAGCACACGGAAATGTTCGTAATCATTTGTTCTCTATGTATCTATTTGTACTATATATAGTACTATATTAGTACTAAATGTACTATATTTGTACTATAGTACCTCTATAGAGTATGAGACGTACAATGTGCGTCGCACACTTTGCGTATCATATATATAATGTACACACAAATACACATGCACTCACACATACACATAAATATAGATTATTGATGATGTTTCATAACATATAGAGTATATATTTATACTATAAAACTATATTTTATGTTTTTCTTTGAAGAATATAATATACATATATGTAACCTACATTGACATTTAAATATATATATATTGATTAAAATATTATATTTAATCATTTAAGATGATTTATATTAATTCGATAAATCTGTTTAACACTGTATGCATAGCATATATGTGCATACACACTTTAGATTAAGGAACATATGAAAGTACATTAGTCACCTTGTATTCTGTAGGAATAACTTGTATCGATATATATATATATATATCCTATATAATAAAACATATCTATAAATATATGCAATAGTCTATAGTATACTATATTATACTATAGACTATATATAGTATACTATATATATAGTATACTATATGTATATATACTATAATATCACTATAGCCACTTCAAGTTATAGTGTATTATATGCGTATTTCCATAGAGATACGATCTATTGTTTATTAGTAGGCTAGCTATAGGTTATAAGTTACAATTCGTAGGCTTAACCCTAAGGATTAACTAGGGTTAAAGGTCAACGATAAGCTAATTGTACGTAACGTAAAGGTAGGATAACTCCGTGATGTTAACGATCGTTATAGCTATGTGTACTATGTATGTATAGTTTAACAGGGGATTTGTTCCGCGAATAGTATTGTCCCACGCTTATCCTAGGACAGTCCTTAGCTATACCAGCTTGTAAATATTGTACTACGATACTCATTGGTCAGTTTATCGTATCAGGACAACGGGCAACAAATGGATGTACAGATGGGGTATGCGTGAATGGGGTATGTAATACATACTATGTATATATATATATAAGCTTATAGGCCCAGTGAAAGGATCACATCCATAGAGCTAAAGAGAAAGATTTCTCTTTAGCTCTATGGTCACATCGTACGTCTGCCTATATGATAATGCATACGTATGTACAGAAGGCGATGTGTACACATGAGGATGGCCTACGTATGATGGTGTGTATATGCTATTAGATTGTGTATGCGTTGTATATTATTATATATATACCCATAAAACAGTAATAGCCACATAATAACAGCATATACAGCATATGTAATAGCCTCAAATGTTTACATCGTGATATTAATCTGCTATTATGTTGCCATTAAATGTATATTATGCTGCTATTAATTTGTCATGCTATTATGCTGCTGTTATGTTGCTATTTAAAGTATATTATGATATTATTATGCTGCTATTATGAGGCTATTACTGTTTTCTGTGTGTTTATATATACATATATATATATATATATATATATAGGCTATGTATGCTATATAATTGTATACAGGTAGATGATTAAACGAGACAACGATGTTTTAGGCGACTGCTCCAGCTCGCTAATAAACTCCGGCCGTTTATCTATAGATTAGCCTAACGCCATCACCTATATATGGGGCCGTATATTAGCGGTAGTAAATTAGGTCTATAAATATTATTATTATTTGTAATGTGAGGCCCGTATAATGTATGCCGTATTCTAGTGTTTATATTTTCTTAGTGAAAATAATAATATATATATATAGTCAATATATATATATATATATATATATATATATATATATATATATATATACACACTACTCAATATTTGCACATAAATTACTTATTATATATGTGTACACTGTGAAGTGCGGAATAGATAAAAGGTCGAATATATCATTATAATATAGAATTCGTTCTCTATTTAATATAGACTATTACATATAATGTGCATACTCACACGTATAAATATATATATATATATATATTATATATATATATATATATATATATATATATATATTAAATTATATATTTCCCTACACATATACATATGTAGGTCAACCACACTTTTTATCTATGAAAACATAAATCTATAGTATATTCTCCATAGTACTTTACACCCTCGAGGTTATAGGAGATATTGGTACTATAGTATATATACACGTAAACGTTTATATATATACGGGATACGTGGCTATTCAATGTTATAATATAACCGTTCTATTCATACGTCAAATAAGTTATATATTATAATACATGTATAGCTATATATGTGTGTCTGTGCGTTAAGTTTTAGATTTTAAATAGTAAATTAGATTATATTATATTAATTTTAATATATTTTAATGTATTAATCAAATTAATTGGTATATTATTTGGGTAATATGGGTATTCTTATTACTTTATTAATCAAATTTATATTTATAATAATTGCAATGATAATAGACTAATAATTATTTAATTTTAATTTTATGATAGTAGTTTTATAATCGTCATATTATTAATAATTGTATGTTTTGTTAGATCTTATAAGGATTATTCTATATGTTATATTATATATTAGTTTACATTCTATATAATAGTATATTACACATAAACCAAATAAACATATAGAGCGTTAAATATAACATTATTTAAGATAATAAGTAATTTGTTTACGTCAGAAACGAATAATATCAACATCCAACAATAACAAATTAAAAATACTTCCTATAAAACCGGTCGTTTTTTTATAATATAGGTTTGTATTTCTTTAATATTTCTAATGATTGATAATATAAAATTGGTTTTAATATATGTTATATGCTTGTTCAGAATATTAGTTAGGACGTAATACTAAACTCGATAATCTTATAATATTTTTACAATATTGTTACAATAATTTTAACATTACATTCAGATTTATGTTGATTAATGATCATGTTTTACGTGTATTTAAAAAGTTATTTTAAACGTTGAGAAAGCATAAAGAGTAATTATAATTGTTTAACATACGTGTGATATTGTAGTTTATAATTATCTCTTTAGTTTTTTATAATATTCTAAATATATGTTATAATTTAAAATAATGTATACAAATTATAATTATTATACTATAATTCATATGCAACTTTTGTCATAATTTAATGGAATTATTTATAATTAATATAGTAATTGTATGGTAGAATGTGTTTAGGTACAACTATTATAATTCTTGATAGTTTGGTTCTAACCGAAATAATCAATACCGATGTGTAACCGTATAATCAGTATGTATTGGGGTAGCCAGTAATCTTGTACGAAGTAATCTCGTACGAGGTAATTTCGTACGAATTATTAAATTAAATTTATTTCATAATACTACAGTTCTTACATTATATATTACTTCTACAGTACTAATATTATATTATATTAATAATATATATATATATATATATATATATATATATATATATTATTATAAATTATTAAATATTTATAATATTGTGTATTATATATATATTCATAAATAACTGTATAATTATGAAATAAATTAAATTTAATAAGTCGTACGAGATAACTAAATAGGGCGTACGAAATTACCTTGTAAGCGATTACTGGTAACCTTTATTGTTACCTGGTCAAATGATTCTCGATTTGTACGCACACAAAATTGTTTATTCGAATTTGTGATTTTAAAATAACAACAGTTATGATAACTACACATCTATATATGTAATATATTATATATATCTCAATCATGAGAATAGGAGTCATAAATATTATTAAAATTAATATAACGTTTATATTCTATATAAGTTTGGTACAAGATTATTCTTATAATAATATATTATATTAAAATAAGAATACTATATATTTATACTATTTATATATATAAATTTATACAATCACTAATTCGAATAAAGAATTATGCGGGCGATTAGTGCGTAGCTAATTTTTATAGTCGGGAATCGTTTGACCATAATCCTATTTATTGTATGACTATTATAGAATAATATATTCAATGTAACATTGTTATATATAATCATGATGATGCCACCTAACCCATATATATTGTTATATTGTATAATATAGATAAACTAATATATTTGTATATAGGTTTAATAATTGATAATAATTGATCATTATAATAAAGTTACTATTATAAAGTTATAATCATTTAAAAATAAATTCTATTAATAAGTGCAATGTACTTGTATTAAATAAAACAAAGATATTTCGAGCGAAGGGACCTATATGGCCCTTTTTAGTGCCTAATAAATCGTATATCATCATCATCATATATGATATATTATATATATTATCATCATATATAGTATATATATACTATAACTATGGCATATATTTGTAATCAACAGTAAGATAAAGAAACGAACCAATTATTGAAACTTCTTATTTCGGTCATAAATTTATACTGCCTATTTAGGCGGGTTCCATTAATTTAGGTTCTTTTAAAATATATTTCACTTAAAATAAAATTAATACTATATGCTTTATAGTATACTAATAGTAATTAGTGATGTAAATGATTTGAATTTTTCGGTGTGAATATCGAATATTTGAGTATTCAAAAGTTTTATTGCAGAAACGTAAAGAATGATCACTCAAAAGTATCGAACACTATATATAATATTTGTAATTATCGAATAATTCATTCTAATATTCAATATATTCAATATTTATGCTGACATATTTATAATAAATCATTAATTATAATACAAACAGTCCCATAATGGCCCTGATTTTTATTACTAGATATCGGCTGCTTCAAATTATTCATTTTAAGGATGCCTTTTTTGTAACGTACCAACGTCCCATATGTATTCTTATGCATGTAAATACAGTTGATACGTTGTGATGTTACAAAAAATGCAACGTACCAATTTCCCATCTACACAAAGGAAAGATGGTATATATTATGGATGCATTTTTCGTAGAAATACCAACGTCCCAACATACCATCTGTATTCATTACATGTATAATTGCGGACGTTTCAGATTGTACATTGGGATGGTACGTCGAAAATGTAGTACCGACGTACAATCTGAATTTACATGTAAATGAATACAGATGGGACGTTGTTATGTTACAAAAACGCACCCTACAAAATTACTAGATACCGGCCAATTTAAGATTTGATAATAGGTCATTTATATATAACTGCCAGCACGATGCATGCGTCAACCTGCCCGATATCAGGCTGTAATTATATAGCAGTTCATATCAAAACTGTCCTATTTTGATGTTCAGCGATATCGGGCTTAAAAATGGGCTGTTTTTTTTTGGTGTGAAAGCTTTAGTTATTTTATAAATATTATTGATATAAAAATATAATAATGTATATTCTATATAATGAGTAGTTAGGAAATACATATGAAATAGTTCTTATTTGATATATGAAATTACATCAATTTTAATATCTAAATTTAAAGTTTTCATATCTTTAAATTTATTTATATAATTTCTATTATTTTTTTACTCAAATTATTTTCATATTTAGACCATTATCTTTTCATCATTGTCACCATTCAATTTATACATATAACTAACTTATATTATGCAATAAGATAAATAATCATGTTATGTCATTTACTTGATAATGTTAGAATTTCAAGTATTAAATATATTATGAGTTTATATAATATAATTTACATTAAAATAATTATTTTAATTATTCTTAAAAAATGTATTATATATATATATATATATAATCATAATTATATAAATATCTTATATTTTTAATAGATATATATTATCCATTATATTCTGTTAACACAAATACTATAAATCATATCACTATATAGCCTGCATGAATTAATAAAACATTAATATATATATATATATATATATTTGTTCAAAAGTCTATTAATATATACTGTTCGCATACGATTACATTCCGTAATCGGGCAATACATATCTCGACTCTCACAAATCACGATAATAATGCACGCACGCTAATTATGTAAAGATGCTGAGCTAATACCTTTGATTATCGATGCCGATGCGAGTATTTCACTTTCGGAAAAAAAAAGAGCCCGAGTCGGGTAAAGAATCTTGCCCAAAAACTGAGCTAAGCCGATCACTCTTACGAAACTTAATCGAACCGAAGCGTTGCTTTTTTAAGTTCACCTATAATCATAATTTTTATATATTTATTCATAAATTTAAAACGTTTCCTATGCCTTTACCAACTATCTTAAAACATTTGTATACATGTATATACATGTATATGTTGTATCGGTGATGACATCGGTAGTAAATAAAGGTGACCATTGTGAATAATGCTTTATGTATAGGAGACTAACTGAGACTGCTTCAATACTTTAGATTTTAGCATCATTTACATCACTAATGTACATGTACACACACATACAGACACTTACATACACACATACATACACATATACACATACATATACATATAGACACAGACACACACAAATATACTCACATATACACACTTACACACCCACACACACATAAACATACACACACAAACATACACACACAAACATACACACACACTCATACACACACACTCATGCATAGATACACACACAAACATACATATAGACACAGACACACACAAATATACTCACATATACACACTTACACACCCACACACACATAAACATACACACACAAACATACACACACAAACATACACACACACTCATACACACACACTCATGCATATATACACACACAAACATACACACACATATACACACATACACACAGGATGCCGTCTGCTCCTAAGAAGCTGCGTGATTTAATCCGTGAGATTCGTGCCGCCCGCACCGCTGCCGACGAAAGAGCCGTCATACAGGTTAGCACACTAGTTTACCCTATTTGTACGCCCCCCCCCCTACCTCGGTGGATAGGCTTTAGTGTATATCTAGTGGGTGATACGTTATCACTGATAATAGAAAAGATCAGTCTTATTTCGAAGAAAATTAGAATAAATGAGGACCATAATATTTGTTTTTATATTTTATTATAAACTACAAAAAGAAACTCCTAATAAATACTTATCATTATTATTATTATTATTATATGAAGGTGTTGCTAAAACCTAACTCGATGCCACTCGCACGCATTCATCAAGAAATAAACGCACTCGCACGTGAAGTTAACACATTTTGGTTGTAAAATTGGATATTGTCATTGAAAACGTAGATGTAAAATGGAAGTTGCTACATATTGAAATAAATATCTCATGATAATACACTCATGGCAACCCTAATTGAATATAATTAGAATATCTACGACCTGGTAATTTCATCATAAGTTATGATTCATAACGTATATTTGATAGGCTTTAGTTTACAACTGAATATATATAATAATGATATATTTATTGAGTTAAAATTAAATTGTAATGTATATTACAAATAAAATAGTTGTTTTTAACAATATCTTTCTGTCATAAATGAGTGTGGCACCTACATAACATTTAACTGTTATCTTTATTATCAATCATTGAAAGAGAACAGAATTCAACTGGTAAAGGCCTGCCACACTTGTGGTCTATAAATAACAGATGTTCTGCCATTTGTAATATGATTATAATTGTGTTGTCATGCTGATAAATAGATAAACTTGACTGTAATCTATCTTAATAGTATGGTTACATATTACCTGACTAATATACACTATTATAATTAGTATATTATCTATCATTTTATATTTAATTTATACATATTTATACATTTTTTTATTAATATTTTAATAACCCATTCATTAATTGAATTTTTTTTTAATAGAAAAACTAATAAATTTATGTTTATGTTTCAAATTATGTTATAACTTATTTATATGTACTAAGTACTATACATTTTTTATATAATATTAAATTATTATATATATATATACATATATTTCCTCTTACCCCAATTTAAAATAATATAGCAAATATAAATATAGCATCATGCAAAATTACCTATATTTTCATGTACAAATTTTGATATATTTTGCAACTATTCATTTTCCGTACACCTTTTGTATATATTATATTACTAACATTTATGTATACACATATTATGTAAGATATATATTTATATATATATATTAATATTTATATCTGTAATAAAAAATTATGATTAAAACGTAACATAAAAATCATCGTTTGTGTTCGTTTATATCTAGTAAGAGTCTCAATTTGGTTTGAGCCCATTGCGTAATAGTCTTGTTCGTGTGTTTGCTTATAGAGTAAAAGTCTCGGGTATGCATCATTTACCTAAAGGCACGGCTCTATCATAATACTTGATGTAATTTATATACATAATTTATTACATATCGATACCTACATTAAAACAAGTTCGATACTTCAAAAATTGAGTTCATTTATAGCACTTGTGCCAATCAATAGATAGTCTACCTCACTAAATCAGTGTATTAGTGTATAACTTTATTATACTATTATAATGTGTGTATTATAGCGTAAATCCATATTGTTATTGATATATTCAATGTTTAGAATCTAATATTTGTACACTATTGTACACTTTCGAAGAACTATTTGGATGTGTGATTATTTTTTACAATTTAAAATATAATGAATCCAATTTCAATTCAATATATACACGGATATATAATTAGTTAGATAGTCGTGAATATTTAATGAAACATCGCCATCTTTTGAATGTAGATTTTACACATTTTTGATCATAATTATAACAATACATATTGTATCATATGATAAAATAGTATAGTAATATAGTCTATATAGTATACTTGTTTACCACTTCATCCTGCAACCATTACATATATTATATATATTTTATATAAAATATATAATATAGTATCATACTATTAATATGTATCAATTATAGGTATATAATCATTATGATAATTATTTATATAATATGAAAGTTTTAATTATAAATACATTATTCCATTAAATTGTGATATTATTATTAAAATTTATATAACAAAATATATATATATATATATATATATCTGATATAATCTAAATTATTTATATTAAAGGTGTTTCACACTAACTCGAACGCAATTATTAATTCTAACTATTAGAGGTTAAATTTTAACTATATTATTTAAATATACGTAAAAGGGGTTTTACACCTAATTATTAGAGTTAATAATTGCGTTCGAGTTGGTGTGAAACCCCTTAGAGATATGAATTTTTTATAAGAAATCCTACTACTTCTTTGATTATTAATATTGACAGGATATTGTATTATACTTTATATTTTTTAAATAAATTATAATAGACTTCAAATTTTCAATAAAAAAATATAAAAAATATTTAAACTATTTTTTACATCATTTTAAATAAATTATATTTATAAAAAGTCAATACTTTTATGTAGTAGAATAATATATATTGAATAAAGAAACAATTACTTCATTATATTTATTATTTTAGTATCCTTAGCATTTTTAGCTAGAGCTAGAATTAACATGATAAACCCCAACCCCGCTTGCACCCTTACTTCAGACTACACTACTATAGATATGTATGTATCATCACCTCTACCACTGTTTATACCTCAACCATCACAACCTCTACCTCTACCATCCCACCCCAACACCTCCACAGAAAGAATGTGCTGACATCAGAAACACATTCCGCGATGAAGATTCCACGTACAGAAGTAGAAATGTTGCCAAACTCCTGTACATCCACATGTTGGGATATCCAGCACATTTTGGTCAGGTTTGTCTCACTCTCTCTCTCTCTCCCTAGGTATAGTGTTACAGTAGCCATTGTTATAGGTGTATCTAAGAGCTCAAAAAGCTCAATAATATCACTATTCTTGAATATCTGTTATTTATTATTATATATAGTAGATATAAAATATTTATTGTAAGTCTATTAGTATAAACATTACAATACAATCGTGATTATTTATTTAATAAAATATGCAGGTTATAAATTTAATTATTTTTCAATTAATGTAGTTTATTTAAATATATTTTATAAATGATTATCAACAAATGTTGTATATGTATCATAGATATAAAGAAAGTGGATAAGCAATTGAATGTAGTGTATAGCGCTTTGTGATAGATGCCCTGCAGTCGAAACCTACTACTAAATACCTACTAAAAATAAAATTATATATTTAAAATACAACATATCAATATTCCTCATAATTTTGTTTATTTAAATTTAAGATATACTATTTCATTGATATTTATAATCTAAATCCATTGATATAGATAGAAGTCATTTCTATCAATTTTGAAAAAAATCTTACTGTTTAATATTGACATATATAATACGACTAATATCCAATAAAAATCACTGATGATATTTTGTTAAAATATCGATTAAAGTGACATTCGCGTATCTATCTTTTGCATTCATTGCGTGCAGTAATTGCTTATCCTCTTTCTTTACGTAATTGATACGTATATTAAAATATACATATTAAAATTGCTGTTAGATATGCTGTTTAACCCTTGTATTAACACTCTCATAGCTGGAATGTTTGAAGCTCGTCGCCTCACCTAAATTCACTGATAAGCGTATCGGATACCTGGGTGCTATGCTGCTATTGGACGAAAGGCAAGACGTTCATCTATTGGTCACTAATTCATTGAAAAAGTACGCGTATCGTTCACACGTATTAATCTGAAATATCAATTTATATTGATTAATTTTTATTTTCATTTAATATTTCAATTCAACATACATATAATATAATAGATTTTTAATAATCAATTGTAGAATTTATTATGAAATAATGTATATAAACTAGTACCAGAAGAAGTATGCATATTTTATATGTCATATTATACGTATACTTGATATTATTATGTAAATAGGGACTTAGTCTTCTACCACTACAGCATTACATCATGAATAAATAATGTCAATATCTTATAATTACTGTACTGTCACCTAGTGATTTTGTCAATTTATAACCTTGTAATATAAATGTTATATTGATTTATGATATATATATATATATAATATTTATATGATCTATATTCAATGATATGAACTATCATCTTTAAATTAGTTTTATTATTGCTATTCTAGATTTGTGATTTATAAAATATTGTATTTATTATATTTCTAATCATTATGCTAAATTAGTATTACTAATGTCACAATATCAATATTAATAGTTGGATCAAATTGAATTATCTATTTTAGATATAAATAAATAATTGTCTATAATGTATAATGTATATCGATTATGAATTATATTATGATATGATATTTGTACATTGATATTTAATAGTATACTATTTATATTAATTATTAAAGGAAAATTGATAATTTTGTTACCATCAATTATAACTACATTTTAAATGTATATTTCATATCTCACTTTTATTTCTATATTATTTGTGCTTAGTTATTGAAATTAGTCTATACTGAAGAATAACACGCGATGATCAACCGACCCCCTCTCTCTCTCTGATACGATGATCAACCAACCTCCCCTCTCTATTACAATGACAGTGATCTGAACCATCAGACCCAATACGTAGTCAGTCTGGCTCTTTGCACACTCGGCGAAATCTGTTCCGTTGAGATGAGTCACGATCTGGCTGGAGAAATCGAGAAACTACTCAAAACCTCCAACGCCTACATTAAGAAGAAGGTTTACATCTCTATTATCTGTGCACATCACTCTTATTAGTGTACTATTTTCACCTATATTATTAGTGTACTATTTTCACCTCTATTATTAGTGTACTATTTGCATCTCTATTATTAGTGTACTATAACATCTCTCTGTCCATGATGAGCTCATAGGCTTTGCATGTGACAGCTATGTGTGTGTGTGTCTGTACATCCCATAGAGAGAGAGAGGATTAATGCTATATGTAGCACAGATTATGTAAATGAATGCATTAGATTATCAGTAAGGGTATATCATTGCGTTTACTTGTGTACTATTGCATATACATGGTAGACATATTCTAAATTAAGGTGGACACGCGAAGTTTGCTAGTTTATATGTAAACGATCGGCAAAAGGGCTATTTATTAAAGGGTGATCACTTTTTTATTTATGATTATTTTCTCACTAATTTATACTAGATACATATAGTACGATTTTAATTAATGGAATTATTGATAGTTATTTTATTATTATATGTAATTTTAGTTTGAATTTAGAATATATTGTGTTTAATAAATTCTAAAATAACTAGATATAAACATAACCAATTACCTATATAACAAACTGTACTGAAGATCTACAAGATAGCTAATAGTTACACAAATTGTACTAAGCTTCATCAAATATTTAATAATAAAATAGATTTACTATATTATTTGTAGATAATATAATTATTCTGAGAAAACTAGTCTAAAATCAACAGTTTATCAATATTTGTACTCAAATTTTCTAAATTATATAATAATAGATACTAAATATATATATATATATTTATATATATATAAATTATGCAAATAATCTCACATTATATTTTCACATACCTATATAAAACACTCTTTATAGCATTTATAATATATAATTTGTCCACAAAACAATATTATAAATAAAGTCATAAATATGTTATTATAAAAAAGTATTATAATAATAAGTTATAATAATAACTGCAAAAAGTACATATATTCTCTGACAATATCACCTTAACATAGAATACGTAGTACATAGTGTTAAACTTGGGTTGGCTGCAACCAGTCACTAGTGAGGGATTGCTCTCTATAGGGGTAGTTAATGTGGGTGATGTCTGTAACGTGGGTGTAGTTGTAAGTCAACCCCACTACTGCATCCCACTACCGCACCCACTACTGAACCCTATGTGCACCCCACTACTGAACCCCACTACTGCACCCCATTACTGCACCCACTACTGTACATGTACTGATCAACCTCAGCAGGTGTGTGTGTTACAGGTTGCAGCCTTTAATTCAATAACCTAGCACATTATGAAGGTGACCTAGTCACATCTCTACTATGTGTGTACTACTAACATGTATTGTTTAGTATACACACATTGATGTATCAATGTGTGCAGGTGTGGGTGTGTGTGTGTGTGAGAATAATGATATTTCATTTCTATTATTATCAACAACTACATATGGTGAACAACAGCTTTATTATCTGACAGTGATAGAGTTCATTAGATTTAATAATATTTCATTTTTGAATACATTATTGGTATATCTCTATATCACTCTCTATCTCTCTCTCTCTCACTCTATCTCTATCTCTCTCTTATTCTCTCTTTCTTTCTCTTTCTCTTATTATCTCTCTCTCTATTTCTCTCTCTCTCTCTCTCTTTCTCTATATCAGACACATTGGTTATACTTCTGTAGTATTCATGTTCACAATATATTCATAACACACCACTTACCCACACATGCATGATATACCTGTTGACCTCTATGACAGGCTGCGTTGTGTGCTGTCAGAATAATACGGAAGGTTCCGGACCTAATGGAGATGTTCATACCAGCTGCGAGATCTCTACTTAACGAGAAGAACCATGGTTACTACATTACCTCATACCCTCCCTCCTTATTAGGCCTGATTCTGATGTCATCATGCATGTACATTCACATGTAATAATAGGCATTGTTTAATATAATTACTACAATATTAATACTATTACTACAATACTATTGTTAATGTAGGAGTGTGAATATAATGTATATCAAGCAAATGTAGTATAGCCTTCATAGGAATAATGTTGATACTCTGTAACAACCACACTATTAAGATCTAACACATACATGTAATACCCATCATAGTATATCACTACATGCTATTGTAGGCGTTCTATTGACAGCTGTCACTCTAATCCTGGAGATGTCAGAACGAAGCCCTGACACCCTGAACCACTTCAGAAAGGTAGCGTAGCCTAGCCTATAGGCGTATCTCTGTACCTCCCCTAACACGCCCATTTAGATGGTTCCCCAACTAGTGCGTATCCTTAAGAACCTCATCATGGCCGGCTATTCTCCTGAGCACGATGTTAGCGGAGTCAGCGATCCTTTCCTTCAGGTTTACATTCATCTAGTGTACCTATCTCTTCTTATTACCATTATAGCTAACTGCCTGTTGTACCAGCATATAACACCTTCACTATAGCCCCACCTCACCCATCTCTCATACGATACACTCACCAAGTGTTACATCTACTAATAGTTCTAGGACATAGCACCCCCTACATACACCCCACTATACCCCACCCCAGGTGAAGATCTTACACCTACTAAGAGTTCTAGGTCATAATGATCACGAAGCAAGTGAATCTATGAACGATATCCTCGCACAAGTTTGTAACAACAACCAGTATGTGCTCGTGTATGTCCTCTTCCGTTTATTACAATGTTTTACTTATTCTCTATAGTGCGTTAGTGATAACTTATGTAAATAAATAGATAAGTAATATATTTTAATTATTTTAATTTTATTATGGTTTATAGAACATATGTATGAATAATAGTTAAATGGACATACCCACAATTATCAGGATATTTCTGTGATATATTTCTCATTTAAAATCTTAAAATCAATTTGTATTCTGAATATAATAGATTAAAATAGTTATTATTATTTAACTATAAGCAATCATTAATATATTGTATTTATTATGTTAATAATTTTATCCTCTATTGTCTACACAAGAGAATTAAATCATGATTTTAAAAATAAGAGCATCCTTATATTTGCAGTGTATTTCTCATATTTTGTACTTTATCATATCTTATGTACACTTTAAAGTTTAAAAAAATGTGATATTATAATCAAAAACTCAATTTATTACTATTACTATTATTTGTAATTTACTATATAAGTGAAAGTAAAATGGTAATTATTTTATAAAATATTTGTTATATACATTATTTTATTTGAAATGTATTAGAATATATTGATATAATAATATTAAATAATATAAAATATGGTTATTTTTTAAGTTTAATGTAATAATCTTAAAATTATTTTTTAATCTCAAGAATTTTTATTAAATCATTTATTTTATTCTTAACTTAATATATATTTAATATAGTGAAATATGCTTCATATTATGACTGTTCTAGGTTGCAACGAATACAGAATCTACAAAGAATGTAGGACACGCGATCCTGTATGAAATAGTGCACACTGTCATGGACATCAACTCTGAAGCAGGACTTAGGGTTACTATGTTATATTGTTATTTACTGATTTGTAACCAATGAAAGGGTTCTTTACTAAATCCGCCACCCGTGATAGTTTACATGTACAATTTACATTGTAAATACATCTATTTACATTGTAAATAGATAGGCTAGAGTTCTCTCTCTCTCTCTAGTAACTTATTGGAAAGTCAACATTATTTACCATTATGTTTAGACTATATATATATATAAATGTTAACCATATTAAGGGGGTTCACGGTCTTTAGATTTCAATGTAATTAGATAGGACGTTTTTATTTTTTGAAAATTCAAAAACTCAAGAAATAATTAAGATTTTCACATAATTTAAATTGCATAACATTAAGATATATTGTGTTAATTGGTCTATTGGAATTCTAAATGATTAAAATAATAGTTTTGAAAATATCAACATTTTTAAAAAATAAAAATTTAAAAAAAATAAAATATTTATTTAAAAAATTTAATTATCAATTATTTATAAACTCTACATCTAATCACACATATTTTCTATAGCTAACATATACATATAATACTAAACATACTTTGAAAATTTGAATAAGTTTAGTCAATTATTCATTGAGAAATAGAAATATTCATAAAAAAAACTTATATTCTGAGATAATTGATTTTAAAGATTGACTATATTATTTATCTGCTTTTTGACATTTATTATTATGGTAAAAGTTAGTTTAGCTAATTCTTACAATTTTTATATTATATTTATATAACTTGTATAATTTGTCATGCTTTTGAAATAAATTTCAGTTATATAAATTATTATTATTATATATTATAGTTGCATATGAAAGAATAAAAATATACAAAAAATAAATTTTATTATAATTATGATTGATTTTTTTTTTATTAGATATTATAAAAGTAATCCGCTTCCATAATCCTTTGATGCAATTTGCCTTCTTTGTCTTGCCCGTCTCCCTTCCCTAGATTCTGTCACCTGTTTCTTCTTAGAGGCTTTCACTCTTGTAGCATCTCTAGCCGCCGCATCTACCCGTAAAATCTATAAAATTTATCTGACGTTTTATAAATAATATATGATAATTTTATATAGTTATATAATAGTTATATATTATATATAATATAAAATTAGATTAGCATAAATATAATAAAATCTAATTGCTTTGTTTCAATATTATCAAATTGAAATATTGTAAATATATTATGATATTATATTCCTAAATAAACACATTTATCTGACGTTTTATAAATAATATATGATACTATTATATAGTTATATAATAGTTACATATTATATATAATATAAACCTTGATTGTATCTCGATTACGCCTCGAAAGTTGTCGATTAGTCAATCGACCCATATCAAATAATAATAATAATGAAATGATGCTATCTTATTATTATAGAACAAAGCCAGCGGCCAATCACTAGCATTTATAAAATGAAACCAACAGATGGCGCTGAAAAACAGTGTTATAATATATGTAAACCGTAATTTTTACGCCATTTTTTTAATTATTATTTTATTAGAAATAGGTAGTGTTATAAAATTATGTTTTTTTATGCTTTATATATGTTTTTAACATATGATATTTTTACATATCATACATTATACATGTAGTAATCTATTTTAAAAATAAAATGTTGTTTATAAATTTTTTTATTTTAAAGACCGTGAATCCCCTTAATAAATATAATGCATATGCGTAATAGTGTGTTGAATAAGGTAATAATTGTTTACAGAATATCGTCAGTATAATTATTATTTAAAAACAAACTATAAATAATAACACACCTATTCGAATAATAACTGTTTATTTATATATTATAAATACTCTCTCGGGACAAATTAGAATAACATATGAGAAGCCATGATAATATAACGTATTTATTGTTTATACACAAAGTAAGTAGAGACAAATAATTATCTGTAAAATGAATGAGTAATAACTAATTAGGTTTCATTACTATTAGCCATCTCTATATAATATAGAGCTTTTCTAACAATAAATAGAATCATTTGAAAACTTTAAATATTCTAGATAATAAATATATTACATTTAATATATTAATTACAAAAATGATTTCATTATTTGTTTAGGTAAATATCCAGTATTAAGATATATTAAATATCATATATAAATCAATAGAATAGTTTATTCTGTAATAATTCATAATTAATTACTGATTACATATTATAATTGTAATTAATATTAAAATATATTATATATATTGTAAATATATGTTAAAAACAACTATTCAGATATGTTATGTGATTATTATATTTAATTTAAATATTTCACATATCTGTAAGATAATTTGTAATGTTTAAATAAGATAATATTTATTTATATACATCAAATATATTGATAATAACATATATGTAATAATTTTGTACATTTATAAAATATTAAAATAATCTTGTTCCCGATTACATTTCAGGTTTTAGCCGTAAACATTTTGGGAAGATTCCTTTTGAATAATGATAAAAACATAAGGTAACGCTAGTCATTGTGATCTGCATTACACAAATATCACCTACCTACCTACCTACTTAGGTATGTGGCATTGAACACACTATTGAAGGTCGTACACCAAGACTACAATGCCGTACAAAGGCAGCGTATAACCGTAGTGGAATGTCTTAAAGATCCGGACGTCTCCCTTAAAAAGTACGTTTCTCTATGCCACTGTACCACAAGCTAATACTACCTTGCAATTAGCGCGTGTATATCTATGGGTTTACATGCGATACAGTTACATTGCCCTGCTACACTGTTTCATACCTGTGTGTCTATTGTTTGTTCATCTTATGCTTGTTTAAATAATGTATGTATATTATTTATATAATAATACAGCTATTTATTATTCATATTTCTTTTTATGGATCTTGTGCTTTATTAAATTAGGTCATCAGATATTTAATATAATTTAATATATAAATATATACAATAATAATGTGTGTACAGTATATGCTAATATATTTATAAATCTATATTTCCAGAAAATATTAAATATATCTAATATGCAAATATGTGCAAATAGATATATATATATATATATATTATATATATATAGTATTATATATATATATATATATATATATATATATATATATATATATATATGTATCTATATATTATGTAAATGTAACCATATCAAACATATTGTATAATAATCATATCAATTAGATATGCAATATATTCTTTAATATCACTGATGAATATAAACATACATTTTATTACATTTATTTGTTTATGTATGGAGTTTTATTAAAAGAAAACGAGTAATTCATTATATTAAATAAATACATTTTCCCTCTATGCCCATTGTAGTATTAATAACACTAGTAGTAATTATACTATACTATACCGTACACTTTCAGACGAGCGATGGAGTTATGTTTCGCACTAATCAACGAGAGCAACATATGCAGTCTGGTCAAAGAATTGCTAGCTTTCCTTGAGAAATGTGACCCTGAGTTTAAGTGTGACTGCTCATCTAATCTTGTATTGGCAGCTGAAAGGTAGTAGTAGTAGTAGTAGTAGTAGTAGTAGTAGTAGTAGTAGTAGTAGTAGTAGTAGTAGTAGTAGTAGTAGTAGTAGTAGTAGTAGTAGAGGTAGTAGTAGTAGTAGTAGTAGTAGTAGTAGTAGTAGTAGTAGTAGTAGTAGTAGTAGTAGTAGT
The DNA here is from genome assembly GCA_964019155.1 of Osedax fenrisi. Taxonomy (NCBI): domain Eukaryota; kingdom Metazoa; phylum Annelida; class Polychaeta; order Sabellida; family Siboglinidae; genus Osedax; species Osedax fenrisi. The sequence goes on along the minus strand of OZ025244.1, from coordinate 18,004,802 downwards.
AGTAGTAGTAGTAGTAGTAGTAGTAGTAGTAGTAGTAGTAGTAGTAGTAGTAGTAGTAGTAGTAGTAGTAGTAGTAGTAGTAGTAGTAGTAGTAGTAGTAGTAGTAGTAGTAGTAGTAGTAGTAGTAGTAGTAGTAGTAGTAGTAGTAGTAGTAGTAGTAGTAGTAGTAGTAGTAGTAGTAGTAGTAGTAGTAGTAGTAGTAGTAGTAGTAGTAGTAGTAGTAGTAGTAGTAGTAGTAGTAGTAGTAGTAGTAGTAGTAGTAGTAGTAGTAGTAGTAGTAGTAGTAGTAGTAGTAGTAGTAGTAGTAGTAGTAGTAGTAGTAGTAGTAGTAGTAGTAGTAGTAGTAGTAGTAGTAGTAGTAGTAGTAGTAGTAGTAGTAGTAGTAGTAGTAGTAGTAGTAGTAGTAGTAGTAGCAGTGGCAGTAGTAGTACCCCCTCCTATACTAAATACCACACCACCTCTCCCATTACGTAGACATCCCCCGAATAAGAAATGGCACGTGGACACAGTGCTCAGCGTACTAACAATGGTTAGACTATCACACTGACACTGACAGCACTGACCCTATGACCTCTACCAGGTGGGGAATGCTTGCAGGGACGATATCGTATCTCAGTCGATACAACTGTTCCAAGAGTGCAGCTCCCTTCACGTCTACACTAGCAGACGTCTTCTCGACTCCATCGGTCACCCCATCTTCAACTTTAGTTCATCTGAACCCATCGTTAAAGTTTGTACCCCCAACCCCACCACCACTCTACCTTTAGTTACATGATTCTCCATAACTATTGAATATAATGTCAACTATTTATTAAATAGCAGGTAATTTGTGTTAATTATTGTTAATTCTTCAATTAATTGCCTATGAATGCTTGATAATGATATGTCATACTACTTGTGCTGTATTATTCACCAGGTTACGTGCTGGATGGTAGGAGAATATGGTGATTTAATTGTTAGCGATTCCACGAGTCATGAATACTGCAATGATATGGGACCTTCTAAGGTTATTACTGCACACTAAAACCTGAATAATATCTACGTAATTAAATATAAACTTTGCACAAAAGTTTAAAATATATTCATTAAATATACATAATTTATATATTAATTATTATATTAAATATTGAAAATAAATACCAAATATAATATTTTCTAAAATTTCAGTATTATTCTAGATGATATATTGTGTTCACTTAAAATAAACATACAATTATAAATACTAAATAGATAATCTTCTTTTAATCAACTAAATTACTAAATTTGAATTAATAATATTCATATATTGATAACAAATACGTGAGAGAGAGATACATATGTACTGTTTACTATAGTGGACGGAAGACTCAGTGATCGCACTGCTACATAAGATACTGACAGACACCCACGCCTCACCGGTCACTAAAGGTTATGCACTGAATGCAGTGGTCAAGCTCAGCTCTAGATTTACACACACTACACAGTTAGTACTCCTCCACATCCCCCTCATCCACATCCCCCACTTCATCCTCCTCCTCCTCATCCTCTCAGCATATCTTGTATTGTTGCAATACTTATAAATAATATCTTATTTTATATTAATAAAATACTTTAATTCTATGCTATACAATTATGTATTAAATTTTTGTTATTAAAATTATAAAATAATATACAAATTGTCTATGTTATTGACTCTATATATTCATTTAGTTATATATTATATTATTTAATTGTTAACATATATTACTATTAACATTGTGTTTAACCATGCCAGGAATATCCGTGAATTGTTGAATATATTCGGAGCTCACATGAATACAGAACTGCAGCAGAGATCTATAGAATATTGTAAAGTATTCACCCTACCTGAGAAAATTAGGTTTCCATTAATTCACCACCATCTATATCACCGTATCACTCTTGCTGATGTTTCTCTGTTTTGTATTCAAATAGTTATGTAAAAATGAAATATTTACAATCAAACTAAATTGTATGTAATGTTTATTATTAATTGTATTATTATGCAATGTATACAATTTATACTATAAATGTTACATTTTAGTTGTTATTCTTTATAATCATTTGTATTAGAAGCGAAACATGACGAGTTTAGTAATACATATATTTGCCTATATTTTATGTAAATAAACAAATATTTGTATTATATTTGTATCACGGAGTAAGGTGAGTGGCTGATGCACAATTGTTTATTATATGTGATAGTATCTAATATAATCTTACAATAAATAAGAGTTTCCTTTAATTAATCTAACTTTGTACTAATTCCTATACTCTAAATACATAAACAATTGATTATTTGTCTTCTTTATTATACATTATATATATATATATAGACAAATAATCAATAAGTTATAGGAATAAGAGTATAGGAATTAGTACAGAGTTATATTGATTGGAGGAAAGTGTTATTAATTTACAAGATTATATTAGTGAATATCACATAACATATACTATCATGTAAAATAAACATTATTATACTATTATTTTTTATATCCAATATCTATTTTCGTTATTATAATTTGTTGTTAAATATCATCTTTATTAAAACATTTATATATATATTTCCTTATCTTTCCTTTATTATGTATACAGATCTGGATTATTAGAAGCAATGCCTTTAATAGAGAAAAATCTGCAATTCGACTCACTAAACGATGATGAAAAACCACAGATAATGCAAAATTATAAGGTAATACCATGGTTTATAATTATAGGTACCCATGCCTATTTATCTTACATCATCATAAACATCATCATATAACTACCATCATAATCATCATCTACATCATCATTATCATCAACAACATCATCATCATCATCATCATTATCATTAACATCATCATCTACAACAACATCATCATTATCATCATCATCATCATCTATAATAACATTATCATTATCATCATCTACATCATCATCATCATCATCACTACTATTTACAGGCAACTGGAGATCTATTAGCAGATGACCTAGTTGGCCTAGATATTAACAATGCCAATGGTCAAGGTGAACAGATTACCTCTGCCCCCTCTACGCAGGAAACTGCCGGAGCTAACCTTCTCGACCTCTTGGGTGACATTGACATGTCTGCAGGAGCAGGTTTCACACCCTTCTCTAACAATACCATTGTTCCTACCTCATTATGAATATAGTAGAAGTAGTTCATTCATTTCAAAGATGTTGCGAAGCAAAGATGGTTCACTCCCTATCTAAGCTATGTAATTATTTTAATATAGTTATTTTACCAACCACTAAATGGATACACATTTATTATTTTAAGTTAAATTTAATATTATTAATTCATAAAATCTAATTATCAGACTAATATACTTTTAATATTATAATATATATGTGAATTATTTTTTTTTAAATATTTTTTAAAATTACGACATTTTCACGGCATTGAAAGTTTACATGTAAATAACAATGACTGAATCGAACTACTTTTGACCTATACAAATTCTGTAACATTTTTATAAATTCACTTTAGATTATATTAGGGTATTATTTTTCGAATTTACATGTAAACAGATATGAATCCAAAAATAGATTTTAGTTCACCTACCCGTTGCATTTGCGATAGTGTCGTATTTATTTCAATAAATCGATCGAGTGAACCATCTTTCCTTCGGAAAATCTTTGTTCATTAGTCAGCAATCATTTCTAATAGCTATTATTAAAATTTACTTACGAAAAAGTAAGTTAATTCGAAAACTACTACTGTTTTTATATATATATATATATATATATAAATATTACATGTGACAACCTGGTTAATATATAATCAGTATATAGGCAATAAACAAAAGTTTAGAAGATTATGTTATTGTATTAAATCTTAACTTTAAATATAAACAATAGAAGGTATTTCCCTAAAGCAACAATTTGCATAAGTTTGTATTGTTTAGGTATTCAATATTGCATTGTTCTATTCAAATGAAACTTTGAAATGGCCTAAATGTTATTCTTTCTATACAAATTATGTTTGAATATCAAATTAATGAATATTATAAATTACCTATCATACAAATTAATTAATTGAATTTATATAATTACTTTTTATAATTATATATATATTTTTAGTAAATTTCATTATAGTTTAAAATATAAATATAAATACCTTTGTAAATATACAATTATATTGTAATTTATTTAAATATACAATTCTTTCTAACCTAATTTAATGTATTTATATAAATTATATACTATATATTATATATATATACTTTCCTCCCTAGTTATATCATATATAACAATTTATAATAATACTCAAATAGTAATGATAATATTATTTTAATATCAAACATAAATATAAATTCATTATATCAAAATTACAAATTATATAATATATAAAATATTGATTACACACTATATAAACCATATATTACCTATTACGTAACAGCTTCGACTATGCCGACGATGACTAACCTTATGAATGGTGGAATGACCTCTATGCCATCTTCAACACGACCTCTAGACACATCCGCTGCTCCGACCTCTGCAATAATGTCAAACTTTGACCTACTAGGCTCTATGGGAAGTAGTGACAACAACTCCACAATAAACGGAATGTTTACATTGGAAACAGAACAGCCTGGTTAGATATAACTTAATTTTTATTACAAACTTAGGAAGATAGTCTAGTGTCGTATTTAATTATTCAGATAATTAGATAGATGATTTTTTAATGATTTAATAAAAAATCTCTTATATATGAATTTTAATTATTTAAACTCATAAATTCATATTTTTATGATAATTTTTTGTTAAATTATGTTTCATATAAATTAATTCCTATATATTCCTATGCATAGAATAGAAATAGATTGATAACATAATTTTATTTTTAAATATTTTTAAATATATTTATATTCTAATTGAAAAAGGAACACATTTTATATTTATATTTTATAAAAATTATCTATCATAATTTAGGTTAATATAATTTGTAAATACATATATTTATTATCATATACATATTATTTTTTTTTAATTAAACATATACATATATACACTTTATTAGTAGTGGGTCCAATACCTTCGATAACTGCTTTCGAAAAAAACGAAATTGGTCTACGAATAATGTTCTCGTTCACCGATACAAATGACCCTACTTTGACCTCTATGAATGTCACCACCTCGAATTCCGGTGCCAGACCCATTGAAGATTACGTATTCCAAGCCGCAGTACCAAAAGTCAGTATTCGTAGATATGTATTATGCTTACTATGAAGTAAAGGGTTCATGTAGTCAGAAACATAGCCACAAATATGCCTATTGTGCCTAGTGATTTATCTTTATTGTATAACTAAAATAACAAAATAAAATTGATTTATTTAATTGTGATTTTAATCTTTATCGTAAATGAAATCTATCTCTTTGGTATAATTTTGTAATATTTGTAATATTCATAATATATATTAGAATTTATATAATATTGATCACTATATCTCATATTTTCTTTACTTCTAAATATATTGCTGGGATCTATATTTTGGTAGTTTGTTTTATATTCAATATTGATTAAATAAATACCATAATTTAGATTATTATTCGTGAAATACGAAAATTATATTAATAATATAGTATATATCCATATTATGATATTTAACAATGATAATATTGAAACAGACATTCCAATTACAACTAAAATCTCCATCCAATGATGTTGTCGATAATAACTGTGATGTCCACCAGCAAGTGCGCATTGATAATCCTAATAAAGTTTGTATTACTTCCAATGCTTTCATTCAATAAATAATCATACGTATCATTTTCTTTTGTAAATACATTTTATTTACCAAAAATTAATAATATTTTATAATTCCATTGCCTGAAGTACATGACAACATTTTCAAGTTTTAAACAACTGAATTAATTTAAATAATTTATAATTAATATTAATATTAATTAATTCATTTATTAATCAAATAATATGTATATTATTTATATTAACTATTCAAATGATAATTATAATTCTATTATAACAAAATTGTCTATATCACATATATGTTTATATTTTATTCACTCGTATAAATAAATAACATGTTTGCAGTAATGACCTTAAAAACAATATATCCTTTGTTTATATTCTATAATTTTTAATATAATATCAACTATTCTCTATATACTTGTCCTCATTATCAGTGCAACTGCAGCCCATCTCATTAATCATACATACCCATACACAGGAACCTTTAAGAATGAGAATTCGATTGAGCTATAAGATTGCTGGTATCGCCTACACCGAACAGGCAAACATCAGTGAATTCCCACCCATTCTCTGGCAAAGATAATGTTTAGCATTTAGATCTTAGATATACAGTACAATAATGGTGGAAGTATTTATAAGTGGAATCATATCACACACACACACACATAATAAGTTGTTTTCATTTACGTTATTTTATCATTCGTTGCAATTTCCGTGTGGGTCGTAATCTTTGTATTATACGAGCGACTTTTACATGCAACGAATGCAACATGTCTGCATTTTAAGTATCCACTGGGATCAATAGCCTATTGAATTATCGTTATTTATATACTTTTATCATGTGGTTTCGATTTGAAATCATTTTTGTCGATGATTTTATAAAATAAACATCGCAGAATATAATATATTAATATTAAAGAATTTTAATTTATTTGATATTGCATATATATATAAAATATGACTAATGTTATCATATATATATATATATATATATATATATATATATATATATATTATTGATAAAAATTGAAACATTAGTTATTAATAATATTTCTATAAAATAGTTTACAAATAATCATTTATATAATACAGTTATATTATTAATATTAGATTATATTAGGTAAATTTCAATTTTTATTTATATTTTAATAAATATGTTACAAAATGTTTGCGATGCATCTGCGCAATGGTTACTGCATGTGAAATCTGTGATGAAAGCGGGAGCATTCAAAACAAGTGACATTTCTCCTCTGGGTTCATGTTTGTACCTAGGTCGCAGTGGAATACTCGTGAGAAATCTTCATTGTTCGATATTGCCCCGTTTACCCTACATTATATAATAATATTTATATATATATATTTATAATTGGTGTAATATTTCTGGGTTATTACTAGGGCACAAGTTTAGATATATTCTAAATAGTGAATTTCATTAAATTTGACTACAAATTAATGGAATATTGTTATGAGATTATTTAAATATTTATGAATGAGATACATATCATTTAGTAGGAACAGATACTATTACTATGCATGTGTAGTAATGTATATAATATATTGCTAAACAGATTGATTAATAGTATGTAATAATGATGAACCTGAATTTATTTGGGCTGTGGAAGTCTTTCGATAATAGATATCTCTGTAGAGCGTCATTGTTATTGGTACACCAATTCTAAAGTATTAGTTAGTACAACGTATTATATAATAGGGGTATTCAGTTTTAAATAGTACTATACATTACATTATGTAAATAAATATTATATAATATATATACTTCCATTTTGTATATTTTACATTGTATATACATGAACATGTAATACTAGCATGTATCGGCAGTCATATTAATTAAGTATCCCGTTATATTATATATCATATTATTATCATATATATATATATTATATGTACCCATAGTATGTATATATAATGAGAACTAATAGAACTGACATGAGATGTGATAATAGGAACCAAGCCATGATGTTATGCTTAAGTTAAGTTACCTGTGCAAATTGTATAAAGAACATTTGATTGTTGTCGTATTCTTTATCGATATTGAATATTTCCTCACTTCCAATGTCTTTGATGAGATTACGATATGACTGTTGATCGTTAACACTAGTTATTGCATAACATAATATAGATGAAGTATTATCCAATATTATATAATAATCTATTATAATATCGTTAACATATATTATACTATATTTATATGTTATATATTATACCTATATAAGATTTTTAATATCTATAATTATATTTAATATTTTCTTTAATAATTTATTATTCACAATGGTTAAAATTGTATTATTGGAATATTACAAAATTATCATAAATTGAATCTAAATCTATCCTTATACATAAAATAAATATATTAAAATTATATACAATAAAAATGTATATTGTAGTGTTATTTTATATTTTTGTTAATGATATATTTCTTTATTAATGCTTAAATATAGTTTATAAATTATAATATTATTAGTAGATAATTAAATAATTAACCATATAGGCAATTTTTAATCCAATATTATCAGCCATGTTTTCATTCAGTGTTTGTTTTCCATTAACCTAGGTGGTAGTATGAATCTTAGTGGTAGTAGTAGTAGTAGTAGTAGTAGTAGTAGTTTTCAGGTAGTAGTAGTAGCAGCAGTAGTAGTAGAGGTTGTCAGGTAGTAGTAGTATACCTAAGTAGTATAATTAAATGTATTATCTATTACACCTAAATATAGGAGTAGTGCAATATTAATAAATTAGTAACTCTTAAAAATTCATATTGGTATATCTACAATATATAGTCAAATATTTTCAGAAGGATTTTTATTCGTATTCTAAAATATTTTTATTCTATAAGCAAATATTTGTATATAAAAACAACAACAACAATATGAATATATATATATATATATAAGATTTATATATATATTTATAAACCATATAAGTTCTTCCTTTGATGTTGAGGCTAAACTTAGAATACTGTTGGGTCAAGCATTTAGACTTGTTGACGTATTGTTGGATCATATCGCTTGACCACGTATTGTTCATATCGTAATCACCGTTTCCGTTGTAGAGAAATGCTGACAGGGTGGGGTGGTGTGGTGGTAGGGTGGGGTTAATGGAACTCTCTACTAGCTATACCTCTAGCTAAATATAACTATATTACTAATGAATAGATGCGTAATAATATATCAAAAATGTATACGATTCCCTACATTTTCATATTCGCCAAACAAATTTTAAATATAATTAGTACACTACAATAAAACTATATTTACCATTTCTTATATAATATATAATATATGTGCTCATAAGTATATAAACATATATATATATATATATACTGTAAGCTTTGCTTTTATGTTATAATTTTCCCGAGTGTTTTCACTCTGATTCTGATATATATATATATATATATATATATAATATATTAAAACAGTGGTATCTACTATTCTCCCCTACACCACATAACTCTACAGCCACCTGCCACCTAACTAAAGCCCCTCTCTACAGCTGTGTCCCCCTACTAACTAAATCCCCTCTCCCTACTAACTAAAGCCCCTCTCTACAGCTACCTGCCTACTAACTAAAGCCCCTCTCTACAGCTACCTGTCTACTAACTAAAGCCCCTCTCTACAGCTGTTTCCCCTACTAACTAAAGCCCCTCTCAAGCAGCTGTGTCCCCCTACTAACTAAAGCCCCTCTCTACAGCTACCTGCCTACTAACTAAGGGTGTGTTTTTCGTCATCCAGCTACGCACAACGCGCGACATCGAATTTTACAAAGCCCTATTCACTACATGTAAACTTGTACGAGATATCGGACAGCGTTCGCCGAACAGCTAACTTTGCCGATACACCTTTTATTCCTATCCGCGCAGTTCTTCATTGAATTTGAATTCTAGAACGAACGGCGTCGCACGCATTTGAAGCTCCGCCCATGAGCTGAGTCATAAAATACGTCACAATCATAACGGTATTGCTATTTTTAGGTATGCGCGCATATATTTACCAATAATTATATGATGATATATAGTTCGACGAATGGTTGACGAAAAACACTTTGTAAAATTCGATGTCGCGCGTTGTGCGTAGCTGGATGACGAAAAACACACCCTAAAGCCCCTCTCAAGCAGCTACCTGCCTAGTAACTAAAGCCCCTCTCTACAGCTACCTGCCTACTAACTAAAGCCCCTCTCTACAGCTGTGTCCCCCTACTAACTAAAGCCGCTCTCAAGCAGCTATATGCCCTCACTAACATTGTTCCCCTAGCGCGTGGCTTATCTCATGTGCGACAATCGAGCCTAGCCCTGCGAAGTTCATGAACCTGACGGGAATAATCATCATCATATCGGTGTGATAAGCGCGATGACGACGATGATTTATTTAAACACTAATTCAATTATAAAATTCTTATAGCGTGGCAATAATATATAAAAAACAATAAATAAACGTAATAATAAGTACAGACTAGTGTACGACGTGGCGAAAACGAATATATTTCAAGTTCAGATATCACGGACAGTGTGATATAGCAAGACCTCCTATAACCTCCGAGGTTATAGGAGGTCTTGGATATAGACACAGAGCTAGAGAGAAAGCTTTCTCTCTAACTCTATGGATATAGAACACATGTTGGACTCGACGCGATATCAATACGTCGGTGGATACCGTATAACGATATACGAATGATAATATTAGAAGAATGACGTGTTTGTTTTCGATTTCGTTTTCTATTTTATAATATTAATATGCTTTTGCGTGCTAAAGGCTTCGAAAAAAAAGGCGTATTCGTCTATAGTCATCGTCCGTTAAACTATATAACGTAAACTGTCTATGTGTGACACGTGAGTCAACGTATTAGTGAATCATACTAATTTGCTAACGATTTATAGAATAATACATAGTAATACCACAGCGAAATAACTCGTCGAATAAACACCGTACGACGTACGGTGTACGTTGATAGAGTTTGACTGGATATCGAATGAAACGAAAATATCGTGAAATTAGTCGCTTCTTATGTATAGACTTACGTAGGTATATATATATATATATAGTGTAACCTATAGTTTCAGATATAGTTCATACGAGACATAATTATAGCTAGATACTAGTATAGTTTAAACGGGTTTAAACGTAAGTAGGAAACTATTATAATAGTAATATAAGCTATTAATATAATTATTAAATTATAAAAATATAAAATATAAATTATTTAATATAGTTAATTAACGGTATATAATGGTTTATAATTCACGTACCTGAGATTATTTCCACTAAACAACGGTAGATTAAAAATCGCCGACGGAAGAACTGAAATGAGCGTAACGATATAGCGCGGGGTTACACGATAACTTACTATCGTTAGCCGGCAAACGATTAATCAAAACATATATTATAATCGTGACGACGTGCGTAAACTTACATATATCGTTCTCCGTAATCAAATAAAAGGCATTCGTTGTGGTCGGAGAAATCAATAATCTATGTGAATCGGGTATTAATAATTATAGGAAGTTATTGTACCTATATCATCAAGTTATTGTAATGTTCCGATGTAATGTTAATATATATGTTATAATTAATTTAGTAGATACCTATTTATATATATATATTACATTTACACATTTACATACCTATTGCATATTACTGATTACAAGTTACTGATTTAAATTCAGAAATATAAGCAGGTATGGTAATCTCTAATACATTAAATATGAATTCACGAATAATTTTTATTAAGGTTTTTTATAGGTTTCTAAACTTATTTCGATATGGTTATGATTCACAGTTATAACGATGAATATGTTCTGATTATATTAAATCATAAGTATTGTATCAGTTATACACTTACTACCCATATATACACCCCGGAATATACGACCATGGTAGGTGTATTTATACATGTTATATACTTTTATATAATAATATATTTAAATATGTTATGCGAGTATAAAGTATAGATATGGCAAAGAATTGTCGATTGGGAAAATTAAAAAATAAATGTATTTATATCGTAATAAATTTAAATATCCTATATCAGATTTTAGATTTTATTCGTTTAGATATCTCGTCGACGTTCCTACTACCAAGACCTCCTATAACCTCTTATAGGAGGTATTGCTACTACTCTCCTCGATACACCCGCGCCTTTAGCGAACCCGTAGTCGAGCCACTAACTCTGTTTTCTGTTCCGTTAAACTTTGCAATATTCTAGTTTGTAGGTTGCCTTGCAAGGAGATGATGCTCATCAACAGCGACTTCTTATCGATGTGAACCTGTGGGTGGTGTTAGCGTGAAGTCATATCCATACTATAGATTCTATGGGTACATTATTATCGTGTAATAATATTTATATAAGTAGAATATAGGTATATACCTATATTGTTATTGTTATTTTTATTCGGTGGAGTCCTTTCATCCCATCCAGGAACTTAGATGAAGTTTTCACTTATAACCATATATGGCTCTAATATCCCTTCGAAGCCGCTCTCATATATATATATATATATATATATATATAATATATTATATATATATATACCTAAATATATATATATATATATGGTATTTCCGTTATAACCATAGCTGTAGTATTAAGTATGAACTTTATATAGAGGTCTATACCTACACTATAATATTTATACTATAATACATATATTACTTTTCAAATACCTACATGATATTATGTAAATACAAAAGTTATAAAAAGTATTAGTGTCATGTGATTACATTCTAATCTTAATCGAACTTACTCAGTGTGACCTTGGTCTGACCTTACCTCTTATCTAACCTTTTCAGAGAGAGAGTTGATGAACGAATCGTTGAAAAGCTTATTTGAATATCCGATTTTGAAGTCGATTTCTTTTATCTTTAGTATTGTAATAGTTGTTATCGAATACGATAAATATATCGTAGATAGATAGATAGATAGATAGATGATTTACGTATACACACGTATAACAAAGATAGTTCTCGTTTATGTTTTAGCGAAATAAATAAACGATAAAATAATATATAAGTTAAACAAAATAGGATTATCACCTATACGCGTTAGCGCCTCAGATGTCTACGGTCGTTGTATACACATATATATATATATATATACACGTATACCTTTACGTTAACGCTAGCTTAGTTATACAATTCTTATCGTACGCGTATACACGTTCTTGTATGTGAATTCTTATATGTAATACACGCACACGTTTGTGTTTGTGAACACACTTCGGGCGCTGCACCCTCGTGTTACGTCTACATATGCTGTCTAATTGTAAATATATATGGGGGTAATTGTCTTGATAAGCAACACTGCTTCTATAATTACCCTGGCATTGCCTAAATCTGATAATAATAATAATAATAATATATATATATATGTATACGTGTATATATATATATGTATATGTGTATATATATATATGTACACAACGACCGTAGACATCTGAGGCGCTAACACGTATAGGTAATAATCCTATTTTGTTTAACTTATATATTATTTTATCGTTTAGTTATTTCGCTAAAACATAAACGAGAATTATCTTTGTTATACGTGTGTATACGTAAATCATCTATCTACCTATCTATCGTCGTCATCATTATCGTGTATTTCGTTTAGTCGTAATATACGTAATATATGCGTTAATATTCTGATTTAATTAAATATTAATTTCTATTATAGTACGATTAAATATCCAATGATACTTATCAAATGTTATGTACCTGTTAAACGTAATTAGTATGTATAACAAATATTGATAAATTACCTATGGGTGAATATATTGATATATTCGAAGGAATTACATTATAATATCGAAATGAACTTATATCAATATAGATATTTATAATATTACATTTTATAATAATTATTAATCGAAAACAATCAATAGTCGTTAAAAGTTATAGCATTTTTTATAAACGATAGTGATCGGCTCACCGATATCTACCTCACCGTTATCTAGCTTATCTACATCATCTACCCACTCCACCCTACCTTATCGATAGCTTTTCGTTTGCTGTAGTCGTTTAACCACTTACACTTGGAGATTATCTCGATGAAAGTCTCCTGTGTGTACTTGCCCAGCACGTCTGATGATTTAGGCTGCGAAATGGTGTGGTGCGTCAGTAATTAGGTCGTATTTTATTTATATATAGTTTATTGACTACAAAAACACATGGTGATTATAGGCGTCGTTAGGTAATAAAAAACAAAAACAAAAATAATTAGAAAACGAATAATAAAATAGAACGAATTACAATGACTTAAAATGGACACGCAGTTTACGTTTAAACAATGAAACTGATGTTACACAGCGAATATATTAGCATAGCCTATGATTCATAGGCTAAAGTAACGTCGCGTAGTTATACAATACTCTCATATTATCGTACACCGTAGTTTAAGTTATGATTTAGGTTATAGGTTATAGATTATAGATTACGTTATATATCCTGAATCCAATATGTTATAAATAATATAACGTGATTTTTAAATAATATAATATTAGTTATATACATATATGCATATTCATTTCGAATTTTGGCTAAAAATTCACGGAAATGAAAATAAAATCCTAGAATATTTTTTTTTAAATAATCTAATTATATAATAATAAAACTATATATATTACAAACGTTCTAAAAAAATAAAATGCTCGTATATAAATTATTTACGTGTAAAATACACATTTATGTAATTTAATTCTAATATCCCTATCATTTCCCATGATAATTATTAACACTTAGACGGGTCGCCGCTAAACCTATAAATTAAATAAATAGCAACACGATATACGTACCCCGCTACGGTGTTATACCCATACCCACCCACATGTAGCAATATCCATAATGGATGCGTTATGAGTCATAATGTATGACTCGTCGGTAAACCGCTTTCTCGGCGCCGCTGTCCACGTACATCCTACCCACTGCGAACGGCAGGTAACTGTTCACGTCGTAGAGGCACCTCATCTCTGTCTCGGCTACAGTGTCCGCGCGACTCGACGTGCCTATACTCTGTGCGTGAGGGGGTGGTGCTGGTGAAGACGGGGGTGTTGGACGATAGGGACCGGCTAACAGTAATAGTACCGTAATAGCAGCATAATAGTATGAATAATAGCCTCATATGTTTCATTGTGCTATTATGCTGTTATTATGTTGCCATTAAAAGTATATTATGATGCTATTATGTTGCCATTAAAATTCTATTATGCTGCTATTATGCTGCTATTAATTTTTAATAATATTATGCTGTTATTGTGTTGCTATTATTATAATAGCAATATAATATACTTTTAAAATTAAAAGCAGCATAATAGCATTACAAATTAATAGCAGTATACTATAGTCTTAATGACAAATAACTTTTAATGACAACATAATAGTAGCATAATAGCACAATGATACATTTTAGACTATTATTTATGCTATTATGAGGATATTACTGTTAGCTGGGGTTGGGGGTATGCGAGGAGGAGAGTGTCGATAGCGATATCTCGGAATAGCGATAACGGCGATTATAATGTGTTTTTATAAAGAGTACATATATAGGGAAGCAATCAAAAATGACGAGTTGAGGGTTAAAGGTTACATTTGAAATATTAGTTAATAGTATATATATATATATATATATATTGTATCGATATGTGTGGGTTATTTGGTTTAATTGGTTTAGTGTTGTCCTGTTTGGTTTTTTTAGCTACATTACATCTCAAAGTGAGCCTATACAAATTTATCGCGCATTTAAAATGTAACCTTTAACCATCAACTCGTCCTTTTTGATCGTAACACCGTACATATATATATACTCGTTAATTCTAGGCGAAGTAAATGGATGTACCTATACTATGCGTACGGTAAATATGCTACACCCTACCACACATCTACAAGGGTTGTAACCGCAGCACGGGATAGGAATGTGACGCCCTAAATGTGACGCTTCATACTATGTTAAGGCCTCTTCCCACCTCTATAGATGTATAAATAGGTTGTAGGGGGCCTTAATTATGTTTTCTCTGGCACGAATACGTAATTCTATTTACCAACTCATCAATATAAGGAGTTTCGGAATATATATATATATATATATATATATATATATATATATATATATATATGTATATATATACGTATTTATACGAATGACAAATATAGTTCATTTATAATATATATAATATATTTTATAATAAAATCAGGGAGGTTTTCCCCGGTCAAATATAACACGCATTGCGATATATAAATATAATTATTTATTATGCATCGAATTTTCGTACACTGTTAAAATTCATTCAATAATAAAACTTAATATATACTCGAAATAAAGTATTCACTGACCATGAAATAGTGTTCGAATATAACTCTAGCCTTACTAGATAGGTGTCTTATGTACGGTAGACTCTTCCTCCACATGATGAAGTTTGTGATTAGTCTATGATCGTTGATTCAAATAAATAATTTCAGAGCAGACTAAACAGAATATTTAGAATATATATATATATATATAAAACGTATCTGTTATAGTCATTGTATAATATATTACAATGATTTTAGGAAAAAGACCTTCTGACAATCTTTGTATATTATACCATGTAGGCATAGAGCTAGAGAGAAAAGAGGCATACAGCTTTCTCTCTAGCTCTATGCCTGTAGGGGTCATTATTATATAATTGTGTATTTTTCTATTCAAATTATATTTTTAACTGTAAGTATTTTGTAGTCATATATATACTTATTTTACCTATAATAATAAAATATGTTTGTACAAATCTAACTTATAATTAATTCTATATTATGCATTATCAACAGAAACTTAGATAGGACATTAATATTAACATTATTAGAATATAATTATAATAATTATCATGTAGGGAATAATATTAATTATTTTATATTAATAGGTTAATTAAATTCAAATAGTATTATAATATTAATTCATATCCGTTACAATATGTATATTAAATTTCTATTCATATATTCTATATACTTTAAAATACATTAGTATAATTAAATTAAATAATGCATATATATATATATATAATTATCTAAATATGTTATTACGTCTAAATATATAATGTAAAATATTATAAAAATAATTATTTTATAATACTTAATTATATATATATATATATATATACTTATATAACCTAGGAGATTCTGTATCGATTAATTCAATCATCGAATTAAAATATTCTGAGACGATTTCAACTTTTTTATCACCTCGAATAGAAACCGAGCTTCGTCTTTTATAGATTTCGGTTATATAACGATAGAAATCTATTTTCTGGAGGATGCAGGTTTATATTATAGCATTATGTGGTGTGTATATTTAACTGAATTAATATATTATTAATTTATATTCTACAAACACATATATAGGGTTATACTATAGTATATATCATAATAGATATTTTCCATATACGTATAGTGTTCAGATATAGATACATATATATATGCATATATATACATATATATATATATTTTTTTTTTTTGTTATTTTTTTTTATTTGGTGGAGTCCTTTCATCCCATCCAAGAACTTAGATGAAGTTTTCACTTATAACCATATATGGCTCTAATGTCCCTTCGAAGCCGCTCTCATGTTAAGGTATCAATGGTTTTAACGAGAGCCGATCATTTATTTATACACAATTATATAAGATCACTTCTAAAGAATATTTTAAAACCCATTTTAAAAATTAATTAATGGTCCGGACGTCGTCCGGCGGACGAGGCTCGACCCGTATCCTACTGCTTGTGTGTCTGACGCCTTAGCCACTGAGCCCCACAGCCAGTTTATATAACTATATATATATATATATATATGGTACCATAGTTGCACCCTCATATATGTGTGCATATGCTATATGGAATATAGATCATAGTAGCACCCTACTTAGACCTCCCAGCAAACAGTAAGAGCAGCATAATAGCAGCATAATAGACATTTAAAATTAATAGCAGCATAATATCAGCATAATAGCATCATAACAGCAGCATAATATCATTACAAATTAATAGCAGCATAATAGCAGCATAATAGACATTTTTTAGCAGCATAATAGCACAATATAAACATTTGAGGCTCTAGCATTTGTTGTTATGCTGCTATTATGCTGCTCTTACTGTTTTCTGGGCTATACCGAAGAAGTTTTATAACTTACAAGATCACCTAGTAAACCAAAATTTGGTATTTTTTCGAAAATGTTTGTAGTTTATTTACGAATAACGCAAATATATTCAACTCTCTGTAAGTCGGACTACGGATAAGTCGGACACTTTTCCAGGTCCCTTGCGAGTCCGACTTATCGTGACTTGACTGTATATTCATAATATTATTATAAATAATTGTCATTATTTGCAAATTTCTATATTTTTTTTGAAAATAAAACACGAAGTTTACAAACTATTTGAAAATAATATAACCGAATAATACATATGGAATATAATTTCAAATATTTTACAAAAAATTATAAATTAAACGCAAAGTGTGTACATTTTTTGAAAATAAAACACAAAGTTTTCAAATACTATATTAATATAAATTAATTAATATATTAAAATTATTAATAGATTTAATTAAATTTTTAAAATAAAAATTTTATTGCAGATAAATATTTAAATTTTTTAAAAACTCTACTTTCTATTATTTATTTATGATTAACAAAATATATATAAAATGTTCCTACCTTAAAAGTGATTTTTATTTATATATATATTGATATACATGTTTTATATTTAACGTCATGTTAATGGTTATTCAATGAAAAATAAGGGATGATAAGCAAACAATTAAGTCTTCAAACAACAATTAATAAACCATTGTTTATTCAGTTAACTAATTTTTTAATCATTCAATGAAGTAAAAAAAAATTATTTTTTATATTATTATATTTATTCTATTCTTATATATATATACAGTCAACTCCCGATAAGTCGGACTCGCAAGGGACCGAAAAAAATGTCCGACTTAGCGAGATGTCTGACTTATCCGAGATTCAGAATATCATGCAAATAAGATATGAGATGCGTAGTGTGAGTTAAATGGTTACCGAAATGTGGAATTATGCAATCAACAACATTAAATATTGTATTCAATAATATTACTTACTAAAATTATAATATACATTATTTAAAGTAAATATTTCTGACAATTTATAAAAAGTCAGACTTATCAAGTATAACAATCATAAAAATGACAATAATATGTGTCTGACTTATAGAAAATTCTAGCTTATCCAATCCAACTTATCCGACTTATCCGATTAATTTAACATTGCACTAGATAAAAATCCAACCAAATCAACTAATCAACTAAATGTGTCCGACTTATCCGTAATCTTACTTACTGTTTTGAGTTGACTGTATATATAACCATATATATGGTATATCTTTTATTTTAATTATATTCTTCAGATCATTTATTTTTGATTTTCAAATTTATTGATTGTTGAGTAAATATTTATTAAATTCTGAAAATTATTTGCCAAGTTTGCAAATGATTTTCGAAAAATGTACGCAAATAATTGAAAAATATTTTCAAAGTTTGCAAAAATGTGTCCACAAAATTTTATAAAACCATTTACAAATTATTTTCAAATTATTTCCAAATTTACTGGGGTTTATATGTTGCATATAATATGTTGCATCTTTAGATTTATTCCTATATAAATACCCGGATAAATACATTTAATTTTAAATATGACCATTAACAGATTCTGTTGCCCATAATATATATATATATATATATATATATATATATATATATATATATATTACACGTATTATCATAAATGTAACCCACCATAGCACTACTGTTTGTTGAGTTATTCAGGATTGCGTTTACGTTATTCAAAGTAGCGTGAAGCATTTTCGGTTTTTTAAATACCTGAAACTAAAAGTGTTAAAGATTGTATTACATAACGTACGTCAGATAACACGTATCGTATACTTGAATATACTATTACGTAATAGTTGTTATGATTTATCCGACAACCTTAGATAATTTGATTTCGAATGCCAGCAATTCATCCATATCTTTGAGAAGTTTCTTTGTGGGCTTCACGAATAATGCATGTATCTCTATCATGAATCTAACCATGGTATATATATACACTGTATAAGTCTATATATATACCCTATAGACTCTATATTATAGAGCCTATAGACCTCATTAACGATGCATGTAGCTATATAATTCATTTAACAATGAGTATGCAATACTAGTTCATCTATTCATTTGTCCTATATATATATATTATCTATTATTATTAAGATTATATAACTAGCAACATATTTACCAATACAGTTGTCTATAGACAATAATAGTAATCCTATATCAAAGTATACTTTGTTATTATATATATATATATATATATATATTATAATTAATTGTAAATATAGCCTAACATATATGTATATAAGGGTATACCTATATAAGGGTATACCTATATAAGGGTATACCTATATAAGGCTATACCTATATAAGGCTATACCTATATAAGGGTATACCTATATAAGGCTATACCTATATAAGGGTATACCTATATAAGGCTATACCTATATAAGGGTATACCTATATAAGGCTATACCTATATAAGGGTATACCTATATAAGGCTATACCTATATAAGGGTATACCTATATAAGGGTATACCTATATAAGGCTATACCTATATAAGGGTATATACCTGTGATATAACTTGTTGCGTTGATCTTGCGTATTGTATATGGTATTCACATTGCCCAACATCGCCGGTTTCATCTGAGTTTAATATGCATAGTTATTATAGTATCGTTAATCAAGTATACTATAATAATATTTGAATAGTATACTATAGTATGGCTTTTAAGCCGTATTAAATATATACAATTTATGTTATGCGTCGAAAACCACTATGATATTGTTAGATATGAACCGTAAGGTTGGTAACCAATGGTTACGCATTGCCAAGGGCATGTCCTCGTCGTCACCATTAGTACTAATAAGTTATAACCCGTTAGTGAATAATCTATTACTATATTGTATAATGAATCAGCAGCGTATATCTATTGTAAAGAGGCATGATTAATTCATTACGTTTTTTATTGTATATATATATTCTATTTTTCCTTTTGGTTTTGTTCATCCGTGTTTCATGTCTCGTTATACTTTTTATATATGTACTTAGGGGAGAGCGGGGCAGGTTGAGTCGGTTTTTATAAAAACACATGTATCTTATAATGTTATGAATATATTTTAATAAAATAAAGTGCATAAGATATATATAGTTTATGATCAATTAAAAACATTCATAAATCAGTGTAATAATAAATAATTAATTATATAATTACATTTTAATTTTTTTTTAATTTGGCTCAACCTGCCACGTCTACTGGGGCAGGTTGAGCCAGGTAGAAAAAATGCGAAATTAAAGATATATTTAACAAATAAACATAGTTAAAGTTATATATTTATATTTATTAGTTATTTAACAAGTATATGCACCAAGATTAATATCAAAACTAAGTAAACTTTTAATGCGATAGGTTATATTAGGAGAGAGGAGGAGATTCTCTATGTTTTAATCCAGCATATAAACCAATTATTTAATTATTTAAAATAATTAATCAATTATATATTTAATTAATTAGATTATTATTATTATTTAAATAAGTCATTAATTAATTAAATTAATTAATACATAAATATGTTTAATGATAAACGAGGCAGATTGACCCTATGGTCAACCTGCCCCGTTTTACTATGGTCAACCTGCCCCATATCACTAGTACATATAAAATTAATATAATTAATTTGTGAGTGATCATTTTTGAATTATTAATTTTATAATATATAGTATATTAAATATACTTTATTTATATACCATTACTACTGCTATATTATTACAAAATATATAATAATATCAAAGTTAAACTTACTAACGAGATTTTCATAAAATATTAATAATTAAATAATATTTTAATTAGTTAAAATAAATAATTTTTGAGTTGTTATACTAATGCTAAATATAATTGTGTATACATGTATTAAAAATTGCATTAATATATTTATTAATAGGAGAAATAATTGAGATGGCTCAACCTGCCCCTATGGTCAACCTGCCCCGCTCTCCCCTACTCGTTACCCCTAACCCTATCCCGCATACCCATATCATTCGTACACATAATAAACTATTAATCTATCTATCTATCTATATATAATTGATGAAACTCCTCCCCTTACCAGTATCTGCATCTCATTCAGGTCGTATATATTGCTCATCGGGTCAGTGGTGAAGAACACTTCCGAGTTAGGGAACAACATGTAAGCCTGAGTAGCGGTAGTAGTAGTATTAATAGTAGTAGTAGTAGTAGTAGTAGTAGTAGTAGTAGTAGTAGTAGTAGTAGTAGTAGTAGTAGTAGTAGTAGTAGTAGTAGTAGTAGTAGTAGTAGTAGTAGTAGTAGTAGTAGTAGTAGTAGTAGTAGTAGTAGTAGTAGTAGTAGTAGTAGTAGTAGTAGTAGTAGTAGTAGTAGTAGTAGTAGTAGTAGTAGTAGTAGTAGTAGTAGTAGTAGTAGTAGTAGTAGTAGTAGTAGTAGTAGTAGTAGTAGTAGTAGTAGTAGTAGTAGTAGTAGTAGTAGTAGTAGTAGTAGTAGTAGTAGTAGTAGTAGTAGTAGTAGTAGTAGTAGTAGTAGTAGTAGTAGTAGTAGTAGTAGTAGTAGTAGTAGTAGTAGTAGTAGTAGTAGTAGTAGTAGTAGTAGTAGTAGTAGTAGTAGTAGTAGTAGTAGTAGTAGTAGTAGTAGTAGTAGTAGTAGTAGTAGTAGTAGTAGTAGTAGTAGTAGTAGTAGTAGTAGTAGTAGTAGTAGTAGTAGTAGTAGTAGTAGTAGTAGTAGTAGTAGTAGTAGTAGTAGTAGTAGTAGTAGTAGTAGTAGTAGTAGTAGTAGTAGTAGTAGTAGTAGTAGTAGTAGTAGTAGTAGTAGTAGTAGTAGTAGTAGTAGTAGTAGTAGTAGTAGTAGTAGTAGTAGTAGTAGTAGTAGTAGTAGTAGTAGTAGTAGTAGTAGTAGTAGTAGTAGTAGTAGTAGTAGTAGTAGTAGTAGTAGTAGTAGTAGTAGTAGTAGTAGTAGTAGTAGTAGTAGTAGTAGTAGTAGTAGTAGTAGTAGTAGTAGTAGTAGTAGTAGTAGTAGTAGTAGTAGTAGTAGTAGTAGTAGTAGTAGTAGTAGTAGTAGTAGTAGTAGTAGTAGTAGTAGTAGTAGTAGTAGTAGTAGTAGTAGTAGTAGTAGTAGTAGTAGTAGTAGTAGTAGTAGTAGTAGTAGTAGTAGTAGTAGTAGTAGTAGTAGTAGTAGTAGTAGTAGTAGTAGTAGTAGTAGTAGTAGTAGTAGTAGTAGTAGTAGTAGTAGTAGTAGTAGTAGTAGTAGTAGTAGTAGTAGTAGTAGTAGTAGTAGTAGTAGTAGTAGTAGTAGTAGTAGTAGTAGTAGTAGTAGTAGTAGTAGTAGTAGTAGTAGTAGTAGTAGTAGTAGTAGTAGTAGTAGTAGTAGTAGTAGTAGTAGTAGTAGTAGTAGTAGTAGTAGTAGTAGTAGTAGTAGTAGTAGTAGTAGTAGTAGTAGTAGTAGTAGTAGTAGTAGTAGTAGTAGTAGTAGTAGTAGTAGTAGTAGTAGTAGTAGTAGTAGTAGTAGTAGTAGTAGTAGTAGTAGTAGTAGTAGTAGTAGTAGTAGTAGTAGTAGTAGTAGTAGTAGTAGTAGTAGTAGTAGTAGTAGTAGTAGTAGTAGTAGTAGTAGTAGTAGTAGTAGTAGTAGTAGTAGTAGTAGTAGTAGTAGTAGTAGTAGTAGTAGTAGTAGTAGTAGTAGTAGTAGTAGTAGTAGTAGTAGTAGTAGTAGTAGTAGTAGTAGTAGTAGTAGTAGTAGTAGTAGTAGTAGTAGTAGTAGTAGTAGTAGTAGTAGTAGTAGTAGTAGTAGTAGTAGTAGTAGTAGTAGTAGTAGTAGTAGTAGTAGTAGTAGTAGTAGTAGTAGTAGTAGTAGTAGTAGTAGTAGTAGTAGTAGTAGTAGTAGTAGTAGTAGTAGTAGTAGTAGTAGTAGTAGTAGTAGTAGTAGTAGTAGTAGTAGTAGTAGTAGTAGTAGTAGTAGTAGTAGTAGTAGTAGTAGTAGTAGTAGTAGTAGTAGTAGTAGTAGTAGTAGTAGTAGTAGTAGTAGTAGTAGTAGTAGTAGTAGTAGTAGTAGTAGTAGTAGTAGTAGTAGTAGTAGTAGTAGTAGTAGTAGTAGTAGTAGTAGTAGTAGTAGTAGTAGTAGTAGTAGTAGTAGTAGTAGTAGTAGTAGTAGTAGTAGTAGTAGTAGTAGTAGTAGTAGTAGTAGTAGTAGTAGTAGTAGTAGTAGTAGTAGTAGTAGTAGTAGTAGTAGTAGTAGTAGTAGTAGTAGTAGTAGTAGTAGTAGTAGTAGTAGTAGTAGTAGTAGTAGTAGTAGTAGTAGTAGTAGTAGTAGTAGTAGTAGTAGTAGTAGTAGTAGTAGTAGTAGTAGTAGTAGTAGTAGTAGTAGTAGTAGTAGTAGTAGTAGTAGTAGTAGTAGTAGTAGTAGTAGTAGTAGTAGTAGTAGTAGTAGTAGTAGTAGTAGTAGTAGTAGTAGTAGTAGTAGTAGTAGTAGTAGTAGTAGTAGTAGTAGTAGTAGTAGTAGTAGTAGTAGTAGTAGTAGTAGTAGTAGTAGTAGTAGTAGTAGTAGTAGTAGTAGTAGTAGTAGTAGTAGTAGTAGTAGTAGTAGTAGTAGTAGTAGTAGTAGTAGTAGTAGTAGTAGTAGTAGTAGTAGTAGTAGTAGTAGTAGTAGTAGTAGTAGTAGTAGTAGTAGTAGTAGTAGTAGTAGTAGTAGTAGTAGTAGTAGTAGTAGTAGTAGTAGTAGTAGTAGTAGTAGTAGTAGTAGTAGTAGTAGTAGTAGTAGTAGTAGTAGTAGTAGTAGTAGTAGTAGTAGTAGTAGTAGTAGTAGTAGTAGTAGTAGTAGTAGTAGTAGTAGTAGTAGTAGTAGTAGTAGTAGTAGTAGTAGTAGTAGTAGTAGTAGTAGTAGTAGTAGTAGTAGTAGTAGTAGTAGTAGTAGTAGTAGTAGTAGTAGTAGTAGTAGTAGTAGTAGTAGTAGTAGTAGTAGTAGTAGTAGTAGTAGTAGTAGTAGTAGTAGTAGTAGTAGTAGTAGTAGTAGTAGTAGTAGTAGTAGTAGTAGTAGTAGTAGTAGTAGTAGTAGTAGTAGTAGTAGTAGTAGTAGTAGTAGTAGTAGTAGTAGTAGTAGTAGTAGTAGTAGTAGTAGTAGTAGTAGTAGTAGTAGTAGTAGTAGTAGTAGTAGTAGTAGTAGTAGTAGTAGTAGTAGTAGTAGTAGTAGTAGTAGTAGTAGTAGTAGTAGTAGTAGTAGTAGTAGTAGTAGTAGTAGTAGTAGTAGTAGTAGTAGTAGTAGTAGTAGTAGTAGTAGTAGTAGTAGTAGTAGTAGTAGTAGTAGTAGTAGTAGTAGTAGTAGTAGTAGTAGTAGTAGTAGTAGTAGTAGTAGTAGTAGTAGTAGTAGTAGTAGTAGTAGTAGTAGTAGTAGTAGTAGTAGTAGTAGTAGTAGTAGTAGTAGTAGTAGTAGTAGTAGTAGTAGTAGTAGTAGTAGTAGTAGTAGTAGTAGTAGTAGTAGTAGTAGTAGTAGTAGTAGTAGTAGTAGTAGTAGTAGTAGTAGTAGTAGTAGTAGTAGTAGTAGTAGTAGTAGTAGTAGTAGTAGTAGTAGTAGTAGTAGTAGTAGTAGTAGTAGTAGTAGTAGTAGTAGTAGTAGTAGTAGAATATGCTAGACGAGAGATAAATCTCTGTGTTATAACACACTCTCTACACCCGTAACAACCTCGATAAGTAGCTCGGTGAGGTTATAATCCTCGAGGTTCCATGACCTCAAGTCGGCGTTGTTATCTAGAGCAGGCCAGCCCCCTAACCGGTTCACCGTCAACAGGAAGTTGTAGTCTATTGTATCGATTACTGTAAAGGTGATATGTTAACATAGATATAGACCTCCGAATGGATATTAGAGTCGTTTGGTTATAAGTGAAAGGTCTCCACCAAAATAAAAATAGTTATAGTATATTATAACTATATTTATATATATATATATATATATATATATATATATTATGTATAATTATAGTATTTTATAATGTACCCGTTACAGGACTCGTGTTCTATTGTATATATATATATGTGATATACATGTTAAATATGTTAAAATGTTATAATGTTTCCTATAGGCATATAGACATATATCATAAGAAGTAGTGGCGCAAGAACAGGGGGGTAGGGGGGGAGACCCCCAATATATTTTCAAGGGGATTCAATATTTTCTATACAAATTATCATATTTGTTATACATATATGAACAATACAATATATTATGAATACCAATATTTTATTAATGTAACTCTTCATTCCTAATAGGTATACCTCTCTTCATATTGTATAATATACAATGTATCCATATATGTATATCCATATATTATATCCATATATTAAATATATACCAAGTATAATCCATTACTCAATTATTAAATGCACTATATAAAAAACAATGATTTATTACTTTATTAAATATTACTACTGATGATTTATGATTAATTTATAACTTTTAATGAATGGAAATTTAACATTATGGAGTGTGCTATATTAGTTATCAAATGTTGTATCCCCTTATTACATTATATTTTGTTATTGTATCAAGTTCATTTTCATTATTTCCAAAAATGTACATATATAAAATGGATATTAATAGAATATTTTTAAATAATAGAATATAAGAATATCTGGGGACAATAACTGTATGTCGATAACAAAGCATGCCCCCCATATTCTGAAATATTTTCGACGCCCGTAATTATAATAGATTTATAAAATATTATATTAATATTTTCAATTTTATATTCTATATATCAATTGATATGTAGAATATAAAATTGGATATCTATAATTTAATATATATTAATATATTAAATATATATTTAAGAATTGTACTACAAAGAATTGAAAATAGAACTGCCAATGCTTAAAATAAATAAGTTCACTTCCATTGAAGAAGTATACAATTATTTAATTGATAAATAAATGTCATCGGGTATGTAAGTGTTTGCTTAAACTTCTCATGGTTGACCAACAAGTTCAGTTGCATGTAAACGAAGTTTTTCTGGTTTGAGAAGAATCAAAACTTGGCTCTGCTCAACAATGAACCAAGATATGTTAAATTCTCTGCTAATGTGCCATATTCATTCATCTATTTTAGATGATTGCAGCATTGATGAAATAATGGATAATTTCATTAATATGAATGACTGGAGAAAAGCACACTTTTTTAAATAAACATATTTAAATATTTAACAAGCTTATTTCTTTAACAAATCTTTAAAAAAAGCAGCCCCTAACAAAACTATTGTTTTTGTACCCCTACTAATAGTATTAATATTATTAGTAATCGTAAATCCAATTCATTTTTCCATCTTACCTCTCCTGATCTCCTTTCCATTCTCCATTTTGATAGTTACCACTCTTGGTATAAGAATCTCCTCCAACCTCGATTTCTCATCCCAAATATCTATAGATATTATAATATTACACGTAATGCCCAATACTTCATCTACAATATTTCCAAAGTGCGTAATAAACTCACTTTCTCAGTTATACGTAATTAACCTTATTACTTCTCTAGTATTTAGCAGTATTAGATATTGCATGTCACTGTACAGTATACACTGTACACCTCCATATCTCTTCATCTTTTAAGGAAACTAGAGGTCATACAACGTCGATCGGTGCGCCTGCTATACCGTTTGAGGAAATATAAGCATGTTTCTATTACGAATCTAATGAAGATCCTTGGGTGGCTTCCTGCCACTAAATTGGCTGTACCCAACAAACAATATTATCGACGCACTGCGCCCAAAAGTTCCGGAATTAATTCGTCGCTTTGATGACAATTTGCGCCCAAAAGCGTCGAATTTGCGTCGAATTCAATATTATTCGGAACTGAAGCGCCCAAAAGCGTCGAATTTGCGACGAATTCAATATTATTCGGAACTGAAGCGCCCAAAAGCGTCAAATTATCGCTTAAAATAATTTTGTAATATAGACACTGTTCCCAGCAAACAATATATTCGACGCTTTTGGACGCCATGCGCCTAAAAGTTCCGGAATTAATTCGTCGCTTTGATGACAATTTGCGCCCAAAAGCGTCGAATTGTTCTATTGTACTTTGAACGCTGTTGCGCCCAAAATCGTCGAATTTGCGACGAATTCAATAAGATTCGGAACTGAAGCGCCCAAAAGCGTCGAATTTGCGACGAATTCAATAAGATTCGGAACTGAAGCGCCCAAAAGCGTCGAATTTGCGACGAATTCAATATGATTCGGAACTGAAGCGTCGAAAAAGCGACGAATTCAATATGATTGAGAACTGAAGCACCCAAAATCGTCGAAAAAGCGACGAATATATCGATTCGGAATTGTTTGCTGGGTATACCAACTACTCTGATTGACCCACAAAGTTCTATATAGGAAAACCTAGTTAGCTTGCTGATCTCGTCCATCCGTTTTCGACTCGAATCCAGAGATCGACCAACTGCTATAAGATTGATTCTCCATCATTTCAGTTAACAATCGCTCATTTGGCATTCTCGATATGTGCTCCTCGCCACTGGAACAAGCTGCCTCTACGTATTAGATCCTGACAAAATTCAAAAAATTGACATATGCTATACTATCTGATTAATCTTAATGTTTTCGTTTTGCACATTGTTGAAATTTATTTGTTCATTATTCAATTTATTTATTACATTTTTTACTTGACGACAAAGTATTATACTAATCCAAGAGTCAATAAACAACTACATAAAAATCCTTTAAAATAAGTATTTTTCTATAAAAAAAATCACCCCCCCCCCCAACCAAAAAATCGTTCTTGCGCCATGACGGTAATGCACTACACATATGATCAGGGCTCTAGTACATTTTCAAATGTTGTGGTCTAAATTATATATTCATAACTTCCCTATATGGAAGTATAGGGATTCCCTATAAATATATATATATATATATATATATATATATATATTCATACAGTAATACTTTTAAGATATTATATCATATATTATCTTATATATATATATATATATATATATATATATATATATATATATATATATATATATATATATATATATATATATATGAGTAATTGTAAATACATACCAACATTTAATAGAAGTACATTCTCTAAATATCGTCTTAGCTTTGTTAACTGCTAGAATGTCGTTGTTCGAGGGCTTCTTGATCAACTCTGAAGTTGTACAAACGTATACACATATACTATACACATATAGTAACATATCATCGATAACATACGATGTATCGTATGATGATGATGATATTAGGTTTATTAGCACTAAAATAGGGTCATGTAGACCCCTTCGCTCGTGCGGGAAGAAAATAATAATAAAATAATAGTAATACGATACTAATTTAATAATAATATACATTCAATATACCACGGACAACAATACTAAATAATATAAAGGACTATTATATACTACTATTATGTTATATCAGCATTAATGACGCGGTAAGTGAGTGCACTTCACCGTGGTGATACATTATCGCCCCCATCGATATTGTAGTAAGGTTGATATATCATATCTATTCTCTAAAGAGACCCGTAGAGACCTATATAGGTCCCGTGTATCGTGTATTATGTTATGTCATCTAGGCTCTAGGTATCATTAAGGACATATGTCCTTGGTAACATATCGTAGATAAGTAATAAGCGTTTTATTAAAATTAATTATATAATTATTCATGTATCGAGTGTTAAACTCTAGTTTAATATAATTAGTTTAAACGTTTCGTCGTATTGAATAATTGGTTACAGTTATATTTTCATAGAAATTAAATAATCCAATACAATAATATGAACATTATTACAACAATATTGTTACATATATGTATATATATATATATATATATATATATATATATATATATATATATATATATATATATATATATATACAGTGTACACTGTACAGTAGGGGAGCAAAAAATAAACAATAAATCGAGAAAAAAAATGATCAATGGAATAATTAAAAAAATTATATTATATATGTCTATCATCATTATATGAATATAAAATTATAAATATTGATACAAAACTAGCATATATTTATTTTTAAAATGACTTTTATTTGGCATTTTAACAACAAATAAATGTTGGGGTAAACTAGTCATAACAATTTTTTTGTTAGAAAAATAAATATTTGTTTTTATTATTATACCTCATAGATATCAATTATAGGCTAACAATAAAGTTTGATCCTTAATTAAAATAATTTATCAAAAAAATAGTCGAATAAATTACATTAAAAAATTAATTAAAAAATAAAAAAAAATTTAATTAATTTGAAATTTTTAAATAATTTTTTACTTTATTAATATTATAATATATTTATACACATATACAATATTTTATTTGTATGACAACGCGCACTTGCACAAATATATAAAATACATAAGAAAAAAATTATATTTATAGAAATTTACATTGTAAAATAAATTCAAATATTTCTTCATTAAAGTGCTTTTGCTTTATCAATATTACATATTTTTTGATGAAACTTCATAAATATGTTTATTATGACATTTATGACCTACTGTGAGCGAGATAGCTAAACTTTTAAAAACGGGCTACCCTAGTGTACAGTGTACACTAGGGTAGCCCGTTTTTAAAAGTTTAGCTATCTGTACACTGTACACCTTACAATGTATATGTATACAATTTCTATCATATATGATGATATCTTATTATTTCATATTATAAAAACAGAGATGAATATATATTTAAAATTGAATATAAATCATATAAATCCTATATATAAATTATAGATCAATTAAAATAAATGAGATATTATAAATATAATTTAATTGGTAAGTAAATTATCAATAAATGAAAATAAAATTATTATAATTAGGCACTCATATTTATTTTATATATTTAGTTTAGATGCACTAAGATAAATGAATTATGTTGCGTCATGATAATTGTCATGCTACTGATACATAGGTGGCATTAATTTGAATAAAGTATTTCATTATTTTAATAAATTAATGTAGGTATATTTGTTATAAATATAGGTAGGTATATATATATATATATATATATATATATATATATATATATATATATATATATATATGTAGGTATGTAGGTATATATGTTATCCTATATATGTTATAATTATATCGTATTAATGAATAGGTGTTAAATAAGTGTTTAACTTCATTAAAGGTAACCTAATAGTTTGCCACTCATCACTGCTCTCATCTTTTGCAATGTACTTATTCCTTGCCTTTATTCCGGAATTAGTGATTAGGTGATTAGTGATTAGTGATTAAATAACCTATATTTGTAAATAAGTAGCTTAATTAACTGTGTAATGAATAAGCGATAATGAATATGTGTATTGTTAACAGTAACATCGAGCGTAGTGGTGGATGGTTAGATAGGAAGTGATATACCCAGCTAACAGTAAGAGCAGCATAATAGCAGCATGACAACACAATGTAAACATGTTAGGCTCTAGCATATGCTGTTATGCTGCTATTATGCTGCTCTTACTGTTTGCTGGGTATATGCGAAATGTAATATTATATATATATATATATATATATATATATAATATATATTAGCCGTATTGCCTATACAAACTATTTCCTGAAATAAGTAGAAGTATACCTTATGAAATAAGTCCTAGTTACTTTATAGCTATAATAAGTAGGGACCTAGGATCGAGGTCCATATAGGGGTATACTATTATCATATCATATTATTATTATAAAACTATGAGAGTTACTGTTACGAAAAATCGATGACCTATCTCAAAATTACAATCTCTTAACCGAAACATATCTAAACATACATCCTATATCTAAGAGGTAACCTAGGTGTAATATAGCGTAGACACGCCCAATACTATAAGCAGACACGCCCACTATATTATACTAAAGAAAGCACTCTTCACTAAGCATTCAAATGTAACGCATTATAACTATTACTATAACTATCACTAAACTAACTGACTACTTGCGAAACGGAGTAGACTCCCAGAAGATATAATTACACACAAGGTTCTATATATATATGTATACATACAGTAATATTACACTAGGTAACCATATATAATTACCTATATCAGA
The DNA here is from genome assembly GCA_964019155.1 of Osedax fenrisi. Taxonomy (NCBI): domain Eukaryota; kingdom Metazoa; phylum Annelida; class Polychaeta; order Sabellida; family Siboglinidae; genus Osedax; species Osedax fenrisi. The sequence goes on along the minus strand of OZ025244.1, from coordinate 17,972,910 downwards.
TAGATACACTCTATAGAGTTTAGTCGGTATATCTATTAGTTAGTAAAATATATCTACCTATATATATATATATATATAAGTTGTAAACGACTTCAAATCCCTTTCTCTAAGCGGTATACCGAAGCGTACCTCGAATTCCTCGTATTATACCGAAGAGCTCAAGGTTAAACTCGCGAGTTAAACCTATCTTTGGGAATGCGGTTCAAATCGGAGAATCTGCCGCACGCGAATTCGTAGAAGTCGCGGCACGGATCAACCGTAGCGTTCAACGTCGACAACAGCAGTCTTACTGCGGTATATGTATGCGGGTATGTGTATACGCGCATATGTGTACGTGTGTGCCTATAACTTGTGCACTACTATACCGTGCATTCGTTACGATCTATGGATATGATGGATACGCGTGAGACGATCGAAAAGGACGAGTTGATGGTTAAATGTTACATTTGAAATATGATTTAATAGTATATATATATATATATATATATATATATATATATATATATATATATATATATTGTATAGATATTTGTATGTTATTTGGTTTAATTGGTTTAGTTTTTTTCTGTTTTGTTTTTTTTAGTTGCATTACATCCCAAATTGAGCATATATATACACATTTATTTCGCATTTAAATTTAACCTTTAACCCTCAACTCGTCCTTTTTGATCGTAACCCGATGGATACCACGGTAGAAATATTGTCACTAATCATTCAGAAATATATCGATATATCAAACAATTTCTGAAATATTAATATAATTATTATATTTAAAATACGTATACGTATACATATATGTATAATCATGGTCTCCTTTAGCTTCTTGAAGCTAAAGGAGGCCATGGTATAACATATAATTAGGTTTTTCGACATGAACATAGCGTATATCTATATAAGGTGTGATCGATATATCTATAATGTGTGTGTGTATATAAGTGTGTAACACTTCCAACGATAGTAACCCGAAGCTATACAACTTTTTGATTGACAGGAGGAATACTGCTCGGGAGGCGAATACGCGTCGTCTTGTTTCGGTGACTGCCTCGTTAATATTTCAATGCATCCACTAACTATAGAAGTAGTGTTATCGTTATTTTAGTGGAGTCCATTCGTGTTATCTACAAACTTAGAATACATTTTAACGTATAACCAAATAGCGTTAATGTCCCTTAGAAGCCGCTCTTATGTTAAGGCATATATGTATACATGATGTTAACGATAGCCGATCATTTATACAACAATCATATAAGATCACATCTGAATATTATTTTAAAACCTATTTTAATGGTCCGGACGTGACTTGCTTCATGTAGTACTACTACTACTACTACTACTACTACTACTAATACTACTACTACTACTACTACTACTACTACTATTACTACCACCTGACTACTACTACTACTACTAATACTGCTAATACTATTACTATTACTACTATTACTATTACTACTACTACTACTACTACTACTACTACTACTACTACTACTACTACTACTACTACTACTATTACTACCACCTGACTACTACTACTACTACTACTACTACTACTAATACTGCTAATACTATTACTATTACTACTGTTACTACTACTACTACTACTACATATTTTAATAATATTAGTATTTTAATAATTATTGATAATATAAAAATTATAATATTAACATAATAATAATCTAACCTGCGAAGACAATACCGAGAGATATTAATATATAAGCTATCTTAGATAGGACAGTATTAGATACCATTGTCGCAATGAATGAACGGGTAGTATAGTTGTGTGTGAACACTTGTGTTTTGTCTATTTCGGGCGATTATTACATTAACGACGAATCATGCGGTGTATTTGATTAACTCTACAATATTGCATTATATATGTCGTTGTGTTATGATACTGATTCGAGTAGATAGCTTCTTATATCGCCCACACCGAGGTATTAATAATGTAAGTGTTTGTTCTAATAGTGTGTGTGTGTGTGTGTGTGTGTGTGTGTGTGTGTGTGTGTGTGTGTGTGTGTGTGTGTGTGTGTGTGTGTGGGTGATAGCTGTGAATATAACTTGAGATGAAATGCAAATATTACTTATACGTATTATAGGTGTATATTAAAGGTGAATTCTGTCATTTAATATATATATATATATATATATATATATATATATTATTTATTAAAATACAATATAATGAATTATATTATATTTAAATATATGCATATATAGAAATACATTATACACATATATTGCACATATATGTATATAGGTATATACCTATATACCTATACACAAATTTACCTATAGGTAAATTCGTAGAATATATTATATATTATATATTATATATAGAATATATCCTATAACACGGTAATATATTGAATTCGTAGAATATATTATATATTATATATTATATATTATATATAGAATATATCCTATAACACGGTAATATATTGAATAATAAACTAAGAATGCAAAGGTAATGTATAATGATAATAGTATAATTATATATGATTATAATCTACATATATGTATACTCATTTATATATATATAATATATATTATATATATATATGGAATTCATGAAGACGATACCGCATTCGATCCTTGAGAACATATTTAAGAAGTATACATACTCGATATATCGAGTGATAGGGGTACCCTGTAGGGTTATAACGGAGATGATATATCATCATATATCATCATATATCATCATATCATTATATGTCCTATAGGACACTACTATACCCTACTATAGTACTATATGGGACTACTATATATAGCACATATAGGACTCTATAGAGACAATAGTCTATAGATATATCGTTAACATATTCATGGACATTTTAAAAAGTCAACACTTCAAAAATATGGTATCCATCACGAATTAATTACAATGATTAAAGTTTTATAAAGCTTATATATAAAGCTTATGTAAATATATATATATACCTATTATAGGCAGAGCTGGGCACGATACTCGAAATATGTATAATAGATACAATTACAATTACACACTTTTTTCTTATAATAGATACTACTACAATTACTTTTAAAAAAATCATAGTAGGGGAAAGTCTCCGATTACCGACCCCTAAATGATTATTTGTAATAACTTATTCAATATTAAATATATTTAATTGAAATTTTGTAATTAGGGTAATATTATGGCAATGAATAATGTGGCTATTTTAAATTGTTTATATAATTATATTTACAAGAATAAACAGGGTGGTCGGTAATCGTATACATTTGCCTAATACCGACCCCCTTCTCATATTACCGACCCTATAAAATAATCGTGGTATAAATAATTGTAGTATTATAATATCAAATAAAAAGAGTAGATAATATCTAAATAATATCTACTAGATATACATAAATATAATTAATTATAACATGCACGCAATTTATTTTGTATTGAATTTATGTTTTAATAGTAATATTAAATTTAAATTTAAACTTTATAGTAATTATATTAAAATAGTGTATATTATTATTTAATATTTATTTATCAATCATTATGTATATAATCAACTGGAATCAATAATCATAAATCTATATCAATGATACACAATCAACTTACGACATATTTTAAAGTAAAATACGGATATATTTTGATTGGATACAATAAATTACATGGAGTCGGTATTAGGGTAATTTAGGGGGTCGGTAATAGGACAATAATATGGGTTGTTATTAGTAAGATATATTGGTTAATAGTTATTCAAATTAAATTATTTTTATAAAAGTTATAAACATTTTATTGATCTACAATAATATGTGCAGTATTAAGTTTTCTTTTAATTAATAAAGTATTTACAATGATTTAAAAAAAGTTATTATTTAAATATTTAAAAAGTAAAAACAGAATATTTCATTTTATCAAATAACAATTGTAGGATTGAATATTTTTTAAAACAAAATACTTATTCATATTTATCATTAAATTACTAACAGTTCATGTATATATAATTTTTTGATATATCTTATAGTTACTGATATACGATAGACGTCGGTATTAGGAGGGGGTCGTAATCGGATACCTTCCCCTATATAGTATATCTATAGATATAAAATCTATAGATATAAAATCTATAGATATAAATTATATTTATATATATATATATATATTCATCGATGTCGATTTGAAAGTACATATCAAGGAACATTAAGGGGTATCCCACTACAAGTATTTTAACTTAAAAACTATTTTCTATAAAGTTAACTATAATTTTACTGGGAAACCCCCTTACTTTCCGGCAACTTGCCTGAAATATAATAACTTTTTAGGGTATCCCATTACAACTTGATAGAAAATGGTTTTAAAGTTGCAATATTTCCGGTAAGTTGCCGGAAAATCTTGTAGTGGGATACCCCTTTATATGTGTTCTTCAATAGATGATATAGAATACATTTGTTGATATTTATTGACATTTAATGATGCCCACGATGAATATTTTAGTGTACCAGCGTTTATTTCATCTGAAATTATACTATGAGCCATTACAGATTATAGAGAAATATACATTATTACAATATACTATTTTTCAACTAAAAATAATCAGCGACCTTTACTTTCGAATGTTAAACATGCATATAGTAAATTATCAAATATACAAAAAATAAATTATTAATATATTATAATTTAGAATTATCATATTTATTAAAATGATTTTATCTTTTTATATAATATATAATTTTGAATTAAATATAAATTATTATATAAAATATATTATCAAAATAATGTCTTTGTTTTCAATAAATGTATATAATGGTTTTTGAGAAAAATCACTATAATTGATATATCATAATTTTTAACAATGAATTAATTTCATTATTTACAAAAGATATTTTATTAACAAATATATATATATAATGTATATATATATTAAAATTAATTTATAAAATGATATTATAAAATATTGATATAAAATATATATAATGACCAAATGATATATTATTTAATAAAATGTATCTACTATACTGATTTTTTGCCTTAATAGATACTTTATCGGCGATACTGCCCAGCTCTGATTATAGGTAACCTATATGTAGTAATACTTCAAGTTCAGTCCTAATAAGTAACAACCTATGCAATTCGATCAAATCTACGGTTGGAGTACCTACGTCAAGGATGTATACTATCACCTGTAATCTGCAATATATTCCTTAAGGAAATCATGTCGGAAGTATAAGATAATCTAACGCCATCAATATTGATTGGTGTTAGGCCAGTTTGGAATCTGAAATTTGCAGATGAATTGATTTACTAGCGGGCATCAATAAAGAGCTTCAAGATATCACCAACGAATTGTCTAAATGTGCTAGCAGATATGGCATGGTAATAATTTCAGAAAAAAACATAGTAATGAATAATTACAATGACTCCTATCTTCATTCTGACATTACACACAATGATAATAAACTAGAAGAAGTCAACAAATTATGTTACTTAGTTGCAACTCTATCAAAGTATGGTTCATGTGAAACTTACATTATAATACCTCTTGTGACTTAAGTCACGAATTCAGACATGATGGATGGCCGATTGCTTTATAAGCACAGTTTGCAGTCCGAAAATGTAAGTATGTAATGTATGATACGAATATATGTTATATGGCTAACACGTACATTTTAAACTAAAATAAAAACCGGTCACTCATCCTTTCAATGTTAATATATGGATGTGAGGCCTTAACAATTAACGCAGCAATGCAGAAGAAACTGAAAGTATTCGAAAATTAATCACACAATAAGCTGTTATGCATAACATCAGGAAAAAAAAGGACGAACGCGAAAGTAAAAGATAAGATAGTAGCAATACTCGGATAATATTATTCTCTGTTACACATGATCAAATGACGTAAATTAAAATAGTATGGGCGTATATCAAGACATAATGGTCTCAGCAAAACGATAATGTAAGGCGTGGTTGAAGGTTCGTGAAAGGAAGGTCATCCGAAGAGTCAATGGTTGGACAATATATCTGATTGTACTAATAAGGAAGAAGAAGAAGAAGAAGAATATATAACCGAATTCTGTTTAGGCTCATGTACAGACTCATGAGTCTCGCATTTCTACGTAGCCATCTCGCATGACCGCCCACACGCAAACCACTGGCTATACCGTTGGCTATTATTCTATAATCGATGTCGATAACGTATGATAATAGCGTACGATTACGATGCACGATTATAATATACAATTACGAAAAATAATCAATTATTAAGTGAAATTCTCCAATTACCGACTCCTATATCATAATATGTAATAACTTATTCAATCTTCAATATATGTATTAACAAATTGATAGGTAATATTATGGAAATTAATAATTTTGTTATTTTAATTTTTCGGTATAATTATATTAACAATAATAAACAGGGGCGATAATTAGATACATGTAACTCATACCGATCCCCTTCTCCTATTACCGACTCCCTACAATAATCGTGGTAGATTATCTAATATATAATTTTAATATTATAATATTCAATAAAAATAACAGATATAACCTACATAGATATAATTAATTACAAAACGCACGCAATTTATTTATTATTGAATTTATGTTTAAATTTAATTAAACTTTATATATATATAAATACATATATAATACATATGTATTATATTAAAATAGTGTATATTATTATTTAATATTTATTTAGTAACCAGTATGTATATATTCGATTGAAATCATGATTCCTGAATCTATATCAATGATAGGCAACATAGGATATGCCTACATAGACAACTTACCACATATTTTAAAGTAAATCACGGATCTATTTGTATTGTATATTATAAATCACATGGGGTCGGTATTAGAGAAATAAGGATCGAACCACAATTATCTATTAATATATAACGTATTTGTCTACACAATAGTCTCCGGGACACTGTGTCCCTGTATATATCTATATATATATATATATATATATATATATATATTGATTAATATTATATTGTATTATCAGAATTAAAACATATAATCGTATAAACCTATCAATATAATCGTATAAAACGTACCATCAATATAATCAAAAATAGTAGATACTAGTAGCAACCTATGTTTATTATGTGAACGAACTCGTATAACTATGGGCGTCGGAATGATATTTTTTATGGGGGGGGCTATTTATTTTTATTTTATATTATATATCCTATTATTTATTTATATAATTACTAATTAATATCTTATTAATATACCTCTTTGATCTATGTTAATATGCAATTAATAATGTTTCATTTTTATAACAATACTTAAGTAATCTATTATATTAGAAAATAAATATCAAACATTACAAAATGTATTATTATAAATATAGATTTTCTAAAAGTTTGATCAATTCCATTATGCCGGGAAATATTTTTAGAATTTCAGAATGTTGTTCCATCATGTATATGTTTGCCTCGTCTATGGTATTAAACATATTGATAGATTTGAACATAGATAATTCCATCTTTAATCTTTCAATCTTCATACATTTTTTTATTCACATATGTTTAGTGTAGCAACGAGAGAGAAAGATCCAAATTAATGGAATTAATGAGATTAATCTAAAAAATAAACCGCTTTTTCATAAATTATATTATTTTTTAAAAATAATTCCTTTAAATTATAATAATGTATAAATGATGTTTCCTTAGTATCAAATTTGGTTTTAATAGTTATCATTATGGAATCAAACAACTCAGTATATTTTATTATGTAAATATTAATGATACAGGTTATAACATATTAACTGATTATATCTAATAACATAATTATATTAACATAATATTAATAATGTTATATTATTTTATCTAGATAAGATACATGGTATTTTGAATTTTCATTACTATTCATCTCATATATATTTATAATAATTTATTTTATATTTATTATTATTATTCTAATTTATAATTATTATTTATTATTATATTATTTGGTGGTATCATGAAATATTTCAATATCATATCCAAGCTTTCGTTAAAAGTATTTTTGTGGAAAGTAGAAATGGCAATATTTTAACAGAGGACTCAGAAATAGTCAAAAGATGGACAGCATAGTGCAAATAACTCTATAACTATACAATAAATCCAGATGAAAATATACTTAATTATAATCGAGGTGCATACGTAGTAGATAACTTGACGATTTTAAAATTAGAAGTAGGCATACCTAGTACATACAATAGGAAGTCTAAAAAAAGAAAATCACAGGATAACATTCCAATTGAGATAATTATAAACGTCGGTTCACAAATGGTAATAACAATGACTTTACTTTGCCAGAAAATATGGGTTAAGAAAGAAGGGCCCTATGAATGGGCACAATCTTTAATTATTCCAATACCAAAGAAAGGTGACCCAAGAAAGTTCAACAATTATAAAACTATTAGCCTGATATAACACCTAAACAAGATCATGCTGAGAATTATTTTAAATCGACTCAATCCAATAGCAGAATATACTAGCAGAATATACTAGCTGACGAGAAAGCAGGTTACATAAAGAAAAGAAGCACAATAGAACATATATTAAACTGCAGAATTATACCAGAGAAACATATTGGAAATTGAAGATAATTATACCTTAACTTTGTTAACTTCAAAAAGGCATTTTATCGATTCTGGCACGAAGTATTATGGAAAGTAATGAGACACTTCAATATAGATGAAAATATTAATGCAATAATCGAAAATCTTTATAAAAAAAACAAAAAGTACCGTTTTGGTTAACAACAAAATATAAACCTTCTTTAATACGTCGGTAGAAGTACGACAAGGATGCCTTTTATCACTAACACTCTTTAACATTTTCCTAGAAAATATCATGCAATATACGCTAGAAGATCATTACCGCACCAAGGCCGTTGGATGATATGAAGAATGTAACCTAAGATTTGCAGACGACATCGACCTGATGGCAGGATCAAACACAGAGCTGCAATAATTCGCAAACAAACTCTGCAAGTGCTCGGCGACATATGGTATAGAGGTCAGCTACGAGAAATATAAATATTGGTCAACGAATTCAAGAATAATGAGACAGCTGACGTGATAACGATAACTATGAACGATGAACATCTTGAAGTAGTAGATAAATTCAAATATATTTGTATACAAGTATACAAGTATACTTGGGTGTGACTCTAACGAAAGATGGAAAAAGTGAAATCGAGATAAATATAAGAATAGCGACAGCAACCTATACGTTAGTTCGCTTAATCACTATATGGAAGAGTCGAAACATATCACTACAGACAAAAATACTACAGTACAACTCACTAAGATTGTATATACTACTTTATGGCAGCGAAACTTGGACAATAACAGAAAGACAGGAAAGAAGAATTACTGCATTTGAGCATAAAGCCTATAAAAGAATCCAGGAGATTACCTACAGAGAAAGAAAAACATATTGGTTTCACTGTCTTAACTTTGTTATTATTAGTATACATTCCGGAATGTGATGTTCGTATAATACTCCCTAATATGAACCACTCCCAAAGCTTTTCTTATATTTATATTGTTATCTAATGAATAAGCTATTACGTTTGTGGGATGAGCTCCACACTGTGGAGTCCACAGTGTATATAAAAAGCTAATGGCTGTCTAGTCACTATTATAGTCTTTACACCATTACATTTACCAGAAATATTAGCTGCACCGTCATATGAATGTCCTCTTAATTCAGAAATAGGACAGTTAAGATGTTCAAGTTAAGATAACATTTAATTTTCTATACATTCCCAAGTTGTAACCTCGGTAATATTGCACATTACTATGTATATTTCTTTAATTTCTAGTTATGATGTCAAATAACGAACCTCCAAAATATCCTTCTCACTTCCGTGTATATCTTGAATTCCATCACATTGAATCGAGGAAGTACCATTAATATATCAATACAATATTTAATAATTCAGTTTTATATAATTGAATAATTTCATTCTGAATATCGCCAGATAACAATTATCTCTCATATATATTATCATATTTCATGGAGGGGGGGCAAACAATAATTAGCCCCTATTGTGTATTAACAAAGACAATATACTAGATTTAATATATATATATATATATATATATATATACAATTTATTATAATACATTTCATGGTGGGGCAAAACATACTTAGCCCTCCCCCCCATATTTTTGAATTGGGTGGTCCGATACCCCCGCCCCCCTGTTCCGATGCCCCTACGTATAAAAGATACACATAAATGGTAAAAAAAACATGCTGCAACGATTATTTACATTGTGATTGTAATCAAAAAATATAAAGAAAGTATGTGATTTAAAAAAATCCTAATTTCTTATATTTATCACGAATATGGGATTTTTGATTTTTATATATTTAAATTAATTACAATTATATAATTATGTTTCCTATATGTGTCTCATTATATAATCCTAATATTGTATTTTTATATTTGGCGCATTTAAAATGGCGTTAAACTGTTAATATACTTGTTATTAAAATATAACTAATTAATTATTTATTAAATTTAATTCTATCAAAATTTTCCAAATAATTATATTTTAAATAAAATTCTAATTAACCAATATACAAATAACATTAAACTTTTCATTAACAAATAATTACTCGCCCAAAACAACTGTATTAACCTAATCGTAATCTAAACTCGCGTATAAACAAGATCAAATACACCTAATCGAACATGATGATACTAAGATCTTCCAGACAGAGCAAAGCAACCGAAGTTAAACCTATACAAGCTATTCGTAAAGATAAGGGTAACAACATAAAGAGTAAGCATGCTACCATTAAAAAGATGACGAAAACATTGAATAACGCGAAACCAAAGATCGTTCAATCGTGTAGAGCAAACAAGAAAGCAAAACAAACTAAACAAAACACTACTATAAATAAACACACAAACAATAAACGACAACCTTCTAAAGTAAAGCCGGCTAAACGAAACGCTGCAAATAAAGCGAAAAAACCAAAATTCGCTGCCAAGAATAATAAGAATAATAAAAGTAAGCCTAGCATAACAAAAAATCCTATTATACGTAAGAAAGCTAACGTAAAAAGAGCTCCGGTAAAGAAAACCGCTCCGAAAAACAACGTTCCGAAAACTCGCACTTCTGAAAGGATACGAAACAAGAGGTCGAATTTAACAACGAGACCTAACACACAACGTGATCGATGTGAAGTGGGCGATAATAAGCAATCGGGTTTGTATTCGTATATTTAGATGTTTATATATTGTGTGAAAATGTAGTTTATGGCGTATACGCCGTAATATATATATATATATATATATATATATATATATTAAGTCATCGTTATTATTATAATCTACGAATACTTATATTTTGTATGCACATATCATAATTGTATACTTACAAATAATATATATATATATATATATATATATATATTATATTCTAATTATAAATGCTATACATATTATATTCTATACGGATTTTAGTATGATTATAAATGTTATATATTCAGTGACTCATATTCAGTGACTTACCCTCATTGTAAACAATACTAACTACTAGGATAGTATATTAATTACACTATATGTATATCACTATAGTTGTACTAACATATATATGTTATGGTAAATATAGCTAAATATAATCTAGTCTCTATATGTACTTACTATAGTATTAATCCCCTTGAAAAAAGTTTGGATGCGACTTCCCCCTACCCAATATTATTTAGCCACGTACTATGTGTATATACCATAGTGGTATAGGTAACACACACTCTTGATAAACGTTGTTCCAATAATACATCGATTTTATTGAGTGTAATTGCCGAGACTTACTTCTTTGAAAGAATTGAGCAAGTAACTTCAACGAAGTTCTTTCATAACGTTACTTGCTCCAGAGTGAATCAGTCCCATATATTAGTGTACTATAGTACCCTGGTATGTGATATCGTTATAACGTATATAGATGATTATCATTGTTTAATCTATTTAAATACGTTTTGACTTAAATATGTATGTAATACAATAGGTAGGTACTATCAAGGATATTTCCTTGCTTAATCTATTTAAATACGTTTTGACTTAAACATGTATGTAAGACAATAGTTAGGTATTATCGAGAACATGTCATCGGTACTATATATATAATACCAAGTCTAGTATTATTAATATTAACTCAAACACTGAATACGATTGAATAATTTATATATAACGTGACGGGGAATATACGAAAGGATGTATCCAAACTTCCCTAATGCGGAATTTAACACTAACTATATAAATTAATAATAAAATATAACTTTCACTCGCATAATCACTTATCAGTAACCTCGACTAAGCTACAACTACTCGACGTACATTCTAACCACGACGACGTCCGACGGACGTCGTCCGTGATATCCACATCTGTTATATCGATACTACCAAACTTATCACCCTAAATAAAGTTAAATAATATGGCATCGACGTACATCTTCCTTTGACTCGACTGATACATAAAACTATTAACAATCAAATTCATATATGATGATATACCATCGATATTATGCGTGTAGAATAAGAACACATATCGACTTATCCACTCTAAACACCACACCGTATCACTTATCATTGCATGATTCGAATACCGCAATTCTACAGCAGTAACCGGTAAAATACTATCAACGATTAACTTATCTGACCGATTACCAAGTATATCAATAATTTTACGGTAACTGTAAAAGACTGTAAAACGTTTTAATTTCTTTAATTTTTTAATTTCTTATTATTCTTTGTTTATTTCTATAACGTATGTTATCGTTAGAAAATATTTATACGTTATACTTTCGATTATATTTTCGGCTATGTATTTGCTTAAATAAATTATCAATCAATAATATCTCTCATTAATGTTTAACCTGCTGATGACGTCACACCTGTACCGTAACTTAGACCACAGTGTGAACACTGGGTACCATGGTTACCACAACTATACCGGCTTACTATACAACATACTACTAATATCTACAATTTTATTTACAATTTATATTAATGTTGAGTACTTTCTGTATTCCTATTTACATTATTATTAGTTTATTATTTTCGTTTATGCTCCGTTATATTGTTTTTTGTTGTTACTTTAGACGCTTGATTGCTATGGCACAAAGAGTCTTTAAAATAAATTGAATTGAATTGAATACTGCCTATAGAACTATCGTTTTAATATATGGAATCCTCACCATCGTTAAACATTACTATATATATATAGTAATAGACTATATATAGCCATGATTCGTGTATCCCTTTAACAAACTGGGTGTATACTCCCCTCTGATCAAATAACAACGCACAGTTTTGGTAGGATAAATAAACATTACAACTGGACACCATGGTACCAAAAATAAATAACACGTGTTATTTATTAAAACTTCAGTTATAATTTATTATAATCACAAATCAGATTAAAACCACGTCCTACTATAGTATAGTATATTATAGTATAGTATACTATAGTATACACATTATACCTGTGTGTAATACGTACTGGCCTACTGAGCTACAAACATACACACACATTGTTATTGTTCTTATTATTTTGGCGGAGTACTTTCATCCCATCTAGGAACTTAGATGAAGTTTTCACTTATAACCAAATAGCTCTACTGTCCCTTCGAAGCCGCTCTCGTATTAAGGCATAAATGGTTTTAATGAGAGTCGATCATTTATTACATAATAATATAAGATAACTTCTGAATATTATTTTAAAACCTATTTTAATGACCCTGGCGAGGCTCGAACCCATGTTGTATTACTTGCGTGTCTTACGCATTAGCCAACTGAGCAACACAGACAGTTATATATATATATATATATATATATATATATATATTTATATTTTATGTATGTGTCTTTGTTTAAGTTAGTTTTAAGTTAGTACCTATATGTATATAATATATACCCTTAATATCATGTTATTATATTTATAATGTAAAACTTTAGTAATTTGTTTATATATAATATATATATTAAGTGTAACTCGTAAACTATACACGTATACACATTCCTAATGATGTGTTAAATAACGACGAAACATCTTCGAAAACATAGTAATCTAACTCCTATACTACAGTGTCAGCCGATGAACTTTCTGAACGTGACGTAATCGACGCCGGCGGTATAGAATTACGTAACAGCCATACCTTGGAGGAGGAGGAGCGTAAGGCGGAACACGTGACAAAGGAACGCGGAGATCATCTCGAAGCACGCGTCACCAGATCTAGCCGACGATTGAAACAGGCGAAGGCGGCGGCGGCTGATAATGGGGCTATTGTAACGCTTAACCAATCAGACGTCGAGATGGAATCCAACGATGCTCGGTCAATCGATGTAGCTAGCGAAGACACCGATGTCGAAATGTTATCGGATGACGTGAGTCGAGTAGACGAATGCGAGTCGAGTACGGTTGCACCTAGATCTAGAGCGTCGTCCGACGGCGACTCGGAATCGCGACTATTCAGAGAGGACAGCGTTTCAGATTTCTTAATGAATTCGGAAATGGAGATAGAATCATCGGAATCGGAGCAGGAGGGTGGGCGTTCCGAAACCGGCGATGACGTAATGTCTATTGATAGCCTATACGAAGGCGTATATCACGATTTCGAACTGATCCGAGACGCGGAGCTATCGTACGATAGAGGTGAGAGCTTCACTTCGAGTGATTCCACTAAAACTATATCCAAGGTGGCGAAGAAACGGGCCACCCGCACGAAACAACTGTTCTCCATCGGTAATAAGATCATCAAAAAGGGCTGGCGGGCACCTCCGAAAAACATCAAGAACGAACGAAACGGAGTAGAAGAATTCCTGCTGTTGTCGCTCGAGAAACTGAGCGGATCGCCGGATTCCAAGTTGGAACGCCAGATTATGGAGGCGTGTTCCAAGAGTAGGCACCGATACCGCAAGTACTGCAAGAGCGTTTACGAATCCACCAAAGAACTAGAACTCGAATGCCACTCGAGTCACCGGTTGATGGTAGCGAAACTGAACAGCGGTACGCCCACTTACGGGCAGGTCAAAGGTGAAGTTACTAGTTCGTTGTACGCGAATCGAAGCCAGCGGGTGCATCAGTTGTCTCAGTATCAGATAT
Source organism: Osedax fenrisi (assembly GCA_964019155.1). NCBI lineage: Eukaryota > Metazoa > Annelida > Polychaeta > Sabellida > Siboglinidae > Osedax > Osedax fenrisi. The sequence goes on along the minus strand of OZ025244.1, from coordinate 17,957,839 downwards.
TCAAAAGGGACGTGATTCATAATATGGAATTCCAAGACGGTAAAGATCACAGCAACACTAGAAGATGGCACAACCTAGACCCGGCTACGCAGGAAGAGTATATGCACAGGGCCTACGTGGACTATCTTCGTCAGCGCGGGGAATGGGACAACCAATACGTCAGAGATCTTAGACTGAGCAACCAATTCATGAAGTATCCGACATTTCTAAAGGAATGCGGACATAACTTGAGAAGAATGTCATCGATGTAGAAAAGAGGACACTCTTCATCGTGTTATATTCGTAAAGATTATTGAACTAATATACTTATGACAGTGTCGTAAATGTTATACAACGGTATTTTAATTCATAAGGAAATACAATGAATATATAAATAAATGATGAAACCTACTTCGTGTATACGCATACTTTGTGTATAGTTATTTATAGTTTATAAATAGATACATTAAGTATACTTATCGTACTACCGTATACTTGCATATATGCAATATATATATATATATAGCACCATTTTCTCGATTATTAGCTTTGATAATTCCATTACTGCCTCCGACCAACTTCTATCTAATTGGTTCCCTCAAAAAACGCTCCCTCCAGCACTTCTCACTCGCTCATAAATACAGGTAGTATATCTCTCCTCCTTTACTCCAAGCCCTATAGGCCATGTAGACTATATATAGCCTATAGGCTATAGTATATGCTATAGAGTATACTAACACTATAGTGTTAACTAACCTTATAAGGTTAGGATTATAATTTTAGTTTTATTTTGGGTTGGGATATAAATTAGTAAACTAGATAGGTCACCTATTATATCGGTGAATATTGTGCTGGGTATTCTCCAGTGGGATATTGTCATAGTACTAATCGATAGAAAATCTTTTAAAATTAAAATATTTCCGGCAATTTGCCGGAAATACTTGTAGTGGGTTTACCCCTTTAACCAATACCTCCTATAACTTCGAGGTTATAGGAGGTCTTTCTTTAACATAGAATAAATAATAATGAATTTAAAATACTAAACATATTTATATTTAACGATTAGTATAAAATATGATATATTTAGAATACTTATGAATTTTGTAAAGTTTTATAACAATATAGTACTATAGTACTTACAAAGGAGTTAATGATTTATTTTGTTAATAATTTAAATGTTATTCTTAATGTATCTAAATATTGGTAGTGGGATACCCCCTTTACATTATTACTCTTAACATTATTCCAATTTTGTATTCAAAACAATTCTCTGTTATGTATTTATTGCTAATAAATGATTGGGTATGTATATGGGAATTATTAGCATGGTGTTCAATGATAATATATAATAGTTATAAGTACTAATTTGTAAATTTTGGAATTTGTCTTACTTATTTTTGTTAATAAGTATTATAGTGATATTAGTAAACCATTAATAATCCATTAATTAACTCACTATGCGTAATTTCAATATGTATTAAAGAAACATGGGATTACAAACGGAGTAATTCCATTGCATCATATATTTATAGTTTATCTTATCATTATGTAAAATACAAATCTATTGGAGGTGTTAAAAATATAACTTAATTAATAATTATATTTTAATATATATCATATATAATATTATAATATCTATATCAGCCTATAATATAAAAATAAATATAATATATTCTTGACATAAATAAGTGTAATAAAGTTTTATTTCGATAAATGTATTACTTATAGTTATACCCCGGGTTATACCATTTTGTACAACAATATAATATATATATGTATAAATATGTATATTTGTCTCAACTTGTATTTTTTAAATTGTTATCATATTTTATAATCTTTGGAATCATGCGCAGAGGCCGGCCACGTAAAATTTCCTGAATATATATTTCATGTAAATAAATAAAAAATAATTTGAAAAATGGTAAGTTTCTTGTATTTTATTTGTTAAACATTATCAATTTTAAATGATTTAATACAAAATAATTTATAAAGTATACTTTTTTATTATATTCTATCCTTTAAATAATTAGTTTACTATTTTATTAGCAACGTATTATTTAATATCCTTTAAATTTAAAGTTTATTATTTATTATATAAATTTTATATTTTATATATAATTAAGTGTTAAGATAACATAACATTAATGATTAAAAGCATAGTTATATAATTTATATTCCAATAAATATTATAATTAAAATTGTGTTCCAAATTATGTTTTTTTATAATCGGTATACGAATATTTAAATTTAATAACGTTGCTTAGTAAATATTAATATTATTATCGTGATATTCTGATTATCAGATATTTATGATCATCTCGATGCTGATATAATTATTTGATAACATTTCAATATGTATATTTATAATATTCCATGTTATAAAATAGATTGTAAAATCATTCAATGTAACTTTTATAAAGTATCATTATTTTAAATTAAAATTATTAAACATAAAATTGTTGAAATCCTTTAAAATACAAAACCATACGTTTTTGACATGGTTATGAATATATTTATGATACATAATTAATATTTATTATGAATTGATATTATCTTTTTTTCTATAATCTTATAATAAACGGTATTCCTTATAATATGAATAAATAGAAATTAAAATATACCAAACAGGATATTTAAAGTAAATATACTCAATTGATATTTAAAATGAGTAGTTTTGAACTAACTAATTAAGTGTGATATTCTATGTATAAAGGTTATGCACATGATACCGAATATTAAAATTATAGTACTATATATTTACCAATTACATATATTTGATATATTATAAATATATATATATATATATAGCTAAACTCAGAATTATTTAGATATACATACGTTTTATAACTTATACATTATTACCATAATAACTATGACTAATTCAAATTGTAAGATATTTGTATATATAATTTATATATACAATGTATGTATATAATATACATACAGTTAGAATATAATTTTAGTTATGTATAAAACACAAGCGAATACATTTAAATAACCATATTCTATAAGTCAATATCTTAATACAGTTAGGCATAATATTATTAAAAAATATATGTATCACAAAGTATCACATGATATTTACATTTTTATTTAAAATAATTGTAACCCTATCTATAGGTGTGTATTTTAATTTTTAATATCATTAATTTATAAATATAATGAGTGCTTTAATAACCGCAAAATTTACTAACCATTCAAGAATAATTCAAGAAATATATTTCGGAAATATTGTTATATAATTTAATACATAACTTATATTTAGAGTCTAAATTTTAGACTATGTTATATATATTATTATTATTATTATTATTATTATTATCAGATGTAGGCAATGCCAGGGTAATTATAGAAGCAATGTTGCTTATCGAGACAATTACCCCTTTATTAACATGATAAGTTTCATTATAGATATGAGTAATGAATAAATAATAATGATATTATATAATTCTATATATATAGTACGATACATAGAACCTGCAATACTATTATTATTATAATATTAAGTACATTTTGTAATTTTATAATAATTTTAGTCATAAATTAAAATCGTAAAAAATGTGTATTTAAAATCGTACATTTCAAGATTATAATAAATATACATTATATGCTATAAATTATGAATAGAGTATCATACTAAATAATAGTATTATTTATCTTTCTATATTTATAGTTATAACCAGAGATACATGCCCCGTGACATGTCAGAAAAGTGATTTAAAACAATTTAATTGTATTTTTTGTTAAAAATGGTTGTTAACACAAAATATAATTAAATTTAGATGTATATTTTTTAATTATATTTATTTTTATAAAAAGTTAATTTCATATTATCTGATAAATTATAATAAAGACAAAATATCATCAAATTGTTTAAATTACAGAATGATTTCTAATAAATAATTAGAAAGCTGTGATCTGAAAGTACCTTTTTGAAAAATAACAATAATTCAATATTTTTTCCGGAAGTACTTGGAAACACACTATTAATCTTCTAATTACTTCTTTTAGTAAAACGAATTATTCATTAATATTTTCCCAATAAGAGGATAATGTTAATTTAATATTATCAAAAATATTGATTTAAATAAGAAAAACTCTTGTTCAATGTTGTCAATTTTGAAATTTGTAAAGGTTTATATAGTAGTATAATTATCTGCTCAGATATTAGCAAGGAACATTTTTTTCCACTTAATTTAGCCAGATGATGTTGATAATAATCAACTGTTAAAACAAAATTATATACTTTTGTTTTAGAAATCACTTTTAGCCTCATATATAATATGTTCCGCAAGATTAAGGCAACTTACACAGATAGAGTTCATTAAACACTGTTTATCATTGAATAAAATGTATTATATAATAAACCTATTATATAATGTCTATGATGGATTTGATACTGTTTAGTAATACAATATATATAGTTAAACAATTCCTCTATAGTTTAGGTCATGCAATTATAAATATCGTGCATATTAGAAAATTATATAAATGATATTAAACTTACATGCAAATTAAATTTGTACATAAATTAATTTTTTCAAATTTTGAAATCGTGTACAATTTAACTAATATTACTACCACTACTACCGCCACTGCTATCACTACTACCGCCACTGCTATCACTACTACCACCACTACTATCACTACTACCACCACTATTATAACTACTACTGCCACTGCTATCACTACTACCGCCACTGCTATCACTACTACCACCACTACTATCACTACTACCACCACTATTATAACTATTACCGCCACTATTATAACTACTACCGCCACTGTTATCACTACTACCGCCACTACTATCACTACTACCACCACTATTATAACTACTACCGCCACTATTATAACTACTACCGCCACTATTATAACTACTACTTGAACTACTAATACAGCCGCTAAGACTTGATATAAAACGGAAATTATCGGCTCGTTCCGACCGTGTGAAATCAGTAGATCTGCACTCCGCTGAACCATGGATGCTAGTCTCTCTCTATAATGGTAACGTACACATCTGGAATTTTGAATCGCAGGTTATAATGAGTAAACATATTTAATGTATTACTATTTTCATATATTAATTTCGTGTCAATATATTAATATGTATATATCGTTTTTCAGAATAACTATCATAATACTTAATATTTTTATTATAACTGATCATTAACTGATTAATAAATTATGCAGACATTAATTAAAACATTCGATGTTTGTGATCTACCGGTGAGAACTTCTAAATTTATATCGAGGAAAAATTGGATCGTAACTGGATCTGTTAGTTATTATTATGTTCACTCTATATTATAAATTATAATTACTATTGTATATACCCATTAATTATAACTAGTAGAAATAGTTATTAACTACTTTAATATTTATTATTAATGTGACTAGATAATATTTAATATGTTTATAGTTTATTATAAATATTATTTACCTGTATTTTCTTATATATTATATTTATTTATATCTTCATTATTCTTAAATACACCTTTCTTAAATTCATTATTATCATCTATCATGATCTCAATGATACAACATTATAAATAGTTATAATTAAAGAGTACACTTCTTTTAAACCTATGTTAATATGTTTTATTAATCATATTCTATGAAATAAACATGAAAAGATTGGATAATATATTTCATAGGAAAATAATGTTCATTGTATAAGAATATTAATAATAACAAATATGTTACTCAGTTATGAATAACAGTATTGTAATGAAACTATATCAATAATTATCTGTTTAATATATGTACAATAAAATTGTATGACAAAAGTATTTATTTGTAAACAATATGTATTCATTACTATTATGAAATAAATAAATCAATGGTTTTAATATATATAATTAACCCTACATTATTTATATTGTATATATATATATATATATTTATATATGTTAAATATGTTAGATATATGTGCCTGAATAGATAAATGTTTGTTAAATTTCATGAATATAATGGTGTGTTGTTATTTGTTGGGCTAAAACTTATATATATATTAATATATGGATTTATACTTTACATTTTTTATACATAAATATCCACATATAACTATCCTGTGCTATAATGTATGTGCAATAATCAGAAATAGTAAAATAATTAATATTTGTCCTCTGATTTAATCTATTATGTAATCACAAATAATACATAACATTAATCTACTTAGGTTATAGCAAGCTTCCTACATACTATATCAGATTATATATGAATACATCACAGGCTTTAGCTATTCTCTATTGACATGTAAAATATTATCTTTAAGTTCTATATATGTGATATATTATAATTTAAAAAATAAATTAATGTATTGAATAGTTTAATAATAATATAAATGAATATAAAGTATGCATTACTATGTAAAACTAATCTATACATCATTCTATATAAATTATATAGGTTTATTAACATTAATTTTAATTAAATGTGATATTGACCTATATTTCATAAATTATTTAGTATGTACCATAGCTTTATCTGTATCTGCACATATATTATGCAATACCCTTACTTATCAAATTATCATGCAATCTTATCATAGAATATTCAAAATTATGTATCGAATAACTATTTAAAATGTATATTAAGCTGATTTCACACCAAAAAAACAGCCCAATATCGCCGAACATCAAAATAGGGCATGTTCGGTGTGAACAGCTATAATTACAGACCGATATTGGAGAGATTGACGCACACCTTATGCGTACATTTATATATAAGCATTACCTATTATCAAATCTTTGATTTGCCCGATACATAGTTAATTTTATAAAACGAATAATTTGAATCATCCGATATCAGTCTGTTTTTTTTTGGTATGAAAAATCTTTATTGTCATATATATTAATATTATACTATTTTTATTGTACTATAAATATTAATATTATTTACTTATATTTTATGTTGGGGCATATTATAAACACCGATTTCTGAAATAAAATAAAATAATAATATCCTTATTATGTAACTAACACTTGTAATACAACAGGATGATATGAACATACGAGTATTTAACTACAATACATTAGAAAGAGTGAATCAGTTTGAAGCCCATAGCGACTACCTACGATCCATTGCCGTTCATCCTACTCAACCTTATATATTGACCAGTAGTGGTTAGTAGTCAGGTGGTAGCAGTAGTCAGGTGGTGGTAGTAGTAGTCAGGTGGTAGTAGTAGTAGTAGTAGTTGTAGTAGTAGTAGTAGTAGTAGTAGTAGTAGTAGTAGTAGTAGTAGTAGTAGTAGTAGCAGCAGCAGAGGCAGCAGCAGTAGTAGCAGTAGTAGTAGTAGTAGTAGTAGTAGTAGTAATAGTAGTAGGTTAATAAATACATAATATACTTAATTAATACAGATGATCTTTCCATTAAATTATGGGATTGGGAGAAGAAATGGACATGCACACAAGTATTTGAAGGACATACCCATTATGTAATGCAAGTTGTAATCAATCCTAAAGACAACAATTCATTTGCAAGTGCTTCTTTAGATCGAACAGTAAAGGTTATAATAATACTGATTGTTATAATACTGATTTGTATATAATGATTTATTATTAATAAATCCCATTAAAGGTTTTGATTTTGTCAATTGTACTTATATGTTATCATTATATATCATTGATGTGTTATCTTACATTTTGTTATATTATCTATATAATATGATACTAGTACACAACTGTATTCTGAATTATAGGTAATATTCTCAATAATCAATACTAATATTATTAAATATAATTAAAATATTTTGTGATTAATTTAAAGTTATATTAATTTAGTATATTATAATTATGTTCATTATATTATAATTATCTAAATATGATATATCACAATAGCATATATGAACTATATTTTCAATGATAATTTATTCATTTTTATCTTCATATTGTATACACTTGGATACACCTTATATAATTACATAAATATATTTTATTTTATTTATATATCGATATATATGCATATACTACGATTACCTATGAATAACCTATATATTCTATACACTACAGGTTTGGCAACTTGGATCCACGAGTCCAAACTTCACACTTGAAGGTCACGAGAAGGGTGTTAATTGTGTAGAATATTACTGTGGATCAGATAAACCTTATTTAATATCAGGGGCAGATGATAGAGTTGCCAAGATCTGGGATTATCAGGTATGTTAGATATTAGGGAATTTCACAATAGTTCTCTATTTAATAATATTCATGTATATTTCTATTTCAGAATAAAACGTGTGTACAAACACTTCAAGGTCACGCACAGAATGTTTCCGCCGTTGCATTCCATCCAGAATTACCCATAATTCTAACAGGAAGTGAAGATGGTTTGTTGACGAGCCTACTCGTTAGCGCTTAGCAAACATACCTTACCCTAATCCAAGCTTATCTGTAATGTATCTGTCAAATCTCCTTTATTACAGGTACCGTTAGGGTATGGCATGCGAATACCTACAGGCTAGAATCCACTTTAAACTATGGCCTAGAAAGAGTGTGGACTATTGCTTGTAGAAAAGGATCCAATAATGTTGCACTAGGATATGATGAAGGAAGTATAATGATAAAAGTTAATAGCGATACTTTATATATAATATAGTTATAGGTATAAATGATATTTTTAAACTTAATTAAAATTACTGTATAATTAGAATAATATACATTGTGAATAATTAAATTCCTTTGGTATTTTCATTAATTTCATTTACATTAATTTTTATTATATATTATAAAATAAATGTACAAATATGGCAGCATCATAAACATTATGATTATAATGATACCTGTGACACATTAACAGTTGGGTAGAGAGGAGCCAGCTATCTCGATGGACAACAATGGTCGTATTATCTGGGCGAGACACGCTGAGATGCAACAAGCTAACGTGAAGTCAATAGACGATACAAGTTAGTCACGCCACTCCTTTGTAGGCCCCATTAGTAACGTGCTGCCCCCTGTAGTTATAACCGACGGAGAGAGGCTGTCACTCAACGTTAAAGATCTCGGCAGCTGTGAAATATACCCCCAGACTGTGGCACACAACCCTAACGGAAGGTAAGCACCCACCCTCCCCCATAGGGTACCGTAGTTAACACTCTCTGACCCCCCTTAGGTTTGTAGTGGTATGCGGTGATGGAGAATACATTATCTACACAGCGATGGCCTTGCGCAACAAGAGCTTCGGTGCAGCTCAAGAGTTTGTGTGGTCCTCAACCGATGCCTCTATGTATGCTGTCAGAGAGTCTAATAATACTATCAAGATCTACCGTAACTTCAAGGAAATCAAATCTTTTAAACCTGATTTCGGAGCTGATGGTAATTAAATGTCGCATGTGAATAACCATTAATGTCATTCAATAATTATATTTATCATTCATTTATTTATTAATATAGTTAGTATTGATATATATTTTATAACATCAATATTTATAATTAAAAATTGAACATATAACATTAACCTTAATTCATGACAAATTATGATTCATGATTACTTGACGACAGCTATATACGGTGGTTACATGCTTGGAGTGAGGAGTGTAAGTGGGCTAGCATTCTACGACTGGGAGACCACTGATCTCATTAGACGTATCGAAATCACTCCTAAAAATGTTAATATATTTCCTCCTCTATCAGTAACATAAAGTACTAGATTACTCATTGTGTGAGTGGAACTAATAACTTCTTTGTTTGTGTATAATATCATATTAATATGTATAGTAAATTAATAAAGTAAAGTAAATATTATTATTAAAGTAATGTCAACTTTGCAATAATATACAGATCTATTGGAACGACAGTGGTGAACTACTTGCCATAGCAACGGATGAGTCATACTTTGTCCTCAAGTTCAACTCTGAAATAATCGATGAAGCGAAATCAAATCCTGAGAAAGTAACGGAAGATGGAGTCGAGGATGCATTCGATGTTTGTGTGTTAACCCCGCTGCTGTATTACATCATCGCTTACCACCACCACCACCCGTGCATTACGCAATAGGTTATAGGTGAAACTGACGAGGTGATTAAAACTGCTTGTTGGGTGGGTGACTGTCTGATCTACACGAACAGCGTTAATAGACTGAACTACTACGTCGGAGGAGAGATTGTCACCGTCGCACATCTCGATAGGTTTGTAACCATAGCAACCACTCTATCTAACCACAGTATAGTCTGCCTTTGTAGTAATCTTTACTTTGATCATTTTCAAATTAAAAGTTTTGCTATAAATATTCATAAAACTTAATAATATTATAATAGAATTAATAATAACCTTTTGAATACAGAACAATGTACCTGTTGGGATATCAGTCTAGAGATTCACGACTTTATTTGGCTGATAAGGAACTTATAATCTGTTCCTATTCCCTGCTCATTAGTGTATTAGAATATCAAACAGCTGTTATGAGGAAAGATTTCATCACTGCTGATAGGGTTAATCATCACTAGGAATAATTATTTTTAATATAACTAGTATCTTTATTTTATATTTTCCATCCATTTAATATAAATATTTTATTGCATTATCAATGATAATTTATCATCGAATAAACATTATATTAATAATATATTATTCTAAACATATTCTTTATGTTTTATGTTTCCTTACGATATATTCTCATCAATGACATGATGTGATACCATTTGCAGGTACTTCCGACGATACCTAAAGATCAAAGATCTCGTGTGGCACATTTCCTAGAGAAACAGAACTATGCTAAACAAGCTATGGCAGTCACCTGCGATCCTGAACACAAGTTTGATCTCGCAATTCAACTTGGAGATCTAAAGATTGCTTATGAACTCGCCACCGAAGCTCAGGTTCTTATTGATCTCTTCATTTCTCTTTTATCTTTAATTGAAGATATTTAATAAATAATAAAGAATTGATTTGGTTTTAATAGAATTTTAGATCAATAAATAGCTGTTGATATATTCAATATTTATAGTCTGAGAAGAAATGGAAGCAACTATCAGACTTGGCTACATCCAAATCAGAGTTTGAGCTTGCACAAGATTGTTTACACAAAGCAGAGGTACATCATCATCATCATCATCATATGCATATATATATATAAGTTCACCCTATAAACCACCTTTCCTAGGATTACGGCGGTCTTTTATTACTTGCTAGTGCAACAGGAAATGCCGATATGGTGAATCAACTTGGACTTTCTGCTGAGAAATCTGGTCAAAACAATGTTTCATTTTTATCTTACTTCGTTCTGGGAAAGTTTGTCAATTATTGTTTATATTTTAAATATTCATTGTAAAAATGTTATATTATTAAGTTTCTATATTTTATATTTTCTATGATAATTAAGTATCTATGATAATTAATTATGTATTATATAAGATGTATTACACATATTAGACTGGAAGATTGTTTACAATTGCTAATCAACACTAATCGTATTCCTGAAGCTGCCTTCTTTGCCCGTACATATCTACCATCAGAAATAACGAGGTAAGCGCCCCGCGTGTACCATACCAGTATGTAATCTATAGTACTTCACTATCGATAGAGTGGTTGACTTATGGAAGCAATCTCTACCCTCCACTAAAGCAGCATCATCTCTGGCTAGTCCAGACAACTATGAGAATCTATTTCCAATGTTTGCTCAGTCGGTAAAAACCGAACAATACCTGAGAAAGGAACGCCAAACTGTCCTGAGTGCTTCCAAATACTCTACGATTGAGGTTTGTATTATTTAACTAATTATTTTGTAATATTTATAATATACTAATAATTTATAAGTTATTAACCGTATTTACATATACTTTATATATATATATATATATATATAAATAATATAAACTTATAATTTATTATATTACATAATGAAATAGATGAATTCTGAAAGGAATGCAATTGCTGAGATGGTATTTGAAGAAAAGAATGGAAGATTTAACTTCAATGTTAGTATTGATTAATTATTAATAATTATATTGAATATTTAGTAGATCCATTATATGTATATAAGTATTTATTGTATATATATATATAAAATTAAAATTATTGTATCAATTGGTAATAAAGTTAGAATTGAAGTCCAATTCTATTTGAAACCTATAACCTTATAAATAAAATGGTAGAATTTTTTAAAATACATATATATAACAAAAATTAATAAAATCATTATAAATAACAATACACACTAAATAAATTCAATATATTATATCCATATTTACTTTAATAGTAATTGTATATCTATAAATCATTTAAATTAGAATATAATTTGAGTTGATTTAAAGTTTAACTTTTAAATTTATAAATAACTTTTAGCAAACTTCCAATATTATTTTTAGACAAATAATGAATAGTTTTTAAAATCCCATTATTAAAATATATTATATTTTATCTAATATTATTTTATAAATTGACTAATAATAATTCAATATTCTATATCATATATTAAAATAATTTGTAACCATTTATATAAATTAATCAATATTTATATAAAAATTAATTTAATCAAATACTTATAACTTATTTACACTGTATACGGTATTCATTTTAATTCTGAAAATATCATATAGTTAATACTATGATAGTATAAGTTAAATTATCAAGAGCTGATTATATTCTTGTATTTATGTATTAAAATATATATTTTAAAACATCTTTAATAATATATATATATTATATGATTATTTTAATAATAGTAATTTAATACATATGCATTTTAAAATAAAATTGCAGTTACAACCTTATTTACTTAGTTTTTATACTTATTATTAATAATATGAAATAAATCCTAAACTATTTCAAATTAAATGAGTTTTTTATAGATAGCAAATATTATTGGTAATATTACTAATATATAGAGTATACTTTTAGGTATTCAACAAATTCAATTATTATGTAAAAATAAAGTATTGAGTTCCAATTTCTAACAATTTTGGTAATATTTTGACTGTATTGTTTAATTAGATTATTTAAATAAATATGTTATATAATAATATTTATCATATATTTAACACATGTTATAAATATGTTATATTACTATCTATAAATAGATTAAGAACAAATATAAGAAATTTCTTAAGTATGCAAATACTAAATTTTATGAATATCCAACAAATTCATATTAAAATATAGATGACGTTAAAATGTAAAGATATAGACAGTCGTGGAATTAATATTATTTCATCTATTTATATTATGATTATAAATATTAATAGTAATAATATATAAAATTCTTAAATATTAAATCTTAGGTAATATGATTTAAACTATGACAATAATTTCATTTTATATTTCTATATGAAAGGTAAATAAAATTATTTAACAGGCTTCTCAAGTTAATGACAGCGATATTGTGAACAACATTAATGATGACAAAATTGATCAATTATTGTCCGATGAGTTTAATTTATTAAACAAAACACCGATTAAAGAACCTACACCAGTATCTATACCAAGCCCTATTATTAAATCAAATTTAATTGAAGAAGATATCATTGTAAAAGAGGATTCCATCCCATTGGGTCCCAAGAGCACTCCAAATGTAAAAAAAGATGATGCTATAATACAAGAAGATACCATTATGAAAAATGTATGCATTCCTCTCCTAGATGATAATCTTCCAGAAACTAAAGATTCAATAGACGTGAAGACGTCAGATCCTATAGTAGATAGTTCTCCCCTAGAAACATCCCATAATAACATTCGTGAGAGTTCACCAGTATTGACCGCTGAAATATTGTTACCCGAAGAGTTGCCTACTCTCTCGCCCGTCTCGGATGTGGAAACACCAACTCTAATATCGACAACTGATGATCATCAGGGAACCCCTATTCCTTCGTTACCTGTACTAACCACATCTGATATCGATGGTATTGTTAATCTAGATGAAGACGATATGCTGGCATTAGACCTGGAGAATATGAACTTCGAAGTAGATGATGAAGGGGTTTGTTTTCATAGGCGTATTAATAAATATATGTCTAAGGAATAATTTTGATTATCTATAAATTTATTGTTATGTATTGTCTTATTATGTTTTTTTAATTTCAATTGTTTAATTTGTATATTCAATGTAAATTTCCATAACCTATAACATTATCAATTTTCACATATGAATATTTCACTCAATGTATTAATTAAGAATATTTATTTATATATAAATAATAGAATAATATAAATTCTATAAATAATAAATGTTAATATTGATAGTACAATTTATTTTTAAAATCGCTTAAACATGATTGATCATTAATATAATTAACTAATTCTATTTTCACCTATTTTAGGATGATGATGATGATGATTTTAGTTGGGACAAATAAATAATCACCGATTTATTATTAAGCAATCGTATTTATTAATTATCCATATAATTGTTCTATTATAAATATATATTGTTGTATTTATAATATTTAATTATTAATACAAATATTTTAATAAATTTATCTATATATTTAGGACTTTAATATTTATTTTATTATTTTTAATAAAAGTTTATTAAAATCCATGAATTTTATATTTTGTAGTTAATTAATAATATATTTTAATTGGTATTGGTAAATGTAAGATAATTGAATAATACATAGAATCAAACCTAAAAATATATATTTGAAATTAATGTTATACCTACTTATTATATTTAATATATTATATATGTATTTCAAAAAGGTTATGTTAGGTTCCAATATTTAAATCAAATTATATTGTTTGTATTATAATAAACTAATTAAATGTAACACAATTACTTTTATATTTAATATTCTAGTTATTAAAAAAAACATTTTATTTCAAAATATCATAAAAACAATGTTACATTTTTTTGAATATCATTAATAATACTATTTATTAAATAGTATTTAATATTCTTATCTAAAGTTTACTGTAAATTATTTGTATCCAGATTTTATTTTATAACATGGATTATATAAAATTATTTAATATTAACAATACTAAAATAATACTAATAACAATAGTTTATGCTGTATTTATAAATCTAGATTTAATAATTTAATAAAAATAAATATTTATATACCTCTCACTTTAGTTACCTCTCACAATATCAGTATTTATAAATATTATATGTCAGTATATATAGGAATCTGAAACACAATTTAATTATAATTTTATTTAATGACATTTAAGAATACAAATATAAACAATAAATCAGCATGAAAAATGAATAAAAAATATTGCATAATTAAATATGATAGCGATAGTTTTAAATAGTAAATTTAAAACTAAAATTAAGAACGAATGCTGAATACCATTGTTAAGAATTGTTCATAACCAATAGTAATGGTACCAGTTTGAGCTGTATCATATTGTCTGAATTGAGCCGTCAATGTCTGTTGAAATTAATACAATTAAATTGATTACAAATTATAATTAATATATTGGGAAAAAAATTTTAAATATTATATATACTAGGTTTATTATTATTCATAATTTTTAGATATTAGAGTAATTTTATATATCCATTTTATTCTAATTATACTTACAATTTATTGTTTGTATATACTATTAAGAAAATATATTTAAATATATGAAATAGATATTTATATTGCTAATATATATATATATTTAAAAAATATATCTTAACAACTATAAAATATTAATTTATATTTTATACTTATTATATAATTAATATATCTGAATGACCATGATATTAGTTACTTTAGATATATATATATATATATATATATATATATAATAATGTGAATATCAAATAAATCTCATAAATATATCAATAATAATCAATTTATACTCAATAAATAAATTTCTTATCACAATGGATGGGATCAAATGCATTCAATTTTTAATTATACAAATACATTGATTTGTTGTATTTTATTTAAGGGGCGGTGAAATCTTCTTTTTTTTATATATATAAAAATTGAATTAATTATAATTATCTAAATAACATGTTATATAAATTTTAATTTAAAAATATCATCTCTTGAAAAAAATGTACTAATTATAATATTCAAAATTTACAACTAAAACTTTAAGAAGCTATATATTTCATTTTTTAAACTCTTCTCAATTTAAACCTTTAGATCAGTGGTTCCCTTTGGTTCATGAGCCAATTTATAAAAATATTTATATCCAATAAATTATAGTTTATATTATTGTTTAATAATACAAAAATAAAATTGTTTATTGGGTCATGGTATATTCTTTAAATAAGTTGTCAAAAAAATGGTCATGTTGAAAAAAGGTTGGGAACCACTTCTTTAGATGGATCTTTATAACATTTTCTGATTATAATATCAAAAAAAAACATGTATATTTGTATTATTAAATCCAGTATATACTCATTTTCTTCATCTTACCATCATCTAACAATATTGGAATTATATATATACTTATATATAAATATATGTAAATACTATCTAAATAATACAACAAAATTAAATCTTAAGAGATGATGCGATTATAGTAGACCCATTCTCCCCCTATCTTTTAATTTAATTATTTTGTTTGATAAAATACACTTAAAATATATTGAATTATAACATGTGTATTTGAATAGAACATGAATATAAACATGAATATTTGTAATTGATGCTTTAATAAAAAGTATTCTTATTTAATCAATCACCTTGCTTATTATTATTGACAATATTGTATATTCAGTTACGTGTTATCTCTATATTAACTGAATATTAATTTATATAGTATAAACCTGTAAAACAATACAGCATTGAATGAAGTCATCAAAGGCTACGATACATCGACCTTGTCTATCAAATTTACGTACGAGAACATTATAGAAGCTTTCACTAAGTCTATAACCTGTATAATAATTTAAATTATTAATAAAAATATTTAGTTAATAGAAGATAAAAATATATAATTAATCGTAATACAATATAATAATAAATAACTAAACCATAGATAGTAAATAAATAAGAATCCTATCAATCTATTAAATTAATATAGTATCAATGACAGTATGTCTGATCTCTATAATTTCAATGGTAAGTTTTTAAAATCCGAAATAGATATTTTCTATGGTATATTTAAGTATATTTCATTTTTGAAACAAATATATCATTGACATTTATTTATTTATAAAATACATTTATATTTTTTAATGTGTATTTCTATATATATATTATTAAAAATACGTATTTATTTATAAATTATGTTTGAATTAAAAGATGTTTTCAATATATATTATTAATGTCGTCATTCTAAATAATATATTGTATATCAAATTATATTATGATTTTAATTAAATAATATTGAAATCATTAATTTTTAAACGAGATTTATATTGATTTATATATGAAATTCAAATATCTACTACTGGATCATAATTCATGATGCAATACTATAAAATATAAATTATTAACATATTAACTATTATATAAAAAATATTAATTTAAAGTATTTAAAGTCCAATATATTATTTATATATAATTATTATTGATTGAATACATAATCTATTCAACAAATATGTATTAATTCAAATGTATCTACTATACATTTATTAGATTATTTTAAAAGTTAATATAATTAAAAATAAATGAATCTAAATATTTGTGAATTACTAAGTATGTAAGAGTAATAGTGCTTAAGTTAATTATAATTATTGTATATTTTTTATTATTAATTTAGTATAAATTATATTAAAATCCTAAATTAGATATTATTCATCAATACTACAAGTATTCCTACCGAAATTAGTGAGGGCAGTCTGAAGTTCACTTTTATCAATGGAGCCACTATTGTCTCTATCGTAACCACGGAAACACTGTTGCCAATCAGTAACGTACTTCCACAGTTGTGAAAACTCTTGGAAGTCAATGGTCCCAGTATTGTTCTTATCAAACATTCCTATAATTAGTAGTAGCAGAGGTAAGATAAACTGAAATAATATCACCCAACTTTATATAATAAATATTTAGATTAATTGACATAATAATTATAATACTGTATATAAGAATAAGTTTGAATTGCAATATTGGTATATATATGGTAATGCCCGGTATTTTTAATAAAAAATACATTTAGCATATATTTATGTAGATATATTATTACATACAATGATGGACAGCTAAATATCAGATAATATGAATATAATTTATATTAAAATAGATCATAAACTAAATGAAATAAAATATAAAATAAATGTTCATAGTAACATTTAATAAAAGGAATATATATATATACGAGAATAGTATCTTTAAAACTAGTAAAATAAGGTATGTTAAATAGTATGCATGCTTAGAATATAGAAGTATCAATTAAAATCACATGATTTTATATTTACTTATAATTGAATCATCTATTTCAGGAATATCAACAATTAGTTATTAGCAGAGTGGTTAGTTAATATGATATAATAAGTATGAATTAATAATGATTATATTATATTATCTATTATAAATTATAATTTATAATAGATGTAATAAAGTGAATACTTTTATAGAAATTGGAGATAATTCATTATATAAAACTTATAATAACATACACTAATCAAATAAATAATTTATTACTTTTTTATAGCTATAAATATACCACTTCAACATGAATAAAACAATTATATAACTCATGAAATTCAAGTAAATTAATCATTGCATCATAAGTTATGATTCATAAATGATTTTTGGTTAATAATGTTAAACAAATACACAATATTATTTAAAATAATGTTATATATTACAAATATTATGAATAAATAGGTATTTCACAAATTATTTGTATATAAACTTTTAGATCAATATTTATTTAATATTATTTATTTAATTATTACATAATATAAAATAATTTAAGTTTAATTAATATATTAATATAAATGTAACATTTTATAATATATATATCATAATATATTACTTTTAAAATTATAAATAATATTATTAATAATTATAAATTATATTAAATTGTATTAATATTAAATAAATAATATGTCTAATAATAATGTAGTTATATAATTATAATAATAATAAACTTATGATATTATACACTTTATAATTCTATTTTTATTAAATAATGATTATATTATAACTGCCATTACAAACCTATCATTAATCTGATGGTTTCGGGGTTAAAAGCTGTCCAGGTACCTATATTTGACATATATGTATTATTATTCAATTTATATATATTAAAAGTAAATAACTATAGTTATTTATACAGTACTTCATAATAGGTATTACAAATATATTTTCTTGAATGTCTTATATTAATATATTATTTTTATTAACAAATTAAATGTCATTTCGCTTTTGGGGATGCAAGTGTTTTGGAAAAAAAATTTTTTAATATTTTTAAAAATATTTGAAATAAATTTGACATATATGTAATATTTGTGAGATGTTAATATACTCACATTAAAATATTAGAGCTCAATACGATTGATCAAATATAAAAATAAAGGTTTTATAACACGACCTATTTTTTAGAATAAATAATGATAAGAAATAATCTCTAAAAATACTGCATTTATTTTACAGAATTATTATTTTTTTATCTAATATAATATGCATATACATTTTTGATTACTATAAAATATATATAATATTTGTATAATAAACATACAAACACATATACTATACTCTTTTTATTCAAATATTTTAATAAATAATATATGTCATTTTCAAACTTGATTTACTCAGAATAATAATTATAGTATAATTGTGTTCTTAAAAAATTCACTAACTATGTAAATAATGCTCAAATATTGATGAATTTTTCAGAATATATTAGTTATTATGTGTAATTGACTGAATAGATGATCTTACAATTAATTTTATTATATCATATATAAAATATAATTTAAAAATAAAATAAAAAATAAACTACATTTTTACCATTATTAGACGAGTTGTATTTCCAAAAATATATAATATTTTCTCATTATGCTATATTAAACTATACAGAGCAGTCCTCCCTTCAATATACATTTACAGAATTGTAATATCTTAAGAAATGTTAAACTTGTTGTCAATTAAACAAATATAAAAATCCCTATCTTTTTACATTCAATTTTCAAAACAAGCGTTACCCCTTAATCAGTATAATTTATAATTAAGAATAAATAACAATTAATAATAAAATATATTTAAAATATTTAATTTGCTAATTTATATATAATAATGGTTCAAGAGTTATAAAATTAAATTCTAAATATTTAAAAATTATGAAACAATACTACAGAATATATATTATTTCTTTATCATATTTATCAAATTTTACTTCAAATTATATAATTATTGATAACCATTCGATAATGCTTCTTGTAATTCAATAGAAGAGATATGTCCACTTCTGTCCTTGTCTACTCTGTTTATATACATTTAATTAATGATAATGATGTTGATATATTATGTCATTATAATTAAAATATATTATATAACAATTATATAAAGTTAATAAATTATCAATTATATTTATATTGAATTTAGCTCAACCTAGTAAATATGATATTTTCACATAAAAAGTAATTATTCACTACAAAAAAATAGTTACAATAATAATAGCGATTTTAAAAGGTATTTTAAAGTAGGACTATGTGCATGGTTATAGCCAAAATACTGTAAACACTAATTCGATTATATAATATTGTAGATAGTTTTTTCACTCGCTAATTCGATAGTTAAAAATGTTAGTTATTTTATTTGAATGTGTGACTTGGGTTCTATGTATAGTCATTTACAATTAAATAGATAGGGGGAAATAGTTAATATTGTAAAATAAATTACTGTTCACCGAATATGTAATATTTTTAATTAATTTGTATATAATATATTAACAATATATAGCTTTTTAGATATTAAAACATCTAAAACAACCTACACTATAATAACAATTAGTTATAGTAAGTCCAAGTAATAATCTTAATTAATATTTTACAATATTATATTTATTTTATTTTTTCTGAAAAAAATTTATTTTTATTGAATAAAATATAAAATTTATTGTAATACAACATATATGTAATGATAATTTTTACGTTGTGTTTCTAGCTTTATTATATATATATATATATATATATATGTTTTAATATTAGAGTGTACATAAATATAATTAATATATATATATGTGCTTTTATATGTAATGTAATATAATTTCACTTGAAATGTAATGCAGCTAAAAAAACATGGAAAAAGAAAAATTAAACCCAACCAAATTAAACCAAACTAAACCAAACCAGTAAAAATGCCATGTGAAATCATATTATTTTAATAATATTTTATTAAATATACTTTATATATATATACATATATTTAATAAATATTATATAAATCAGTGATACTTAATCTATTTATTTAAATAATGTAGATATACATCTTTGTTCAATGTAGATCTACTTAACATAAAACTATTAGTATAATTGTTATAAATTAAATATATTATTACTAAGACTTAATGTATCTTATTTTTAATAAATATTAGATTAATTTAGATTTTTAAATAACAAGAATAAATTAGAGCTATATATTGTGAATATATTATATACAAAATATTAAATATTAAATATTCAGTGATCAGTAACTTTTTACAAGACCACCTATTTCCACATATCTAATAACGTGAACATTTCTATACATAGAACACGAGTCACGCATGCAAATAAAATAACTATAATATTATTTAACTATTGTATAATCAAATTAGCAAGTGCCAATAAAATAAAATAACTATCTACAATATTATATAATCGAATTAGCGTGTGCATTATTTAGGCTATAGACAAGCTCATCGTGCCACCCTTTTTGAAATCACCGGCTATAGTGCATATCCCCAGTTTAAAATGTATAGCATATCTGAATTCATTATAATGATTATAAATTTCACATAAAATGTGGCCATTATTAGGAAAATATTTGTTATTATAGATTTAAAAATCAAAATACGAATATAGTATTATGCTGAGTATAACAAATATTATTGGTATAATTATTAAAAAAATAATTGTTGAAACGCACTAATGGCAATTTTATTTAAACATGTATATAATAATATATAGTTTATAAGGTAAACAAAAAAATAAATAAACAAAAATATGGAAGAAAAAATAGATATGAATTAATACCCAAATCGACATGGTACAAAAATTAACATTGGGTTTACATTTAATAACAAAATGCCTTGGTTTATGCATGCCGAATTATATATATATTAAATTAAGTAATTTTAGTATTATTATATTGATATTAACTAATGCTGATCGTATATATTATTAATATATTTAATATATGATATTATTAAAATAATCATGTAATATTATATAATATATATTATATATATAATATATATATATATATATATTTAAAAGAATATTCCTTTTTCTTACATATATATTTTAATAAATAAATAGGCATAATATAAGAATATAATCTATTCTCAGAATAATTCTGGATATCAGACTTTTCGTATTTTACATAAGAAACGTCTTATATGAAATACGGTATTTAAAATACTTCATATGAAATATCTATAGGCCCTATAGGTTATAGGGTGTACCCTTAAGGGTAATAATTATTATGAGGGCCTCATACGATACTTCTGAATTTTACATTCGAAACGTATGTTTTTCACATACGAAAGGTATTTTTCTGGCATCATTATAATTTAAATAATATAATTATAATAACTTTTTAAATAATTTATTTTTATTAATATTATAATAATATTAATAAAAATAAATTATTATTAATAATAATATTATAATAATAATTGGCTTCCAAGTCCTACTTATAAATTGTTTTATAAAAAATTATTATAATTATTATATATAATTATATATTATGATTATAATAATTAATATTTGTGAACATATACAATATAAAATATTAAAAAAGAATGAAATAATGACAAGTGAATATAATAATTAGTTAAAAATGTCACGTATTTATGTACGAAAATGCAAACGTCACGTTTGAAAAATTTAGGATCCGCTTATGAATAATATATATTTTTAAAATATTAATATTTAGTTGTTAAAATTAAGTTATAAACTAGTTATTATTAAACATATATATATATGTGTGTATGTTAAATACTAACTTCTGGAATACCTGCCATAAAAAATTAGCATCTTGCATATTCATATAGAGAGTTTAATAATAATTATAAAAATACAAAATTATCGAATTACCAGGAAGATGCAAGAATTCACTTATTGATTGACATGTATCACTTGCAAAGATTTTATCTATTAATATAATATGTAAATCAAATATTTTGCGAAGTAAATAGAACCAAGATTTTCAGAAGGAATGATTCGCAGTATCTTTATTACAATTCTTGATTCCAACTTATAAATGTATATTAAAGCGATCAATGTAATTATATTCAATCACAATCGTTATTGTATTTTCTAAATAAATTGAGCTATTTAGGCGCTAGAATAATAGCACTATAATAATAATAAAATATAAATAACGCAGGGTAATATGATAATATCATGACCTCCTTTAGATTCAAGACCATTCAAATATAGAAGAGTGATACCAATGATAAAATGGAGTATGCGATTGGTCATATAGAATATTTATATTATTGTATTATACACAATATTTTATAAGAATGTATATATTTATATATAATTATATATTTATATATTAAAATAAATATTAAATCGTAACTACAAATGTTTAATATTTTCAAATAATAAAAAACTATTATACCTATATCTATATTAACTACCGATGTGAATATAATATTCAAATATTATATAATATCATATGAAAAGATAAGTGCAATTATTAAACACGTGTACAAGAAGTACTTCTTTATAATCGAGTGATTTTTATGAAATTAAATGTTTCTAAACTACTATACATATTAGTCATAGTCTATGACTCATAGACTATAGTTAGTGATTCACTATAATGCCTATTCTTTTATAGTATTTTTTAAATTATTTTATAACAAATTTATTTCATTTTATATTTTTATTTCATTTTATATTTTTATTTACATAAACTACACATCTCTATAGATATTATCAATATACCCTACAACTTCAAGATTGTAGAAGGTATTTATATTATATATAGTCTATAATTATAATTATAATTATATATAATTTATATACGCTGATAATCTAAAGTAAAAAACATGTTAACAGTATATTATTAATTTATAAGAAATACATATATATTACATATTACGTATGGTAAATTTGTTTAATTTGTATTTACAAATTAATTGAAATTGTAAACTTGTTTTTGATATATTAATCAAATATATTTCATTTCCATATTTAATATCACTTCAATTAATATATGACGATAATATATATAATACAATTCATATACATAGTTTATAAGAAATATATATATATATATATGTTATATTATATATCAATTATAAATATATATATATATACACATTGCATACTAAAATTATGTAAATATATAATTTTTGTTTACCTATTGATAAAACATATATGTTTTATTTATAAATTATAATTTGTTGTTATATATATATATATATCTGTGGATATATAATTATAATAATAATAATAATAATAATAATAATAATAATAATATTTATTAGAAGAAAGTTGTATATATATATCATGTGAATTATTAAATTCATTATATTATTGTTTCCTCTAAAAGGCTTCAGATGAAGATAATTATCTTTTCTATGCTTTTATATATGTTATAACCTATGTTATATTATTTATATTACTATAGAACGACTATAATTTAATTTATAAGTGAGTTCATTTAATAACATATGTTAATGATAACGATATATCGTTAATTTAATTTTTACAATAATTAATTTTAAATAATTTCGATATAAAAATTATGTAAATATTTCAATTGTGTTGATATATCGATATTATCAATTTGATAACATTTTTTTTCTATATAATATATATATATATATAATAATATACGATTAAAATATAAAATAGAGTTCATTTAAATAATATAAAATTTGTTTATAAGACCTACCTAGGGGAAAGTCCCCGATTACCGACCCCTTTATGATTATTTGTAATAACTTATTCAATATTAAATATATTTAATTGAAATTTTGTAATTAGGGTAATAGTATGTCAATGAATAAAGTGGCTATTTTAAATTTTTGATATCATTATATTTATAAGAATAAACAGGGGGATCGGTAATCGGATACATGTGCCTAATACCGACCCCCTTCCCCTATTACCGACCCCTAAAATAATCGTAGTATAAATAATTGTAGTATTATAATATCCAATAAAAAGAGTAGATATACATAAATATAGTTAATTATAAAAGCACACAATTTATTTTGTATTGAATTTATATTTTAATAGTAATATTAAATTTAAATTTAAACTTTATAGTAGTTATATTAAAATATTGTATATTATTATTTAATATTTATTTATTAATCAGTATGTATATAATCAACTGGAATTATGAATCCTAAATCTATCAATGATACATAAACAACTTACGACATATTTTAAAGTAAAATACGAATCTATTTTGATTGGATATTATAAATCTCATGGGGTCGGTATTAGGGTAATTTAGGGGGTCGGTGTTATATGGAGCAGAAATCCTACATTCATACTACAGTCATGATCTTTGGGATCCATGCCAATCCAATGATCGCCCTCTGAACTCAACCAGTCATTAATGGAATCGATGTTAGTTATTATTGCTATATAAAACCATATAACTAACTTATAACAATTGGCGACGAGGACAATTATAAATATACAATTAAATAGAGGTATATGATAAACGCGAAATTAAGTAGAATTGTATAAAAAGCGAAATTAAAGAAGTTAATTCGTGCGCAAAATTATAAATTTTAAAGTAAAATTTATAATTGAAATTGTAATTATTTTTATTAAAAAAAGTATACTTTATATTATATAGATAGTATATAAATTATATATAATTATAATTTATAATTATAATTGGAAACGTATAATAATTTATAATAATTATAAAGTTAAAAATAGATATTAAAATAAATAATTATTATTTTTAAATAAAAATTTAGAAATAATTATGAGTAATTACGGGCAACTAGGAGAGTTCAGAGCAGAAGAGGAACAATTCTCTAGTTACATGGAAAGAGTAGAGGCCTACTTCATAGCAAATGAGATTGAAAAAGAGATGAAACAAAAATCCATATTTATAACTTCAATAGGGGCAAAGACTTATAAACTTTTACGGGACTTATTATTACCAAGTAAGCCTATGGACGCTAACGTCATTACAGAAACGTTAAAAAAGCACTTCGAACCTAAACCGTGCGAGATTGTAGAGAGATTTCGCTTTAATACCTGCGATAGGAGTTTAAACCAATCGACGGCGGATTACGTCGCAGAGTTGAGAAGACTTAGCGAGTTCTGTAACTATGGTGATAAACTAGAAGAGCATATAATAGATATACTCGTCTGTGGTATAAGAGATAACAGGATACAGAGACGGTTGCTATCTGAAGGCAATCTAACTCTTAAAAAGGCAGTGGAAATAAGTATTGGAGTAGAACTAGCTGAAAAGAATATGGTTACATTGGAGAAGCATCAGGAGAAAATGCCTGAAATTCATGTAGTCAAGAAAGAAAACACCGACTATCAAAAGACCCCTTACAAAGAAAAGTGCAGAATATGCGGACGTACAGGTCATGACAAGAAGGATTGTCGTTTTAAAAACGCAAAATGTTTTGCCTGTGGGAAAGTAGGACACCTAAAAAATGTATGTAAGGGAGGAAACCAAGAAACTAATGTGGTAAGTAGGGAGTACGACAACGAGGAAGATGGAGAGAATATTTACAGCATGTTTAACATTGAAACAGGAAACAACGGAGTCATTTTCAGCACTATTAAGCTAAATGACGTAAAATGCAAACTACAAGTGGATACGGATGCAGCCGTTTCGATAATTTCTGAACAAACCTTGGCGAGATTGCGCAGAGGGAAACAGAAGGTATAACTAAGGAAATCGAAAACAAAATTGAAAACATTCACAGGAGAGATGGTAGATGTGCTAGGTAAAATAGAGGTGGATATAGGAAATAATCAAAGAGTGGGATTATTCGTGGTACAGGGGGACGTTCCGAACATAGCGGGTCGGGACCTGATCAAGCAACTATGACTAGACTGGCAGGGAGAGTTGGCATGTAATTCATTGAGAAGTAACGACGAAGGCCAGTGGAAACAAAAATTCCCAGGTGTATTCAAGGAAGGACTAGGAACAATGAAGGGGTAGAAGGGAAATTATACCCAGATAAAAGTGCAGTGCCTAAGTTTTTTAAAGCAAGGTCCGTGCCCTATGCCATGAAAGATAAAGTAGGAGAGGAATTGTTGAGATTGAAAGAAGAATGAGTCATAGAGGAAGTGAACAATTCGGAGTGGGCAACACCCATTGTACCGATACTGAAGAGGGATGGGACTGTGAGGATATGTGGAGACTATAATATAACCTTAAACAAAGTTTGCAAACTAGATTGCTACCCGATACCACGAATAGATGATTTGTATGCAAACTTAGCTGGGGGGAAAACTTTTACAACGCTGGATTTATCTAATGCATATTTGCAGATGCCATTAGCCAGAGAATCCAAACCGTTAACCACTATTAACACCCATCTGGGGTTGTTTCAATACAATAGATTATGTTTTGGAATAGCCTCAGCACCTGCTATGTTCCAACGAGTCATGGATAATTTATTAAAAGGGATAAAGCATGTTTGCGGATACTTAGATGACATATTAATAACAGGAGCATCCCAAGGAGAACATCATAATAATTTATCACTGGTACTAAAACGATTAGAAGATGCAGGAATACGAGTTAAAGAGAAGAAATGCCACTTCATGAAGGACGAGGTTGGATACTTGGGTTATTTAATAAATAAAGATGGGCTTAGACCCGTACCAAGAAATATGGAAGCTATTAAAGAAGCCCAGGTACCCCAAAATATCACCCAATTGAGAGCTTTCTTGGGTATGTTAAACTATTATAGCAAATTTTTGAAGAATATGTCGGATCTATTAGGACCATTACACATGTTATTAAGAAAGAATTCACGCTGGAACTGGACGAAAGAGTGTCAGCAGGCATTTGTAGAATCTAAGAGGAGGTTATTGAATGCCGACCTATTGGTTCATTTTGATGCAGGTAAGAAAATTATATTAACTTGTGACGCCTCGCAATACGGGATAGGAGCCGTAATGTCACACTTAATGGAAGATGGAACAGAAAGACCGATATCATTCGTTTCAAGAACGCTAGCACCAGCGGAACGAAATTACTCACAGATCGAAAAAGAAGCCCTAGGAGTAATTTTTGCGGTAAAGAAATTCCATAGATATCTGTTTGGACATAAATTCATTATTGCTAATGACCACCAACCTCTTCGACAACTGTTTGGGGGGGAAAAAGAATTACCCACGATGGTATCAGGTCGAGTAAAGAGATGGGCGTTGATATTATCAACATACGAATACGAGTTTCTATATTTACCAGGAAGCGAAATTCCACATGCAGACGCTATGAGCAGATTACCGATAAAGGCAACAGGAGAGGATAATAGAGAAATTCCGATACCCTCAGAGATAATATTTATGTTGAAAGAAATGGCAGGATCTGTAGGAATTAAAGAAACACAGATGGCTACAAAGAACGACGAGGAACTTCAGATAATTTGGAGATATATTGAAAGGGGATGGCCCGAGAAGGAACCTGTACCGACTCAATTAAAAAGTTACTTTAGAAGAAAAGAGGAATTAGCTATAGAATCAGGATTGATTATGTGGGGGGCCGAGAGTTGTGGTACCTCTGGAGATGCAAAAGGGGATACTGACTATACTACACGAAGGTCACCCAGGTATCAGCAGGATGAAAGGGCTTGCCCGGAGCTATTACTGGTGGCCATCTTTAGACGTCGATATAGAAGCCATTGTCAGAGAGTGTTCGGGATGTCAGGCCGTGAGAAATCATAGTAGTTGCACATATGATGCGTGGCCGGAAGCTAAGACAAGTTGGCAAAGATTACATGTTGATTTTGCAGGGCCGTTTCTTGGGCAAATGTTTTTGATCATGGTAGATGCGCATTCAAAATGGATAGAAGTGATACCAATGCTGACCGTGACTTCAAAAAGAACCACAGAAGAGATGGACAAAGTTTTCACAACCCACGGTATTCCACAGGTCATAGTATCGGATAACGGAACAAACTTTAGCAGCGAAGAATTTGCTGAGTACTTGAGAACTAAACAAATCAAACACCTGTTTACGCCTCCCTATTACCCGGCATCAAATGGACTGGCAGAGCGTACAGTGCAGACTTTCAAAAAGGCCATGAAGAGTTCAGAAGGGGAAGGAAATATCCAACATAGGATCAACACATTCCTGTTAAGATATCGGTTGACTCCTCATACGACCACAGGAAAATCACCATGCGAAATGTTGATGAACCGGATGATTCGATCAAATTTAGACGCAATAAGGCCGACAGAAGAGGTGGAATGGGCGGAAGGAAAGACAAAATTTGAACCGGGTGAGACCGTTTTAGCTGTAGATTTCAGAAAAAAAGGAGCCTGGGTCGAAGGCAGTATCGAAGATATATCTAACTCAATAGCCTGGATTAGACTAAAGGATGGTAGAAGAATAAGAAGACACATAAACCATATTAGAAACAGAGGAAGCTGTGAGGAGAAATCAGAGAAGGATTGGGAGAATCAAGAAATAATTCTTGAGAAATCAGCACCAGCAGAAGCTCAGGAACCAGAAGAGATAATAGGAGAGGATATGGTACAACACCAACCTGAAATAACGACAAGGGAATCGCTAATCAACGATACAACGTCACCATCAGTCAGGAGGTCTTCCAGAGTAAGGAGTCGACCTCAGCGGCTCGACTTGTAAAGACGAGCGGAGAGAGGACGAGGTCTGTAGAAGCTTTTCTACAGACGGAAGGGCAAAAGGCCCTTTGGGGACGAAAATTCAGGAAGTTGAATTTTAATCACCATTTTAGCAATTTTTAGATAACGGGAGAGATGTTATATGGAGCAGAAATCCTACATTCATACTACAGTCATGATCTTTGGGATCCATGCCAATGATCTCCCTCTGAACTCAACCAGTCATTAATGGAATCGATGTTAGTTATTATTGCTATATAAAACCATATAACTAACTTATAACAGTCGGTAATAGGAAAATAATATGGGTTGCTATAATTAAGGTATATTGGTTAATAGTTATTCAAATTCAATTGTTTTTATAATAGTTATAAACATTTTATTGTTCTACAATATTATGTACAAAATCAAGTTTTCTTTTAATTAATAAAGTATTTACAATGATTTAAAAAAAGTTATTATTCAAATATTAAAAAAAATAAAACAGAATATTACATTTTATCAAATAACAATTGTAGGATTAAATATTTTTTAAAACAAAATACGTTTTCATATTTATCATTAAATTACTAACAGTTCATGTATATATTATTTTTTGATATCTCTTATAGTTACTGAGATACGAGAGGGGTCAGTATTAGGAGGGGGTCAGTAATCGGGGACTTTCCCCTATATATATGTATGTGGTTATAATTTTAATATAAAAATAATGTCAACATTTTAACTTTTTTTTTCACTAGTCTATAGAAATTATATATATTAAATTAGAATTGAAATAATTTTTGATAATTTGTATCTAAAAATATAATTTTTGTTTGACCACCAAAAAAATGTCATACGAGGAAGGAGAGAAGTATTGTTTGATATATGGTGTCGAATGTAGAGGATAGAAGTAGGAATAGAACAGCACCATTATTATTGTTAACAATTCGACTTTTAAGTAGGTCACTTATACTTCTGAATAGTTCGATTTCAGTAAATATTGATGGAAGATATGCTTTTTGAGTTTCATGAGTTTCATGACATAGAGTATATAATCTTAGGGTAGACGATAGAGCAAAGTTGATTTCTAAAGTGGTATGACGTGAAATAGAGAGGAAGTAATTAAATGCCAAAGTATATTAATTCTAAGTATTTATATCATATATTTACGAATTGGTTTTTGAGAGGATTCTCTCGAGAGAGTGAATAGTAATGAACAATTATCGAATAACGGTGACAATGGAATATGATTTTATTAGGTCAGAATTATGTTAATAATTATATGAAATAAGTAGTATGTGTCTACAATGTCTTATTCATAAATTATATATTTTCTCTAACCTAACCTAACAAAATATGTATACATAGATTTATCTATTGATCAATATCTATATATATAAAATACATATGTATTAGGATAATTTGTCTAATCATTATTAATGATTAATAATTAATTAATTATATTTAAATATATAGAAGTTAAATAATTACTTAATAAATTGTAGTTATCTAAAATATTACTATGATATATCATAAATAATATTCAGGATAATAAATATAGACATTAGTTTCACAATTTATTACTTGTAAAACACGGTAGGTTATCCTATCTTATTGTTCAATTATTTCCGTTTATTTAAACTTTTTAATCTAAAAGATACGCATTTTTTCACAGGTTTGCACTCCTTTCTCGATGCATTCGGATGTGGTTTATTATATTTGACGCAAGGTTTACAAAATGAACTTTTCGATTTTTTTAAAATCGATCTCGGTTTCGAATTACTAATTTTGCAAGATCTAGTTTTACAGATTCGTTTACTCGATGACCTACTTCTGCGTGATAATGTACTACATGCCCTACTTATACGCGATGATTTACTCATTGATCTACTTTTAGAAGTTCGTTTATTTTTAGATTTGCTCGTAGCCTTATTTAGCCTGGGTGACCTCCTCGTAGTAGATCGAGACTTAACCGACCTACTTCTTCTCACCGGTTTAGTCGACGCTTTAGTCTTACGATTCACTGTTCTGGCGGTGTTTTTAGTTTTCCTGGCGATACAACTCCTCGATCTAATGTTAGAGTTGGGGCGTTTAATTCCGTTGGCGCGTTTAGTTTGAGCTCGTCTAGTTTGCGGTTTAGTCTTAGACACGGATCGTCCACCTTTCTTGTTGCGTTGAGATCTGAGCTGTACGACACGATTTCTAGATTTCGGCGTTATTTTCGGTGACCGCTTAGGCTTAGTTTCTTCCTCGCTACGGTCCGCCACTAGATCGAGGAACGATAGGTCGGAATCGATAGCTTTCAAGTAATCGTCGGCTATGGATTCCATGGAAAGGGAAGCCGGACCGCGGCAAGACGGGCACAGCGAACCATCGCTCGTGTACTCACGGCTCCGAATCGGCACCAGAGCCGGCTGGATACGGTTGTAGGGCATCATGTTAGGCGAGATCGGTTCTTCGAAGTCGGCGTCCATATTCGAAAACAACGACGCGACGCTCAACAACGATTTTAGCGACGGCTTTTTCGATAGGCCGCCGCCTTTCTTCGAGTCTTTGTCCGACGACGACGAGTCCATCGCCAGGCCCCAGTACTCGTAATTGTCCGAGTGACTCATGTCCGAGGTCATGGAACCGGAACGAAGCTTGGGCGGCGAACGTAGAGCCCCCACAGTCAGAGAGTTAGTTCGGATGATCTGAGCTTGGCTGTTTCCCTTGGCGGTGTGGTCGTAAGCCGATCGGAAGTTCACGGCGGAACCGCACGAAGAGCAACGGCCCGATGTACAGGCGGACGGATGGCCGGCCGTTGACACGGTTGAGTGAGCAGCAGCGGCTAGGTTCGACATTCCGCATACGCAGACGGCCATCTTGGGCGACGCTAGATCGCATACCCTGACTGTGAATTAGTGTTGTATTAATGCTTTTATGTATAGGTATATTATATGTGTTTCTATAGTATATATATTATAATAGCATCGTTAAATACTATGATTACTTCTTTATTGACATATTGAAACCATCCCACATTTATATAATATAAAATTATTATATTTATATATAATTTAGATAATATATGTATTATTAAATTAAATAATGTCTATATTATTACTAATAGTAATAAGTATTACTCTTTAATGACTACATTAATTAATAATAAAAACCCGATAATAAATAATTAGGCCTACGTAAACTCTGTTCAAACTAACTCAATAAAGATTTTTTTTAGATATAGCTAGTAAATACTAAATACTTAATATAATATGATATATATGTGTATATAAAATTAAAAATATTTATAATTTTATGCATAATAATTATTAAATATAGAAATTAAACTTTTAGCGAGTTAAACTGAGTGAAGCTAGCACATTAAATCTAACGTGAGAATATATATTGAGTAGTGTATATAATATACTCTAATGTCTATGCACGTGAGCAATCGACGATCGTCGATCGTTTAGTGCGTGCCTTCGAATTAAATTTGATAACAAATAAAATAGAACAGGTTAGTTTAAATAGTTTATTATTAGGTGTTATACTTAAGGCATGTCAAGGATTATGAAAATGTTCATAATTTTCATTAATGATAAGCTTAAGCTTAAATAATATAGCCTCGAGTTTATAGTAGGTATTTATATTATAGTTAATGAATTTATTCAAAAGAATTATGAAGACTAAAGTTATTTAAGTATACAATTTAAATTGTTAAATATATTATATATTTAATATAATATATTAACAATATAATTATAAGATGATATAAAGAATTGTGAATTGTATTCAAAATAAATTATTTATTATTATATTATCCATATTATATATATATGTATATATCATATATAATATAGGGTATATAATATACCGTATATTATATGTTATATGCTATAATACAATATCTATTTCGTCAATGTATTTGTACTATATATCATTGATATCACTGTGATATTATCACACCATCATTATCAAATGTGGGTCTATAAGTATTTCATAGTATATTACAGTTACATAAACTATAGTTTTCAAAGCGATATAGGTTTGACCTATCGGTTTGATGCGTGATCATAAAGTGAACATATTATATAATGCATTATATAAAACTTCATTGTGATATATAGTCTACTGTATATAATATTAGTAACCTAACACGGTACCCTGCAATATATCAATACCTACCTATCAAACAAACCTACCTATTATAACATATGTTAGATAGCTAGGTTGTAGTAGATCTTGAATATATACATACCTCATACATATATATATATATAATTAATATATTAATTTGACTGTTTGATATTCTGTACTGGTTGTATAGGAATAAAAGCAGACTAGAAATGAAATGGTGATAATTGATATTCATCTTTCTATATAAGTAAATTTGTTACAAAATGTTAGTAATGATCAATACATTATAAGTAGTTAATCCGATAGTGGCACAGAATGCTGTGATATACAGAGTGCCTCAATATTTGAATTACTACGTAAATATATTTAATATATAGGTTCATATGTATACCTACTTCATACATTATGTAACGAGATACATAAGGATAGCGTGGAAAGACTAACATCGTACCTACGAGATAAAAGTACTCTATCGTACTCTGTTATTGAAAATAAGTGATTTTAAAACTAATGCATCGTCACAGTACATCTATAAATATAGTAGCCTGTATAGTAGCTGTATAGTAGGTGAATCTAGCCATTAATTAAGTTATAGAATATACTGATAAAAGCTATGCAACTATTTTAATATAGTATGTATATATAGGAGTGGTTTAAACGAATACCAGAAAGTTCGGACCAGTTAAACTGGGACCACTTTTGAAATAAAATTCGGACCACTTTTGAAGAAGATTCGGACCAGTTTGAAATAACTATATATAATAGAGGTTTATAGCCTATATATATGTATTTAGTACCTATAAGTATATATACTTCTATAATATGGGTTTAAGCATAAAAGTGGTCCGAGTTTTCTTCAAAAGTGGTCCTAGTTTACTTCAAAAGTGGTCCTAGTTTACCTTGTCTGAGTTTACCGGTACCCGTTTAAACTAATTAGTTTAATACTAATTAGTATCAGAATGATTTACTACATATCCGGAGCTCTCATTAGTGTCGAAACATTG
Organism: Osedax fenrisi; assembly: GCA_964019155.1. Lineage (NCBI taxonomy): Eukaryota > Metazoa > Annelida > Polychaeta > Sabellida > Siboglinidae > Osedax > Osedax fenrisi. The sequence continues at coordinate 17,922,944 of OZ025244.1, read as the reverse complement.
AATAAACCACTACTAAATAATTAGGAAATTAATAAATAGAAAAGTTGCTAATAATGATATTAAGGTAGCTGATACAAATGATATTAAGGTAGCTCAATCTAATACACTGGTATAGATAAAATCTGTACAGTATATATTAATTATATAGACTATTATAATATATAGGATCTATATAGGATCTTATAATCTATATATATATATATAGATTATTATCATATAATCTTCCTTCGGAAAATCTCTGATATCATAATCTAATTACATACGTATATATATGTGTAGGTTAGTATGTTGTATGTTTATATTCCTATATCTATATAATATATTAATATATACAACGAACCTTTGCATTGCCCTTCATCGCAATCAATTGAACTGTCAGACATTTTCTATTAGACTTTATAGTATAGATTTTACTGTGTTTGCTTTTATTTCGGATTTGTTCGTATTCTTGTTATAGTGTTGTTATTTATATTCTTGTTGGTAGGTAAGCTTTTATGAGGTTTCTTTTAGGTTTGTATTTCTTTCGTTGATTACGTGTGTGTAGAGAGATGTGTAGCTTTATGTGTGTTTCAGTGTAATGCTTAGTGTTTAGGTTTCAATATTCATGTGAATTTTATTTGTTTCTTATTTATAAATATTATTTTAAAACTTTAATTAATTTTATTAAATATTAAAATCATATTTTACATATTTTAAATGTTAGAATTAACACTAAACTTGCGTATATTACGAGTATAATTAAATAAATACACAGTGGCTAAACTTTCTCTGTCATGCCCAAATCTAATACATTTAATCATAGTTATAACTATATATAGTTACTATAGTATGCCTATGCATAGGCATATTTACCTACTAGAATACCCATGGGTATTCTAGTAGGTAAAAGTATTCGAATATACGTGATTATGAGAAAACATATAAACTACATAGGTTCATAATATTGTATACAATATAAATAAATCAAATAAAACTTATTTGGCATTATTACATAGTTGTTCATTGTTAATCGTCTAATAAATTATTAATTGGCAATAATACTATTTATATATATACTATAGTATATATTATTATATACTATATATATATATATATATATATATATACTGTTATACCTATATAGTATATACTCCTATAGTAGTACCTATAGGTACTTATATATAATATAATATATTTATATTATAATATATATATATATATATATATATATATATATATATATATATATATATACAAACTATATGTGATAATATACACATATGTGATAATGAATTGTAATATTTTGGAATATTGGCTTGAAATTCGAATTATAAATAAGTATGATTAATCTTCACTGTAAAACGTAAGCTTACATCCGATTTAATGTATTCATATTTAATTATATATCGAATAATGAACACAATTATTCACCATTTATCTTTTATTTATATTATATTACTTTTGTTTACATTATCATTGTTGAAATCGTGTACACATGCGTTCACATTAAATATATAGTAAGATGCTATTAATCTTAATTGTTAAAAATGTAGATATATTATTCCATAATAGTCATATAATATATATATATATATATAGTGGTTATATTTAGTGAATGGTAGGATCGTACGATCACGTGATCATTTTTCTGTGATTCGATCCAGAATTAAATCGAGATGGGTATTTTTCACAGAGCTAGAGAGAAATTTTCTCTCTAGCTCTAAGGTACTTTTTGATGACAATTAAAGTATCGAATGATGAATGGATGATTGGGATCGTGACAAATATATGATAACTAATTATTTGACATTAGATCAGTTTCTTTAAATGTACACATGCACACTTGTTTATATAAATGACAAGTTTCAACATATTAAAAGTAATAGGTGAAAAAATAAAATAAATAACACCATAACATTGTAAATATACTGATTTTATTAAAAATAAATAGAACCTATTCACACTTTTGTATTCATGATAGATATAGGAGTAATGAATGTGGTATTGATATCGGGAATGAGAGATATTGAAATATATTTTTCATTGAATTATATATTCAGATTAATTACTACAACACGTTATAAGGATTTATGAAATAATTGAATTAATATTACCTTACCACTTACCAGGTCGAGCTTGCTCGGCAGTTTTTGACTCTCTTATTCCATTCATCTTTATCGTCCATCGCAGTTTTCAGTTCATTTACATTACACAGTGTATTATCCATGAGTTGATCAACGTATGTTCTTCGCGGCCGTCCTCTTTTTCTCTCACCATGGGTAGGTTGCCATAGAATAGTATCTGATGCCATTTCGCACTTATTTCTCCAACAGTGACCAGAAAAACGAAGTCTTTGCTGTCGTATCGACGTGCATATATCCGGTATATTTGCATATATTTCTTTATTGGTAGGATGGTCCTTCCAAGACTTGTTTAGTATTTCCCGTAACATGCGAGTATAGTTTCCACTTAGTCTTTTTTCCAGAGATTTTGTGAGTGTCCAACTTACAGATCAATATACCAATACCGACTCAACAGTTGCTCTGGAGAAATTTCTTTTAATTCTATCCGGTAACCTATATTTCCAAATAGCGTTCATCTTATTTAAAGCTGCCCAGCTTTTAGCCAGTCTTATATTCATATCCTTTTCTGTTGATTGAATATAGCTTCCAATATACTTAAAATCGGATACTTTTTTAATGTCCTTGCCATTTAGGCTTTTTATTTTTTCATTTTCTTCTTGATTTATGCTTATGAATTCGGTCTTACCTGCATTTATATTCAAACCAATCTTTTTTGCCGTATTTTCAATTTTATGTAGAAGAATTGTAGCTTCGCTCGTTTTATCAGTTACTATAGCTAGATCATCTGCATAATCGACATCTGTTATTTTTATTTCTGGATGTCTTATGCTCTTTCTCTCAGAGAGGGTAAAACCAAGAATATTATCTCGATCAAGTGACATTTTCAAGACATAGTCAAGACATATTATAAAAAGAAATGGTGCTAGTGTATCACCTTGTAACACACCTCCTGTTATATTTATAAATTCCGTATCGCCATCATCTGATCTCACAATTGATTTAGTATCTTTATAAGCTATCATAATTGCATTTATGATCTTTTCAGGTATTTCATATGCTTTAAGAATCTCTGCCATCTTTCCTCGATGTATGGAATCAAAAGCTTTGGAGAAATCAATAAAAAGGAGTGTAGCTGTTAGATTCTTTTCGTTTACGCCTTCAATGATCCTTCTAACCGTGAGTATTTGGCCAGTAGTAGATCTATTGGTTCTAAAACCATTTTGGTTTTTTCTTAATATCTTATCTACTTCAGGTCTTATTCTATTTAAAAGCATTAGATTATATATCTTTGCAGCTATACATGTTAGAGTGATACCACGATAGTTGTTTGTAGAAGTTAAATCTCCTTTCTTCGGTAGCGGTATTATACAGCATTTATTCCATATACTGATAGTGTTTTGCTCGTATACTTTGCGGGAGAATAGTAAGATTTCTTGAAATTTGGGTATTTTCCAGATTTCCACAGGAATTTCATCTAACCCGCATGCTTTTCCATTTTTGATACTTTTTATAGCCTTTTCTAGTTCATATTTCGTAAAAATTCCAGTTTATATATTCAACAAATTTGAAATATTTGTTATAGTTGATGTTTTTGATTCAGGTGGTTTTCCTAAAAGATCTTTGAAATGATTGTGCCATAACTTAATTCTTTCTTCACCACTTGTTGCTTTTATCTTAGCTTTATTGTTCTTTTTCCTGCCAGTTATATCATTTACTACTTTCCAGGCACATGCTGATTTTTGGTTTGATACTGCAGCTTTGATTTCATCTATTTTCGACTGAAGGTAGATTTCTTGCTGAGTATCGTATGTATCATATAGTGCTTTTTGTGATAGATAATAGGAATTAATATTTTCTATAGTTGGGCAAGAGTTCTTTAATTGAGCTGCTGTTTTTAGCATATCCCTTTTTAAACATATATCGGAATTCTCCCAGGGAGATCTCTTTTTAAGTTTTTCTTTGAAGGGGATAATATCAATTGCAGTTTCTCTACAAGAAGTTTCAAAATGGTCATACAAAGTATTTGTTGATATGTTGGATGTTTCATCGTTAAGGTTTTCAAACTTTTTTAAGACTTCGCAAATAAACTTTTTTTGAATATCAGGATTATTTAGAGTTGTCCAATCATAGATTGGTGTTTTGATAGTCTTCTTTTTATTTGGTCTTAAACTTAATTTAAGATGGGCAGATACAATTCGATGGTCTGATGCTATACTTTCAAAAGATCCATAAGCTCTACAGTTTTTGCTGCTATTTTTCCATTTTCTATTAATCATTATATAGTCAAGCTGAATTAATATATATTTTGCAAATATATTAAATTATAAATAATTTAGTTTGAAACCCATTTAATTTAATCAGCAAAAACAATTTGTATTACGATATTCTAAATTAATTTTATTCTTATAAATTGTCACTAAGAAAATTGATATTAATATCATTAAAATAGTACCATTATCTTTGTTGTATATAAACCCACATGTTTTCTATTTTTGGTTTATTACCTGGGTTTATTTATTCGCGCTATTGGATATTAAATCCATGGGATTAAATTATAAATAAATGTTAATTAAAATCTAATTTATATTATTAAATATAGTATACCATTATTAGTTTACGTTATACATATTACATTATATATACTAAGGTAATTGTGTATTTATATATATATTAAGTGTATTTTTTTCTTCAACACAAAATTATTTTGAAATATTTTCAAATTAATAAATTAAATTTAAATAATTTGTATAAATTTATTATAATAAATAAATATAATTAAACAACTATATATATAATGTATATATTAATACATATATTAATATATGTATTTATACAATTTAAATAAATTATTAAAATATTGTAATTATGTAAATTATTTAAATATTATAATTATGTAAATTATTGATTACATATTTTATTTAAAATAAATGTGTGCATTTTTTTTCCATATGAATTATTTTCTGATTTACATTTTAATATTACATTAAATATATTAAATATAATATTATATTTGATAACATAATTCAAATGACGATTATATTTTCTAATATAGTATTTATATATTAAATATAATATTTCATATTCTTTTTAAATCATTTAATAAATGTAATCGATTACAAATTAAATTTGTATAATAATTATAATAATTATTATTATAATTTAATTATAATTATTATTATAAATATTATATAAATTATAATAATTATAATAATATTATATTGGATCAACTGAACTATTGGTCCACCGGTCAATTTCACGGTCAATTCCACGGTCATTGTATTACCATAATACGGTCATTTCTACGGTCAATTCGATTTTTAACATATAATATATTATCAAAATAATAGTGAAATTAGTTTATTGTTATTTATTATATTCAATATAATATAATATTGTGTTGGTTTTGTTTTAGTGTTATATATTATTATAATAATTATAATAATTATACACCCGTCATTTACTAGTTATTATTTTAATATTATATTATTACTCTAATTTATTATTATATATTATATATTTGCTTATATCAATTATCATTTATTAAAACTCTAAATATTAAACATCATTTTTGTTATCAGTTAATATAAGATATATGATAATCCAAATATAATACTTATATTCTAGTATAACTAAACCATTCTTTTTATAATTTCACTATATATTATATAATAAAAATCAAATTGACCGGTGGACCAATTGGTCTGACCGTATAAATGACCGTATTGCGGTCATACAATGACCGCGGAATTGACCGTGAATATATAGTGAAGTGACCCGTGACTATCATCGTAGCGGCAATGCTAATCGTTACTCCGGAGATACTATGGAATGAAAGGGACCCCATTCAATCTATCGACTTTCAGTACAATACGAACAGGGTGGCAACCGGAAGCACGAATAGCTCGATTAGGGTTAGCTCTTTAGCTCCGCTATAGTAGGTTTAACTCCATTGATCCATTCTGGTAGGCTAAATAGCCCCATTAGGGTTAGAGTCATATATCTATTATGATTAGATCCATTAGGTTTAACTCCATAGATACATTACAGTAGTCTAAGCAGCTCCATTAAGTTTAACTACATAGATACATTACAGTAGTCTAAGCAGCTCCATTAGGGTTAGCTCCTTAGCTCTATTCTGTTAGGCTAAATAGCCCCATTAGGGTTAACTCCTTAGCTCTATCAGAGACGAGTGATCGCTTTACTAGCACCGTCGCGCGCATTCATTCTAATACCTCAATAATACAATTCCCATTATTTAATATTACGATCAATGATACATACGCCTCAAATCTATTCACAGTATAGTATATTATAGTACGGTATACGTATACATCGTATAGTGTTTGGACGCACTATACACTAGTCTATAATGCTAAGTACCTTGATCCTATTACCATTATAATATACGCTACGCGTCGTTATTTAATAAGAGTACATAGTTCCGGATTCCCTATCCTCGTAATACACATGTTCGTATTTGTTATTGATTGAGCCTACGAGTATCGCGTTGCTAACTATACGATTCTAAATATAAGTAACTCTTCTACGGCGTATTGAATACTATTAACTTTCAATTAACGTGAAAGTTGTAAACAAATTTAATTTCTAATGTGCATTGTTATTAGTTTATATAAGAAATCTTAACTTTACTAAATATAAATCGCATTATATCATACAAATATAAAATTATTTCGATAGAAATTATAACATATAATAGTATAGCATATCATATTATATACTCAGTTGGCTAGGGCGTCAGACACACACGTAGTAGTACAAAAGTTCAAACCCCGTCCGGATCATTAAAATAGGTCTTAACATAATATTTAGAAGTGATCTTATATAATTGTGTATACATAAATTATCGGCTCTCGTTAAAACTATGGATGCCTTACCATGAGAGCGGCTTTGAATGACATTAGAGCACTATGGTTATAAGTGAAAACTTCATCAAGTTCCTGGATGGGATGAAAGGACTCCACCAATATATCAATAACATATCATATAATATCACGTTGCATCGAATCATTCAACATCATATCATACCTTATCATGCCATACCCCACAATATCATAGATTTGGAATGTGGAGTTTGAGGAGAACATTCCGGTGATATCTTTCATGGCTAACCTCGACCGGCACGAGAAGTCCGTGAACGTCGTGCGATTCTCTAAGAACGGTTGGTTCCACGCGACCTCTAGGGGTCATAGCTGGTACCCACATGCGTACGTATGTGTGGTATGAATACAGGTTGGGTTGGGTCGAAGAGGTATTGGATGACTGAGAAAGTCATTCAGGACGAATAGCGAATTCATTTGGGTCCACTAGATATTATTGTTAAATAACATTATGTATAGTAATACACCTATTAATAAACACGTATAAAGATATATAATATATATATATATATATATATTATATATATTATTAGTATTTATCAGTATTTAACTTTAATAATTAGTTTTAATTATTTACACCTGAATCTGATGTTATATGTTTATTTATATTAGATGAATTTGACTCTGAATAGACAGTTAATTTTATTACTAGTATTATTAATGAACTTTATTTATATGTTACAAAGTTTGATGACATACATTTATTTAATTCATTTATATATCTAAGGTAATTATTATAAATATTTAATATAGTATTTCTTTAAAAGTGAAGATGTATAATCTATATGAATAATTTCATTAAATAACATGATATTTTAACTCAGATTTAATGAGTTACTTATAAAATATTTATAAATTAAAATACAATACTAAATAGATCTCGAATAAAAACATATTTAACAACATATAATACATATCATATTACTACTAATATAATATTATATACTAATATATCCTCATTAGTTATATGTTAACCACTACCACTGCAATATATCTACTAAATATTACTATTATAATACCTTATTATTTTGATATTTAAAAAATAACTTTATCTGTTGTTTACAGGTGATTTTCTTGCATCCGGAAGCGATGGTTAGTTTTAGAATATAATTACTAGTACGCCCTATTCCATTAGTCACTAGAGAATGCATACTTCTATGTACACAGATATGTTATATACGTGTATATATATATACATATGGGTGATATTTATACGCTTGGTTAATATATAATATTTTAATATTGTGGATTTTTTATATTAGATATTTATTAATTTTTTTATATTAGGTAAACTGTATTCAATAATTAAAACTACATTTTAGTATCTGATCATTATAATTATACCAATTATTATTATTAAAAGTATTCTTATTAATAATAATAGTAGTAGTAGTATACTACTGTATATTCAGTAAATAGTAAATTAGTAATAGTCAACCATATAGTTAAAGTACTTAAATAGTACGCTATTTGTATACTCCTCTAGAGAACGATATATCTACGACCTACGTGTCAAGGTCATAGGGTAGTAACATGCGGATATGAAGGGCAATCTCTAACATTGTTTATGTTATTGTATGTATTTTACATACAAATTTGTACGGATAAAATAATCAATTTTTATAAATTAAATAATCTATAAATTAAATAATCTATTCTTATCTGAAATTGAATTCACATCCGCGAACGATGTTGCTAGATCCATGAGCATTTAATCATTAAGCACGCGGATACTGGTATCAACTAAACAACCTAAAACGGGAGCTAAATTTAGCTTCCTGTTATATCAGCTAGCTTTACTATACACTATACACTTTACACTATACACTATACACACATTCAGGTGTATTTAGTCACCATCGCATTCTAAAGATTGCAACAATACTCGTTTTCATGAGTTTTAATTCTAATTTGTATTCATTTTACTTAGATTATACTTTTATCATGTTAATATGTTGTATTAACCTGTTTAAACTGATTTAAACTAACGCAATACCTACATATAATAATAATAATTTATAAGAATACATTTTTTTCTGTTTCTTTCATTAATATTATATATATATGTGTGTTTATCGTTCCTTCTAAATGTCTTCAAAATAACAGAAAACATAAATTGAATATTTCTATCATTATTATCCTACAAAACTCTATATATTTATTAACTCTACATATTAACCGCCCCGCCCGCCCCCTAGATTCCATCATCATCATCTGGAGGTTCAAGGGTAAGACGGTGTTTGACGCGGACGACGGCGACCAGAACGACAACTTCAAGGACGACTCGGATATCTTCAACGTCGAGGACTGGGTCGTAGACAAACAGTTGAGGTACGGCTGTCAGTTAACACGGAGAACTCTTTAATACATAATCGTAGTATATTTAGAGATACGTATCGTATCGTATATATTTAATGGGCAACAACAACAGAAAATAGTCATATTATTTCGAAGCCCTTTAAAAGAAAATATTATATAGATATTATTATAATTTAACAGAAAAAAAAAATTAAAATTCTTCTAATAAATATTATTATTATTATTATATTCAATACTACGACTCTTTGACAGATTCTTTAACAATATTTGACGTTTAAACCGTTACAACTAAAATGTTATTAATATTAAATTTATATTAAATAATCTTTATGAATACCAGTGATCTCGTGTGAAGTGATCTCGCGTGTAATGATAATTCATATTAATGTACGTAATTATTTATGAACAGTGGAATTTATAATTGAGGAACACAGTTGGGGTAATACACACCGATAATAAGATACTAGTGTATACGTATGTGTATGCGTGTGTGTACGCTAGTGATTGGGCGCATTAAAGTCATTAATATTCTCGTATATGATGTCAGATGTGAACTTGTTGAGGTACACACTGATAACGAGGTAGTTACAACATCATTATATCAGCTGCATGCATAGTATACGATCACATACTCAGTAGTGACACAGAATACTAGCGATCTTATGCGGATCGGTGATCTCATGCGCGATGATAATACACATTAATATACATCATTATTTATAAATAGTAAAATTTATGCTGCGCACGGAATCACCAAACCACGCGATATCACTCCCCACTAAAGAACTTAGCACGAGATCACTTGTTACCCCTATAACTAAACTGGTGTATATGCGTGTATTCTATTGTATACGATTGTACGCTTTGTAGACGTTCACTGATACGTTATAATGATATCGGATGTCATTGTGTTACTTCAGTAGGATATATCTTTATGACAACATTTTATTTGTAAATTGAACATTTATTATCATAGATAATTATAATAATATTGTAATATTATTGAAACTAAGAATTAATATTTAGAATTATTAATAGTTTTAACAATATAGATTTTTGTCAAAATAACACATTTGATATATATATATATATATACGTTCTATCTTTGATTGTACGACAGAGGTCATCTATCCGACGTGAACGACCTTGCCTGGGGCCTGCAGGACTCCTCCTCCATGGTGTCCGGCTCTATAGACGGGTCGGTGATTCTCTGGGACGTCGTGTCAGGTCAGTACACCTAGCCAGTACACTCGCACCTAGCCAGTACACTCGCACCTAGCCAGTACACCCGCACCTAGCCAGTACACCCGCACCTAGCCAGTACACCCGCACCTAGCCAGTACACCCGCACCTAGCCAGTACACATGCACCTAGCCAGTACACATGCACCTAGCCAGTACACATGCACCTAGCCAGTACACATGCACCTAGCCAGTACACATGCACCTAGCCAGTACACATGCACTTAGCCGGTACACCCGCACATAGCCCGTACACTCGCACCTAGCCAGTTGCATAACATTAGTTTAGTTTATTACATAAAACCTTCAGATTGTTGCATAACACTTAGCCTGTTACATAACACTAGTTTATCTGGCTGCCTTTAGATTGTTAGATAACACTAATTTAGTTTATTACATAACACCTTCATCTCAGTTACATAATATATTCAGCTAGTCATATAATACCTTTAGCTTGTTGCATAACACTTTTAGTATATAATATATATATATACTGTATATTACATAATACTTTCATTGTTTCGAATAACACTAGTTTAGATGATTACCTAACACCTCTCTATTGATTCTCTGTGAAATTCTTGTGTCGACTCGCGTTAACTTGTGTCTATCTGGTTGCACCTCTTTAGCCATTAGCCCACTAGTGTATGCTACTACACACATACAATAGTCACACACACACACACACACACACACTAAGCTGTGGCTATATCTGCGAATTTTATCTCGAAAAACTGCATTTTCAAATATTCGTAAACATGTTTAAACATTGCGATTATTATTATTAGCATACATGTGTAAACCATATTATTTTTGTTCATTTATTACCCATTAGTAGTGTTGTGAGTTAATAAAAAACACGTTTAAACAGACGTTTTAAACGCGTTTTAAACCGTTTTAAACATAGGATAAAAAACGAAAAAAACAGAAAAAAACAAGAGACATACATATATTTATTTAATTGTTAATATTTAAATTTAAATTTAAATTTAATTTGACAAATAATAATTTCTCTGCTCTTTTTTTGATATAATAAATTATATAATAATATATATTATGTTTAATATTATATAAAAAAATAGTATGAATTTTCATATTTTTTTAATAATAATATATTAATATAAAAGAAATTTGAAAGTTTATAATATATATTATTATATAATTTATTATATCAGAACATAAAAGAAATCTAATTTTACTTTATTATTTATAATAATTTATTATAAAATAAATATGAAAGTTCATACAGCTTTTATAATATTAATTATATAATGTACATATATCTATAGATTGTGATTCATTCTCCATGTCTATAACATTAAATAATATTGAAATACTCACATGTGTTATATTGTAACAAAATAAATATTATAATTATTATAATTGTCATACTAATGTAGAGTATGACAATATGATTTAATGATGCTAATAATACAGATAATATATTATTTGAATTATTACTGATTATTCATATAATATGTACTTAATTTATATTTTATTATTTAATAACATCTACTTTATTTGAATAATTGTATTTTTTGTAACAGAAAAAAAACGGTCAAAACATTTATTAAAAACTAAAAAAACCGTTAAAAACATGTTTTAAACGAACATTAATAAAAAACGCGTTTTTTAACAACACTACCCATTAGTAAATTATTGTTTCGCGTCATTTTGTGCATATTTAACACTCAATAAACTCAATATATCTATCTATCTATCGATTGCTAGTTTTGTAGCATGGCCCCAGCTTTAGGCAATATATTCATGAATTGTGAATTGTATATCATCATACATATATGATGATGATGATATAAGGTTCATTTGCACTAAAATAGGGTCATGTAGACCCCCTAGCTCGCGTGGGAAGAAAATAATAATAAAATAATAGTAATACGATAATAATTTAATAATAATATACATTGAATATACCACATATACATACATGTGTGAGTGTATCTACATTATTATTGTCACTAGGTACTGCGCTGAAGGTATTCGAGGAGCACAACGGCCTAATTAAAGGTATCTGTTACGATCCACTGGGAGAATACATATGTTCTCTCTGTTCTGACAGGTTCACTATTATCATTGCTAACGTTGGGCGTGACGTGTCGCTATTAACACCACATTGTTCTCGCTGTAGATTGATTTCAAATTTAAGCAAATGTATATAGTTGACAGTATAAGACTTATACTATAAATATTTGTAATAACGATTACATCGTTATTGCAATAACGTAAAGAATGATACGAAATTAAAACAATTTAGAATATAAACGTTTTACTGATACCGTAATTGTTGTTATTGTTATTTTCTTTAGTTGATGACTAAACGAATATTTACCAGAGTCGAGTTATAACTGTAAATGCCTTTATTTGGTGCCAGTATTAGTATTTTATTTTTAGTGATTTGTTTGATTTAATAATTTTATTTAAATTCAATATATTTATAATTTAATGTAAAGTAATATAATAACTAAAAAAATTTTTATTTCTATAATTGTTTTCTTAGTAAAACTCATATATTTATTCACATTTAACATACAGATTGACTAATATCCCTCCATTAGTAAGTAGATAGTTATTATGTATGTATTAAAATTAATAATAAACAAGAAATACTGTCTATATTATAATGATTTCGTATATGTAAACTATTTCTAATCATAATAATATCTATGATAATAATAATAACTCCCCCATTATTTCCATCATTCTGTGTCCAATATCAAATCATTTACCTATCATATATAATAATAATAATATAATTTATTGAATATAGAAAATAGATTTTCAAAGTGACATAAAACAGGAGACAGAACTAATAATAAAGAATAAGTAAATGTATTAACATTATTGATTTACATATGCCATAGCCATATCTCCTTTCTCTATTCATCATATACTTTATATCCCTCTCCACCCTTCCCTATCCCTCCCATCCCATCACCTCTGTCACCCTTCCCTCATACCTTCTCACCTCCGTACATATCCCTCCCTCACCTCCAAACATATACCTCACCTCCCTAATTCTCAAGTCCCTACCATATGCCTACCTTCCCCTTCCTCATCACTCTCTTCCTTACCTATCCCTGATATCCTTACATATCCCTCCTTCCCCACCCTCCCCCACCTACCCCTCCCTGACCAACCTTTCCCTCCCTCACTTACCCCTCCCTTACCTACCCCTCCCCCACCTCCGCATCCCCCACCTACCCCTCCCCCACCTCTGCATCCCCCACCTACCCCACCCTCACCTACCCCTCCCTTACCTACCCCTCCCCCACCCCCCGCATCCCTCACCTACCCCTCCCCCACCTCTGCATCCCCCACCTACCCCTCCCTCACCTCTGTATCCCCCACCTCACCCCCAGGAGTTGCCTAGTATACGACATCCAGAAGAAGGAGGTACGCCACAAGCTCGAGTACCTGCATCGAGACCTCTCCTACTCTCACGACCAGATGCTACGCAAGAGACTGCGCCATCGTCTCCGCAACGTGGACAGCGACGACGACGGCTGGGAGGATGAACCCAAACAAAAGGAGGATGAGGAGGAGGAGGAGGAGGCTGAGATAGGTGGCACCGCTACTACTACTACTACTATCGCAGCGTTGACTGGTGATAGCGAAAACGATGCCAGCAGCGAAGCGGAAACTAGTAGCGATGATGAGGAGGAGGAGATGGGGGAGGAGAGTGAGTCGGGTGTCACCTCCCCCAGCAGCGACGACGATATCGTCAGTAGAAACAGTAGCAGTGGTAGCTGTGGTAGCGATGATTTAGACGAAGACGAAGATGTAGTAATGAAAGATGCCGATGTAGCCAGCATTAGCACTAGCACCAGCACAACCACGACCACCACTAGTACCGTTGATAAAGATGATGTAGAGATGCCCTCCAGACTAGATAGTACACCCGCCGCCGCCGACCAATCGGAAGCAGCGGTATCGCCATCCCTCGCCACCAGGGGGCTACCGGAGAACATCTCGCAACTAGACGGAACCGACGACACGCAACCCTACAGTCACCGGCGTAGCGCAGGGGCTAGGGCGTCGTGCTCTTATCCCATTGGTCGAGCATCCTCCTCCGGCGGCGGGGGCTTTCTGTCGGTGACTCTTCCCGACGAAACCGACTCGTCGGATGCAAGCTTCGAGGCCATGTCCTCCTCCTCCGACGAGGACAGTTCTACGTCGTCGGACTCCGTTAATGGGGATGGGGATGGTGGGGGCGGTGTCGACGACGGGGGTGGTGGGGGGAGTGGTAGCGATGACGGCGCCAGCTCGAGCGGAGAGGAAGATTCCGGCGAGGAGGCGAAGATTCGACGAGATCTGCGGCAAGAGGAAGCGTTTCTGTTAGTAGTGAGAACTCTTCTTTTTGTAATATATTTACGTTATAATAATTATGTATAAAACTGGCTTCGCGCGCGAAATGTAGACAGATATTTCATTTATATTAATTCAATAATTAATTTTTATCTGCGAGAATGATTTTGGCCGGATTTTATGATATTTTGGTGTGAAGAAAAAATATATCTGCCGGATTTATTTAGGACTTTTTCCAATATATCCGCCAGTTTGACGGATATATGGACCATATATGGAATATCCTTTATATGAGTATAATATATATAATGTAATTCATAAATATATATATATATATATATATATATATATATATATATATATATATTAATTCAATACTTAATAAATTAAATCAATAGAAGATATTTTATAAATATATATATATATAAATAAAAGATATTTTATAAATATATATGGGTAACAATAACAGAAAATATTCATATTATTTTGAAGAAAACATTAACATTTTGTAAATAGTTAAAGATTTTGAAGTTTCGATACTGACCCAAAACTAGAAATCAATGTTTCGACACCGACCCAAAATCATGAGTCAATGTTTCGAATTGATTCAGATGAGATGTTTCGAAAAAAAAGTAGGAATGTATGTACAAAATTAAACTCTTCCCTAGGAATAGATAACACATATGTTAATTAATGATGTAAACTAATAGTAAAATTAAAATTCAATTCCTTTGAAAATCTGATAATTTGTATTATATTCAATTTGAATAATAAAATTTCGATTCGAAATATAAAAATATCGAATAATTTGAAATAATTTTAACAATAAAATATTGAATGGTAGTTATATATGAAAATCTAAATAATGATAAGATGTTTATATTATGATAAATTATATTACAATAAACAAAAGTTTAATATATGTTATATACATTCAATATTATGTTTGTAAATAAAAATAATGATTATGAATAAAATATTTGTGTGATGTTAAAATATACAAAATTTGGTTATCAAGAAATTCAAATATTTAAAATTCAATTCTTAAGAAGTTAACATATTGAAAATTTGGTTATCAAGAAAGTTAATAATAAATATATGAGTTATGTTCATTTTAATAATATTATATTCTAATAATATGTTAAATTATAATATGAAAGTTTAAATTATAAATATACTATTCCATTTATTTGTATTTTCCTTGGATTTAACATTTATATGACAAAATAGATATATAAAACTAAGAGTACAGTTATATATAATATATATATATATATATATATATATATATATATATATATATATATATAATATATATGATATTACTGTAATCTAAATTTAATTTATAATAAAATCTGAAATACATGAAAATTACTATGTAAACAAATAATATGGTCTAATAACAAGATAACAGACTCAATGTTTCACTAATGATAAGATAGAGCCTATCTGCCTAATTATATATATGCGATTAAATGTTAAATTTAATTATAAATAGTCTTTTTTTGGTAACTCGTTAATTATTTTTTTAAATCAAAATATTTTTGAAACATTTCAATTATTCATATTCGTTTGCACATTATTCAATTCGTATTCCGTTACCCTAATATATACACAATCATCAAAATCATGGTTTTAATTTTTATAAATATTATATAATATGAATTGGTTTTGCACATTTTTCAATATGAATTGATTAACAAAATATTAAAAAAAACTAATTAATCATTATATAATATCAACATTATTGGTTTTTATTATGGTTTTTCAGAATTTAAATTCAATACATATTTATTTTAATTGATTTTTCTTAAAAAACATACATATATATATTTATAATATATGATATATAAAAATATGATGTTTAATTTAATTTAATTTAATAATACTATTTTATATATAGTATATTTACAATGATATCAAGTGATATTAAAATATCTGTCATCTGTTCTAAATAAATAAAATCTGGCTAAAAATCATTTTCACGGATATTTGTGATGAAATATTTGTTTGATAAACGGGCTACAGTTTTAATCAAGCTTAATTAATTTCTCTTATTATACATATAACTATTTATATTAGATACCTACTTACCAAATAAAGAATAGTAAATAATCTCATTCCCTGAACTATGACTACATCTCTTTGTTATATTTATATATCTGATGTCTAGTGATGTTTACTGGCACTGTATTGTATTGATTATGATGATCCTTATATCTGTAATATTTACTAAGATTGCATTCATTTAATAATTAATATGTTATACTGTGTTCTTCAATTATTCGCGTTATTATTATAATAAATAAATGAACACCTTCTCGATGAAAACCTGTATTATCTAACCTCTCTCACGATCGCAAACTTCAAATAGATATTCGCTAGCATTACAAATTTGCATGATTCTTAATTTCCACGTTTCACACGAATACTCTTTATTAAAATGATAACCCATAATGTACATGAATACACATGATTATCATGATAACCCATAATGTACATGAATACACATGATTAACACGAATACCCATGTTTCACATGAACGACCATGATTAAACTAAACACACTACATATTCACAGACACATAATGCATCAGAAGTTCATTGCCAATGAGAATATGAACAGTTTCTCTAGAAGGTAGTAGTACAGCCGTACGAATGCGTATAACACAACGATAATGCCTACTATCGCCCCCTATAATCGCCCTCTAGGTTAACGTACTCCATCGATGGTAAGATGATCGTGATTCCTGCTTGTAAATTGAACCACGATTTAAAAGGTTATTTATCGGTTAATTTGTATTATTAATAAATATATATATATATATATATATATATAATATTCATATCATTATTAAACATGATATATATATATAATTTTTTCCATAATATTAAATGGAATCATATTTAACATTTGTTTAGATATTTATCATGACATAATTATATTTCATTCAGGTCATAACTAAACCGTTATTTCGATTATTGATATATTCATGTATATTTGAATATTATCTTAACAAATAATTATGTCACTATATCGTAGTCTTTATAATATTTCACTAACATGCTGAGGAAGAGGAGCTTCTCTATTTCAATTAAAACTACGTAATAACAGAATTTTGCACAAATATTCTATCATATAGCTTTTCTAATGTTATCAACTTATAGATTTTATTATAATTACTAATATATCCTTTATATAAAAAAATTCTGCATAATAAAATTTGTTAAAAAAAAATAAATATAAATGTTATATTATATTATTTTTTCATTTTATATTAAATATATATTACATTATGAATAAATTATTATTCTAAAAATAGAATAATAATTATAAAATATCCGAAAAAAAAAAACGAAATATATATGCATTTTTATTAAAATGATAATAGAAGTATATGAATAATTAATATAATTAATATAATAAATAATTTGTATAAAAAGTAAACATAATTTTTCAAATTATATAAATACGATGCCATTATACTATTTTTCAAAATAAATTAGTATTTTTAATATTAAATGAATATACAATAACTATAAATATATGTTATGAACTATTCTACTATAAATATTCATATTTTTATTTATTTAATTAAAATTATTTTATTATTATATTTATAAAAAATAATCCTATTTCACCTTTTATAATACATTATTTTACAGCTGGAACAAAAATAAATACAACAATGATATTCACTCGCAACAACATGGAAAGGTAAACAACAAATAAATAACATAATCTCTTAAACATTAATAATACTGTAGTTAAATTTCAATATTATTTAATAAATATATAAATATAAATATATATAAATTATATTTATATATAACTATTTTTATCTTTACTATTATTGTAAAGTAAAGTAGTGATCATATATTTACACTCGTATATTCTATACCTATATCTTCGTACCTATATGCAGGGATGGGGTCAAATACGTATTTGTATTTAAATACGCTAATTTGGTGTATTTGTATTTTAATGATTATTCAGTAATGTATTTGTATTTGATTGTCGTATTTGATATATTTATCAAATACAGTTTCAAATACACTTTTAAAAATATGGTAAATTAATAATTCAATAGAATGTAGAATTTAAACAATTGATTTACGAATGTAAAATAATTAACAAACAATTTTCCATTTACATTAATATTATATAATAGAAAAATAATTTTCAAAGAATTTTATAAATTCCATATTATTAAATTTATATTCTATATAGAAAATGTATAGGTGTTATACATTATAACTTATAATATCCCAAGCAACAAGTCTATTATTTACGGTTTTTATTTTATTGAATTTCTTTAAAAATTAAATATATTTCAATTAATTATTATGCAATCTGGTATAGAGATAGGGATTATTATTTTATGATTTAATATTTAATATGTTAATATTTGTATTTGATGCTTTAAGAAAAATGTATTTGTATTTGATAAAGTGTATTTGACCGTGCCTATATGTATACAGTATGTACATTGTAAAATACCTATTCCTACACATATATTCTACACCGTACAATACCTATTCCTACACATATTCTACACAGTGCCGTGCCTATATATAACTAATCGACTACACTAACACTTGATTAGACCGGTAGCCCATCTGCCTACCAAAGAACCCTCCCTGGCAGTGAAGTTTTCACCACTATTGTACAAACTAAGACCCGATTATAGAGGTTTGCATTTCACACTGATTAATATTCAATTTCATACGTGTATGATTTTGTAGTTCTCCAATTATATATTATTATTTTCAGTAAATAAAAAATATATAAATATACGTCTGTTAATTTTGTTCCTATAATGTTTAACATTTTCTATTTATTTACATAATATGTATCCGTATGTAATATAATGATTATTTAATTATTAAACCTAGTTATATTGATTAATGTTCATGGAATCAAAGAAATAATACATATTAATACAGAACATCTTCTATATTATATATATTCTCCATAGATATGATAAATAAGCTATCAGCATTTCACTAGGTTATCATTTTTCATAATAGAAACATGTAAAATCTAAAAATTGCTGTCACCTATCCTAATCCTACAGCTCTTGATATATATATATATATATACTATATCTCTATTTAGATATATAAAGTATATATTTATTTATATATATATATATATATATTATTATATTAATTGCTTTGTCGTCATAATAATATTAACATAACCATTCACACACACTTACTCACATATATACACACTAACACAATTAAATTATATGTGATACATATTATTCAAACATTACCCATTATAGAATTATTTCTATTAAGGGTGCAAATTCGGGTTAAAATATACATAATATTTTTATTTTGTTATTTTATTTTATTATGTATTATCCATTATCAGTATCTTATTTATCACACTGTAAACTATTTTAAATTATAGTGTAGTATTTCTATCAATATAAAGTATTTTACGAGATCAATCGAATTAAAAATCATATGAAATTTGACAAGACTATTTATTTAAAAAAAACTTATAATGTAATTTTCTCCAGTTTTTACTTTTTGCACTTAGTAAGCATACGTAAAAGCCTATTAATTCTTTATTTATTAATATTATTATCTGAAATTTTTACTGTATATAAATAACATGTAATACTATATTAATATTGACAGGATATTGTATTATACTTTATATATTTTAAATAAATTATAATAAACTGCACATTTTTAATAAAAAAATATAAATATGTTTCATCTATTTAAAACTATTTTTTTTACATAATTTTAAATAAATTAAATTTATAAAAAGTCAATACTTTTATGCAATAGAATAATATCTATTAAATAAAAGAAAAATTACTTAATTATCTTTATTAGTTTAGTATCCTTAACATTTTAGCTATAGCTATAATTAACATGGTAAGCCCGAACCCCCGCTTGCACCCTTAATGATGTGTTTAAATAAATACTTTCAACTAAAACAATAATAATATACATACACACAATTACTCCACACACACCCTCACACACAAACACATACATTCACACACACACACGTACACACAAACACATACATTCACACCCGCCCGCACACAGATAACCACAAACGCAAGTACGAGGACAGCCTGAACAATTCGAAGCGCGTCCTCGAGGACATGATACGTATCCGCGCCGAACTGCGCGCCCTACGACACCTGCGCCAGACGCCCATCTCGGTAGGCCGAGAGGAAATTCGTCGACGTCGTCTAATGGAGGGGGGTAGCGACGGAAGCAGTAGTAGCGGCGGGGGCGTCACTAGCGATGAAGGCGACGACCTCTCGATGCCGGACAGCGAGGTATCGTCGGCGGCCGAGGACTTGGACGAGGACGCGACCTTGGAAAGGTTACGGTGCGACCTCGTCGATTTGGAGGTCACCGAGCGAGAAGAGGAGGAGATGGCGGCCGCCGCCGCTGAACTTATTGAGAAGGCGGAAGCTGAGGCGGCGAAACTTAAGGAGGAGGCGGATAAGGTGACCGTGAAACTTATGGAAGGGGAAAACACTTTTAAACTTAAAGAGGGGGAAGATAAGGTGACCGTGAAACATACGGAAGGGGAAAACACTTTTAAACTTAAAGAGGAGGAAGATAACGCGAATGATAAAGGCAAGATGGAGATCGCTACCACAACTACAGCACCGGTAACTGGAGATATACCAGAACCTATGGACGTAGACCTAGTTATATTAGAACAAGCACACTCTGTAGTAGGTAACACTGCTGCGGATAGTAATACCATCCTAGGCGTTCAAAGCGAACGCATGAATGAAAAGAGTGACGCCCAGCGAATGGATGACGATGACGATAAACCTTTGTCTTTAGTGAAAGCCGAATATGTGACGAAAACCTTACCGTGGGGCGACGAAGTAATAGTCATCGGAAACGATAGCGATATAGGAGATGAGGATGATGAGGAGGAGGAGGAGGCTGGGGAGGTGGGTTCTGATGACTCATCAGATTTCTCGATCGGTTCGTTCCGCGACGTCAACTCCAACGACGAAACGGAGGACGTAGACGACGACAACAACACAGAAGACGATAGCGAAGACGGCTCGGAACAGGAGGAACCGACGGGAGGGGAGTCCTATAACGCGCTTGATCCGGCTGGGGCTACCCCTAACAGGTACACTGTAACTGTAGAACTCTCATTTTTTAATTTTGTAGTATTCTTTGTTTATTTATACATCGTTAGCTAATATTTCAACTTTATAGGGTAACATTATACTTTGGACTATATATTTACTTCAATAAAAATATATATTATATTTACATATTTTGTTTGTAAATGAAATATAATTAATTATATAATATAATTATTTACTAAAATAAAAGCGATTTATAAAATGTGTTAGTACAAAATCAACATCCCATTAATAAAACCCCGAAAACAGGGATGATACGCCGAAGTCCCCTATCGCGGTTGATCCGTCGGCTCACCAACGAGAGAGCGACGACGAGGGTGACCTCACCGGTGAAGACACTACCGCAGTCGGGGCCGAAGACGATGATGATGATGACGATGATGATGTCAGCGACGAAGAAGTCATGGATGTCTACGACACACGACTCGCGGAAGACGAGAGACTGTTCGAAGAGCTCGGCATCGACTCTTACTGCAAGTTGGTCGCGCAGTTGATACATTGCCGTGATATAGCGCGGTAGTCTGTCCATGCTACAACAGTCACACCCTTACTACAGTTTTTATTATCTTTTATTATCTTAACTATGTATATTTATAATTATTACAAATTAATTCTAATCATATACATTATATATACATTCTATAATATATATATAGAATTTATAATTTATAACAATATATTAATTCATATTAATGTATATATACATATAACAAACACGGCTTTGATTATAGCTACATCCTAACACTTCCCCCCCGCCCCGCCCAGATTACCGTATCGTATGATCTTTGCGATAGTCACCTACAAGACCCTCTACCTGTACGACACTCAACAACCGCAGCCCTTCTTCAGAGCCTCTAATCTACATTACGAGAATATTACGGACGTCACCTGGTTTGTGTCGTGCGCGATTTGTATGTATAACAGTGTGTAGAACTACTGATACTGATACCTCTATTTCTAATACAGGTATTATTATATTTATTACATTACTAGAAACTATTTATTTAGAACTTGTTCTATAATATCCAACAGATTTTCCGTATTTATTTCCAAAATATTTCTTTTGAATTCATTTAATTAGTATTGAATAATATAAATATAAATATAAACCTAACATAAATATCATGGTTTTAAGTTTTATAAATATAATATAATATGAATAGGATTTGCAAATTTTATAATTTTAATGTATTTTTCTAAAAAAAACTAATCTGAAAAATATTGTTTTTTATATTCTAATTAAAAAGATACATTTAATTTTAATTGATTTTTCTAAAAAAAAAATATATATACATTTATTATATAATAATATTAAATATATTAAAATAATACATTTAATATAATAAAACTATTTTCTATCTAGTATATTTATAATATTATATCCTGCTATTAAAATATCTATCATCTGTTCTAAATAAATATAATCCAGCTACATTTATTCTCAAAAATATCCATGATGAAATATCTCCCCGATAATCCAACTAATTTGTTTTTGTTAAGCTAGCTTTACAAATATCTAAAACTAGAGTTTTTATAAATATTATATATTAAAATGTAATTTATTATATAAATAATATAATGTTGTTGTCATTTATAAAGACAGTTTATAAATGATAAACACAGTTAAAAAGAAATGTTTTATAATTATATTTCTAATACATCTTCCATTAAATACAGAATAAGCTAAATTTGTCACTTCTAATATAATTTGTATAAATTATAAATAATTAACAGAATTTATAAAATAAAATGTTATATATGAATACAACTTTTAATAGCATATATTTTAATCTTAATGAGTAATATATTTTATTTAAAAATATGTTTCAAATTATAAGCTTAAGTATATGCCTAAATAATATGTATAATTATTGTTTCCTGTACTCATGATGAATTATACAAGCTTATTTTCCCTTCTCATCCAGCAATATTGGTGTTTATATTATATGCTTTTATCTCACTAATTATATATATTTTATAATATATATAACTTAGAAATGACTTTTGAATTAACCATATTTCAATGACTAGGTCTATTTATATGATCTAGAATATCTAATAAATATATGTTTGTTGGTTATACAATATGAATAATAAGTATTTAATATTTATTGAGATTTCTTTCTACCTACATTTTAATAATTTTATATTAGTTATTTAAAAAATATATTAATATTTTAATTTGTATTGTGAATTTAATTATTTAAAATTTTTTTATTTTTCAACAATATATCTAAACATATTTTTCACATATTCTTTACTTTATGATAATTTAGAATATATCAATATTTTTTTATTAATTTTTTATATATTTTGTATGTGAATAAATAAAATTTATATGATACATTATATAGCTATTGAATTTTTCTATTTATATTAAATAAATTTTCAAATATTCAATATTATATCAATATTGTTTTATTAAAAAAAATTATCCGAATATATATTTGAATCAAATAAACAATTTTTTTTAATTAATTGAAAATTTATATAATAATTTATTACCTAAATTATTAAACTATTACATTACACTCACATTTATAGTATAAATATATTAATTATTAATATGATATTATTAAAATAAATAACTTTAATATAATTTTAATATAAGTATATATTTCTTGTAATAAAATTTAATTAAATTAGGTCATCAGATGGTAGGAAATTGATGATATCTTCCAGAGATGGTTATGTAACTTTGATAAACTTCAATGAAACAGAACTAGGCTAGTAATTAATGTGATATTAATAATTATAAATTATTTACATATAATAATTCTAAAATTAATACAATATATGAAATAATTCTTCTAAATATAGGTGACGTATACGAAAAGAATATCAGTGAATTAATCGAGCCCATTTGCAAGATAAGTACCGTATCCGATATAATGAATGCCAACAACGAAGATGAATCGGATGCTAAACAGAAACTCAATAAATCGACTATAGATTCTCCTAAAGCTGCTGCGGCGGTTTCATCGAGGTTAGCCGAAGAAACGAGTTCTCCGCGTAGAGTTCAACTAGCTAGCGCGAGCAAACAGAACAAAGCATCTACTCCGGTTAAAGCGAACCAGGTATCCGGTAAGAGTTTACGTCGGGTGGCCTTGACATCATGTTCACCCGTAAGCAAGACTCCGAGTGCAAACGACGAGAATAAAAACACACCGCCTAGACGAGTTGGCCTAACCACTTTAACCCCAACAATGTCGAATAAGAAACCTTTACGGAGGGTATCTTTGAATCTGGTAACGAAATCGTCGAATATAAACGAAGTAGTAGATGGTAAGCCGAAAGACAAATTAGCCGACAATATAGTTGACCCCGCGGCGACCTCATCTCCTCAAACACTGGATAGGAAACCTATACGACGAGTAGCATTAACATTAGTTCCTAAAGTATCTCCGTCATCAAACACTAGCGATTCAACAGTTAAACCGATAACCCCTAGAAGGATAAAATTAGTTACTATCCAATCTTCATCACCATCGGCTAGCAAAACACCAACAGTTTCGGATAATAAACAAGACACTCCTGACCATGCACCAAAGAATAATAACTAGTTATAATAATTGCATAATATGCTTTATTATTTTATATTGTACATTTTTTATATTGATTTATAATTTATTTAGTATTTATTGATTACATTTGTTATTAACTATTATTTTTGATTCTCAATTGAATATCCTATGAATAAAATTGAATAATTATATTGTATACCAGTTTTATTTATATAATGAAACAATGTTATGAATAAAAACATTTTATTTATATTATATAAAAAACAATGATAAATTAAGAAACAATAGCTGCAGTAGCAGTTGGTGTTGGTGTAGGAGTAGTAGTAGAAGTGGCAGTTGGATCAACTTGCTGAATGAGGGTAATATTATCTCCCTTTAACATGATACGACCTAGAATATTTATATTAGTGGTAAATAATAGAATATTACATAGAATGAATTAATAAAAACCTAAAGTTTTTCTCTTGTTTGATTTTACTTCTACTTCTTCACCTTCATCTAATACGAGATTCATGTATTCATCAAAACCCTTTATAAGAATATAATATATATTAGAAATATTATTAAATCAATTAATTAATTATAATCATATAAATCATTAATCTAACCACAATGCATCCTTCTATTCTCATTGAACTAGTCTCGTATAACCAAACGGAAATTCTTGACCTCTATTATAAAGGAATCAATTATAAATATAGTTTAATACAGATATAGTTATATATTAAATTTAATACATTTTATAAAATTAGTGTTAAATAAAGATAGTTAATTAACATTTTTATAATTATAAATAAATTTCCCAATCATTTTATTTATGCTCTATCATAATTTATACAAATTGTATCATGTGTATCCAAGTATATCCAATAAGTGTATTACCAAAAAAATCCTTACATACATGTGTTTATATAAATTGTGAATATAAAATGTACTTGATTATGTTAAGTATTCATTTATTTAAATTATTATATTTATTAGTAATTATTCATTACATATTTGTTTAGATTATTTTTTGTATGGATAAAATAATCAAAAAAATGAGTTGTAGGTGTTATATAATTAATAAATATATCTAAATCACTATTATTTATTCTATATAAAATGATATATAATATAAATAATAAAAAAATGATTGTAATGTGATATTAAAATAAATCTACACAATAATCTATAGATGTGTTTAGTTTAGTTTTATTAGTAGGTCAAATAATTTTCAAAATATTACAAATGAACTCAATTGTGTGATGACTACGGCATCACCTTAAATTTAAATATATTAATTTGTTAAATAAATAAAGATAGCCATATCATAATTTGAAATGATGCATTATTTAGATAATTATTTGTAGTTGTAACTAAAATACTTAATAAATTGTGATCAAAAAAGATGATCCAAACAAAGTTTTATAAATATACTATATATACTATACATATTTAAATAAGTACATTATTTATTTAGCAATTATACAAATATATCATTTATTAGCTCAAATACACCATTAACAAATATTTGGTGAATACACTTTTATAATTTATTTTTAATTATACCTAGTATATTTCATCATTCAATTTAATTAAATATATATATATATATATATTCCTAAAATATGTAATCCAAATATCAAAAATAAAATAATATTAGAAAGAGCTTAGTAAGTTAATGTAGATATATATTTTTTTAATTATAATTTGTACACTATTCTAGTTAGTAATTTATTGAGATGAATTAACTTTATAAAATGAAAAACTTACATTATTGTTATTATTATTAATGTACCAAAACCTAATCATTTCATTGTTCATGGATAACATATTATTTTAAAATCTTATGTAAGGTATAACAAGAGTAATCTATAGAATATTTGAAATATTATTAAAATTTGTATATAAATGTTTATTTTTTATAAATTTAAATGTGACTCCGATATTTTATGTTAGAATTAATTAATTAATATATTGATATACATTAATTTAATGTGAATAATAAATATTTATTTTATATTCTAAAATTATAATTATATGAATGTAAAAATAATAAATATATTCAGAAACATATTATTTAAAAATAGAATTTAATTAATTAAATAAATATTAATATAATAATTATACTAACATTTTGCAAATATCTGAAGATCAAATTCTATTTAATAATTAAGGAAAATATAACAGTTTACATTTATAAATATGTAAATAAATTAAATAATTTAAAGATAATTAATATATAATAAATATATGATAATTATATACAATAAAAATTCTACCCAACATTATATAAAAACATATTAATATAATTAATATTACGATTTAGAAACATGTTAATATTTAAATAAATTTGTTTTAATCAAATATAAATATATATATATTAATGCAATTGTATATATATATATATATAAATATATATAATTGACATGAAATAATTCTATAATGAGAATATGATTTGCTGTATATAATAAATATTGATAAAAACAATGTATTAATATTTTAATTATATTAAATTTAATTAATCTAGATTTTTTTTAATAACTAGATATTATTTTTAAACAATTTTGAACTATACTTAATAATTGATAATATAGTGTTTTATTGTAGATTTTATGGGTTAAAATATGTATTAGTATCAATGATGGGTGCAAACCTTTATAAAATACAAATATTTTAAAAATAAAACAGATAATCAGATTCATATATTTTTCATTCAAAACAATTTATTAAAAAAATACAAAATAAGAACACAACAACATATTGGAATATAGTTAATTTGGAATGATATATTTTTCAACAACTAAATAAACTATTTTGGAAGAATAGTAACAAAGATTTTGCGAAGCAAAGATATAACACTCCCTATGCATGCAACGTAATTTAGTAATAGCCCCAACCGCTGCTAGCAGTAGTATCGAAATCACTGAAATAGATTTAGGTTCGGCTCTGTTTGCATACAACAATGTTTTCATTGGTTTAGACCGATCTAGTGCGCGCAAGCGCCAAACCTACGCAATAACATACGCCCTTGAATGTAAAGCCCTAAATCTGATTAGGGGATTAGAAGGAAGTGATTTAACATGGAAAATATAAATACACTGAGTAAATAGTCCGCGAGAAAATATATGTTAAAATAGATAAAGTATAGGAAGGACATACAACGTATGTCATACGTCCTTGATTATAGTAGTCCTATATCTTATATATGTAAATATATCTGTATATATTATAAGTACATACGATATCAATATAGTTCCTTACAGCCTATGTAATGTAAAGTATAAATACTATATAATATATGTATAATAATATACCGCACTGATGAGAAAACTGTTATAATAATAGTCTCATAAATTAATTTATTCTAAATATTTTAGTTTTTTATTTATTTTAAATTAGAATTTACTTAATTGTAATGCGAATATTATACGTATATAGGGGTTTTATATAGTTTCTGAAAGACTGTTTAATTCTAAGTAGAAGCAATATATAATATGTATAACATATTATAATACAACGATATGTACATTATTAGAGTAATGGTCCTATACGTTATTTTCCTAAAATTAATTACTTTCGATCATATATACATAATATTATTAATGTAAACGTCATAATAGTATATTAACATAACACAAGTATAGGTAAACTGTTGTATTACGAATTATAATAGAAATCAAAAATAAATATTAGTATTTATTAATTCTCTATATTCTATTCACTTTATAATTAAATCATAATATTTACTCTATTATTAAATATATTATTAATAAAAAATAAGACAATTAGCCGAGTTGTCTAGAGAGATGTGTTATTAATCTATTTTTGGCCGAATGCCGGGGTATGATTCCCCATCACGGAACATTATTTTATCTTTTTTATAAAATATAATTATTTTTTTAATATATAATATTAAATTATTATTCTAAATAAATCGATTAAATCAATTGTATATTATATTACAAAAAAATATTTAAAATAGCAAATCAATTTTTTTCTTTATATATATATATATATATATATAATAATTAATAGATATTATTACAACAACATATTTAACAGTACATATAATGTAGTTATCAATTAATTTAAATTATTCAAATAATATTATTAATCTATTAATCTATTTAGAAGAATAATGTAGTATTATATATTAACATATATTATATATCTATATTTAAAAAATAATTATATTTTATAAAAAAGAGGGAGTCGAACCTAGACATTCAGCCAAAAATAGATTAATAATACACCACTCTAGACAACTCGGCTAATTGTCTTATTATATATTATGAATATATTTAATATTATGATTTAATTATAAAGTAAATCAGAATATAGATAATTAATAATTAATAAATACTAATATTTATTTTTGATTTCTATTATAATTCGTAATACAACAGTTTACCTATAATTGTTTTATGTTATTATACTATTATGACGATTACCTTAATAATAGTATGTATATATGATCGAAAGTAATTAATTAATTTTAGAAAAATAATTAGTTCCATTACTGTAATGATTACAGTAATGATTACTCTAATAATGTACGTATCGTTGTGTTATATTATAGTTTCTTCTACTTGGAATTAAATAGTATTTAAGAAATTATATACATCTCCTATATACGTACAAAATTTGCATTACAATTAAGTACATTCAAACGTGATATTTATATTATTTACGAAAATTAATTTTAGAAAAATAATTAGTTCCATTACTCTAATAATTTACGTATCGTTGTGTTATATTATTTTATACATATTATATATTGTTTCTACTTGGAATTAAACAGTCTTTCATAAACTATATAAAATTCCTAAGTACGTACAATATTCGCATTATAGTTAAGTAAATTCAAACGTGATATTTATATTATTTATGACAATTAATTTTAGGAAAATAACTTATACGACCATTACTCTAATAATTTACGTATCGTTGTGTTATATTATTTTATACATATTATATATTGTTTCTACTTGGACTTAAACAGTCTTTCATAAACTATATAAAACTCCTAAGTACGTACAATATTCGCATTATAGTTAAGTAAATTCAAACGTGATATTTATATTATTTACGAAAAATAATTTTAGGAAAATAATGTAGGTAAATTAGGTCCATTACTCTAATAATTTACGTATCGATGTGTTATATTATGTTATACTTATTATATATTGTTTCTACTTGGAATTAAACAGTCTTTCAGAAACTATATAAAACTCCTATATACGTACAATATTCGCATTACAATCAAGTAAATTCTAATTTAGAATAAATTAAAAACTAAAATATTTAGAACAAATTAATTTATAAGACCATTATTATAACAGTTTTCTCATCATTTCGGTATATTATTATACATATATTATATATTATTTATACTTTACATTAAACAGGCTATAAGGAACTATATTGATATCGTATGTATTTATAATATATACATATATATTTACATATACATATATACATATACACGATATACTATAAACTTGTCCTTTCTATAATTTCCATTCATAAGTTTGAATTCATATATGATTCATATATTATGAATCATAATTATGTATCAAATTATTGCGCCAGCTGAAATTGCGTATGTTATGGCGTACGTCTTGCGCTTTAGTTATGGCGTGAGTCTGGCGCTTGCGCGCACTAGATCGGTCTATACCTTTTCATTGCTCTATTAAATTACATGCAATATAAATTAGCTTTTACTCACTAAATATATACTTATAGCATTTAAAACATACATATCATATTTGTTTGTTATATATTAGTAATGAACACTTAGTTTTCATCATATAAATATTAATTTAAAGCATATTATTTAACATTTTAAAAGTGTATAGTTAAATACGAATTTACATTATAAACAACACATAGTTCCTAAAATTAACCCGCTATAGGTGGCACCAGGGTATTTTGTATACAAATTCGAATTACACGATTTCGCGTAAGTGTTATATCTTTCCTTCGGAAAATCTTTGATAGTAATGTGTTTTGGAACGAATTTAACTTTAATAGTTAAATATAATTATTTTTAATAATATATTTATTAATAAATGTGTATAGATATATACCATTGGTATTTATTAATATCTTTTTTAACTATTTGTAATTGATCAAATCATTAAATATATGTATTTTATTTATAAAAATATTATTAATAAACATGTATAGATTTATCAAATAATTTAACATGGTTTAATATTAATTTTAAATTAGTAATAAAATAAATATAAACCCTATATACAGATATAAGTAATTTAAGATAACTAAAATTAATTTGGACGAATAGGAGCTACATTAAACAATATATAAAGTTTATATTATAAACTATTATCAGTTTTATTATTAATATTATTTATTTTTATTGTTCAAAATTACTTTTTCAGTCGTCCAATGAATTACCTTTATTCTAATTATAGTATAAATATGTTGTAGTTTTCATATTTATTATGCTATGATATTAAGTACTTATTTTAAGTTTGAATCAATAAAAGTATATATTGATATTTATATATTACTTGAACATAATTTATTAGTAGTGGAAAAAGTATGCATATTAAAAATTAAAAGCATCACATAGAAACACAGATATACAATAAGGTTATACGTTTACATTGTTTATATTTAAGCATAACACACACCACTATACAATATTGGCACATATAATCAATAGAAATACAGTATTTCAAATACTGCATAATATATAATCAACTTAACTAAGTCGGCGCATATATTAAATAGGAATATGTACTGGCAAATTATAGTAAATATTTTCTAACGTATCGTAGTTAATTATATGTCACTATTAAGGGCATACCGCCACACGCACGCAATGTGCTGAATTCACACATATTTTTAAAAAATTTATTTATTTTTTGTTCCATAATATTAATAATGATAGTGTTTTTTAATATGTGTAAAAATTTTAACCATGAATTCAATCTAGAAATAGCATAAAAAGTAGTTTTTTGACCATACTATTCAAAAATAAAAGTACTAATATTTTATTTATTATTTATTTAGTGTTCCTGACTAATTTATTTTAGTTTATAATGTTTTATAACTTATATATTACCGATTTATATGAAATAAAAACGAGATTGTTTACATTGAATTATTCTATATCATTGCACACATAAATGCTATATCATGTGACAATACTGGCCAATTAGAGAGTAGACAGGTGACACTATATTTGTTTACATTGAAAACTCTGTTATTTGCATTTTGCTATATTTTCTTTACGGTTTATGATTTTGATTTCATTATTACTTTTACTATATTACTTACTTTATTTGAATATTATATATATTGTATTCACACACATATACATTATATTTTATTATTAGTTATTTGTATTCATATTATTTATTTGTATTCATATTATTCATTTTAGTTATATATATTTTAGTTTTATATTTATTTTATTTTGTTTACATTAATATTTATACTTTTATATCATTTATACTATATATTATATATAATTATATATACTTATATATATTATACATATATTATTCATAATATAAATTATTATTATTCAATTAGTTATTCTTATTTTATAGTTGTTTTCAATTACATTTATATATTTTTTAAATAAAATCAATTGCTTTTTATGCTGTGTAACTTCAAAGGGAATTTACTCGGAATAAATTAATTCGCGCTAGGTATGTGTGTATAAATGTAGAGAACTCAAAAACTATTATATGTATCATACTAATTTTTGTAGCATTGTATCAAAAACAAATATATACACAATCCTATAGAACATATAATTCAATATTGTTATATATATAATTTAAAAAATATCAATTTCTATAGAATTTAAATATTAAAAAATATAAAGTTTTTTATGTATATATTTATATATGAATTATATATACACGCCTAACTTTGTATAGACCTATTATTTGCTATCTTAATACATTGTGGCGTGCATGTGGCGGTATGCCCTTAAGCCCCTACACCCAAGAAGTCTTCTGACTTTTGAAAGATATCGTACTGATTTTTGAGCCATCTGCTCTCACTCAATGTGGCACCCAACCTATATCATACAGATTTCATTTAGTGATGTCTCCAATTTCTAATTTGATAGTTTTAAAGTTAAAACTTTCTTATAAAACTTTTAATTAAATTGTTATAATTTTGTATAATTTACAATAATGCAAGTTTATTTTTCAATTATTATAGAATATCACTTTGAAACATTATTGCGATAAATATTATATCGGTGAAAAATAACTCAAAAATATGCAAACTATCATCAAAAAGTCAGCCAAATTTTATGTATAGCATGGGATGTATATGTGTTTGGTATTATATACACAGATATAAAACAATGTATAATTGTAACTTAATTATCTGTGGTAGTGGTTACTTCTTAGTTGTATTCAAAATACCATCTGATTAACATCACTGTGACGATGACTGTCATTAATTATAAAATATAAAAATATTGATAATCAAAATTGTGTATAAAATTCTTATATTAGTTACAGAAGGAAGTGGGTATATTTAAACACACATATATAATTAGGTTTACCTTAGAAGTCCAGTCTCATTTAAATATGTGCCTCTGAATCACTATTGATATTATGTGCCGATATTTTATTGTGGAGCGTTCTAATAATTTAGGCTAACATCGTCCCCCGACATGTCTAACCGAGAGTTCAAGTTAACAATGCATATACTATATGGTATAGGTTTATATAATATAATATTTATTATATTAATATATAACACAACATCACAAATTGGTGAATAATCTACTGATAAATATAAATACGGCAGCGCATTTTTTACTTGAACTCTAGGTTAAACCAGTGACTTATTGCTAGCCGAAGTCAGTAATGTAATATAAACCTAATTATATGTGTATTTAAATGTGCCGCCTATATACGGTTACCCTTAATTTATTAGGTACAAAATTATTTTTAATACAAATTATTATTACAAATAAAATATAATCATTATATATAAAAATTATAATAATTTTATTTAATTATAAACATTTTAACCATTAGATTATAAATTTATATTTTATTTTAATAAAAATTATATTTAAGATTATAAAAAAGTAGACAATAAAAGTTATGGTACCTGTTGTGTCGGTTTTGTCCAGGTACCGACAATAAATAATAAAATTGTAATATAATATGTATTAAATAAAATGTAATACTTATTAATTTTAAATATATATATAAATTATTATAAATATGAATTACTAATATTTAATATTTTTATTTTATTAAAGCATATTAATATTTTATTATCCTATTTTTAATTAAATAATTAAGATATATTATCGCCTATATTTTTTACTAAAATTAAATCTGTATTTTAAAGGATACAATTGGCTGCACCATCACTTTTTGAACTTTTCCTGATCCTTTATACGCCATTTTATTGTTATATTAAAATATTTAATTATTTAATATATAAATAAGTAATATTCTGGTATTACAAATACAAAGAAATTTAAATAATTAACAACAAACGATTAAATTATTATGTAAATATTTTCCAAGAATATAGAATTTTTTTAATAAAAATAATAATATCCAAAATCCAAAATATTTGAATTATTATATTATAAAAACTGATTACTCTTTATTATTTTAATTATCCTATGTATCCAAAATCTTAAGCCACATATACATTTTCAATATTTAATAGTTATAATTAATTTCAAATAAAATTTATTTAAATTATAATTATAGTATATGGTCAAATCCCTTTATTTAAAAAAATAAATTAATAAATTATTAACAAATTTGAATTTATTTTATCATAAAATTAAGGTAACTTTAGTGATTAAGTTTAGGATATTTATTATTACTTATTTTTATAAATGCAACTATATATATATATTATGTATATACATTTATATTATTATAATTACATAATTTAACGTAATCGATATATATTAGAAAAACCACATTTATTCAATGATTGAATCGGTTACAGGAGGAAGTAGGCACATTTTATTTGACATCACAAATGAATAGTCGGCACGCATAGTATTTACCATACTGTATGACGTTGAATGTATTGCATGCAGCCACTTATATATAATTAATTTATAATGATAGCTAGTTTTATATATGTGAATATAAATCACGCAATAATTATTATCCGCAATTATAATTATTACAATATTATATTGTATTATAATATTGAATATAATATTCAATATTATTATCATATTTTTTGAATATATATTGAATATATTCTGGCACCTTTCAATTATCTATATGAGTTATATAGTACGAAAAATCGAGCATATACTAATCATATAGTATATAGTATATATAGTATATGATATTGTATGACTGATATTGCATTGTGAAGGGTTGTATATGCATAATGTATTGCACATATATTTATATAACTAGGTTACATACAATCACAGATATATAATTATGTTATAATTATACCTAATTTTATTTATGTGAAATGGGTGACGATCAAAAAGGACGAGTTGATGGTTAAGGTTACATTTGAAATCGAGTTAATAGTATATATATATATTTGTGGGTTATTTGGTTTAATTGGTTTATTTTTGTCCTGCTTAGTTATTTTAGCTGCATTACATCCCAAAGTGAGCCTATACAAATTTATTTTGCATTTAAAATTTAACCTTTGACCCTCAACTCGTCCTTTTTGATCATAACCCTGTGAAATGCATTGTGCAATATATCGTGCACATACTATTATAACCTAATGTCATATATGTACATTATATCGTTCATATACCACTCACAATACAATGTGTGTACCGACTTGTCATTGAATGTGCGGACTCTCTCAAGATATACATTCAGTGGCCCACTGAATCAATGATTGATCTAGAACATATTTTTCACAAACCCTTTACATGAAATAATATATTAAAATGAACTTTATACTATTTTATATATATGTATATATATTATTAATTTCTCTGTATTGAATATTATTTAATATTAATTAAGTTATAATGTATACAATTATTTAAAAGTATACAACACAAGTTGTGTTACACAACACCTCGGTGACCACTTACATATCATCATATTAATAATAAACAAACTATTTGATCATATTTAAATCACTAATAAAATAAAAGTGTCTTACCCGCTAGTATTATATATCATTATATACGATTGCTATATTATATTATGTCCACGTATCTTTACTATGTATATCTTATTTATTTATTAAAGTTTTGCTATCAGTAGTATCTGATATTTATTAATTATCTTGTTTACGTTTAAACATTTATCCCATTTATCGAGTTAGAGTTTCTAAACTTCAGATATTTACGTATTTGAAACAATTCCAATTTTTCTACTAGATTTTATCGTGTAAACATTACGAATATCCCTTTTTTAAGTTATTCTCACGTTTCACAGATTATATCATATATATCACATCAAACTCTGCGCATATTTTAATGTTGTTATATATTTATAAATCGATAGTGAAACGAGTGTAGAATTATAGTTATATACATATTAAATATATTTAACATTCGAGAAAATATATTGATATTAACGTTAATAGCAAGCACAAACTTTTGAGCTAGCTCGACATGATGAAGTAATTCAGTAGCGTAAAGAAATGAATATTTCACTGTGATAAAGATTACATTCCGTTTACTTTTACGATATATATGTGCGGAGTATAGTTTCTCAATCAACCGTATCCATATATCGTACACCTTTATCCTTACCACTCCCCATTTACACAAACTCCATTCTTCAAATTTACGCTCCTTTGCCCTCTCTGCCCCTTACCACTAGAACTCCCTACCCAATCACCTACGAATAAACTCATCAACTCTTTTAAACGACACCTCAAGACTCATTACTTCTCCCTTGCCTCCCTCCCACTCAATAATTTCCCTCCCACGGACGGCCGATTGCTAACGCACTTGCAGTCCATAAACCAAAAAAAGTAAAAGTAAGTATACTAATAATGTGTACTGTATTCGAAATGCATCCTATCACCGCTATATTCGTATATCATAATACATGAACTAGAAACATTAATCTATTATATATGCAGCGATAACGAGGTAAACACGAATATCTTACATAGCAGACGGATGAGTCATAACAATCACGTAAGCTAAAGGGTTACATACTATCATCATCATTCATAAACTCAATACATTTATTCTATTATATATATATGCCTTACCTTACCCTACCACTTACGAATGCAGGTCGAGCTTGCTCTGCAGTTCATTACACGAGTCCGCCATTCCTCTCTATCACTCATCGCTATCGGTAGTTATATATATATATATATATATATATATATATATATATATATATATACATATGTATATATTGTATGTGTGTATTTAAATATATTTGATGTAGACTGTGGAGAGTACCATCTTTGCGAGTAATAGATTACGAGATAATCTCTGGTACTCTCCTTCGAGCAGAAATCGTATTCTATTTCAGAACTCGATAAACAATTATCAATTCAACGTTTTCAACTCGCTGTATTAACCTGAGCCACACACACACCAGCGCAGAATGGACAAGCGAATAGTGGCTTACCGACACTGCCCCGGCCCCCCTCAGCTGTGCTACGACGGAGACCTTCCGCTGGAGTGTCCTCGCTGTCTTCGAGGTACTGACGGCGGGTTCCTGTCACCCCCGTATCCTGTCAAAGCCCCGTTCCAACCGAGTCAGCCCTGTAGCGTGGTCGTGGAACCGGCGCGAGGAAGTTACGAGTTCGTACACGCTTATTATGAGTTACGCTTTACGAGTTACGTCGGAGGAGGAGGGATGCTCTAAAACCTAAACCACTTTGAAATTATTTTTGAGTTTTATGTGTTTTTTTTTGCTTTTCCTATTTTTTTTGAAAAATGAATTTCATTTATTCCCATTTTTAATTATTAATATCATGTTATGATCTATTATAGTATTCGTCGTTAACATCTACCACTAATATAGTATTAATTAAAACTTTTACTAATATAATGCATTAATTACCAAATTAATTATTGAAAAACCATAAATATTTGTAAAATCCAAAACCTAATTCATTAATTTTTGGTTTAAACCAAGAAAAACTCATAAACCCAATATAGCCAACCCTGATCTGAGGAATTATAGGGTAGATGTTACTAATAGAACTACCATTGTTATCAATTACCTTTGTGAATATATATATATATAATATATTTTATAATATAATATATTTATATAATTTAAATTTTGTATTTATATACGCTTATTCTTATAACATATTCTATTAACGTTAATACCACAATGTTTGCTTGTGTGGGGATTTGAACCACGCTATCACATGAAATCTAAACTTAGATAACCAATCTACCTTCAATTCATATTCATTTAATCATATATTTAGTTCAGATTTCGTTTATTGATATTTATAATTTTCTAGACAAATATAACGATGTACGTTATTTCGTAGGACATACAGACAAGGGCACGACCTTCACATCGGCATCACGGATTGCACAGGTTAATATCGTAGCAGTGCACTGAATATGAATTACATTAGAAATTAACATGTGAGATATGTAAAATATTGTTTGCTACTTCGATATGCGAATAAATTATTATCAGGAGAGGATATCAAATTATTTTCATAGACTACAAATTTGAGTACACTACATTATAAACTAGTACGTCTTTTTACTTCATAATTTATACCCATTGAATTCATTATACAGTATACACATATGTATACATATTTAGCTATTTGATGGATGCAATAGCTTTTATAATGATATTATCAATATTATTGTGATATAGATTACATTTTTATAAAAATTTATAATTATTATAATCTTGTTGTTGAAATAATTAAAGTTAAAATATATGAAATTTAAATTAAATTTCACTACAATTAAATTATTAAAGCGGGATAATGATTTTAATGATTCTATAACATAATATAATCGGTGTAAAGTCAGAGTGATCTTATTTTATATATCATTTAATATAAGAAGAAAATTAAATACAGTTAATTATTAGACATGTTGTTTCGGTTGGGTGATTTCATCTTATTGCAATATGAATTTATTACACTGTATTTGAGCGTACATTTATTGATTTAAATGTTTCATACCTAATTCAATAATTATTGTAATAACTATTATAATAGTTACGTATTTACTTCATTAATTATTATTTTCATATCTATTTCATATTTATATCAATAGTAATTCAATATCAACTACGTACCTATCTAAATGGAAATATATATTAAATTTAAACGGGGTTAAAATAAAATAATAATAATAATAAAAATATAACTAGAATTGTAATATACGAACAATAGTACTACAAATGTAATGC
The DNA here is from genome assembly GCA_964019155.1 of Osedax fenrisi. Lineage (NCBI taxonomy): Eukaryota > Metazoa > Annelida > Polychaeta > Sabellida > Siboglinidae > Osedax > Osedax fenrisi. The sequence continues at coordinate 17,883,087 of OZ025244.1, read as the reverse complement.
TCTTTCACGCGACGCATACATTACATTATAAATGATAATGATTAATCGGGCGACAGCATATAAAAGATATTGATCTTAATCTGAGGCTCTTTAGAGGAAATAATAACATAAATAATTATATATTTCATACGAAAAAAAATTTACAAATTAAAAATTCTAATAAATATTTATTATTATTATTAATAATAACGATACGAACCGAACATGCGTATCGAACAGGTAGAGTGACCTCATTCGACGAGACGGGCGTTAACTTATCGCAGTTACCGTGGCAACAGTGCGTAACGGTGTACACTCACCGCGTAGGAGGAGGAGATGGAGGAGACGACTGGATGCGGGCGTTACGCTCCACCGCACGCAGATTCCAGCATTCGAGGTCATATATTACGTACGGCCGAGGTCACGCTCGCTACTATTAGCTCGAAACACGCTAATATTCGGCTATTAGCTTTACGGCTACTATTCGTAAACATCCGCCGCGTTCGACCAATGAGAAGCGCGCTATCCTCCATTCCCCATACACCCCCATCCGCTAACACACACATTCTCCATATACCCCCATCCGCGAACACACACATTCCCCATCTATCCCCATCCATGAACACACACATTCCCCATCTATCCCCATCCACGAACCGCACACCACATTCCCCATCCACGTCCAGTCGTTTCCATTCAATAAATCTATAACCTGTAGAGAACTATCATTCTCCGTTTTCCGGAGACAGCATTGTTATGTATCGTCTGAAGTGTGACCTCGCCTCTATAGCGTTGCACGTACCAAGCGTTACGCTACGTTAATATCGTGTATGTTTCGCACGCCGAAGACGATCCTACGTATTCACCTAAGATAACCTCGTAATGTATCCATCTACTGATTCATGATTTGTAAAGATTCTAGCGTTCTCGTATTATTACAACTTGTAATTTACGAGTATTACGAATCTCGTATCGTATTGAAACGTTATATTCGCATAATTCTTCCGTTCGTGTAGTTATCATGTTTTAAATGTAATAATGATAAGAACCACAAGCTGCATTACAGCGTAATATATACATGAATTAATTTCACGAATTACATTTCATCTCTGCATCGTACGATTCTCCGATCGCTATTAATTATAATCGCATTAACGTAATGCACACATCACTGACATCGATGATATCACCCTCACCCTACAATGATAACACCCTCACTCTACAATGATATCACCCTCATCCCACAATGATAACGCCCTCACCCCGCGATGTTAACCCCCTCACCTCATGATGATAACACCCCATGATGATAACGCCCTCACCCCGTTACGTAGTTACGAAGAAGTCGGTAATAACTGTTACGCCTTCGCCATTGACTTCCTGTCCACCCTACACGGGGGTTAGTAGTAGTAGCGCAGAGCTCGCTTAATAGTAGTAGTTTCTAATTGTAGCCAGTTGTTCTGAGAAAATAAATTATCCTAGGATTATTCTATGATGATATTTAACATTACGGAGATAGCTAAGGATTATCCTATGATGATATTTAACAATACCGAGATATCTAAGGATTGTCCGTGTATAATCATAGGACCATTTTTCTCAGAAACTTAACTCCTCCCAATAGTTTGATTGACGACTATTGGTTGCGATCCATCATTGCGTATATCAGCTAGGTTTACGCTATGATGATGATGATGGTTTATTATACACAAATATAATAGCGAGCGCTATTCTCGAATGTGTTTTAAGTATACTATAGTATGTTACTTATATATAACAATAATAATAATAATAAATAGTGCGTAGTTAATAGTATAACAATAAATAGGATATATACAGCATATTCTCTCGGATAAAAAGAATAAAATATAATAAAATGTGCTATAATGCTATGTGTATATCTCATGTGTACTTACTTTTATGTTATCCATTATATTATGTGGTTTGTACAGCAGGATATGTCTACCTTGTGATGATTGAGTAATAAAGACGTGAATTACTTTTCTCATATCCGAGTAAAATAGTTCTCTATGTCCCATAATGCGATGCGATGCGAAACAATCGTTCAACCGTAAAATAAAAATGTCCAATAAGGCTAAAACAGACCATGTACTGTCCATAGTGTGTGTGTGTGTGTGTGTGTGTGTGAATTTAATTTAGTCTTTTATCTGTATAACCACTTTGGAATATTACTTTATATATAATGTCAATTAATTAATAATTATAAAGCATAATGTTTATTAATCTAATCAATATTATATATATATATATATATATATTACTAAAAATTAAATATACTATAAATTGTTTATAATTCGTATAGCTTCAATTGAAAAATCTGATTTCTGTAAAGAATTTATACAACCGAACATGCTACAGGTAAATTAATAATCACCACTCGTATGCAAACTTATATATGTATATTCAATCATATATATATATATATATATATATATATATATATGCGTATATTTCAATACATTATGTTTATAACTAGAATAGCGTACGTAAAATATAGAGATTATTCTCCAGAAATAGGGTACATCTATTTATATATCGATGAACTACGAAATAAATCCAAACAACCCCAACCGAACAACGACATAAATAGTTATCTAGAACACACCTGTCTACCCGAGGACGGCTTCACAGTAGGGTACAGTAGGGTAGCCCGTTTCGGTAATTTTTTTAGTTCCCTTCATATAAAAATGCCATCTCGCTCGGAATAACTCCTTTTAATCATTCCAGATATAATAAAAAAATAATAATTGAAAACTGACAACAATTCATAAAGTTGCGTACACGGTACAGTATTTGCACGGGTCTCAGTCGATATCTCAGCCTAATAGTATAGTAATCACTCGGTGTCTACTTGGCACTGTTGTATTATACAATGCACAGTACACTTGGGGGGCCGGTTGTTTAGAGGGAATCAACTCTCTTAGAAGTAGTTGAGCACAGTATTTAACATTACGAAGGGAGCTAAGGATTGTGCTAGGACACTATTTAACTTTACTAAGATAGGTAAGGATTATCCTAGTACATTATTTAACATTACGTTGATGGCTAAGGTTGCACACGTGGCAGCCGGCAAATATTTAGTAAGGAAGTGCACGTTTTTCCAAAAATGTACGTAACTCAAATAAATATATTTAAATAGAAACAACATATTTGTTATAATAATCTCCTATATATGGCACCTCTGTGGAGTGATATTTTAGTGTAAGTTAATGGTAACATACCATATAAGGATATTAACGATTGTACAATTTTATATCATTTGAGAGGTATAAGCCATATAAACATAATATACATATATATATATATATATATATATATATTATAGTAATGATAGGATATATTTTTGAAATGTACTGATATTAAATATAGGGGTGTGTGTACGCTATACTCCTGACCTGCTAGCCCCATTACAATGGCTCTAAACAGATAAACAGGTATAACACCATTACTATATGATTTGCCTCAGTGTGAAGGATACACTCCCTACATGAATACTTAACGGACTACAACAATAGTAAATATACTATATTATTTTGAAGACATTACACTTATACATATATGATAAACAAGAAAACAACAACAATCTTCTAATAAATATTATTATACTACTATTATTATTATTATTATCACTATTATTAAGTAATAATGTTATATATATATTATTTAATAATACTATTATTATTCATTTATTTTAGGCAGCAAAATATATAGCACTATACCATTCATTGCGAAAGACAAAGAAGGAATTTTGAAACATAGAAAACTTCATCAGTATTATCAATATTATATAACTATTATTTACAACTTTTATTATCACATATAAATATTATGTTATTTGTTATATTCGTTGAGATCAATTAAAATTTTATTTTGTTATTTCTAATTAATTTTCTATAGTTTATATAAGTATACCGTTTGTTATTTTATAATATAATTATATATATTATATATTACTTTATATTTTATTTATTACTTATTACCTATTATATAATAATTATACAAAAAATGTATTAATGCATTTAAATAATATATATTCTACATTAAATTATGAATAAATCTATTTCAAGATAATAAATGCCAGCATTTCATATAATAATGTTATGATTAAGCTAACGTGGATATAAATGTATCTGGAGTAGCTGAACACTGCAGAGCTCAGTATTCTTACATTATCTATGCATAGAATATTTTTTAATTCTCTTAAGGGGGTATCCCACTACTAGTATTTCCGCAAACTTGCCGGAAATATTTTAATTTTAAAACGATTTTCTATCAAGTTAACTAAAATTCAAGTGGGAAACCCCTTTACTTTCCTGCAACTTGCCTGAAATATAGTAACAATATAGGGAGTATACAATTAGAACTTGATAGAAAATGGTTTTAAAATTACAATATTTCCGGCAAGTTGCCAGATAATCTTGTAGTGGGATACTCCCTTTATACATCCTCATAGCAACACTATCATATATCAATTCATTTTGTTAAGTTCTCATTAATTTTGACTTAATGTTTATATATGCTTGTATTCTTACATTACTGTTGCCTATAACAATGTGTATCTCTTAGTTATCATTATTCACATATAAAAGAATCAATTTCTGATGACAACATAACATAACATTACATGTATGCATTTTAAGACCATTCTAATTCACTATTCGAATTGTAACATTAATTAATAATAATTACTCTAGAACAATATGTCGATGAATTATTGATACAGATTTTAGTTTTCTTCTTTAAAGGTAGACGATGATTTAGTAAAAACCTCCTCTCTGAGTGTCTATACACACACACACACACACACACACATTTTTATGTATATATGTAATATATACATATATATATATATATGTGATATATACATATATGTGAATATTGGCTGGTTTTCTGTAATAAATATGAATACTATTTTTATATATTTTATTTTTAAAATATAGATATCAATTATAAATATATGTACCAAATAAACTAGGTTCAGACACGATTCAGGCTTCTTTTGAACCTACAATTGAGTTAAATATATACATATTAAAGTATATACATTCTATAATAATGTATATACTATGTACACTTAAAATAATATCTATTTTATATATTACGGAATTATTTTTAAAAATAAATATATTTAAATCAATATACTTTACTCTAAATAAATATGTCAATAATATATATCAGCATATTTGTAATCGAATAATACATATATAATTACTAAGTTATAACTATTACACAGATATATATGAACATTTATTAGATATGTATCTATTATTACTTAATTAATAAAATAAGACAAACTAATTATTATGGAATTTGCCGCTGAGTTAGATCGAGAAGTTGGCATTTTACTGCTGTAGATAGGCTTGGGAATAGCATTCACTGCATTCATAGCCTCCCTGTAGTGGTAGTAGTAATCGTATTATTTTAGTAATATTCTATTTATAATAATTCATAATTATAAATATTACAATAATTTTTATATTGTAATAGAAAATAAACAAATTAAATATATATTTAACAAATATATCAAAATTACGAATTAGATTGAACGGGTATTTATAATAATGAATATAATATAATAACAATGAGATAAGGAGATAGAAAATCTCATAATTGATCTATTAACTATATTGGTATCGATACGAGATTAGAAATATGACAACTATGATTAGTTACTATGTATTCAGTGATTGGGTATCGTACGCTCGTACAAACGTGAGTTGAGAAAGTGTCGATAGAGGTCGCGACCCCTCGGCTGTTCGGCTTAAACGAGGTCGAGACGTGAACGCAGTCTTGTATTCGGTGGAGATGCTACAGTTATCGCCTGGTGAGTAAATTGTGCATTACGTTGTTATTCAGTGAGGGTGGGCACAATAATTGTATTGTATGGATGATAATTTATATTTTATTTAATAGTATTTATCATGAATTTAAAATATATATAGATATAAATATAAGTTATAAATACCTTACATTAATATAGATCGTGTTATATTAGTATTAGAGAATAAGAATAATCCTAAACCGTCTAAACCCACAAGCTGAAACAATCCTAGCAGAAGAACAAGCAGGCTTTAGAAAATCCCGAAGAACAATTGAACAAATCCTCAATTGCAGAATTCTCATGGAAAAGCACATAGAAAACAATAAAGATGTATATCGCAACTTTATTGATTTTAAAAAGGCTTTTGACCGTGTATGGCATAAAGGTTTATGGAAAAGTATGTATAACTTCGGAATATCACAAGATATCATAGAAATAATAGAATCACTATATTCTAGCTCTACTAGTGCAGTCCTTATCAACAATGTAACCGGGAGCTTCTTCAACACAACTGTAGGAGTCAGACAGGGATGTCTACTCTCTCAAGTATTGTTCAACATCTTCCTTGAACAAATTATGATAAACACGCTCGATGAGTATACTTCAACTATCTCGATTGGCGGTCGAAAGATCAGCAACCTTAGATTCGCAGACGATATCGACCTAATAGCAGGAAGCAATACCGAACTACAAGACCTGACAAATCGACTAGTCGAATCTTCAAAAGCCCACGGCATGGAAATAAGCCAAGAGAAGAGCAAAACGATGGTAAATTCAAAGAATAATGATAAGTGCGCTAAAATCTACATGGATGGAATACTACTCGAAGATGTAAAAATCTTCAAATATCTAGGAGCGACCCTAAAATCGGATGGAGCGTCAGGTAATGAATAACGAATTCGCATAGCTACTGCTACATCTGCAATGATAAGATTAAACATTATATGGACCAGTAAAAATAACGGCTTTAAAATAAAATTCAATTTATACAGATCGCTAGTTCTATCTATACTACTATACGGTTGTGAAACCTGGACGCTAATGTCAAATGAAGAAAAGAGGATCTCGGCATTCGAAAACAAAGCTCATAGAAGACTTTTTGAAATCAATTATCGACATATGAAAACTAATCAATATGTAAATGAGACAATAATAAAATTGGTAGGCAAATTCGAACCTCTGCTGACAACCATCAAAAGAAGGAAAATGTCATACTATGGGCACATATGTCGCCATAATAGTTTGGCAAACACTATCATGCACAGAAAAGTTGAAGGTGCAAGAAGCAGAGGTCACCCAAAGAAAGACTGGATGTTAAACATCACTCTGTGGACAAACAAGACGTTAGATGAACTGTTGGAGAATACGAGGGATAGAGACAGATGGAGAAAAGTTGTTATTGTTGCAAGCAACATGATTCCCCCTACGATGCATGCGTCACGGGATTAAAAGTAAAAGTAAGTATATTAGTATCTAAAGTATAAAATTCCAAAAATTATTGGAATATCCAAATAATCAAAAATCATTATTATTAATATAAAAATAATTGTAATATTTCATATTAAGTTAAGAAATAAAGAATAAAGTATATATAGTATTCAACAATAAATACAAGGAAATATAATTGAAACTATGATATATACAAATAACAAATTATAATACTTTCAATAAAATTAGAAATTAAATATGAAAACAAATAGCTATGTTATAAAAATCCAAAATGATAGATATTTATTAACATTAATTTAAGATTATTTCTTTATATATGAAAATTATTTTTTGATATTTTATATTTATTTATAAAAATTGATATTAATGAATAAATATTCAACACCATAAATATAAAGCCTCAATAATTACATTAAATATATAATTTCTATATAGTTAGTATATCTTAATAATCCATATATATATTTTAGTTGAAATTATTACATCTAATTTATAAATTGTTTATACTCTTCCCTAGTTATTTGATGATGTGTTCAGCACGTTTGATCAACATCCCAAATATTGCTTTATTATTATTTTATTTACTTTCGGTGTGTGTAAATCACAACTTATTTATATTTGCTAACTATTATTTATATATTTCTGTCATTATTATTTATTGTTATCCATCGTTTTGAATCTATTCAATAAACTATTATCTATCTATCTATCTATCTATACAGTATTAATATTATATAATAATAAAAGTTTATATTTTTTAATAAGCCGTATTTAAGTTTAAAATATACAAATACGACTTATTGAATATAAAAATAGCGTAGCTAAATGAATTAATTAACTTACCACTATTTTGAATCTGAGTTATTCTGGAAGGTTTCGCATTATGGTTAATAAGCAGCTTCTGCGAACTCGGGGTCGAAGGTCGCCCATTAGGGGTCATCGCTGAGAATCCTGCAATATCATACAAACTTGTATACATAATATGATAATTATGATAATGCATTCTTTATTATAATATACGTTGAATATCTAATATAAGCCACTGATACCAAGGACAGGACATATACTCGATATATCTGTAATGGTTACTTTTTGTACTCCGAAATAGATAATTTCAGAGGTATATTTAATCGTATTGAAGAAATGTGTGATATTTATTTATTTGAAAAATAAAAATGAATTCATATTTATTAATTTGTATTGTTTAGAAATATTTTATTAAAAATATGAATTTATTCATAAAAAATTCAGTTTGTATTTAATTTTTTCTATATTGTTTATATCGATATTCTATATAATATAATGTGTATTCAATTTTATTACGATTTTAATATAATCATATTAAAATCATTAATTTAAATAAAGTGTTTGCATTTAATTGTATTTAAAATTCAAACATGTACTCCTGGACAATGATGTAATAACATTATATAACTGTAACATAAAAGTTACACTAAATATACATTAGCATAACTTTCTATTAAAAACGTGTTCTGTGATGATATCACTAGATGGCATAATATGAATTTCACATGTGATATATATATTGATAAATTATAATTTATATATTTTAGAATTTATGAAACAAAATTTAATTTTTTTTAAAAATATACTGAACTAAATCGAATGGCTTATTTTGTTTTCAAATTGTTTATTATATAACTAAATCTCAGAGACTAGAGATAATATTCTATATATATATTATTGTAATTCACTTATTTACATATCCAATTAAATACTATTAAATATATATAAGTTGACTGATCAGTATGAAATACTGATCAGTATGAAATATAAATATAATGATCACTTTGACAAAATTAACCTACGAATAATATATCAAGCTATATATTACATGGTATAAGTAAGTACTGTAAGTTTATGGTAGAGTATAGTGTATAATTCATGGTATAAAACTAAAAACAATTATTATTATTCTTTGATTCAGTGAGTGAACAATTTAATAATAATATTTAGTAATTTTTATATGTGTTATTAAAATTATTCTATTATATGAATGTGATTATTTTATAATTTATATTTATGTTTATATATATATTTATATATATATACATATATACTATACTATCATTGCTTATATTATATTTTCATCAATCTGAATTAATTAATAAATAGTGACTGATATTATATTCAATAAAAAGTACTTTGAATATAGGTATTAACTATATTATATTATATTAATATTTGTTTTTTATATTTATATTAATGTTTTTCGTAAATATATTGGTTTAATTGTATGATTTTTTCTTTCGTCGACAAATGTAATTCTCTTTCATCGAAACGAGAGCACGTTATGTAATGCCGTAGAAATATTTGCTTCAACGGCTCCTCGTATATTCCAATGTTTTATTTTTATTTTACTTTTCCATTTATTTCTTGTTTTTTTGTATTGTGTCGTTTTGTCTTACTGTTATCATATTTATTTATTTTGTTTATATATGTTATATAATTATATGTTTATATATAATTATAACTTTCTTTATATATAACCAGTAATACAATAAACTTTTGATCTATCTATCTATATAACAACCTTTCCTAGAAGTGGGCCTAGAGGTATCCATGTCCCTGAGTCTACTGGGGGTAGTGGGTCTTGTGAACAGTTCATCTCCAGACACGGAATCTAGAGTCTATAAATAAACATGAGGTTATCAAGCGAGTCATCGATATTTATTAAATAAAAAGTATCCGAATATTTTCGATCAAACATAAAATCGTTATATTATAATAAATATTAAATAAACTGATATATCGGATATAATTAATCATTATTATCGAATAATCTGTGGATTTATATTATTTATTAAAGAAAAAGTGAAAAATAATCATAAATCACTATCATCGACTTAAATCAATACACAGATCGTACGTGTATCTACTACGTATACGATTAGTGTTGACTGCGTTACCAGGTCACATGACCGCTGACCTTGTTACGACGACCTTGGCCTACGTTATACAGCGCTAGCAGACGTTCCCCTCCCTCTTCCTGATTATCTACGGCCAGTAGCGGTTCGTCCTTGTCAAGGTCGGTCTCCATGGATTCTTGATCTTGCTAGTGACACGAGAGTGTGTGTGAGTGTGTGAATATATCTATATGTGTGCGTATATCTATGAGTGTGTGTGAATGCGTATGTAGGTGTGTGGATATATCTATCTGTGTGCGTATGTGAGTGTATGTATGCGTATGTGAGTGTGTGGATATATCTATCTGAGTGCGTATGTGAGTGTATGTATGCATATGTGTGGACATGGATTCTTGATCTTATCAGTAACACGAGTTCGCATACGAATACTATGCAATCTATTCGACATGTGATTGTATTTAATTGTAAATGTTTTATTTATTTATAAGAATAATACTTAAATATTATAAATCATAACGTCACCGAATGTATTTTAGTTCAAATGATTATATTTATACATTAAATATTTAAAATAATAATAATTCAGATATATCGTAACACAACAAATTACGAATATTTAATCTATATTATTTTACTAATATGAAATGATATCGATACATTTGATTACACAAACAATACAGAGTGTAAGTCATTACATAACTGCTATTATGTAATACTAATGATGTCATTACCTCGTCATCATCTTCATCAGAATTGTCTTCAGATTCACAATCCTCTTCATTGGGGTCAGCTATATTAGTTAGTAGATATTAGTTAGTATATATTAATTAGCAAATATTAGGTATCTGTATATTATTTAATTATTATTATTACTGATTTGAGAATTAATTTAAGATTCGTTGAATTTTATTATTAAAAATAATATTTGTATTAATTATTTTTTATGGAGTGTAAAGTTGAAATTTACATGCACCTTTAATTTAATTAAAATATAACAATATTTAAAAATAACTTGTTACAAATATCATTCATTAATCTTGTATACAAACGTGAATTCAATTGTTTAATAATGAATAGTAGTTGCCTGTTCATGGGATTCTCGCTGTCTTTCTTATCAATGTGATTGTGTAGTATCTTGTTCAAACCTGTGAGATACGTTGCAGCTATATGTACTGTTATGATATACTATTATATATACAATGCGATCCACATGAACTCAATAATTATATTATAAATGGAAATTTCGTAAATTTAAAATTAAACTTATTAACTAATATTACTGTCTAATTCGTGTTATTTTATAAATAATACCAACATATATACATATCTGATAATAATAAAAATATATTTTATACAATTATTTTCATTAACATATCTATATCATACATGACATAATTAAAATAAGCGAATTCAATACAAAAATCTATATTCAATAATACATATTTGTAATACATCATATTTGTAGCGTATTTAAAAATAAAACATTAATATATCTTATGGATCGATGACAATTAATAATTAATAAATATAAATATCAAAATATAACAATATAAACTGTGTTCGTTATATTAAATTCTTTATTCAAAAAATACAACAATCATTATTTTTCATTGATTTTATAGATATAAATCAGAGATAGTTTATCTTGCAATACATAGTGTATCACTATTAGTGATGCCAGTTCTCGTTAAGCTAAACGCTATGCCATACTAAAGTATTACCAAGAATTTCGATGAGGATATCGAGCAAAAGGGTATGTACCCGGCGATATCCATATCAAATTCTTAGCTAAGGATATGTATGCGTTAGATTACCAAGGTCGTGTTAGATTACCAAGGTCGTGTTAGCTTACAGAGGTCGTGTTAGCTTACCGAGGTCGTGCGCATCTTTCCTGATATCATTCAGACTCAGTATGCTATAGAGTGTTCCGTTAACGTAGTACTTTATCTGCAGACGGAGTTAAGATTTGTATTAGTATACCTTTAATTATAGTCGACTATAGTCAACGACCATAGCTTACTCAGACTCGAATGGAACGATAAATCTCTCTGAGATATAGAGTTTCTGAGTTAAGAATTATTCGTGTATGTATTTACATAGGTCAGATCTAAACTAACATTTACAAAATCTGAGTTAGGGGAAGTTGACTGTGTGTATATATATATATATAGATAATAGTAATTACTGTAGTAATATTGAATACGCCTACTATACATATAAAGCGTGACTAAGCCACGCCCATTATAAATGACTTACGAGACTTACTTACTAATTAATGCACGACTAATCAGCACCTATACATAATTATATATATAAGATATCATAATACACGATACGACGAACTTCCAGACAAGGTTAGTCACGTGTATATGTATAGTAGGCTATATTAACTCTTATTCAATCTCATAAATACTACAATTACATATTAGAAATTGTTGTTTATAGTGTTATAAATATAAATATTTAATATATTTGTACTACTAAAGTAGGTGTCATATCGATAGCAACGTTACAATGGTTGCCATTGCTTATTATCATTGGATGGCATAATGAACGAACATTTTCTGTTTTGGTTTAGACTATTTTATATTTTAGCTTGTACTACTAATATAATAATAATTATTATTATTATTATTTGTATGTTTCTTATTCTATTATTATTGTATCATCTATAAATGATATTTTTGTTATACTAAGGATATTCTTAATATAAGTTAATATATAAATTCAGAATATCCTTCGGTATATTATCTTCAATATTTAGAAAATAAATTCTATCTATTTATCTATAGTTATATATATATATATATATAGTCTTTATATATAGATATACATACCATTCCAATATATATATCGTTCTAATATATATATATATATATATATATATCGATCCTATATAAGAATATATATGATATCATATAATTCTAATAACATAAATATTATTACGATTAACATATATCATGCTCACGGGCCTAGGTAATAAAGTGAATTACGATACTGTTATGTCCAATTCGAGGACATGACCTATACCTAACCTCTTTGTTGTCGTGTTCTAGAAGATCTATTAATACCTTTAGGATTCTCTCACTGAATGAGACGCACTTATGTTTACCTTTAGGAGGTTGAATACTAGGTATGACCTTATTATGCGTGAAATATGTTATATTATCAATTCACCATAATTCACCAATTAACATGATACATATATACTAAATATTATATACATGATAGATATATACTGTATATTATACAGATATACATATAAACTTTATATTTTAAATGTTGATGTTATTTAAAAAATAGAATTTAATAAATATTCTAGAATATCTTAATAAAAGATGTAAAGTTTATATTATTAATTATAGCTGAATATAATATGGTATATATATATATATATATATATATATATATATATATAATATACAACATTCCTCATAATTTTGATTTTGGTATTTAAATGAATGTGAATTAAATATATCATATTATTTGATTGACACTAAATCCAAATATATATACATAGAAGTCACTTCTATCTATTTAGACGAAAATCCTAATATTTGACCTATATAGTATGATTAATATGCAATTAAAATGAAACCTGCAGATCTAAGGCACAGGTTCATTAGTAGCGCTATGGAATATTCCACTGTGTAGTCCGATAATTCTGCTATGTTCTCCAGTGTTTCTATCAACCACTCGATGATACCTGCACAAGATTATATAAATTATAATAATGGAAACATATATATTACTATTACTATATAGGTATGTTTAAATTTAAATTAGAAATAATTATTTTTGCGATTTAGCTACAATTGGAGGAAGGGCATGACCACACTATTAATGAGATAAAGGAGGCATAACCATTAGTTAAAGGGGGCGTGATCATTACATAAAGGGGGTGTTATAATTACATAAAGGAGGTGTTATCATTACATAAAGGAGGCGTTATCATAAACTAAAGGAGGCGTGATCATTAGCTAAAGTAGGCGTTATAAAAGACATATAAGAGGTGCGATCATGAGAAACGTAGGCGCGCGCGATACCTTCGTTGATCATGGTGGTCTGTAGGGTACGACGTAGACTTAACTTCTGTAGACATCCTAGAACATTCTCTCGCGTTAGAGTGTTGCGATCGTCCGTACGCAGACACTCCATTAGCGCGGTCATTAGGGAGTCGTTACGGGAGAGGTAGGAACGTCCTTCAGGGAGAGTTAGAGGTCAATGAGGTAAAGAGTCGTTAGGGGAGAGGTAGGAACTTCCTTCAGGGGGATTTAGAGGTCAATGAGACTTTACGGGAGAGGTAGGAACGTCCTTCAGGGAAAGTTAGAGGTCAATGAGGTAAAGGAGTCGTTACGGGAGAGGTAGGAACGTCCTTCAAAGGGATTTAGAGGTCAATGAGGTAAAGAGTCGTTACGGGAGAGGTAGGAACGTCCTTCAGGGGGATTTAGAGGTCAATGAGGTAAAAGGTACTTAGGGAGAGGTAGGAACGTCCTTCAGGGGGAATTAGAGGTCAATCAGGTAAAGGAGTCTTTATGGGATATGTAGGAACGTCCTTCAGGGGGATTTAGAGGTAAATTAGGTAAAAGGTACTTAGGAAGAGGTAGGAACGTCCTTCTGGGATAGATAGAGGTCAATTAGGTAGAGTCGTTAGGGAGAGGTAGGAATGTCCTTCAGGGAGAGTTAGAGGTCAATGAGGTAAAGAGTCGTTAGGACATGTGGGAATGTCCTTCATGGGGGTTTGAAGTCAATAATGTAAGAATGATCGTCAGGGAGAGGTAGGAATGTACTACATGGAGGGTAATAGTTCAACTTTGTTAGGGAGTCATTACGAGATAGGTAATAATATCCTTCAGGTTTAAATAGGGTAAATAGTGTAATTGTAGGGTTAAATGCATCAGGTAGTCATTGTGAGGTATAGGTTTAGAGGTTACCAGGTATAAGGGTCGGGGTCGAGTGCATTAGGAGGCCCTTACGAAAGAGATAGGGACATTCTGAGGGGGTTAGAGGTTAATAATGAAAGATTAAGATACTATTATTACTATTATTACATTAGAGAGTGTTATGAGAGATAAAACTTGAGGTGGTTACATTCTAATAACGTAAGGGTTGGGTTTTAGAGTTGCATTAACGAGGCTTATATTTATCATTGTACTCTAGTGTATTCTAGTGTATTGACAATCAACAAATCTAATTATATCTAATATATATAATATTTTAGACAACTAACATTAATGGATGTTATTAACTATTTGACCAGTTTTAATTACTTTATTAGTAATTAACAAGTGATAAGTTTATGAAGGCTACATTTTCTAAATTATTATAATTATTGTGTTTTTAAAAATATCTAATTAATTTAAGTATGTACGAAAATATTTATTTATTAACAAAGAATTATTTACACATTTTCACTCGTTATGAAAATTACATTTTTTAATTTACGAAATACAAACACCGTTAACACTATTATAAACGGATACGTACAACTAAAGCCCCTTATATACTTCGATACATTAAAAGCATATACCTCTTATATTCCTAGGCTCGTATTGCCTGCTACAGCTGTATTCTAACCATCGCATAGCGAGGCTATGGTGTTGAACAGTCGAGCCATGTACTGACGTATTATATCATCTTTGGACGTCAACAACAGTAGAATCTTCTTTCTATAATTAATGTCACAGTTTTCTTCGCCTCAAATTGGTTGAACACGTAAATATAATAGTTTAATGAATGATATGTAAACGTGATTGTTATAATGGTATAAAATAATAATTAAATATATATCATCGATTAAATCAGATTTTTATAGATAAAATAATTTACGAATTAAAAAAAATAAGATCTATATAGAATTCTGATTTATACGCTAAAACTCGAATAATCTAAATTTTAAGACATCTAAGATTAATCCACATCAATGTGTTATAAGATCTGACACCTATATTGTAGTAAATAAAGAAGCATATCGCATATGTATGTGTGTTCGCTAACATGCCAATATATCTGATTGGATGAAGTAATTGAGGTTGTTATCCCTCTCGTAAGGGGTGGTTTTAGTGAGCCGCCATCTTAAAGCCTAGTCATGTAGGTCATTAAGTTAGGTTATCAGGTTATTAGGTCATTGCAATTAAAAGCATAATATTAGCAATGAATTGTTTAGTATATTTTATATCTGTCTGTTGAAAATATTTAATAATACATTAATAAATATCACTCCTGTATATATATATATATATATATATATATATTACACTGTATTTAATTATAAAAATACGTGATTATATAATATTATAGTCAATTATATAATATTTTATAGTAACATTAGAATTAGCGTTACGACTTGTTAGTACAATATTGTACATATATTAGTTGATTAAGGGGACGCAATATCATTGATTTTTTCGAAAAAAAATTGACTTTCAAATTTTTTTTTAATGTAAAATATAATATTTCAACTATTATCTTTAAAATGGTGTTTAAATTATGTTCATTACATTATTCATTTTGTTTATATTATATTATTTGTACCTGTATAATCATATTGTTTATATTCATATATTATATTTGAAACTTGATTTACTCAGAATAATTATTTGTGACCAATCATGCTGACATAATTAGTATTAACTTTTGTACAATTGAATATTTTTTCTTAATTTTTTTAATATAGATAAAACCGGTAAGATTAAAGTTATTTGTCAAAATTAAAAAATATTTATTTAAAAAATTTTAATTAGCAATTTAGTTGGAAAATTAAAATTTTTTATCAGATATTTCTATTATTTTTTTTAGAAACGTATAACAAAAATATGTGTAAACATCTATAAATTTCAACATATAATATAAAAATATGGAATATTATTAATAGATTAAAAAAAAAAAAAGTGAATATTTGTTGAGTTAATAGATTTCTAAAAATAGCATTTTTTCGTATCTTTTACATGTAAACCAAACGATGGTATCGCGTCCCCTTAACATATGTAGATGTTAAATAATGATTAACACGCCAGTGAATAGTAGCTACCTCGTGCTATATAGGTATGTTGTCAGTACTAGAATAGCCACAGCCACACTCTACGATAGATTAAACTTTGGTAACGGTGAACACACATGTAAGCGATGGTCTATAGACTAATCTACTAGTGCTGTCTCTACACACACACACACACACACTACACTAACCAGTATAGTGAGTGGTATGAGCCAATCAAGGCGGTTACGTTACCTAGACTAGCCTATCAGTACTGGCTGCACCCTATACACACTCCCTTATATACCCTAACATGTATAATGAGCCTATCTGTACTGGCTGCCCCTACCCTACCCTAACTACAGTACTGCCCCCTACCCTAACTACAGTGCTGCCCCCTACCTAACCTGTAGAATGAGTGACTCACACCTATCGGTACTGGCTGAACCTTATACACACTCCCTTACATACCCTAACCTATTGCATGAGTGACACACACCTATTAGTACTGCCACCTGTCCTAGACTACCTACTGTGCTTCCCCCTATCCTATACGATACTAACTACCAGTGCTGTTCCCTACCTACACTCCCGTACCCTAATGTGTTGAATGGGTGGAACCCGGATACTAGTGCTACCACCTACCCTAAATACAGTGCTGCCCTACCATCCAACCTGTAGTATGAGTGACATCCGCCTATATGTACTGGCTACCCCTACCCTACACTAACCATTAGATCTGCCCCTACCCCTACCCTACCATAACTACAGTACTGCCCCCTACCCTACCCTAACTACAGTACTGCCCCCTACCAGCTAACCTGTAGAATGAGTGATACCCTCCTATCTGTACTGGCTGCCTACCCTAACTAGAAAGCTGCCCCTACCCTAACTAAAGTGCTGCCCCCTACCCTAACTACAGTGCTACCCCCTACCAGCTAACCTGTAGAATGAGTGACACCCGCCTATCGCTGGTGTCCACATCGATGAGGTCACTCTTCACCTTCAGATAGTCCGTGGTCACGTTAGCGGCTGGTTTCAGTGGTGCTGCTGCTGCGGCCGTAGTGGTCACTGTATCGGTCAGTTTCACGTGGGACTGCGACGCTAGGTGCTGGGTACTCGCTATCGATTGCCTCATAGCCTGGTCGGGGTGGAGGTGGGGTGGGGGTGTTATTAGCGGGAGGCCATCGTTAGTATTGTTTAGACGTGATCATTTTGCGTTTGGACTGATATATTAATAACAATATAGAACAGTTTATTGACATATAATAATTATATATATATATATATATATATATATATATATATAAGATTAAAGATGTAAGAAGAATGTTTAAGATCCATACATTTTTTTTTGCAAAATACTAACACTCTATTTTATTTTCACATGACATTGAAATAATCAATAGATTTATTATAAAACTATACTTTTGATATATTAATTGTGGTACTGTTCTAGAATAATAAAATATTCTAATATACCTCTATTATGCACTTATTATTTATATCCCTATAATTGTAGTCTTATATTATTAAATCTATTCATTATATATAAAATATTGGTTAGAAGTTTCATTATAATTATATTTATATATATTAAATAATAACATAAATAACATTTAACTATTTTCTAGCTAGTTATAGTTGGATACCCCCTTTAAAGTTACTATATTTCAGACAAGTTGCCGGAAAGTAAGGGGCTATCCCACTACGATTGTAGTTTACTTGTTAGAAAATCAATATTTAGCAAACATTTCAGGACATTATTTCCGTAAATACTGGTAGTGATATATACCATATATATACCCCCTTAAAATATATTTTTAGAGTATTAACTTTATATTTTTAATTTTTTTTGTATATGTAGATAATACTTAGTTACATTATATTTATTATTGATTATTGTGTAGTCTATATATTTGTATACAATTTTCCAATATATACATTTTTGTAAGTTTTTTTTTTAAATACTTATAAAAATATAGTAAATATAATGTAATTAAGTATTATAGATATATATAAATAAATTATAAAAAAATATTAAAAAAATTATAAATAAAAAGTTAACACTAAAAAATATGTTTTAAGAGGGTATTCCACTACCAGTATTTCCGGAAATGTTTGTAGAAAGTGATTTTCTAGCTAGTTATAGTGGGATACCTCCTATAAAGTTACTATATATATGGTGATGATCATGACGATGATGATAATTAGGTTTATCAACACTTGGCCTAGATGTGAGCCACCCCTGACAGGTACACATACATAATACATAAGAACTAGAACAATAGCTGTAAACCTGTACTGCCGTATTGGGCGATGTGAAGTCTATTGATTGTATCAGCTGAGATGAGAACTTCTTATTGCAGATACGCTGTAGCTCTTCAAATGACATCGGATAACCTTGGAGAGGTAGTAGTAGTAGTAGTAGTAGTAGTAGTAGTAGTAGTAGTAGTAGTATTAGTAGTAGTAGTAGTAGTAGTAGTTGTAGTAGTAGTAGTAGTAGTAGTAGTAGTAGTAGTAGTAGTAGTAGTAGTAGTAGTAGTAGTAGTAGTAGTAGTAGTAGTAGTAGTAGTAGTAGTAGTAGTAGTAGTAGTAGTAGTAGTAGTAGTAGTAGTAGTAGTAGTAGTAGTAGTAGTAGTAGTAGTAGTAGTAGTAGTAGTAGTAGTAGTAGTAGTAGTAGTAGTAGTAGTAGTAGTAGTAGTAGTAGTAGTAGTAGTAGTAGCAGCAGTACTGTAGTAGATTAGGTAATATATACACAGCATAATTATATAGATAGCATGATTAGTATATCAATATATATATATATATATAAATATGATATTATAATATTATATATATATATATGTATCATATTTATAATTAAATATTTATATCATATATATATCGGATATATATATATATATATATATTTCATATATATATAAGTAGAATATGAAGAAAAAAATAGAAAATATAGTAGTAATTGTTGTTGTTGATGATAGGCTTATTAGAATAGGTAATAAATATTGTGTATAATTATTGTGGTAGCATAATTACTATATAAATATATATATATATATATATATATATATATATATATATATATATATCGTATATACAATTCATATATATTAATAGAAGATGACTGATATGCGCAAACCTCTAATTGTGTTTTCTAAGGCCTCTACTAGATCAGCAGTCATACTGATGAGGTTGTGGTAGTCGATCTGTGCAAGGTGTACCACATTATTATACGCGCACACATATATTCATATATTTATTTTTTATTTAAAAATGGTTTATTGACCTAAAAATCTCGTGGTGGTTATGGGCGACATGAGAAGGAAACAAAAATAAAATAAATAAAGTACAATAAAAATGAAAGAAAAGTGAGGGTAGGTTACAATGTTAATAGGTGCGTGGAGAGTTTACATTTAAATAGTGACAAGGATTTCAAACACCTAATGTCATATGGTAGAGCATTCCAGTATTTTGGAGCTACCACAGAGAAATCAGATTCAGAATGAGCAGAGAGTCGAGCGTTGCACAATAATCATCGTGTGACATTTCCTGCTAGCTCGACTAAGAATATTGATCATGTCTGCTAGGTACTCGGGAGATCTAAGATAGGTCACCTTGTGGGTGATGCATAGTAGTCTATATCTGCAGAGATACCTAAACTTAAGCCAGCAGAGTAATCGCATTATGGCCAATATTGAAACTATTGAAGAGAAATTCAGTTTATAAAGGGTGCGTATATATAATAAATATCATCTCAAGTTTAAGCATAAGCTTTAGGGGTAGATTACATAGAAGTGAGCAGAAGTATATAAGTCTACTGAAGACTAGCGAGTGTATTAGACTTTTAGTCATTGAAAAAGTCAATTTATTAAGTGATTTTCTAATGTTATAAAGAAAATAGTTGGCATTACGAATCATTATAGATATGTGGTCAGAGTAATCTAGGTGTGAGTTGATGGTAAAACCAAGAGTTGTTATGGATTGTGAGGTAGGAAGGGATATTAGAAAGGGGTGAGTGATGATTAGGGGGTAGGTAGGTCTGGAGAGAATGATGGTATCAGTTTTGGTCATATTAAGTGATAGGGAATTCTGGGAGAACCAGTCAGTAAGTTCTGTGAGGCAGTTAAAAATAGACAATATATTATTATAGTTATGTTATTATCATATTTCTTTTGTTATCGTTCTTTAATTCTTATATATTTGTGTGTGGAATTATTTCTCGAAAGCGTATTGCTAAAGGGTTCCATTTTTACTCATTATATAATTATATTGTATACACATGCCATGTGTATTAGTTATTTATTTATATTATACAAGTAAAATAAATATTATTCATTCATATTATTCATTCATTCATTCGTTCATTCATCGCGTAAACTTTATGAAATCAATCGAGTAATGGCGAATACAACTAAGGTATCGATGAACGTTAACAAGGCTGTTTAAGGGGAGGTAGTGTATGAGGGGAAGACAAGGGGGAGAGGTCGTAGATAAGTCACTGATGGGATGTTATAAGGAGGTCATTGAAAGGTCACCGAGAGGGCATCGTTTATCACGACGACATTACCCTTAACCAGCATAATCAATTCATGTAATGGAGGTAGTATTTAAATGAATTATTATTGTTATCAGATTTAGGTTTTTACACCAGGGTATGAATTATAGAAGCAGAGCTTATCGAGATTATTACCCTTCAATATTATTCACGCTCAATACCGAGGTATCCATGAATGAAAACCAAACAGTGTAATGAGGGGACGGTATCGAGGAAAGGTCACAGAGGTTATAGAGAGGTCACACACACCTGCATGCGATTGTACTGTTCCACATACTCGGAGAGTTGTTTACTTTGCGAGGACATCGCGAAATCGTGTTCCACGAGCTCGTAGAGGCGTGGCTTAGCTTCCTTGATCACCGATTGGCTGATGAAGGTCTCGAGTTTAGCGAATAGATCCGTGCTCCAAGCGTTCTAAGCGAATACGCGTGTCAATTTATATACAAAATAATAATAACTATTTATAATCCCTGTTTAGTATGGCTTATAGATATTTTTAATTATTACCTAACCCATTTTATGCAATAATAAACTTTTATGATTAACAATTTAATTTTATAAAATAGATAAAAAAACCTCAAAAAACATAAAATTAGATTCATACTATAATTATACATAAATTATGAAAGGATTTTATTATAATTTTTTGTTTACAAAAATCAATATAATTTATTATGTTTGAATATACATTTATTTAAATATTAATTTATAAATAAATTTCAAAACAACAACGATCATCATATCAAAACATAAATAATTAATATGTGTACTAGAGAATAATATCTGACAATCATTATAAGTACATATATATATATATATATATATATATATATATTACATGTGTTAAAAATCAATATATTACCATAAATTCTATTTTCCGTAAATATACAATTATATATTGGCTAATTACTTCGGTGGTAAATAATAAAATATACTAATTAATCTAAGAGAATAATATTAAATTCTATATTTAGAGATAATTCAATTAATATATTTACAGATATACGTTCAGGCAATTTATATAAATATATGTATACCCTGCAAACAGTAATAGCAGCATAATAGCATAATGTAAACATTTGAGGCTATTACATATGCTGTTATGCTGCTATTACTGTTTGCTGGGTATATCGCTCAATTATTCTATTAATCACAGGCTTAGGGTATGATTTGTATAGCTTGGGAAGTTGGATAACTGGACAGACTACAGTTGTATCAACTACAGACTATCCACCTGTCCACCTGATAAACTTTCCCGCTACAAAATACACCCTTATATTAGCGCAGTAGACTGTATAGACTGACCTTGAAGAGTTTAGCGTAGGAGGGATGATTGCAGAGGTCGCGGACGAAGGGCAACGCGTAGTAGGGCAGGAACTCGTCGTCTTGTGAGAGCGAGGCGCCGCGATCGTTCAGGTAGTCGCGGAACTTGGACATCTGATCTTCTCCCTGCGAATGTGGGTGGAGTTATCTTAAGGGGGTTAATACCGCTGCTGTATGTACTCTCAATACTTAGGTAACATCTGTTCTTCTCTCCGTGTAGTGACGGTGGTTATCTTAACACAGCAGCAGTATGTGTAGTCAAATACATAGGTATATCTATACACTCCTATATGTATTATCAAATACATAGGTATATCTATACACACCTATAAGGTTGTCAAACATACAGGTATCTCTATACCAAGGCTGTATGTATTATTCACATGCGGGTGGAACACGGTATCTATTTACAAAATGTATTACCGAACGACAGCAATAGTAAAGGTGTTCGTCATAGGTGGGTGACTTTAGTAGTTAAAATACGTTCAATATTTGTATTTGTAATCATTATATTATTAACAAATAAAATTCTAAATGTTAAGTTTTGATTAAGTATTATTATTATTCTTATAAATTTATTTTGCGGTAGAAGATTTTTATAATATTACAATATCATAAAAAATAATTCTTAGTGACATCGTATGTACATTACGCATGCGATGTCACTAAGTTAGCTATCTCATCCTCACAATAATATAATTAATCTTCAGAGAATAGCTGCGCTAACGGTAAGGCCATAACACGGCTGTTAATAGTTGTATATTCAATTATGTATATATCTATCGCGCAATAGTGCTACTGCATCAAAGAGTTATTTAATCGGAGGCCATTTTTATATACGGCTTTTTTCATTTTTATATATTTTATATAATCGTATTATTTTTATGGTATTATTAATTTCTTGCCACGCACGAGCGAATGGGTCATGACCATATTTTCGTGATTAATAAACATTATATCAGCATCATCATCATCATCATCATCATCATCATCATCATCATCATCATCATCATCATCATCATCATCATCGTATATATATATATATACGCGTGACTAACGTTAACATTCTGAGTTACTGGGTAGATCGCGAAGTGAATCTGTAAATAGAATTCTAGTTTCTTTGTGTCGGTATCGGTGTCCCGTAAGCGTTCGGGTATAAGCGATTTCCAATGATTGAAGAATTCGACTCCGTTTCCGGTTTTGAATTCGTCGAATAATCTATCCTGAATCATTGGAAAGATATAATTATTTATAATTTTATTAAACATAAATGTTATGATTTAATCAGATACTTAATATTATTATTACGATATTTATATTATAGATAGATTGATTAATCAAAAGTTTATTGAATTACTGGTTACATATAAAGAAAGTTATAATTATATATAAACATATAATTATATAACATATATAAACAAAATATATAAATGTGATAACAGTAAGACAAAACATCACGATACAAAAAAACAAGAAATAAATGGAGAAGTAAAATAAAAATAAAACATTGGATTATACGAGCCGTTGAAATTAATATATAATTAATAAATAATTAATTATATATGGTATGTTTATGTATATAACAAAACAAATAAATATATATTAAATTTATTTCATATATTGATAAATTTAAAATTATACTTTATAAATTAATAGGATATGCAACATTGGTTTTTTCCAAATACATTTTTTTCACTTATTGAAAACTATTTATGAAAAATAGTCTTTTACATGGTCTTTAAATCATGTTTCTATAAAAAATATATCTTATAAAAAATACATTTTAAACTTCAATAAGAAAATAAATTATAACAGTATAACCATAATAATAGAATAATATAACACATATAATATTATATTATTTGTAACCATTTATTAATTTATCCATATATATATGTAAATAAAATATAATAAAATATTTAAAATAATATAATTATATAAAATTTAATAAATGTTATAGAACAGAATAAGAAATATAAATTAATCACATATAAATAGCATTATCTTTAGATTCAATTTACTCAGAATGATATTCGTCACCAATCACGCTCACATTATGTGTGATTCCTTTTTTAATAATGTTTATTTTAACAAACTCACTGTGTTACATGTATATATCTATATATATATATGAATGTTTATTTAGACACAAAAATAACGTCAAACGTTCTCTATTGTGTACAAAAATATAAAAAAACAAAATACACAAACAAAATATAAATCAGTTGAAAATAATAAAATTAATTTTTACGAATTAATAAAAATACATATATATATATATATATATATTTTATATTAAACATATAGCATGAAATAATGTCGACGGATACACGACGCTGCGCTCTCACCTGAAGAACGTTCGGCTGTTTCGGTATCGACGACTCTAGCACGAGGGTGATGTCTCGCGACCTGCATTCCTCCGATAGCGCTACGAGTGTGTTCGTAAAGTTCACGTGGTCTAGATACTGGACATCAGGGGGCAGCACGAGGGTGGTGGTGTTGTGAGATTATTATTAAATATATAAATATAAATATATATGAATGAATGAATGAATTCAGTTTATAGACAATGTCTAAGGATAATCAGTGAAAGCGATGAGCTTTTTTAATTCGATATCTCCTAACAGTAGTGTAATGTCATATTTCATCATCATCATTCGGATAATTATATATATATATATTAGAATGTTTCATATAGCTCATTATTAACAAAACTTATCAAAAATTCCACTTTATATTGTTTTTAATACTGAATTGTAATTTATAATTAAAATTGCATAACACGTAGTATTAACGACCCCAAAGCTACAAAGCGGCGTATAATACCTACTCTCCGATGTTAATTCAATTATATTTCTCTATATTGTCAACAATTTAACGAGTAACGTTTTTATTTTACAATATATCAATATAAAAGTGTAATACATCCTGGATAATTCTATTTTACATAACCGTGACTACTATTTAATAAAAACACATATTAATAGACATTTAATTAGATGTAGGGTGTAAATGAATGTTTATATTTGAAACGGTGTCTTTCGTAGAACACGTACATTTCCGTGGTAACCGGTGATCTCGTGCGAAGGGATTTCATGCGTAATGTAAATTCTATTATTAATACATATTATTTACATTAATATGTGTATTATCGTTGCGCATGAGATCTGAACAAGAT
Source organism: Osedax fenrisi (assembly GCA_964019155.1). Classification (NCBI taxonomy): domain Eukaryota; kingdom Metazoa; phylum Annelida; class Polychaeta; order Sabellida; family Siboglinidae; genus Osedax; species Osedax fenrisi. The sequence continues at coordinate 17,856,894 of OZ025244.1, read as the reverse complement.
CACTTCGGATGAGATCACTTTAATTCGCTTATATACATATATATATATATATATATGCAATTTTAGTAGTATGATATTCCACTATAATAGTGGAATGTTATGAGTTTTATTCGTGAATCTCGAAGAAGGCTGCAGCCGAATATTATTAATAGAATTTCAAAGTTCAGAGTATTATTATAATTATAATGACTATTCATATAAGTATTTATAATTAATGATTTATCAGTTATAGCCACTGTAACTTATACAGGATGGTACAGACGGTATTCAAAATAAATAACTAAAAATAGTAAAGTTCACGCGTGGCATATAAGGTATGCATCTCCCGGGTTACCATCAAAAAGGATGAGTCGAGGGTTAAAGGTTAAATTTGTATAGTCTCTCTTTGGGATGTAATTCAGCTAAGAAAAAATCAAGCAGTACAAAACTAAACCAATTAAATCAAATAACCCACACATATCTATACAAAATATATATAAATATATATATTTACTATTAACTCGTATTTCAAATGTAACGTTTAACCCTCAAACCTGTCATTCCCGAAGTGAGGGTGATTGGGAGACAATGCAGCTAACATAAACAGCTGAATAAACTAAACCTAATAAATCAAACAACCCACAAATATTTTTCGGCAATAAGGATGGTACTCTTATTGAATACGGTATTATTATGTGTATATATCATATACATATATTAATACGAATGGTTTATACTGAATATAATATTTGTCTGAAGGAATTATTTCATATATACATGTTTCTCATTCAGATATTATTTTCGTATAATTAATTCGCGAGATGCACGTATTGCGCGCCTGGATTAAATTCTGCTATTTATAGTTATTTAATGTTTGCCTACCGTCAGTATTCCCCACTTATACTATATAAGTTATAAACACGGATATTTAACAACATAAATGATTGAGTTACTAAATAAGTACTCTAAATAACGAAAGACGAATTTATAAATATCGTAAAATTTCGTATACATTTTATATTAATCATTAATAATTATAAAATAAAAATGATTTTAGATTCTTAAAATTTGTAGAATCATGTATATTTTTGTTAATTAATTCACTATCAAAATGAATAGAAATAATAAAAATAAAAATAGTAATTAATAATATGTTAACCTCTTTAATTGATGATAAAATTTCTAAATTAATAGAAATCATTTTATATATATAAAACGAATATATTAGATATAATTTAATTATTTGTTTATTGTGTTGTCAAAATATAATAATATAATTTGATTGGCCATTTATTATATTATTATTATTGAAGAAACACTAAAATCCTAAATAAAATAAAACAAGGATATTTGTTATATTATAATTATGTATTTGAGATATTGAAAAATGTTGTGTTTCTATTATTTACTTATATTTATGTGGGCAGCAATATGGGGGTATGTGAGGGACTACTTACACCAATGTTATATAACGGGGCACACAATTATTAATATATAGAGTTACTCTAATATATAATTTAGAAACCCCTTTTAAGAGTATAATACGATGCCAATGAAGTGTAATAAATTATCAATTCTATAAACAATAATAAAATATCACCCTAAACAAAAAATTATTAATGCGCTTTTACTTCTACCAATACCTACTATATCGTCGATGTTATATGAGGTATTGATTCTACTGGATAATAAAATGTAAATGGATATATATTGTATATAATACAATATAACCATCCTTAATGGATAACCATATTTAATTAGGTATCCTTGAAAAGTAAATGAGTATATTATATATGATTTATTATATCAAGACCTCCTATAGGATATATAACCTCGATGTTATAGGAGGTATTGCCTATAACCTCGAAGTTATAGGAAGTTTTGATTATATACGATATATTATAATTTTCAAAATCAATATCTGTAAAATTCAGTAAATCAACCATTATCTAATTCTTAAATCAAAGAAATCATTAGATATAAATAATTATGACATGCCCCTGAACGACTCTCCTCCTATATCAAGTCCATACACCAATGGCTTACCTCCAACTCCCTAAAACTAAACCCACTAAAACGGAAGCTATCTTTCTCCACTTACCACTACGTTCCTCCACCCTCCCTGAACCATCCCCACTTGGGGGTCCCCCAGCTCATTCGACAATATCACACTCCCCTATCTCAACATGTCCGAAACCTTGGCTTCCATATATCCATATATCAATATATTGATACCACCCTTTCCCTTGACTATCATTTTATACACATGCATAAATCCATCCACTACCACCTACACTGCCTCCTTTTAATCCGACGTTCCATTCCCCTCCCCATCGCTATTACCATTGCCTCCTCCTACATCATCCCCATATTCGCCAATTGCAACTCCCTACTCTTTAACCTCCCGGACTACAAACTCATCAAACTACAGTGACTCCAAAACGCTGTAGTTCGCTGCGTCCATTTATTTCCCCGACGTTCCCCTGACTCAATTACTCCTCTCCTAAAACAACTACACTGGATGCCAGTCCCTTATCGTATAACGTACAAACTCTCCCTAACCATTCACACAGCTATAGCTGTAATATATTCACCATAATTCCCCTGACTACACTGCCAAGACCTCCTATAACCTCGGTGAGGTTATAGGAGGTATTGACACTGCCTCCCTCCTACATCTACACACACCCATCACTACAATCCAGACCCGTTCCTCCAACACATTTATACTTACCACTCCCCATTTTTACAAACTCCATTCTTCAAATATACGTTCCTTTGCCCTCTCTGCCCCTTACCACTGGAACTCCCTACCCAAACACCTACGAATAAACTCATCAACTCCCACGTCTAAACGCCACCTCAAGACTCATTACTTCTCCCTTGCCTTCCCTCCTACTCAATAATTTCCCTCCCACGGACTGCCGATTTCTCACGCACTTGCAGTCCTTAAACCAAAAGTTAGTAAGTATGAAATGATTTAAAAAAAAGATATTATTCAATATATTTTAGAACTAATAAAAAATATATTTATTTTAAGTATCAAAACAAATACATTTACTGACAATATGAATTACAATTATTAAACCTTTATATAAAATTAATGATAAACAACTAATATCCAATTACAGACAAATTGTACTACTACCACAAATATCTAAAATTTGTGAACAAAATTATTTGTAATAGATTATCAAAATATATATTTAATTAGCATATGCTTAAATATATATTATTAACAAAAACTATTAGAGTTTTGTTCACAGATAAAATAAAAGCATAACATTATTATATATTCAGCATTTCATTTTACAAAAACTATCTCTAAACCCTCGGCTCTAAACAAAATTAGCTACAATAGATCTCAAGAAAGCATTTGATGCACCTAATATTTTACTTGATAAATTAGAATGTATAGGTATGAGGAGTACCAGTAAACTCGGACCAGGTAAACTCGGACCACGTTTGAGGTAAACTCGGACCACTTTTAAAGTAAACTCGGACCACTTTTTAAAAACATGAAGTAAACTCGGACCACTTATTAAAATAACTATATTTTGTATATTTCTATAATATAATATGCTTTAACTTACTTCCACCTTATATAATTATATTATATCTGTTAAATAAATTATAAAAAGAGTCATTTAGTATGATATTTTTGTGGAATTATATATTTAAATAGGTAAACATTTAATTTGAACTCGCACCACTTTTGAAGTAAACTCGGACCACTTGTGAAGTAAACTTGGACCACTTGTGAAGTAAACTCGGACCACTTGTGAAGTAAACTCGGACCACTTATTTAAAACATAAAGAAGATTCGGACCAACCGTATAAACTATATATTGTATATTTCTAACATATAATATGCTTCAACTTATAAGTTAAAAGTATAATTTCACTATATATAATTATATTTACATTACTCTATGTATATATCACCGACGAGACCCACGATAGAAGCTATATTTATTATGATAGAAGTATACAATATATAAGTTATTTTAATAAGTGGTCCGAGTTTACTTCACAAGTGGTCCGAGTTTACTTCACAAGTGGTCCGAGTTTACTTCAAAAGTGGTGCGAGTTTAAATTAAATGTTTACCTATTTAAGTATATAATTCCACAAAAATATCATATTAAATGACTCTTTTTATAATTTATTTAACAGATATAATATAATTATAGGTGGAAGTAAGTTAAAGCATATTATATTATAGAAATATACAACATATAGTTATTTTAAAAGTGGTTCGAATCTTCTTTATGTTTTTAATAAGTGGTCCGAGTTTACTTTAAAAGTGGTCCGAGTTTACTGGTATTCGGTATGAGAGGCGATATACATTTATTTATTAAAAGTTATCTCGAAAATAGAAATATAATAATTACGAATCGATAATACTATTTCATATAGATAGATTATTAAATATGGAGTGTCAAAAAGATCTGTTCTAGGAACTCTACTATTTATTATCTTTATAAATGACATATCCAATCTTTTTAATAAAGAAAAAGTAAATAATATTAATATCAATTTAATTGAAGATAATACATCTGTATTTGCTGAAAATGATACATTATTAACATACTATTTGCAATATTACATGGATTAATTAAAAAATTAGTTTGATATAAATAAAATTAAGCTAAATATCGAAAAAAACAAAAATATTACTATATATAAATTCTTCGATAGCAAAAGATATAAAAATAGAAAAATTGAAATAGTTAATTCTACTACTATTGCTGCTACTTCTAATAATGATACTGATATTCTTCTGATACTTCTAATGATACTGCTACTACAACTTCTATTACCATTACTACTACTACTACTGCTGCTATTGATACTACTACTACTGCTAATGATACTGATAATACTATTCTACTGTTACTACTAGTTATACTGCTAATATTACTGCCTCTACTACTACTACTACTAATAATACTACAATCACCATGACTTTCATCATATATACGAACATCAATTTCCCAAAAAAAAATTATGTTTCGATGCAGAATATTTAATTATAATAAAGTATTCTAGGATTAAAACCATTAATTGTTTCAAAAATTTAAAATTATTTTAATATACATTAAAATATGGAAAGTTATATTATATTCAATTTTATAAATAATTTAATTAAATAAATTGAATTTGAAAAAATTATAATTATAATAATTATAATGGATAATAATATAATTGATTTTAAAGTTTTAAATTCTCTATAAATATACTTTACAAATACCTATACCAATATATATTAGATTAAATAGTTATAACAACTCTATTTCAGATCTATATAGGATTATACTCAACTCATCTTGTCATTTTCACACTTTTATAACACTTGGAGAACGTATCTATTCTCCAAATTCGATTCGTTCATCAGCCAATCGGTGATCAAGTAATCTAAGCCCTTACCAAGGTTTGTCCTTGCCCTTACTCTACGAGATCATCGAACACGATTTAACCGTAGCCTCGCAAAGTAAACGACTCTCCGAGTATGTGGAACATCACGATCGCATGCAGGTGACCCCCATCCCTGACCTATCTCCGGTAACCTCGAGGGATCCCTTCATTAATAGCTTCCTTCACATCCATTGATATCTTAGTTTTATCCACGAATACTCATTTATACTTATACTCAATTAATGCATCATTACCTACGTATAGTTTATTGATTGATTTTAATAAATGTTAATTATCAAGATAAGCCTCAAAACTTCGATATCTACTCTGAAAATACCTAAATATAATCGTAATATTAATAATATTTCACTTGATATCAGTATAGATACTATCTACCTGATGCCTAGTATTAAATATGTAGTATTATACACCTTCGCCACAACTTCTAGATTTGTAATCACTATAAGTAGTATACTTTAGCAATACTTATACACCCGTGTTTCATTATTATGTTGCAAACAATGTTCCACAAATATATATGTATATATTTTTGTGTGTGTATAATAATCTGATACACCTCTCACAGATTGACTACCATGGTAGTTGTGCACAACCTCATCTGTACGATAGCTGATTTAGTAGAAGCCCATGAAACACAATTAAAGGTTGGCATTATTCAGGTTATAGGAGGTTACCGAAGTTATAGGAGGTCTTAGCCTATCCTATTTTGAAGATTTATTTAATTACAAAATTTACTGATACCTGTTTAAATTTATTTCCTTGCAAGTTCTTCTTTTATAATGTGATGAAGGGCTAATAAAATAACCCGCGTATAAAAAGTAATTCCACGATAGGATATGTAGAACTCTTATAGCATGATTATATTCTATGAATCATAGTTTTAGATATTACTTTTAATTATACATTAATAATGTAATAATATGATGTTAAATTTAACTCTCTATTCATTAACACAAATCATTACTCGCTAATCAGTTAATATTGTGAATAAAGGCCTTCTTAAATTCGATGATGGTACCGCTGTATAGAAGATATATGTATCAGAAGATGCATCGTAAAACTCGACGGGATATGAAAATAAGGAACACTCGACGAGATATTTACGACGAAGACGAGAAGAAGCCGAGTGTATAGGGCAACTATAGTATACTAGGACAACTATAGTATACTAGGGCAACTACTAGGCAACTATAGTATACTAGGGCAACTACTAGGCAACTAGGAAACCCACTTGTGCAACAACTAGGGGCGCTGGAACGATGGTGTGTATGTAGGGGGACCAACCAATCAAAATAAATATTGTGCTAAAAGTGGGGACCAATACATAGGAGGCCCGCCTAGATTTTAAAGTGGGGGGTGACATATACCCCCATCCCACCCCTCTGTTGCAGCACCTACTGCACGTATAAGCGTCTATGCTATTACGCAACACGAACATCCATCGCGAGGATGAATTTACCGAACCCGTCGATAATAGGAAAGTAGTATAAGTGCGATATTTGTGCGTGCAGTACCAATATATTAAGGTATATCGAATTATACAAAACCATCAATATAGGTGAGAAGCCTTACAAATGCAACTTATGCACTTATAGCTGTACAAAAGCGTATTATCTAGGTGACTAATATATTCGGGACTTAAGCAGTGGATTATTGTATATGTATGTATGTATATGCATATATGTATGTATGCATTTATGTATGTATGCATGTATGTATGCATATATGTATGCATATATGTATGTATGCATTTATGTATGTATGCATGTATATATGTATGCATGTATGTATGCATGTATGTATGTATGTATGTATGTATGCATGTATGAATGTATGCATGTATGTATGCATGTATGTATGCATGTATGTATGCATGAATGAATGTATACATACAAGTGCACTATTTGCACATATAGTTGTAGAACAAGTAATAGTTTAAATACAAATTAACATTACATGTGATACGTCGACCGATTTGACGATACCCGCGAGAACTCATACCGCTGAGAAACCGTTTCCATGTAATGAGTGCGCGTATAGTTGTTCCACGTCGTCCTATCTAAACGGACATAAACGAAGACATACAGGTGAGAAGCTCTTCAAATGTAAAGTTGCCGTTATTGTAGTACTACATCAGGAAGTCTACGTATGCTTAACACATAGATTATATACAAATTTAACATATAAAAATATATTCAAAACATCGTTATTCAAAATGAATTGCATAATTCCAAATATATAACATCTTTATATTTGTTTGCGGTGAAAAGTTTTATTACGTGTGATAATCTTCACTCTTCACATGACCGTGTTATGTAATGTATTATGTAATGTATCGCCTACGTACTTGCTTACTATATCTAAATAAACTAAGCAAATTAAATTATTTTATTTCATAATATCACGTATAGTATTTATATAATGGATCGTTGTCACTACGTTAATACTAGATTATATATCGTTACGGTAACGCTGGATCGGTGTAGACTATATCGAGGCCATAGTACACCGCATCTTCTCACTTAAAGATGAGGCCACACTTCACGTGAATAATCATTCGAAACACGAATGTACGAATATCCGCCGATATTATATACGTTTTATATATAAAAACCACGCTTATTCGATATATCTCTCGCGAATGTTTAAAGTGTGGCCTCCCCTTAACTCTCGCCGCTACGGCTCGTTTAGGCTGCTATATTCGCCGCCGGTTTCCGGATGAATTTAACTAGCTCCCGATTGGCTTGTTCCCCGTAGCTCGGCGACCAATAGTTCCTGTCGGATTGTAATGGAATAAGAGAGTTTAATTTAATCACGCTTACGTAATAGTACAAACAATTCTCGCTAAGTGTAAACAATTGTTTAAATTGTAACAATACAAGATAGTAGGCGATATAAAACCGGTGTCGGTCAGTGCGGCAGCACTATATAGTGCGTGATTGTCAATAGAATTTTATTTTAATGTGCAAATGCTGAAATAAATGCCGCTTAAACTAAAATTACATTATATAACTTATGTAAGGGCTATTTATAAAGTACGTAGCAAGCTAGTGAAAATGTAGATTATATTTAATAATTTCCCAATACTATATATAGTGTACACTGAAATATTTTAATAGGGTGTAAGCATTTAAATAGGGTATAGTTTAATAGGGTAGTATTCAATGTTATAAATTGTTAAAATAGCTATAATCAATTATCTATGATTGATGAGTCATGTAATTACTAGTTATATGTTCTCTCAAGTATAGGTACTATTAGTTATATTCCCTTCTGGGTATAAGAACAATAAGTTTTATGTGTTCCTATGTATACAAGTATTACTAGTTCTATGTCCTCCTATGTATACAAGTATTACTAGTTCTATGTCCTCCTATGTATACAAGTATTACTAGTTCTATGTCCTCCTATGTATACAAGTTCTACTAGTTGCGCGTCCTTTACATGTTAATAGGTAACCATTTCTGATCGGTACCATGCGACACCTCGGCGAGCTTAGTGACCCCGTCCACTACGAACGCCTGTACATCTGTGTTCTCCGGCTTCAGACGACCTGAGTCCATGATACGAGAGAATGCCTGCGCAGGATTAGAAGTATTATAAGTATTCGGTAGGTTATTATTAAAAATGCGTCGTAGGTGAAAATTATTTTCATTTTCAGAAAATATTTACGATTTAAATATATTTTTTATATGATTTTAAAAAAGATATATTTATATTGTGAAATTTTATTAAAGTTAAATTTTATAAATTAATATAAACCACACAGAACATATAAAGATCATTATTATTTCTATTATGAATACATTATTATATATACGTACACTTTTATATATAATTTATTAAATATTATTATAGTATATTTTTCAAATGATAATAATTATAACCAGTTTATTTAATATTCATTATTTTAATATTTAAACTACTTCACTTATGTTCAACTTATTATCATACCTTGTTAATTTAAAACATTTGTTAAGGTATTATAGTAATGGTATATAAAGCATTCGATATGAATCATGTATTTATTTAAAGAAATTATTTCATTCAAAGTTTTCATATACAATTTTATTTCGGAGTCGACCTCTCATCCCCATCCAAGAAATGAGGAGAAGTTTTACTTATAACCAAATAGCCTTAACGTCTTTATTCATCTAATACATTTTTAATTTACTAATTATAAATTAGTAAAATTAACCATACTTATTACCATATATTACCTATCTTCATAACACAACTTATTGATATATAACCCTTCATGATAACACAACATATTAAGATATTACCCCACTATATGACCCCGCTTATTGAGATATTGAAAATAGAATACTATTCTTTTACAAATATAATATTAATAATGTATCCTAATATAAATAATTATTAGTGGTAAAATTATATAGGTATGAAATAAAGCTAATTAAAATAATAATCAAAGTATAATTATTAATTAAATAATATAATTATTATATAATATACTGCCTTTAATTATATATTAATTAGATGTACAATGTACATTGTACATCTCTGAGACTAACTAAACAGGCAGATTCTTCGAATATATTAGCCCATATAAAGATACGCTTCAAGGTCGTATTCTGAGTCATGGCATCTGCTAGGGCACATAGACCTTTTCCACTGATTTCATTGTTCACTATGTTCAAACTTTAAAATATGAGCACATATATTAACATATGCATATGTATTATCATATATATATATGTATAAACTATTATAATATTTATAATAATAGTTATCTATGTCTCTTCAATATACTATATAATCTTGAATTAAGTAAAAGTTTATATTTACTGTTAACTATATAATAGAATTCGAATTTGAGTTTATAGATAAATATTTCATAAAATAATAATTAAAAATTCTACCAATTTCAAGTTTAAAAATAAAATCTAGATACAATAAATATATAAACATAATCATATTGACATCATTATCTTTATACTATAATCGGTCGACTACTTATTACCCCATGAAACAAGGTATTTTTGTAACGCGCACGGTTTTAGAATAGTTTAATACGATATAATACATTTATAATCGAATTCACCGTAATATATTTATAAATTAAGAATATTTAGTTTGAAAGTATTCGACTCGTGACTCATAAACGTGTTAAGCACGTGTTAACCGACCACTCGAGGTTGGTGTTCAGCACTTCGATGGCGTCGGCTATCTTGATGATGCCGTCGTTACCGATACGGTTGAAGCTGAGGTCGAGCATGGTAAGCGGCGTGTTCTGCTTCAGCACCAACGATAGGAGATCCATACTGTCGCGAGTTATCTTGTTTCTGTTCGAGTCGTGCGCATATTATTGTAAAGTTAATGGATGATACGGAGATTAGTATGAAGTCAGAGCTGGTGGCAAATATTTGTTGTGTGATGTATATATATATATAATAATAATAATAATAATAATAATAATAATAATAATATAATTGATTGAATATAGAAAATAGATATTCAAAATGACATAAAACAGGAGACAAAACTAATAATAAAAAATAAATAAATGTATTAACATTATTTATTTACATATGCCATAGTATATATATATATATATATATATATATATAATTGATTATATAAATATTAGGCTTTATCATTATGTGTAATAATAACTGTTCAATTTAATAAGTTTATATTTGTGAATTATTCTTTCATCGATATTATAATTGAAATTATTTCAGTACTTAAAACTTGTTTATATAAATTTAAAATGTTAAAAATGCCATCCTTGAACATGGATTTGAATAATTGTTCGGTATATGGAAGGTTGCGACATTAACCATTCTACTATGAAGTCAATACATATATATATATTCAGTGATAGGCAGGATCGCGATCCGATCCTGATCGGGTCGGGTAAGAAAGAGAGGATCGGCAAAGTATCGGTAACGAATGGAGCATCGGGAAAAGGATATGGATCGGTGCCCATCATTGCATATACGATACTCAAATATTATTATATTTATTTTTAAAAATATTAACAACATTTTAGTATTGTATTATTACATTAATATAATATTGTATTAATAATTATTTTGTAATGTTTTCCAAGGTATTGCAAGACTACATAGTATTTAAATAATAATTGTTATTTTTACCATAGGATACCTAATATAATTTAATAAATTGATATCATATAAGTAAATCACCGACTTTGACTCAACTACATTGTACGTCGTAGAAAGAGTAGATATTTGTATACAATTCAATGCATTTATATAAATAAATTATATTTAATTCACTATATCATATAGTCTATATGATATAAATTCAATATATGCATTTAATTACACTTATTATTAAATTATAATACAATATATTAATAATAAATATTATTTACAATTATTAACAATTTATATTACATAGCTACTTATATTACCTAAGTACTATATCTACATACCTATATATTAATATATTGCAAACAATTATTTTGAATTATAAAATAAAAACGTATTAATTAATATATAAATAATATCGTGATCGGGATCGGGTAAGAAACTTAGGATCGGAATCGGGTAATGAATTGAGAATCGTGATCGGGAAAAGGATCGCATAAGAGAATAAATAGAGGATCGGGATCAGCGATCCAGAAAAAAAGGATCGGTGCCCATTACTGTATATACATATATATATATATATATATACATAAAATTCTCAGTCGGACACGAGATTGGTATTAATATTTAGATGTGGTCTAGTGATATAATAATGTAGAAACCCGCTTACATCAATATAGGTAACGTGCATTAATCTCTACTACTACTACTACTACTACTACTACTACTACTACTACTACTACTACTACTACTACTACTACTACTACTACTACTACTACTACTACTACTACTACTACTACTACTACTACTACTACTACTACTACTACTACTACTACTACTACTACTACTACTACTACTACTACTACTACTACTACTACTACTACTACTACTACTACTACTACTACTACTACTACTACTACTACTACTACTACTACTACTACTACTACTACTACTACTACTACTACTACTACTACTACTACTACTACTACTACTACTACTACTACTACTACTACTACTACTACTACTACTACTACTACTACTACTACTACTACTACTACTACTACTACTACTACTACTACTACTACTACTACTACCACTACCACTACTACTACTACTACTACTATAACCCGCTGATATCGAGATAGGTGACGTGCAGGTTGTTGATCAGTGATTCACACATCATCCTCATTCCGTGGTCGTAGATGTTGTGCTTCCTGAGGTGCACCTCCACGATGCCTCGGTTCAACTGCGTGTGTGTGTGTAGGTGGGAGGTGTATGTGGGGGGGGGGTGTGGTGTGTGTCTAAGTATGTGTGTGGGGGAGGGATGTGTGCGTGTGTGTAGGTGGTAGGTGTGTGTGGGGGCTGTGTGTAGGTGGGAGGTGTGTGTGAGGTGGAGGTGTGCTTTTCTTCGGAAGTGATATATGCCCTAATAAAAAATAAAATAATAATAAGAATTAATTATATGGAAATTTATTAGACTGTATTAAAGTGAAGTTTATAAAGTTAGTTATACCAGTTCACATAAGTATTTATGAAGTTTTTTTTTAATTTGTTTAAATGTTTTTCATTAGTTATAGTTATGGAGAGTTTATTCCGTGAGATGAGTAGTTAGTCGATTGATTGTGTTTTAAAAGTATATTATTTGATGACCTCAATTATTTCTATATATATATATATATATATATGATCACATAGAGGATAATACAGATGTATCGATGTGAAGTTGTTGGAGTTATGAAAATTATGATAAATATGTATCCTAACATATGAAATTATGATAATTTGTACACTTATTAAATATGATATATATATAATATTTCATTCTATTTTGTATTTCATTGTATGGTATATTATATATCGTTTTATGTTTATTTTATAAATTAAAACAACTTTATTGTTGTCGTTAATATTAATATATTTATGATGTGATTTTTATATTATTCGATAAATAATTACTCGTATAACTAGTTCGTTATATTGATAAGTTACACATCACCGCATATAGAAGTAAATAAGTAAATATAGCGAAAGATATAATGAGAAGAATATTTATAGTTAACTTTCAATGCTTATATTATTTAAAAATATATAATTGTACGATTAGATTTCTTATTATTTAAATATAATAAAATATAAAATTCTATATTATAAATAGTTCATATATTTCATAAACTATTCATTTGTATTATATTACTATATATGAATGAATTAAGGAATATATATTATAAGGAATTATCATATTAGAATTATCTAATATAATATAATATATAATCTAATATATATTCAATTACATTATATTAGTTATATGTATATATATATATATATATATATATATATATATATATATTTATATATACAATTAAACTATGAATTTGATTAATAGTTGTAACAAATATATATATTAAAATGTAATGAATATTTGAATGATATAATAAATATATAAATGAAACATTAAAAACACGAGAGAAATGGACAGCTATCTCGTCCTGGCAGCTGTGCAGTAGGGGTCTAGAGATATCCAATGTCTTCAGAGAATGATTCTGCTTCAAGGAGGTTGCTATGGCAATCACCGATTCAGTCCCCTAGGTATCAAATAGAGAGTTATTTTACATATGTATAACTGCATATATAATAATAATAATATTTATTAGAAGAATTACGTTTTGTTTCTATTAATTTACTAGTATATTTATATAATGTGTCCTCCTAAAGGTCGTCAAAGTAATACAGCACATATGTCCTGTTTTGTCGCCCATTATATATATATATATTATAATATTTATTCAAAGTGTACAAATATTTAAAGAAAGAATTAACTTTTAAAATCAAAACTCAAAATTCTTACAACAAGCTACAATACTCACTATTTTCATTAATAGAAACACTAAGATTCATTTTAGGATAAACACATATTTCATATGTACGCCTCGATATAGTACGACGCAACACTGATAACGCACAAGCTATCGGATAAAGTTAATCGCATACGTATGAGGGCGTGTTTACACAATGCTAAATCGTCGTATATTTCGTCTTACTTATACGGCGCAGTGAAAATGTGGTCGTAATTGTTAATCCGCGACGATTTTATTGCCTCAGATTCATAAAAGATTTTGCGAAGCAAATATGGTTCACTATCTATCGAATTTGTATACATATCTTAATTTAAGATTATATTAGGGTATCATTTTTGAATTTACATGTAAACAGATACGAATACAAAAATAGATTTTAGTTCTTTCACCTATCGCATTTGCACTAGTGTCGTTTTTATTTCAATAAATCGGTCGAGTGAACCATCTTTCCTTCGGAAAATCTTTGGATTCATGTCCGCAACGATTTTATCAACCATTTAAATATACCCTAGTGTTTGTGATACGCTTAGACACAATAATACATAATAGTAATACCCGTGTTCTTGACTGTCATGGTTACCACATGATGTTGCTATGGTTACTGGATGACGGAATCGATACACTTACCAAGTCGGTGTTGGAGAGATCGAGATGCTGGATAGTGTTGTTGATCTGAAGACACTCCGCGAAGTACATGCCGCCTATGTCCCCTATGCAGTTGCCGTTCATACGCAGCGATGTCAAGCATTTGTTGTACTGCATCGGATTGTGTAGTATTAGTAGTAGTAGTAGTATAATCTAATTTAAATAAATTATTCTATAGTGTTAATCATAAGTATATGTTTATTAATTAATTATGCATTACACGACGGAAAATATTAATCAGTTTTATTTATGAACTTATTTATTATACTCAGAGATGGGCAAATTTCAAAAAAAATCTATATTAGATACTGATAAAATATTTTGGATAATTAATATAATAGATACTGCTACTGATATTTTTAGAAACTTTATAATAGATACTGATACCGATACAGGTATTTAGATACTTTTTTATAAAATAAATTATAAATGCATTTATATATATATATCAATTATAGACATTTTAAATTTATTTTATTAAATATGAAACAATTATTTTATATTAAACAATTATAGTAAAATATTAAAATTAGGAATTAGGATTATTTATTAATTAATCCAATACATTTTATATATATATAGAATAAAATAGAATCTTGCATCATCATAATAGCTATTATTTAAAATACATTTAATTAATTTAATTAATTAATTAATTAATTTATACAATTAATTGAATACCCTATTATAATAGATACCTATATTAGATACAATTTTAGCTTTAATAGATACATATATCGATACTTTAATAATTTCTATAATAGATAGTGATATTAGATAATAAAGTATCGGCGATAATGTATCGGCGATAATATATCGGCGATACTGCCCATCTCTGATTATACTGTGGAAAATGAATATCTAATCGCATGTGTTTATTTGATAAAAAACTGCTGATAAACCTTATCAATTAACTTATGTATTGATAAAAGTAAACATTGTATATGTTGTTAATATAATGATCTGTTTTATTATTGAACCTATATATTATAAAATCAATATATATATAATTAGTTTTACTAATTAAGCAATTATTACCTCAGTTTATATGGAATGGAATATTAGTTATAAGAATATACAATATATATTATACATGTATAAATACTAATATATATATATAAACTAAATTTATATATTTATATAATGGTTTAAAATGAATACATGCTATTTTGATACGAAATATTTGATTTAGTCATCGTAATGGCCAAGTTTACAACGATAATAGGTTTATGGTGACAGCTAATCGAATTGGGAAATGGATTATCATCATGCGACGCATATTTAAATACGACGATGTCATCGATATTAGGACGATATTAAATCTTAACTTCACTCGCCCTTGCATTAGCCTTCTATATATTATACACATTAAACTTGCGTTTACATTTGTATAACATCTTTTTGATAATTATACATGTACACTTTCAGCCGCATTTATTTCAACTCCGGCAATTAAAATTCGAATATGACTTACACTTGCACTACATAGTGCTGCTTTACTACCCAACACTAATCAATATTGTTTTTGTTTTTGGTGGAGTCCTTTTATCCCATCCAGGAAATTGTATTAAGTTTTTATTAACTTATAACCCTATGGCTCTAATGTCCCTTCGAAGCCGTCGTCAAGTTAAATCATCCGTGGTTGTAACGATAGCCGATAATTATTGTATACAGAGTATACTATACACAATTATATAAGATCACTTCTGAATATGATGTGAACACCTATGTTAATGGTGCCGACCCCTAGGTAGGGCCCCGGTAGTAGTAGCTAACGTGCAACGCCTTAGCGATGTACTTGGCGCCGTGTTCTCGCAGGAAGTTGTTCATCAGGTTCAGCTCCACGATGGTGTTGGATTCCTGAGCGAGGAGTCATCGTTAATACATTCGTAGTATCTACTGTCTGCGTAATATGTGTAATTTGTTCGCTTACAAGCTTAAGAGGTGATTATCTGAAAAATACAGGTTCATTTACGAATAATGGTGTGAATAAAATGGCATAACTGATATATATATATATATATATATATGTATATATTGCTAGGCGGGTATGACCCGGCCGTAAATTGTACGCAAAGATTTTCACATCGCATCGATATATGATTTATAGTTAATAATTAATACTCGAAAAAATATTACCATATAAATGGGTCACGAGAATATGAATGTTTAGGATATTTGTTATAATATGCGTACTATACGCATCTATATGAATGGTTGGTATTTACTAAATCTATCATTACAAAATAGAACTATATGGATGTTATCGCTATATATCATTATATCGATATAATAGCGTACTGCGTGAATGCATTAGACACGCCCCACACGGTCTGCTATCGTTGCTTGTCGCTATGGTTACCATGAGAAGCATGCCGATGTATTTCGCTCCGTCGTCCGAGATCTTGTTGTAGCGCAGGTCTAGGCTGGTGATCAGACTACGGGAGATGATGTAATTTGTACTATACATGTGGCGGCGGTGCTGTTTGTCTATATTTTAGTCGTGATTTTGGAAAATTTAAATATATACTTATGAATAAATAAATAAATAAATAATATTATAATAAATTATGGTAAAATATTAAATTTAAATAAAATAAGAAAATCTACTTAATATTTATATTAAATATATAGAATTAATATACATATATATATATATATATAATAAGTATAGTATAGTATAGTATGCAATATATTATTAAATTTGTACAAATAAATGTTATGAAAGGTAAACAAAAACTCACTTAGATAGAATATATAAATTATATGAAATAATAAATGAAATTGTTATTGAAAAATAATTTTATTATCAATAAAATGAAATTTTCGGTAGTTATAAAACCTATTCTGATTGAAGGTTCGATAGATAAGTACGGCATCAAGGTCGTCTAGTCTAGGCGTGTCCTTCATTCTATCAGTCTTCAGCAGAGTGTTATTTCCAGCTAGGTATAATCGACTGTGGTCGTCTTTTGGTTTCCTTTAATCAATATATATATATCATATAACACTAATAATACGTAATATAATTGTAATATTATCTATTATATATACGTATATGTTATTGTTATTTTGGAGGAGTCCTTTATTCCTATCCATGAACATAGATGAAGATTTCACTTATAACCATATATGGCTCTAATGTCCCTTCGAAGCCGCTCTAATGTTAAGGCATCCATGGTTTTAACGAGATCCGGTCATTTTGTATCACAATTATATAAGATCGCTTCAAAATTTATTTAAAATCCTATTTTATTATTCCGGACGGGGTTTGAACCCGCGTCCTACTGCCTATGCATCGGACGAATGATATAACCCGATGATAGGGGTAGTGTAACAAGTGTGTACACGCGCACATATATATTAGTTAAACTTTTCGCTGAGTTCAATTTGTAGCTTGAGTACATAAACGAGAAGATAGCTTTCCTTTGACGCCAGCGTTTTACAGGTTTCTTTGTACGTGGCCAGCGTGGCCGTCAGAGTGTTGTCCATAGCTACGATGGCGCGTGTGTGCAGCGCTCAACCTACCAATAAGCAAGTATGTCTGGTAGTGTTTTCGTATATGATTAATGATAAAAATATTATATATATATATATTAGGGTCGAGTGAAATTTTCAAATGGTAGGGCGAGCTGGTTTTTTCTTGTTAGTGATTTAATTATTTATGTGAAATTATTGAATTCACATAAATAATTAAATCACTAACTGGTAAATATATGGTTTATTTACGAAAAATAAATCTGATAAAAAGAAGCATTTTATACATGAGGCATTAATTTAAATCTTTAAACTTGATTTACACAAAATAATTATTTTTACCAAGTACGTTCGTTATAATTCCAATAAATTTAGTAATAATGCTTTATTTAATTTAATTTTTTTGTATTGTAACACTTGTTGCTATACTTTACACCCTAGGCTTTACACGTTAACATATAATATATACTTAATTTAATATATTATTATGTATAACAGTGTTACACTTGATATTATTATAAATATAATATCATATTAAAAATATCATAATTTTTATCTCAACAATTATTTGAAATAATTTTAAATTTGATAAATTTCAATAATTTGTATATAAGTCATTGAAAAATTCAGAAATATAATTTGTGTTAATATTAAATTGAGGAAGCTAGTGATATATAATATGTATTATAATAATGAATTTACAATGTTTACCTGAATACCTATTATAATTATATTATAATAATTTATAAATTTTATAATTATTATAATAATTATAATAATTATTATAATTATTATAATAATAAATTATTTATTAAATATAAAAGTATATAACTTGTAATACATGCAGTTAATATAAGTAATATATAATTTAAGAAAAATAATACAAACCAGATAACTAGTTCAATGGTATTGTAACTATGAAATATAACATTAATTATACTAAATCAATGTTTAAATAAGTATTTAAAAATAATAATTTTGAATTTGTATTTATTAAAAAATAAATAAATCTCCAATAACAACTAAAAGCAAAGATTATATAAATATTATAATTATACATTGACTTGTATTTCGTACGTCATATACATATAGCTAGAGAACGAAGTAGGTTATCTATGGCAAGACCCTCCTATAACCACAGGTTATAGGAGGGCTTAGTCATGGCCTCCTTTAGATACATTATACATTTATTAGATACATTATAATGTATACACACACACAAATACAAACACACACACACACAACCACATATATATATATATATATCTGTTAATGAGTATAGACAAAGATTTTCCGAAGGAAAATTTATTATGTATACCAAAGATCTTGCTTCGCAAGATCTTTGGTATAGATAATAAATTTGCATTTTAATAATACTTAAATACTTAAATGATAACAATAGTAAATTACAAATCTATAATATATAATCTGTATTACATATTAATATATATTAAACATATATTCATAGATAGTTATGCGAACCCTTGATCTAATGCACATAGTTAGAGATATTATATCCAACTCTGTGTCTATTTTCAAGACCTCCTAAAACATCGAGGTTGTAGTAGGTCTTGTTATTATCCAACGGAATGGTATTTTCTATATCTTTGATGTATATATAATAGTAACAATCGCCAGGTTCATAGGATATTCAAATTCAATTTTAAAATATTGTATTCAAATATTAATATTATATAAGAATTAACAATAAAGGTTATTCTATTTTAGTGGTTTACTATTAGTATTATATTTATTATAAAATTCACTATATATTTAAATAATGTATTATACTTTAAATTAATTATATTTTGTCATATTTAATTTTATAAAAATAACAGTTATTCACTTTTACAACTGTTGTAACAACGTGCTATTAAATATATTCAATTATTACAATAACCTATTGTAATAATTATGCCAGGCATGATATATAATATTTATTATTATCGATATTATATATTTACCTGGATAAATATATTATTTTTCATAAATTAATAACATTTTGGCTAGTAAAGTAGGTATAATTAATATAATAATCAATGTTCATAATTATTTAATAAACAAAAGATTACATTGTAATTTACTGTCAACTAAATGCAATAATTAATATAATTCAACTATATGGGCGCTATTCAATATCAAATTATCATATTATATAACTAAGTGACTAATATTTATTTTATTTCATTAGATGTACAATATAACATTGTATATAAAATCATTTATACAATATTGTATAAAACATCATAATAATTATGATAATTATTATGATAATGATTATGATAATATAATTATTATATTAAATATACATATAGAGATTTATAATCTATATTAATATTAATATAATATCTATCTTTTACTATATATTACGATATTATTTCAATATAATTAGCCCTTTATGGTTGAATTGTGACATAATGTTGTTTACAAATGTTGCCTTATTAAGATACACTGTATCATACAGGTAAATAAAATGAGTTAATTTATTTGTAATGATACACACATTAATTAATCTTAATTTATATATATTCACCAATATTATATTGAATATATAACATCTAAACGATAAGTAATGTATATTCCCTTGACCTCAATATTAAAAAACTTGTAACCTAATAAGTTAACAATTTAAACTTTAACTTAATGTAATATCATATTGCTTTAAATAGGTTTAAAATCATTTTTAATATTAAAATAATTATAACTTATACTCAATAAATTTATATATATATATATATACTATATATAATATAGATTTTAATTAAATAAGTTATATATATATATAAATTCATTAAATATTTAAATTAATAGTAATCATATTCCATAGTATTTATTAAAATGATGTATTTACACGAGAAAACTGCGATTTCGATGGAAAATCCTAAGAAAGCGGATAAAGAATTTGTTCTAAAAATGACCGGACAAAACTGGTTAATAAATCTCCGATGAGATAATACCATCGATGTAAAGTGGATGAGCAATTGGATGTAAATTTCATCATGTAATGTATGTACTTTTTAAATTAGATGTGCTGCAGTTGAAAAATACTACTAAATATCTACTACATTTAAATTATTATTATTTATTTATATATATATATATATATATATATATATATATATGTATATATTGATAATTATGATCAATTTAATGTACTATCTATACTAAAAATAAAAGTTTTATATATATATAAAAACAACATATCAACATTCTTCATAATTTTGGTATTTAAATATATATTAACTAAAGATATCATAATATTTTATTGACATATATAATCTAAATCCATAGATATATATAGATGTAATTTCTATCTTTTTCAATGAAATTCCTACTGTTTTAATATTTGACATATAATATGATAAATATCCAATTAAAATCACATGCCATTTTGTTAATTTATTTCCATTCGTGTATCTGTCCTTTACATGCATTGCGTTTGTCAATTGCTTATCCACTTTATTTATAGCGATGGCTAATAAGTTTAATATATGTATATATATATATATATATATATATATATATATATATATAGAATAGAATAAAATAGAGACAATTTAATTATGTTTTTTAGGTTTATATTTTCATTATAATTTTCTTTCTTTTGCTAATTTATATGCATTCTTAAAATTCATCAATTTAAGATTCAAGTGTATTTCCTTCACTGACTATAATATTACAACGCTGCACGAATGCTAATATAATACACAAACTCGTAGCGTTGAGAATGCCTTGATAGCCGTATCCAGTAGTTCGAACAAAGTGCGGATCTATAAACAGGACAGTTTAATGTTTGTCAGCGAAATCAAACTACCAGGTTACTCGTAAATAATCATTATTACGCCAACATTATTATGTAGTTAAATTAATATGCATATCTATTTATTAGTCAACTTTATTATTTATTAATATAATTTACTATTAATTCGTTAATCTAGTGATACTTTATTTAAAATTAAACTATTCCATATATGAAGTATACCTCGTAGAAATCAATTGAATGAATACGATGTTTTCAATTATTTCTATCGTAAAATTATGGGAAAATAATCACATTCTATGCCCGGTATGCAGTTAACATAGTATTGATTTAGTCGGTTATTTATATTTTACATAGACTAAATTATAAATATTCATGTAAATTATATAAATTTTAATAGAAATAGTTTTGATTATACGTCATTAAGTCGTATGTCAACATTATTTTGTATCCTAATTATTAAATTTTAATTAATATTAAACAATAATAATATTTATTATTTGTGGAACTCATAGTAGTATTCATTATTTGATGTTATAAACTAGATTAAAACGTTAAATTAACTATATCTATTATATTTTAGAATCCGGTCTAAAATGTAAATCCCTCGAATTCGCGAAAACAAACCCTAATCTCCTCTACACCAGTTGTTCGGATGACACTATCAGGTACGCTATCATAGCTAGTATCTGATCGTATCTGACACTAACTCTCTCTTTCTTATTCCATTCTAACCACAGGTGCTGGGATCTCAGGAGTCAACTGAACAAACAATCGATGAAATATGTCCGTTAGTACAATATTATTAACATAATATGTATAATATAGTCTATAATTACTAATAGTATATAGTAATTTATTATACTCTATAGTTACTAATCATTAATTTATACTAATTGTTCTGATTACGAACAACTATCACGTAAAAAGCACACATATAAATATAAAACCTACAACCCGTATACCAGATGAACACTGAACAGTGTTCACTTTTCTATAATTTCTACAATGATATCGTTCTATATTTCATTCTAATGATGTGGGTTCGATATTAATATAATTTACGTTATCGGTTAGGTAAACTCTTGATAATATGTATACCTATGTATTAGGTATTAGGTTTCATTTTTACTAATAGTAATATATCTTTAAACAAATATATATATATATATATATATATATATATATATATATATATATATATATATATATATATATATATATATATATATATATATATATATGAAGGGTATATTATAATTGTAAGAATGTATCTAATTACAATCTCTAGTATTTTCATTATGTATTAAAGCTACGATAACTTTAAAAATGTAAAAATATAAAGAATATATTAGTTATAATAATCATTTATTAGAAGTTATTTGTTTATAATAATATAATGAATATTCATGACAATTTGTTAATAACTTTTAATCCTAAAGGGCTTCAAATGAAGATATATATATATATATATATATATTAGTTCATATAAGTGTCTACATTACCTAATTAAATATATCTCGCTCTGCACGACTACTATTCGATAGCTAACACCCGCCCGCCCACCATCACACTGGCAGGAGTGCCCTGCCACAGCACAAAAAAGAATCCGCGGTTTCGGGGGAGCGGCGCCCCCTCTTTCAGTCCTGGTGGAAAACCCAGAGGCTGTTATCGCGTTTGCGCATGGACATTAGTCCATGCGAACGCTACGCCGCACAACAACAACAACAACAACCATCACACAGCTAACGAAGGCTTCAAGGTCATCGGTGAACTGGCCGTGAACTCTACGGATGCATTCCTGTGCGCCGGTTTCGACCGAGGCGGCGAGGACGGCGACGTTTGCTCGGCATTCTGGGACGTGCGCAGCGAAGCCTCGATCGGTTGCTACGGTGACAGTTTCGGCGATCAAATCACCCAGGTTCAGATCTCGCGTTACGGTTTATAGTTTAGCCGGCGAGTCCGTTCGACTCGATTATAATGATGATCTGTTCTTTGTGATTCGTCTATTGTATCGTATTATAAAAGGGAGACTGTCCACTGTTCTTCAGTGATATTCTCTTTATAATGCTATTAATACAGATGGTTACATATATTTATTCAATAGAAGATATACAATAGTTATACAAATTTGGTATGGGATTTATTTATTTAATTTTTAAAGTAATTAAAAAATAAATATATATTGATATTTTACTTTAGTAAATATATATAGTAGAATGTATAAAGTATAATTATATATAATGTGAACATACGTTATTGAAATAAAGATAATATACGGCGTGATATGATATCCCCACATCATAGTGTATTATATCATTAATTTACAGTAAAAAATTTAAATAAAAACAATAACTATATAGAAATAATAGACATTTTCGAGAACCAGTAAGAAAATTGCATACAATTTTTAAAATTTCATATCATTATAATACTTGTAGAGCTTGTAAAAAACTTATATTAATCGAAATACTCAAAATTATTGGAAATATTTCATATATATATGATGAACTAGAGAAAATGCTAAACTTGCTACACTTGCTACACTTGCTAAACTTGCTACACTTGCTAAACTTTCTAACAAATTTAAAAAACTTATTTGACCGTTTATACCGATATCTGATTTAATGAGTTATCAGTACTACATAGTATAATCGTTGTAATTAATAGTATTCAATTATTTCTCTTTTCTACTAAATTTTATGTTTAGGAATTTGAACCAAACCAAAGTTTACAATGATTATAATGAACACGCGTAGGTGTCACGTTCACATATCATGGAAATCAATTATTATTCTGTGAAATCTATTTAGCGATATCAACATTAAAATTCAATACATTCATTAGTATTATCAACGACTCATGTCTCATTTCTACGACGCGTCGGTAACTCTCTAACACTCGCGTACTCACCCCCCCCCTCACCCCCCGTCGATCAGATAGAGTTCCACCCCACCGACAACAACCGAATGCTTGTGGGAGACATGGACGGTCTGGTGTCGGTGTTCGATATCTCGCAAGCCGACGAAGACGACGCCCTACTGGTGACGCTGAACCTCGAGGCTTCTATTGTTAGTGCGTCGATACCGCAGGGGTATTCAATAGTGCGTTCATTAGGCTGTAGCCCCTTTTAGTTATATATATGTAGAAATACGCCTATACATGTTCTAAGCTACACCCCAATAGCACCCGCTATTCACTTTCACAACGATTATACACTGGCTCATACTTATATCTTTTACCATATTTGATGTATACATAAACCATCCTATCCTATCCTGTCCTATCCTATCCTATCCTATCCTATCCTATCCTATCCTATCCTATCCTATCCTATCCTATCCTATCCTCTCCTATCCTATCCTATCCTATCCTCTCCTATCCTATCCTATCCTATCCTATCCTATCCTATCCTATCCTATCCTATCCTATAGTTTCTATAGTTAGTGTATCGTCATCGCGATGGTATTCAATAGGACTCGTTCTGTTGGCGGTAGCGTAGTATAGTTATATTGTTGTTATTGTTATTGTTATTTAGTGGAGTTCTCGGCTGAATTATTGAAATAATAATGACACTAGCTCAAATGCGACGGGTAGGAGAAATGAATTCTATTTTTGGATTTCGTATCTATTTACGTGTTAATTCGAAAATAATACCTTAATATAATCTTAAATTAAGTTATGTATAAATATCTAGTTAATAACGAAAAGTAAGTGTTCCGTAAAAATAGAATTTGGAGATATCAAAAGTGAATTCATAAAATTGTTACCAAATTTTTCAAGATCAAAAGTAGATCATTAAAAATTCAGTCATTGTTATTTACATGTAAACTTTCATACCATGAAAATATTGTAATTTGAAAATATAATTTATATATCTATTATAATATCAAAAGTATATTAGACTAATAATTAGATTAATTACCTTATAAATTATTAATAGTAAATATGACTTATAATAATACATGTATATCCATCTTTGCGTTGGTATTAGAACTATATTAAAATAATTAAACAACTTAGACTAGGAGTGAACATCTTTGCTTCGCAAGATCTTTGCTTATATCTAGGAACTTATATTAAGTTTTCACTTATAATTGTATGGCTCGAAGCCGCTCTCATGTTAAGGCATGCCTGGGTTTAACGAGAGCCGCTCATTTATTTATAAACAATTATATAATATCACATTTCAAAATATTATATTAAGACCTATTTTAATGGTCCGACGGACGAAGCTCGAACTCGCGTCCTACCGCTTGTGTCTCTGACGCCAACTGAGCCACACGGGCAGTTTATATATAACTTATATATATATATATATATAGTGGAGTTAAAGTTTAGATGAAGTGAGGTGGAAGCTGTCATTTAGAGGGTGTTGAATGTATGATATATACCCCGATAAACTGGTATCAACCGATGAAGCAGAAGCTATATTTAGTAATTCGTGTAATTTTAAACTGATTTATAAAATATTAAAGTTGCGTATGAAAGTAATTCATATCTCTTTTTTACCTTCTTGTAAACCTAAAAATCAACAACTATAATATTATTCGCAGTATACCATAGTGACTATAGTAAATATATGTATTTTGTATAATTAGTAGTAAGCTAACACACCTCGTGTTATAAACCTTAGCTTATAAACCTTAGCTTATAATTTGTATATATAATAAAATATAAAAAATAGGATAAACGTAATATATACAAGCGTGATTACGTTAAGAGTAAAGCAAACAAATCACTGATAATAATAAATGAGATGAATGAGGCTAAAATATTGATAATAAAATATATTTTATAAAATAAATTATATAAATAAACTAGAATTGGTAAGTTTAGGGTAATTATTGTATCTATATTCACATACTAACTTTGTAGAATATACATTCCCACTAACTGTAGAATATACATTCGCACTAACTTTGTAGAGTCGCGCCGGCTTCCTCGGAAAGGAGAGCGAGAACGTGTACGCTATCAGTCACATGGATTCCGTATGCATATGGGATGGGGCTCAGGTTTAACTCGCGCTTAGCTTACTATAGTGTACACCCAAGTAAATGGTCTACATCGAAACCTACTATACTGGCCACTGCGGTATTACTATTATTTGTACTATAGTGTCAACTATACTCTATAAAACATACTAAAATATATATTATAATACACGCTATTATGAATTGTAGACTTATATAATATTTATCCGTATATATATATATATATATATTAGTGTTGCAATCGAACTTCGAACTGATACTCAAGCCTTTCGAACTGATACTGATACTCAATAGTTATAAAACTTCGGACTCGGTCTAATACTCGTCTATTTCGTACTGATACTCTAGTCACATCGTCGACTACTATATGTTTAATATTATATATTTAGGATCTTCACATCTGTTTTATATTGTGGAATTATATATTCATGATTGTAAATTAAATGTATACACATGAGTAACTAATCATCGAGAACATATATCCTAACAAATAATTCATATATCTATATTTATATACAATATTTATATATACAATTTCGAACTCGGACTCGATACTATACTACTGATACTATACCGATACTCTGATAGTATGGTTCGGTTGCAACACTAATATATATGTATATATTATTATTAGTAGAATTTCATTTTATTAAAATAAAATATTTATATGATAAACTAATTCAATCGTAAAATAAAAACTGTGTCTTTGAATAAAAGAAGTTACCATTCTTTCTTTGATAATAACATGAATAATACGTATATATATATATAATTACTCATTTACCCTATAGTTTGATGAACTATTCAGAATGGACGACACCAAATCACCACTTGAGGTCAGTATACGTAAGACAATGTTCTGATCGCTATTTAGTATATATGGTAGTACATACACACACGTATTCAAGATAATATATACCATTACACTGTTAAAATTAACACTATTCAAATTTACACATATTTAAATGAGAAATATTCAGAAATATAAATATATATATATATATATATATAAAACGTTCCCTCCTACACCTTCTATCACTCGATCATAAAGCAATATATTATACTTCTCCTCCTTATTTGACTTCCCTACTAACACTAAGACGCCCACTGACTTCCTTACACTCAAATGCTGACATTTTCCTAACTTGCCCTCGTGTCTCATACCTGAAATACCATAAACGCGCTTTCAGATATATTGTTCCATCCTTATGGAACTCCATCCCTGCCTCTATTAGATCAATCAATTCACACCTGTCCTTTATTACACACCTCAAAAATTACATATAATCAATGTAATATATTCACATATTTTAATCATACAAATTATTATTTTTATAAATTATATTATTTTATCGTTTAGTTTATTCATCTAATTTATTTATTTTATTTATCTATTTATTGTTTACGTTCTATATTGTTATAAGCACCTACGAGGGGTGGCCACACCTATGATAAGTGCTAATAAACCTTATTATCATCATCATCATATATACCTATATAACCGTACACACAATTGTTCACAGAATGATTTCCTCATAGACTACGTAGTGGATTGTTTCACTGACGAACAAGGACATACGAATGTCCTCGCCGGAACACATAAGTTAGTAATGCACACACACACCTCTCCCTCTAGTTCAGTGGTTCTCAGACTCGATCTCGCGACCTCCCCCCAGTGAAATGTACGAATCAAATATCCTAAAAAATAAAATTTAGTAAGGGAAGTTAATTTTATTTAAATCATTAATCGAGAGAGATACACGTTCGAGTTAAGCAGTCTTCACACTAAATATGATCCGAATGTTTGATCGGACGTAATAATGATATCTATATTTAGAACATATAGATAACACATCGGATCATATGCTGTAGTGTGAAGTCAGCTTAATAAGAATTATATATCGCTCAGATCACAGTTATAATGTGATCTGTGCAAGGGCATATGGTAATGACTATGGTAATATATACAATTATAGATTATGATTATGATTATTATATTATTATTGAATGATTTTTTATTTAAGCAGATATCTAATCGAAATAAATATTTATTAATTATAATATTATTACTGTAACTGTAAAACGTTTTAATTTCTTTAATTTTTTAAATTCGTATTATTCTTTGTTTATTTCTATAACGTATGTTATCGTTAGCAAGCGTATTTAGACTTTATACATTTGACTATATATTTGCTTAAATAAATTATCAATCAATATATGTTATTGAAATAGTATCAAGTATTGGTGATAAAGTAGCATAGATATAGAGGTTATAGGGAGCCATCAGGGGATAAGTATTGAGAACATTTTAATGTTACTCTCTCCATGTCGATCATATCAATTATCACTCTAAGCTTTTATGTATAATGGTCGTATTGAATATATGTGGCAGTAAACTTGTGAATGTAATGATGAATATATATGTAGTATATACTTGTGAACTGTCTATCTAGTATTAATGAAGTTATTGATAGGTTTCCTCCAGTTCTACTTCACATATCTTTAGTATCCTGTTACTACCCGTATTACGCTTGATGTCCCACAAGGTTATGTCCTCATACGGACACTCTTTGTATTATTAATATTCTACCGATTTAAGCATCTGGTATCTTTGGAATCAATCTGCATTAACGATGTGAAATAGACCCCCGAATAGTATATAATAATGTATATTATTGTTGGTAATGCCCCGTAACATATCAACATACGTTTAATAAATAAAATGTAAAATTTAAGTGTATAGATAATTTAGTTTTTTAATAGGCTGTACTTATTAATCGAAATAGTATTTAAATATATATTATATATATATATATATATATATATATAAAATAAGTATTCGTATATTCAAGGTGTATATCGTAGGCAATGATGTAAGTTATCCTGGTCCAGATTAACCCTACCCCAGTATAGCGCTATGTCCTAACCCTGCCTACAGTGGAGCTATATACCCTAATCCAGCTACCCCCACCATATACTTAATATCTCTAGCCTATCCTTACCACCCCCACACTACATTGTAACTCTAACCCCATTAAAATGGAGCTCTCCCGGCCTAACCCTACACTGCAGTGTTGCCCTACCCCCTACCCCATCCCCACCCCGCAGTAGAGCCCACACACTAACTCCACCACCCTACAGTGGAGCCCTTCACCCTACCCCCTACCCCTACCCCATCAGTGTAGAGCCCACACACTAACCCTACCACCCGTCCACCCCTACACCCTATCCCATACCCATCAGTGTAGAGCCCACACACTAACCCCTACCCCCTACCCATCAGTGTAGAGCCCACACACTAACCCCACCACCCGTCCACCCCTACAGCGGAGCCCTACACCGAATGTCCCCTACCGGTCAAGCAGGTCTGAGCCACACCGCTACGATGACCTCCCACCGCGAGGACGTGCGTTGTTTACACCGTAACCACGGCAACGGCTCCTTGGTTACCGGTGGCGATGACTCGTTGCTGTGTTTGTGGCGCGATCAACTGCCTACTGCCGCTGCCAAACCGATGTCCTCTAATCTCAAGGTTATGTCCCTGCACGGCACTAGTATTTACTATACAGGTAGTAGTAGTAGTAGTAGTAGTAGTCAGGTGGTAGTAGTAGCAGTAGTAGTAGTATTAGTAGTAGTAGTAGTAGTGGTGGTGGTGGTGGTAGTAGTAGTAGTAGTAGTAGTAGTAGTAGTAGTAGTTGTCAGGTGGTAGTAGTAGTAGTCAGGTGGTAGTAGTAGTATTAGTAAAGTGTATCTACAACTAGTAATGGTAGCACACACACTCATTAGTGATAACCCATCATCTATGTAGGTGTGTAGTGCTAGCTTTTATATAGTCATTTGGTGGAGTCCTTTCATCCCATCCACGAACTTTGATGACATTTATACTTTAATAACCATATGGCTCTAATATACCTTCGAAGCTGTTTTAATGTTAAGGCATCCATAGTTTTAATGAGAGTCGATTATATTTTGTATAAACAATTATATAAGGTCACTTCTAAATGTGATGTTATGGGTGTGGATCGTTTGAGCCGTCGATGTTGTGGGAAAGTGGCTAAGCAATAGAATGTAGTGTATGTCACTTTGTAATAGAGGCGCTGCAGTCGAAACCTACTACTAAATTTCAAATTTGTAATATTTATTTATATTTATATTGATATTAATGATCAAGTTTAATGTACTATCTTTATCTGTACTACAAATAATAGATGTATATATATAAAAAGCAACATATCAACATTCCTCATAATTTTTCGTATTTAAATGTATTTTTATTGAAGTT
The DNA here is from genome assembly GCA_964019155.1 of Osedax fenrisi. Lineage (NCBI taxonomy): Eukaryota > Metazoa > Annelida > Polychaeta > Sabellida > Siboglinidae > Osedax > Osedax fenrisi. Next base: position 17,825,388 of record OZ025244.1, on the reverse strand, counting down.
TAAATACTATTTTATTGACTAATATAAATCTATAGATATGGATAGAAATTCTATCTATTTCGATGAAAAACCTACTATTTTATTATTCGACATATATAATATGACTAATCTGACAAAATCAATGATGCCATTTCATTTTTTAATTTATCGAGAAAAGTGTCATTCGAGTGATATCTCCTACATACATTGCTGATGTACTTTCTTTATATCGATGATTTGAAGGCGTGTCACACTACCTCTGTATAAAACTCTTTAGCCTGCCAAGCTAATAAACCAGTAGAATATACCACACATAAGGGGCATTATAGTCGGATACACACACTTACTAATCCAGCCGTTATATTTGTATACATACTATATATACATAAGTATATGTTGTTTATTTATATACATAATATAATAATGCTATTGCCATGATCCGCTGCTGTACACAAAGGTATAGTGGAAGGTTATGCACTTATACAGAAACCTGACCTAACATACGATATTGTTTAAAGTAGACTCATGTTAATATGTCATAGATGTGCGCCTCATACAATACAATACAAGGAGTCACGCGTAGATAGCTGAATGCCCCTACGCCCCTCACTTACGATTAGCCTTACGAATATATTAACGAGATTACAACTTTGCAGGTGAAATCGAACAAGAAAAAAGCACGCAATCAGATATATTCAAAAATAAACAAACTTAAAATCTAATAATTATTTTTTGTGATCACTATTGAATAATACATATAAGCTGTAGTGGGGGGTACGGTTTCAGTAGACAATGTATACTTTGTATACCCTCTGTATTACCCTAGATACTATCTAGTAGATAGCGGTCAGATATTACACAATATTTAGGAATCATGAATAATATACAAAATGTAATGATTCAACTACCTGTAGTGATATGTAGAGATATTCATAATCTAAAACAGAGTGTTCATTTGATAGAAATTATTCATCACTGCAAAATAGCCATACGTTTATTGTATAAGATTTCGTAGTATTACAGTGAAATAGAATAGTAAATATATATATATAGGGTGGATATCTATAGATATTGTATGTTTGCTAACATCTAGTAATTATATTTATATTGCAATACACTTTAACTATGATTTAAATCTATAAACATAAAAATAATAGGATTAAATTAATTTATTAAATTTTAATTATCATCTTTACTTAATATCTATCGGTTACAGTAGATAATATAATCTCTAAAGTATAATATGTGTAAATAAATAACATCAGTTCATAGTAAATGAGCTTTTGAAATGAAATTTATAATAAATCTGTGAATTTCAATTGAAAATCACAAATAGATATAATTCACACGTTTTCTTAAATAATAGCATTATATATATATTGGATATATATATATATTTATTTAGATTTATAATTTTATTTTTTATTATTAAAAACAATATCACAATTCATGCAATAGAATCTACGCGGTTTTTAAGAATATAAATATATATATAGAATTTAAAATATAAGTAATAACATGAAAACCTATATGTTTAATATCACATAAATAATAACGATCAATAACTTAACTTAACAATAATACTAGAGTAATACAAGTATAAAATACTAAGTTCACATAAAACATATGCATAATTCATAATAATATCTTCATTACTAATATTCCTCGTGAAGTTAGAAATGATTTATTACATAATAATAGTATCATTACATAATAATAGTAGTATTACATAATACTTGTATTATTATATAATACTAGTATCATTACATAATACTAGTATTATTACATAATACTAGTATCATTACATAATACTATTATCATTACATAATACTTGTAAAGGTGAGGCCATAAGAATGATCACGTTCTTTATAGATCATATATATCAGATATTACAAGTATACGCAAATACGGCGTCACCTTAATATTCACCAAACAAACGATTGGTCTAGAACATCAACGATAGCGATGTTACACGGTGGTGAGTAATCGCTGCGCCGTGATTGGTCACTTGGTGATACCGATGATTCCGTAGGCCACCTGACGTAGGTCGTGATGCTCGCTGGCGAGTTCCGTGTCCTCCTTCACTTTACTTATCTGGGTGGCAGGCGGAGGTGAGGCATTAGCGATAGGTAGACGGCATCGGAAACATAATATTAGATTTAGTTGATGACCGACATCAAACGCCCGGGTATTGTAGTAGGTATAGAAGTGCTGGTAGAGAAGTTCTATTGAATTTATCGAGATACCAACCTGCTCTTGGTAACGAGAGATTTAATACGAAATCGAATATATAAAGAGTATAAATATACATATCCATCACTTCGAATGCAATTCATATATTGTTGTTTAGTTGGTGTCAAATAATTTCAATAAAAACTAAAATAACACTAAATTTTATATAAAATTAATTCATGAAATTTCAATATAATGGATGATGGCCACCATCGTTGTTACATCGTCCTTCGAATAGTGAACAAATGTATACGAATAGCAGCGGTATACCTATATCTACAATGTCTACCTAATCCTAATGTGCGCGTTGAATAAAACTGGGGTTAGTGTAAGACTTAAATACACAACAAATGTTATGGAGCTGTGTATGTACAATGCACATTGTACGTTGTGAATAATTCATACATACAACAGGCACGTAATGATATCTCTAGCGTAACATCATTACATAATGGTATATTGATTGTAACCACGGTGGTAAAGATCACCATCTTAATGTGAAGCGCTGTAGAAGTAATGATATAGGTACCTACTGAATAGTTTGTATTCATCGTAACTAGGGGTGCTGCAACGGCGGGATATGTCCCCCCCCCCGTCCCCCAATTTAAAATCTAGGGGGACCTCCTATGTATTGGTCCCCCCATATTTTTAACAAATTATTATTATAATTAATATAATATTAATATAATATTATAATAGATATGACCAGTAAATAATAGCGAGAATAGTACATTCAATACACATATTATCGTACCCTATTGATGAATACGTAGAGGACGATAACAGTGGATAAATTCAAAGTAAAACTGAAAATTGAGGAATTTCCTTCGCGACAAACAACTCACGTATATAATATACAAAATAAAAGTAAAGAGAAAATAAAAATGTCTTCCGATGAATAATTATTACATTAAAACATATATCGCCTAACGGGGTGCAAACAATGAATAAATTCTTGTGGGCAGCCCCGCTTATTATGGGCCATAGATCAAAGTAAGTTAGTTAGGAGTTTTGGATTTTCAAAATTATTAATCCGGGTTTTTTGATTTTATTCGGGTCATCGGCTCGTATTAACTGAGCCTGCTCCGCTGTCATTGTGAGTATCCATTGGGCGATGTTATGTAATATAATAATAACTAGATATCGGATGACGATTTTGTTTTCTCTTTTCTTTCGTCGTTTATTTTATATATTTAGATTTGATGGGCAACGATAACGATGGAAAATAGTCATATTATTGTGAAGCCCTTTGATGAAAATATTATATAAATATCATTATAATTTAACGGAAAAAAAAATAATAAATATTATTATTATTATACACATATACATATATTTCTGATAAAGGGCTTCGAAATTATTGAATGTTGATATGGCGCGAGGGTGCAAACCACGAGAGATCTGCCCACGATGCTAGTGGGGCCGGTAAGCTTGACGAGGGCGTCGTCCTTAATGCAGATCTGAGCCACACCTTCGCTGTCCGCTTCAAATTCACCCAGATCTCCGGCGTGTCTGCGGGCGGGGAGTACTGTTGTACGTGTACGCTACGGTATAGGACGTAAATAGCGCGATATTAATCATAATTCGATGAAATGCAGCTCGGCCCGAATGGTTTATACGAAAAAGCGCTTCTGTACGGGAAGTGCGGTGAAGCGTTGAACGTCCGTGTCTTGATCTAAATAATTGAGGCGGGCGGAGTAGTCGTGTTTTTACTATTTTTACCATTTACTCTTCGTATTAATTATATCTATATATATAGATCAGCTCTCGTATCCTCGATGTACACATACGACTTGCCTATTGTTAGCAACACCACATTGACAAGTCGCATTGGGTTTGGGTTTAAAGGAACTACTTTACAAGTACGCGCGTTGTTGTAATTGTCTGAGGGGGGAGGTACGCACGTAATGTAACGAAGAATTATTATTTGTTTTTTTTTTTACACACAATAGAGAACGTCTAACGTTATTTTTGTATCTAAATAAACATTTATTCATTCACTTATTGATAGCTAATAAATAAGTTATAAACAAATAATATTAAATAAAAAAGTTTATAGACTTTAAAAATAGTTCTTATCCCACCGATCTAGTACATGTAAACTCGCGAGTCCCTTTAAATAGTACTTAATAACGAGTATCTCAAGTATGGTAGTGATATGGTATCGTTGACTAGAGTGTTAGTGTGTAGAGATATACCTGATTGTGTCTGTGAAGAGACCGTGCTGTGTTCCGTGAGGGTTGAAATGTTCCCCCGTAGACTTGAAACCTGTTCGTGTATTTTCTTCATATATATGTATATATACATTATTATATGTATATTATTATATAAATATACTTATGTGAATTTTAATATATAATTATTATCTTGTAGACATTTTAAGAAAGTATATTTCTCACGATAATATTTATTTATGCATATAAATATCATGACATATATTATAAAGTTATATATATATACCTACATATATGGTTTAACAATATATAAGCTATGCGTTAATATTCTAACAAGTCACACACTATTTACATTATATAATACATTAATAAATGAAACCTACTCGCACACTAGTATAAACATGGTCACGGTCGAGTGCTATTATATAAGAATACCAGTAAACTCGGACCACTTTTGAAGAAGATTCGGGCCAGTTTAAAATAACTATATATAGTATACTTCTACAATATTGATTAAAACATAAAAGTGGTCCGAGTTTTCATCAAAAGTGTTCCTAGTTTATTTCAAAAGTGGTCCGAGTTTACTGGTACCCTTATATAATAGTATGCGATTTTGCCAGTTGCTTTTTAAGGGGTATTTTATGGGCAATTATTCTCCCGCACACTTAATTTTTACCCACACAAAAAAATAATATTTTTCATAATCAATTTAAATATTTTTTAAATAATTTTTATAATAAATATAATTTTTATAATAATACATAATCCTATTTATGTATTACATAACATCAGGAGATGTATTTTATTAGATATACGATCGAAAACGAATAATTATTTTCGGAATTTAATATTGATCCCCGCTTTAAATCTTTACGAAAAGTCACCGGTTTACGCAACGCGTGTGTCAGTGACGTAACCATTACTTATGTCCCCGAACTCGTGTATGTTGATAGAATAATGTCCTTCCAGCAGGTGAATTATCTCTCCCGTGATCTCTATGCATTCTCCCTGTGAATCGTTAGGTGACGGTGTAGGTACGCGTTTAATAATATCTAATATGTGTGTTGAATTTTCTAAAATTAATATATATTTATTAATATTTTAATATAATTAAGTCAGATAAACTAAAATGTAGCTATATGTTATAACATGTGTATATATATTATATCGGTGTAATAACATCAATATAATATATATTTTTATATATAATATAATCACATTGACAATAGGGTAAATAGTATTAATTAATGTATGTTAATTAACATGTAATTAAAATGTATTACTAGAGTATACGCTTATAAATGTGATCACATTCGAATACTTAATTATGACCAAGCACTTGTTAACTAGATTATTATTTAAATATTATAACAACAAATGTCATTTTAAATATATATATATATATATATATATATTAGGTATTTGTATTGTAATCATGCAATACTCCTTACATATGTATGATTAAAGTGTATTCCATGATTACAATACAAATGCCAATTACAATATATATATTTAAAATTACATGTGTTGATATAATATATAAATAACATACTATTTAAATAATAGTATAAGTATAAGTATACTATAGTATATATATATATATATATATATATATATATATATATATATATATATATATATATATATATATATTATTCTTATATATGAGATATATTAATACCCATTGTTATAATGTTAATAATGAATTAAAACATTACACGAACAATTATGTTGATAATATTAGTGACATCTCCAGAAATAGTTAAGGGGGGGGGGTTGCAACTTAAAATCTAAATGTATATATATATATATATATATATATATATATATATATATTAATTATGTATACTATACAGGGTTGGTCAATTTGTATTTTTCTAGGTTTAAGCCATATATAAAAAAGAATAGTTTTATGGGTTTTTGCTAATATTTATGGTTTATTAATAATTAGTTTTATATAAATAATATGTAGATTGTTATTAGTTTTAATAATTAATTGTTATTAAAGGTTATGCTTATTACTACTTTAATATTATATATATATATATATATATATATATATAAGCATAGAGAACGAAGTGATCTTCGTTCTCTATGTATATAATATATAAACATATGTTAACTATTCATACTATATTAAATCATAATATGATATTATATTAAAAGTGTAATATATGAATTTCATTGAAATATATAGGTATTAGTAGGTATAATATTTAGGTATAATAATAAAATTAATGTTTTCAAAAAGATTGGAAAAACCCACATAAATTCCACAAATGTATGCGTTTTTTAAATAGTGTAAATAGTTGTTGTCACCTTTACAAACTCTGCAACATTTCTACAACAAATATTGGAAGTTACAATAAATGATATAGACTAAATCATTTAGTAAATGTGGACACGATGTGTTCCTTATATGATATATAAGTTATATCCGCGGATAGATGTAGGACCTACATTGTAGGTCTATTGTATACAATATGGCATATATGCCTACATCTGTCTCTACACCTAGGTCTATATAACACTATATAGTATGTACTAGTTACAATATGAATTGATTGAATATCTATATGTTGTATAATAATTAATATTAACCTCTTGGACAAACATTATGTTTCCAGAAATATTATGGTAATCATTGGACAGTGTACAGGTCGCTCTTATCGCCATGTTCGGACTATGCTTTAGCTCACAATACACGATTGATAACTATACTTTACTTTCTATTCAGGTGCTTAATATTCGAATTACATAATATATTGATAAATGTAACCTATGAACTGTTACGTTATACGATTAATCGTCGTTGATTCAATACAATATTAAACTTAACATTATATGCTATTTATACGTTGCTAGGCAAACACGTGACTCGGCGTTGACGTTAGTCTATCGTTTGTGCCATATGAGTTTACGCTAGAACTGTCCACCACTCACGAACATAGAGCTAGAGAGAAACTTAACAAAAGTAGAGAATTATCACTAGCTCTATGCTCAAGAGTAACGTAACCAAAGTGAAGTAATCTAGAGCAATATCTACATCATGTAGTATATGTTCAAATAGAATAGTATATGTATTTGTTCATAGATTTATAGTTTATCAGTAAAATACACGTCTATGAGTAGGGTAGAACATTTTTTTAAAGTTTTACTAGCTCTCTCGCAGTAGGTCATACATGTCATATAACATATATATTAAACATATGTGGGAAGTTTCATCACAACATATTTAATATTGATAAAGCAAAATGCACATTAATGAAGCACTCTCTATTTTTAAAATAATGTTACTTATGTATTTGTGCCAATAATGTTACTTATGTGCCTCTGCTCGATATCATTAAAATACAATATTTGTATAAATATATTATAATATTAATAAAGTAAAAAATTATGTAAAAATTTCAAATTAATTTTTATTTTTTTTAATTAATATAATTTATTCGATTATTTTTTTATAAATTATTTTAATTAAGTATCAAACTTTGTTGTGAGACTATAATGGATATCTATGAATTATAATAAAAAAATATATAATTTTTCTAACAAAAAAAAGAAACTTTTTTTGCGACTTACTAACATTTATATTTTGTTAAAAGGCTCAATAAAAGTAATATTTTGAATAAGTCATACTAAAATAGCATATCTATTTTTATATTAATACTTATAATTTTATATTCATATAATGATGATATAATTATTATGATATATATAATATAATTTTTTTTTATTATTATCCAAGATATTTTTTTTATTCGATTTAAAATTTAAAAATTATAAAATTAAATTAAATTTCTGTAGATCGATTTATTAAAAAAAAATTTTTTAAATAATTTGTATATACTAAATATGCTAAAAGGCTATTTTTACTTGTAAATAATTTTTCATTTCATATATCTGTAATTTAAATTTTTCCGTAAATTTTCAATGTAATTCTATCTTTTTAAAATTGTTCTTTATGAATTGTTGTCGGTTTTCAATTTTTTTGTTATTAGATCTGGAATGAATAAAAGGAGTTATTCCGAGATAGCTGGTACTTTTCTATGAAGGGAACTAAAAAAGTACCAAAACAGTCTCTCCTAATGTACACTGGACAGGTACCATAAGTTATGAATAATGTATTGTACACTATCTGTATAAAATATATAATTATAACCATTTAATAATATTATATATATATACTCTATATATAGACATATGTGTTAAGTATATAGCCAACATATTATATCTCATAGGAATTTATATTATGCACTGCAGTTGTCTGAAAAAATTATACTTAATGTTAAGATATATATTTATAATTTAATATATGAATTTATTTATATATATTATTTATAAATATCTCCTATCTCCTACCTCATAAACACAATTATCAATATTTAATAGATGTATATTTACTATAGTTATAGATTCACAGCTAACACTAATAGTCTCATAATATCAGCATAATAGCCTAACATATTTACGTTGTGTTATTATGCTGCTATTCATTTATAATGCTATTATGCTGATATAATGTTGCTATTATTATAATTACCTATAGTACACATCCAAGATCACTATAGTGTTCTTCCATATTGTACTAACTTCCTGCTACATTAAATCGTATTATCATCTATATTATGTTAAAATCACATTTACTAGTCTGGTACAATTCCTTCCAATGATCATTGACTCCGAGTCCTCTCCCTAATCCTTACATCTATATTCTTTTACCTCTACTAACTCTCCTAACCTGTATTACTGGTCTACGTCGAAATTCATCGTAATGAAGTTTGCTTACTACCAACTAACTTTAGTAGATAATCCCTAAATACTATACATTTTTGAGATTTCAATCACTTTATAGAATTACCTACATCATACCACCCACTTGCCTAGCTCCCTCAAATGATTCATAAAATTGAATCTACATGACAAACATTACAAAAAAATCACATCCATGTTATTATTATTTAATTAAAGTATTTGAATAATATCTGAATTTCTTAATATTTATATAATTAATTGTAACACCGATTGTGTTAATAATTAATTTAATTATTAAACTTAAGTTAATTACAATTGATTCATAAGTCACAAAACAATAATTATGTGGATTTAATATTTATAATTAAATTGAATTAATAAATCCCATATACAATGTATAGTATACATCATATATTATAGAATTAATTTCTAAATTGTTGTCTCCTATATAGATTAATCTATAAATATCTATTATATTAAAAATAAAAATCTATTAATTAATAATGCCATAATAATTCTTATCCTACTATCGGTTATAGAACAATAAAGGGGTAATTGTCTCGATAAGCAACACTGCTTCTATAATTACCATGCTATTGCCTAAATCTGACGATATTAATAATTATATAACATACTAGAAGATGCAACAACATAAGATACTGATTAATACATACTGATTTAGTATATACATGAATAGATTGAGTGATCTTATTACTGTGATGGATTCCTTATTTGTAGTAATGACAGGAAGTATTAATGAAAGGGGATGTAAGGAATTATAAGGGGTCATTACAATGTACCAATTGTGCACTGTTGTTATCAGTAATTTGTATTATGGTATTTAATTGAGGATAGATTAGTACAGAGAAGTAATACTTGTTTATTTTGGTAAACTGTAACTTGAATTAAAATAACATTGTTAATGATCTAAAAAATAAAGACAATTTTAATTTAATTTAGCTATTTAATTATGTTATTTTTTAAATATGCGTTACAATTTTATTATATAAAGTATTAATTAACTAAAATCGATATGGCGTAATATTATTATATGATAGAAGCGAGATAGGTTTATGATATAATCTGACAGTATTGTTAGAAGTTGATGATTGTAATGAAACAAATGATATGACCATCCACATTGAAATTGAAATAAACCAAATATTGCCGAAACCGAACTTATTACAATGCATTCCTATATATACTTCATACGATCTAGTATTATACGTTGATTACATAGATATATCAAAGATTTTCCGAAGGAAAGATATAACACTTACGCGAAATCGTGTAATTCGAATTTGTATACAAAATACCCTGGTGCCACCTATAGCGGGTTACTTTTAGGAACTATGCGTTGTTTATAATGTAAATTCGTATTTAACTATACACTTTTAAAATGTTAAATAATATGCTTTAAATTAATATTTATATGATGAAAACTAAGTGTTCATTACTAATATATAACAAACAAATATGATATGTATGTTTTAAATGCTATAAGTATATATTTAGTGAGTAAAAGCTAATTTATATTGCATGTAATTTAATAGAGCAATGAAAACATTGTTGTATGCAAACAGAGCCGAACCTAAATCTATTTCAGTGATTTCGATACTACTGCTAGCAGCGGTTGGGGCTATAACTAAATTACGTTGCATGCATAGGGAGTGTTATATCTTTGCTTCGCAAAATCATTGGATATATTGTATAATTACTATACGCGATATTATGAGATAAAATAATTGAATTTGCGTTTATTTAGATATAATAAATAAGTACATAGGCGTTACATTACATAACACGATTACATAACACGATCACGATTACAGAGTGAAGATGATGATCACACGGAATAACAGTTTTCAGTCCGATTAAATAATATTATAAATTAATACACTAATATACGAATATACATACATATATATATAAATCAGGTTATAGAGTGGTAGTAAAATAATGTAGTGTACGCTAGTGTGGGTGCGAGTATATAAGTTGTCCTAGTACTAGAATATGTGTTCGTGCGGCGTATAGAATGTTCCGGACACACTAACACCTAGCGGGGCGGAGGGGGCTCTACTATAGGTCTTTCTTGCCCTCACCGCTGTCAACAGGGGACGGGGAGGAGGCGGCTGCGGCGGCAATGGCTACAGCGTCGTCAACGGTGGCTCCGGCCGTTCTGGCCATGTCGAGTAGTTGACCGTTGTTGTGCAGCGTGTACAGGTCAGAACTTCCTCCGACGCACTCCTTGCCGATGAAGATACGAGGAACCTGTTGGAACGCAGCGGATATATCTCTATTATATATATATGTATAATTAGGTAACTATTATATATCTGTACCGTAGAGCTAGAGAGAAATATAGTGGTAAACAAGGTATCTGACACGCGGAAAGCGTCAATCTAATTTGGTCACCGCAAAATGGCGGATTTGACCGATTTGATTTTTTATTTTGTAGCTAGAATAAAATTATTAATACCATTGGAAAGAGGATAAAAAAAGTAATTTAAGTTACATATTTTACTTTGATATAATTAATAATACAAATTTTATGATCAAAAGAATATTATATTTTAATATTTGGTCAACGCAAGATGGCTGATTTTTTATTTCCATTTACCGCATTGGCTTAAGCTGCCAGGCATTGAGTATTACCAATCTATTTATCTCTAGCTCTATGATCTGTGCACGTTAATATTCTATGATTGTGTTGCGACGAAAATTTGTCAAACGAAAATTATATAATTATTTTATTTCTATATGCATTATTGTTACTCTACATATGCTTCTCATTCTTTTTTATGTTATTAATTGATTATTATTTTATTAGTTATTATATTTTTAAGTTGATGAAATTGTATTAATACCAAAGATTTTGCGAAGCAAAGATATAACACTACCTATGCATGCAACGTAATTTAGTAATATCCCCTGCCGCTGCTAGCAGTAGTATCGAAATCACTGAAATAGATTTATGTTCGGCTCTGTTTGCATACAACAATGTTTTCATTGCTCTATTAAACTACATGCAATATAAATTAGCTTTTACTTACTAAATATATACTTATAGCATTTAAAACAGAAATATCATATTTGTTTGTTATATATTAGTAATGAACACTTAGTTTTCATCATATAAATATTAATTTAAAGAATATTATTTAACATTTTAAAAGTGTATAGTTAAATACAAATTTACATTATAAACAACACATAGTTCCTAAAAGTAACCCGCTATAGGTGGCACTGGGGTATTTTGTATACAAATTCGAATTAAACGATTTCGCGTAAGTGTTATATCTTTCCTTCGGAAAATCTTTGTTAATACTAAGAGAAATATTGAATTATAATAATTAATATTAAATAGTAATAATTGTATACAGTGTATACACATACACATTATAACTAAACAAATAACATTATAAACTAATTAGACTAATTATTTGTTCAGTAAATAATGTATAATTAATTATTTAAATTTCACAGACCACACAGAGATATTGAATAATAAAAACTAATTAAGAATATAAATTCTGAAAGATGTAAGTTTTACTTAGAGATACTTGAATAACTTCATTAGCTAGTAGAATACATTATGAAGTGTTACTAATCTATAATCATGGATATATATATATATATATATATATATATATATATATTGTATAGTAATATAGTATATAGTAATATAGTGATATTATCATATAATTGATTGAGATATAATGCAAGATTGGATAATATATATCTATGAAGAGTATAATAATGTATAAATAGATCACTATTTACTTTGTAAGTAAACATAGTCTTGTTTATCATGATTCTATTTTACATTAGTCTGGAATAAAGGTAAATATCACCGTCATGGAAAATTCCTTACTATAATATTTTTTACAATATTTCTAATTCAATACATCAATATTATAATGAATTAACTTCCACCATTATTATTAATATTTATTGATATATGTTTTAATTAAGGGTAGATCTAATAAGTTGTACATTTTTATTGCATATATCTCAAGGTTAGTAACTTATTTATCATAATTAGAAATATTTCAAAGCAGTTTTTAGTACTTCAATCAATATAATGTATTTTACGAGCTCTATATAAATTTCTATTAAAATAATAATGATGTGAAATTTACATGCGAATGCGTTTGAAATTTGAATGCGGTTTTCTCAAGTTTATACTTTTTCATTTAATGGTATTACAAAAAAAGACCTATAAGTCATAGAAATATATTTCTATGATTTTAATGTTGTTGTTTTAACTGTAACTAATGAATATATAATACTAGATAATATTTCAAACTTATAAATATCTATAATATATTTATATATATATATAAATATAAATATTATATATAATATAAAATATTATCTATAAAAAAACTAATTATTATAATAATATTATTTATTTATATACAAATTTCATATTAAATTAATATATATAAACATTCGTTATATTGGTGTATACTATACACCAATATCATTCATTGAATAACAAAAATAGTTAAATAACAATAGTTTTTTTATTAAAAACATTTTTAGTAACACTATAATTAACATAGCGCGTATAGATGTATGCCTCTACAATTACAAATTATTATTGAAGTGAAATACTGTCATGATATGAAGAATCCAGCAATGTTAGCCAGTATCTCCTACGAGGTAATTTAGTACGGCTTATAAATTAAATTTATTTCATAATAAACAGTTCTTATACGTGTATATATATAATAATTTATTAACTATTGATATAATATATAGTATTATATATATTCGTATAAGAACTGTATAATTATGAAATAAATTATATGTAATAAGTCATACGAAATGACCTCGTATAAGAGTACTGGTAACCCTAACAGGGTGGTAAGAAACTAGATGATGTAATCTAGCTGTGGTTGCCCTCTTCATTAGAACACACACATGCGGGTAGCTCCCCCTACAAACCGTACGTTCGCCGGTGATCTCCAACAGTAGATCTTGAATGTCGGCCATGTTATCTAGAAGGTCGATGTTCTCTACCGTGTAGGAGACTCCGTTCTGTTGGTGGGGCGGGGGGTGGGGGTTAACGCGTCTATATCGTAACGCTACAGATATAAGCTGTACGCGTCGCATTCTCTACAGAGGCACCGCGAAAGTATTAGGCTCGGGTCGTCGCCGTGTGGGATAGTATGTTGATCATCTATCAATAAAGTGTCTGTACTAACTGTGTGCAATAACGATCATTAGCGTCTACCTCGAGTGTACGCAGAGTGCTCAATATTAATAGTGTACACGATGATTCAAATTATTATCATCATATTTAGGTATACGTTAAATATGTTGTGAAATAAATTATTTTTCTAGACATCCATTGACTGATATAATAACATTTAAATTCAATACATTTATTAGTATAATTATATAAGTCACTGGAATATAAGCTAGTAGCATACTGCGACCCTAACAATTACTATAGTATAATAAGTTCCTCGATTACATGAGATTATTCCTCAATCTGTAATGGTGTATGCTACGACCATTACTATCATTGTGTAGCTAATTACTCGAGAGAAAGCTAAATTTAGTTATATAATCCTAAACACAAAAATTACGCATTTGTAGTCATGATTATTGCATGACTAAAGTGTGTATATAGAGAAAGTCGAACATCTTCAACGGCGTAAAAAAGCCTTAAAGGGTAAACGTAAGACGTCAAACGGTGCTATAAAACACACGTTTAAACAGAACCGAACGCCGCATTTTTACATAATTTTCAAACTTGGAAACCACACTCGAAATGCTTTCATTACGCTCTATGCGTAAACACTGTACTGTAAATAGGTTTTAAAGGTTTAAAATGAATGATATTTTTAACAATTCAGTGTATTTTGTACATTATATACAAGTATATACACTAGGCTTTACACTGCAGTGCACACCCCTTACTAAATAGATGTATGGACGGACCTGCTTCAGGAGGTCGGTGGCAATCTTGCAGAACGTACACGTGGTCTTAGAGAAGATCATCACCGCGTTCTTAGACACAAACTCCTCGAGATAGAGGTAGGCTTTAGTGTCTTCTTTACCCTGCGAGTGTGGTGGGGTGATGTATGCGTACGGGTATCATTATAAGCGGGGACATCTATATTTATATATATATACATACATAATTTATTGTATTGAGAATATTTACAGTAGACACAAAAATAGATTTTAGATTCCGTAATTCAGCGATATTAAAATATTAATTTTATAAACAAAATACAAATTAAATAGTCATAAACAATCAAGTACAATAATATTTTCTGATAGTAATAAGTTATTACTAATAACGCAGGTAATATGTAAATATTTAGTTTAATAATATTATTACTATATACTAATCTTTTATTTATTAAATATAAAAATGGTATTTAGGGTTAAGCTATTTTATAAAATGAAAATTACAGAACTTATAACATAACTGTAAATTACATTTACTTTGTTTACATAATGAAGAATTAAATTTTGTTTGGCTTATTTTTAAGTTTATATAGATTTTTAGAATATATATTATTATTCATCATATAATGTTTATATAATAATAATAAAATCAGATTTTGCAATAGCCTGGGTGAAGGAAGAAGCAGATCTTATAGATATAAAGTATATATATATATAGAGTTGTTAACTCATTTAAGATATTGAGGAGAAAATAAATCATATAGGAATATAATTAATAATAAGAAAAATTAATATATATATATTAGTAACGTTGGGTGTTAACATAAAGGTTGACGGTCCGAATCCACATAGGCGATTTTTTTTATATTTCCATATATATTTATAAAATAAATTTAATTTAATAGAAATATAAAAAAAAATTCGCCCCCAGGTGGATTCGAACCACCAACCTTTCGGTTAACAGCCGAACGCGCTAGCCAATTGCGCCATGGAGGCTTTATAAATGTAAAGTATACCTTACACTAGTAATAATAACCGTTTATAAATAACTCATTAATATAAATAGTATGAAATCATTTCAATACAGAGATAAATGTCATAATTCATTCTCGCATAATACAGATAATTTATTATATTAGTACATCGAGGTAATAATATCATTTTTTTTAATACATTGGAAACTGATATGTGTATCACAGGTTGAATTGTTAAAACTATAAAATAAATCATATTTATTCAATTTATCATTATAATAATTAGTCTTATAAATTATTATAATTTATTATAATAAAATAATAATAAACTATTTTCTAAATATATAATTATATAATTATTATAACTATTATTATAATAATTATAATAATTATAATATATAAATAATTACACTATATTTAATATGTACATAAGATACGTATCTTTATGGATAATATAAATATAAACTATATATATATATATATTATAAAATATATATGCTCAAGTAAACTAGTATATCATGTATGGTATTATTAATATCGTGAACATCGAAGCAGGCCGCCGTTTGTTATGATATGAATTTTAGAGTTCGATATGGGCGGTGCTTATATATGTCACTCAATTACATATGTTACGCACCGCTGCACAATTTAAAATAATCTGAACGAGTAACATCTATATATACAATGTATATCATATACTATATGTGGGTGCTATACACATACATATAAAGATACACGAATACACATACACGCATATACACATACACGCATATATACATACACACATACATGTATGTATATTCAATATAATATTGTGTGTGTGTGTGTATGTATGTATTTATTATTATCTTAGTATTCCACCTGTATTTTCGGTTTAATAGTAGGAGATGTAATGTGTAAATGCATGTTACTTTATTTTACTATATGAATTATATAATCTATCTTAGATAGATAGATAGATATATACACACACACACACATACACACACACACACACACACACACACATATAATGTATATAATGTATACATTCGCTATTTTTAACTATATGTGATATATATTGTTAGATCCACATAATAGAATTATAATTATTAATGATATGCTTAAAATAAATACTTAACCCTTTCGGCTTTAGCAATTTATTAAAATATTACTCAGAGTACCAGCATATATTTCTTATAAATAAATATATCATATACATTGTTAAAATACATATTATACATACAACGATAAAAAATGTTATATTACAAGTTATATTATTTGTAAATCATGTTTTATAAACTATCATAATTACATAATTTAAATAAGTAATTTTTTATTTATATTAAGTAATTCACTAATTAATTGAATAATGTATTATATTTTATATAACCTTTACCAAGTTTATATATTTTCTCTATATTTTCTAATAACACATATTTAATTAATTTACCATGCAGATATAATTAAAAATAATTTGAAAACAAAAATATTCAATATTCACCTAGTTATAATAATAAAAGCAAGACTTATTATTTGTAATTTAATTAATTATTTTAGAACAAATTATGTACATTTTAAATTATAAATACACATACAATATTAGATAATTGTATATTATAAGTTATATTATTTTTAAAGACAATTTTATTTTCTATTATAATATTGTAATTAAAATAATTAATTTTTTATTTAAACTAAATAATTAACTAATTAATTGAATAATTTAATCTATTTTATTTAACTTTTAACTAATTAAATATATTTTCTAATAACATATATTTAATTAATTTATCATACAAATATATTTTAAAAGAATTAGAAAACTAAAATAAAAAATATTCAATATTCACCTAGTTATAATAATAAAAGCAAGACTTATTATTTGTAATTTAATTAATTATTTTAGAACAAATTATGTACATTTTAAACTATAAATACACATACAATATTAGATAATTTTATATTACAAGTTATATTATTTTTAAAGACAATTTTATTTTCTATTATAATATTGTAATTAAAATAATTAATTTTTTATTTAAACTAAATAATTAACTAATTAATTGAATAATTTAATCTATTTTATTTAACTTTTAACTAATTAAATATATTTTCTAATAACATATATTTAATTAATTTATCATACAAATATATTTTAAAAGAATTAGAAAACTAAAATAAAAAATATTCAATATTCACCTAGTTATAATAATAAAAGCAAGACTTATTATTTGTAATTTAATTAATTATTTTAGAACAAATTATGTACATTTTAAACTATAAATACACATACAATATTAGATAATTTTATATAACAAGTTATATTATTTTTAAAGACAATTTTATTTTCTATTGTAATATTGTAATTAAAATAATTAATTTTTTATTTAAACTAAATAATTAACTAATTAATTGAATAATTTAATCTATTTTATTTAACTTTTAACTAATTAAATATATTTTCTAATAATATATATTTAATTAATTTATCATACAAATATATTTTAAAAGAATTAGAAAACTAAAATATAAAATATTCAATATTCACCTAGTTATAATAATAAAAGCAATACTTATCAATTGTAATTTAATTAATTATTTTAGAACAAATTATGTACATTTTAAACTATAAATACACATACAATATTAGATAATTTTATATTACAAGTTATATTATTTTTAAAGACAATTTTATTTTCTATTATAATATTGTAATTAAAATAATTAATTTTTTATTTAAACTAAATAATTAACTAATTAATTGAATAATTTAATCTATTTTATTTAACTTTTAACTAATTAAACATATTTTCTAATAACATTTATTTAATTAATTTATCATACAAATATATTTTAAAAGAATTAGAAAACTAAAATAAAAAATATTCAATATTCACCTAGTTATAATAATAAAAGCAAGACTTATTTTTGTAATTTAATTAATTATTTTAGAACAAATTATGTACATTTTAAACTATAAATGCACATACAATATTAGATAATTTTATATTACAAGTTATATTATTTTTAAAGCCAATTTTATTTTCTATTATAATATTGTAATTAAAATAATTGATTTTTTATTTAAACTAAATAATTAACTAATTAATTGAATAATTTAATCTATTTTATTTAACTTTTAACTAATTAAATATATTTTCTAATAACATATATTTAATTAATTTACCATACAAATATATTTTAAAAGAATTAGAATACAAAAATTAAAAATATTCAATATTCACCTAGTTATAATAATAAAAGCAAAACTTATTATTTGTAATTTAATCAATAATTTTAGAACAATGTAATTAAATAAAAAAATGTTATTTATATTAAATAATTAACTGAATAATGTAATCTATTTATTTACCGTAACTAATGTTATAATTTCTAATAACATATATTTAATTAATTTGATACTAACTAATTATATAAAAATGTGTATTTCTTATAAACATTAAATATATATATATATATATGTATATACGTATATATATAACATATAATATATATGGGACGGAATACATCCTCGTCCACGATCCCGAGTACTCTTGGTAGACGACGTATCACTCTATATGAAAATTATTATAAATTAGATATATTTATAGCGATTAAAACTAAATACTGCAATACACATTATATTGTTGTATAACATAATGTTTTTAATACAGGCAAGGTTTTGAATAATATTTAAATATAAATTTTAATGTTACTGTAAGTTTTCGATTTAAAAATAATAAAATAAATAATTTTATATCGTATAATTTAATAATACGTTAACATAATAAATATACAACTAACATCAACATCTATAGATGGATAATCTTCAATTACTCGCCCTATTCCCATAGTACCTACGGAATACCTCCTCGTCCACGATCCTGAGTACTCCTGGTAGACGACGTAGCACTCTATATGAAAATTATTATAAATTAGATATATTTATAGCGATTAAAACTAAATACTGCAATACAAATTATATTGTTGTATAACATAATGTTTTTAATACAGGCAAGGTTTTGAATAATATTTAAATATAAATTTTAATGTTACCAAAGATTTTCCGAAGGAAAGATATAACACTTACGCGAAATCGTGTAATTCGAATTTCTATACAAAATACCCTGGTGCCACCTATAGCGGGTTACTTTTAGGAACTATGCGTTGTTTATAATGTAAATTCGTATTTAACTATACACTTTTAAAATGTTAAATAATATGCTTTAAATTAACATTTATATGATGAAAACTAAGTGTTCATTACTAATATATAACAAACAAGTATGATATGTATGTTTTAAATGCTATAAGTATATATTTAGTGAGTAAAAGCTAATTTATATTGCATGTAATTTAATAGAGCAATGAAAACATTGTTGTATGCAAACAGAGCCGAACCTAAATCTATTTCAGTGATTTCGATACTACTGCTAGCAGCGGTTCGGGCTATTACTAAATTACGTTGCATGCATAGGGAGTGTTATATCTTTGCTTCGCAAAATCTTTGATGTTACTGTAAGTTTTCGATTTAAAGATAATAAAATAAGTAATTTTATATCGTATAATTTAATAATACGTTAACATAATAAATATACAACTAACATCAACATCTATAGATGGATAATCTTCACTTCCTCGTCTTTTCCCCATAGTACCTATGGTAGACGGAATACCTCCTCGTCCACGATCCCGAGTACTCCTGGTAGACTACGTAGCACTCTATATTAAAATTATTATAAATTAGATATATTTATAGCGATTAAAACTAAATACTGCAATACAAATTATATTGTTGCATAACATAATGTTTTTAATACAGGCAAGGTTTGGAATAATATTTAAATATAAATTAAAATGGTACCGTAATTTTACGATTAAAAAAAATTAAAAGGAATGTCTGGTATATTTAGAATTTGTCATGTATATATTATTAAATTTTATATAAATGTTACGAAACTTAAATTTAATATTTTACATTATTATGAATATTAATTATAAATTTAATTATATATATATATATATATATAAAATACAAACATCATCAGAATCATTTTCAGACAAGTTCCATACCTAAACGAAATATTACAAAATTACAAAAACTAATTAAACTTTGATGAACCATTAAAATATAATAAAATGTATATGTTGGATTAGATTATATATGTTATTATAGTACTAAACGTAATACATTATATATATATATATATATATATATATATATATATATATATATATATATATATTATGAATATAGCTATATATTTAGTAACATATATATATCAATATGTATATATAATAAAACAACATATTTAATGTATCATATTCAGAAAAATCTGATATTAAATAAACAATTTAATTATATGAAAAAAATAATCGTATAAATAAAAATGATTTCTATTATTTTAAATATAATTGAATATTTATAAATGGATAAATATAAAGCAACATTTAAAATA
This sequence comes from Osedax fenrisi, assembly GCA_964019155.1. Classification (NCBI taxonomy): domain Eukaryota; kingdom Metazoa; phylum Annelida; class Polychaeta; order Sabellida; family Siboglinidae; genus Osedax; species Osedax fenrisi. The sequence goes on along the minus strand of OZ025244.1, from coordinate 17,803,902 downwards.
GCTAATTTATAATAATGTATATTATGAATGTAATTAATTTATTTATAATACGTATTTTTTTATAATATAACTTGTTTAGCTAATATAAACTATATTAATAAAATATGATAACATTTAAATTGAAATATAGAATAACTTAAATATTTATATATATATATATATATATATATATATATATATATATATATATATATATATTATGAATATAGCTATATATTTAGTAACATATATATATAATTAATATATAATAAAAAAACATATTTAATGTATCATATTCAGATAAATCTGATATTCAATAAAAAATGTAATCATATGAAAAAAATAATCATATAAATAAAAATGATTTATATTATGATTGAATATGTATAAATGCATAAATATAAAGCAACATTTAAAATAGCCAATATATAATAATGTATATTATGAATATAATGTAATGTAAATGATTTATAAAAAGTATTTTTTTTATAATATAACTTGTTTAGCTAATATAAACTATATTAATAAAATATGATAAAATTCAAATTGAATTATAGAATAAATTGAATATTTATAATGCCGTTAATTTAATCAAAGTTAATGAATATTATACATAAATAATTATGATATTAAATAAATATATTTTAAAAATATATTAAATAAAATATACATTACCCATTTACTTAAAATATATATATATACATATATATTTAATAAATATAAATAAAGACTATAATAAATTATTAATAATTTTAATTTTTTTTTGAAATATATGATATATATTTACTAAATTTGAAATAAATTATATAATGTAGTTATCAAATAAAAATTATATAAATATATATTTAATATACAATTTAATATCAAATGTTATTCATAGTATTTATAGAATAATATATATATATAATTGTTTATAAATTATACAGTATAATATATAATTTGACATATTAAATTGTATAATTAATTTATTATAACCTAATAAATACGATAATAACTAACACATATAGGATTATCTCCAGACGATGCACCGGAGTCATCTGATGGTAAATCATCAAATATTCGTATCACTTCTTCATCAGTTAAAGGCATTTTAAACAACAAATATGAATTTTATAATATAAAATTAAAATGTCAGATAGTGTTTTTACAAACAAACACTGTTTACAATTCCAATGGAACTACTTAAAATGTGAATGGTAGATATTACTACACCTAAATGTGGATTTTTTCATAGCAAATTTTATCAAAATCGGTTCATAATTCACAAAGTATGATAAAATAGTTAAGAAATAAGTTTAAAATATATTTATAATTATTTGGAACTTTAAATACGAATTTATAGTCATTAGTATTTAATTACTATTTTTTAATTAAGAACTATTTTTTAAGGTGTAAAATGTATCACAGTATCATAATACATTCATAAATAAATAAACTCAATTTTGAATTATAATTCGTAATATTTAACAAATTTATGAGGGTTTAAATAAGTTATACCTTTGAAAATAATTAAATAAATACTTATATTATTTATTTTATTATTTATTTCACTATAAGTATACTTTTTGTAAAAATAAAGATATAAACATAGCAAAATTAAAAAATTATATAAAAATTCAATAATTTATAAAAAATATTAGTTATTTATATTTTATATAAACACAAAGTAGATATATTTAAAATGTAATTTAAATTGTCTATGTATAATCGTCGCGATTCGCGATGACATATATTTCTGATCGCGACGACCGCGATGATGAAAGCCGAAACGGTTAAACAACAACAACAAAAACACACACGCACACACACACACAATCACACACACACACACACACACACACACACACACACACACACACACACACACACACTATAATCAAAGGCTTTGCTATAATGCATGTTATAACCTAAATTTACTATATTAATTGAACTAATATAATCTACAATATATATATATATATATATATATTATAGATACACACACATACACACATATAAACATACTTAAACATATACACATGCATACACACAACCACATACACACACGCGCGTCGCGCGGCACACACGCATATAAACACATATACACATAATGCATGTTATATACTAAATGTACTATATTAATTGAACTAATATAATCTATAATATATATATAATGATATATATATATATATATATATATATATATATATATATATATATATATATATATATATAATGATATATACATATACACATATACACACATATACACATATATATACACATACATATACATATACACATACCCACATAAATGCATATACACATATACATATAAAGTTTATATTTATATTATAAACACATATCTGTAATGCATGTTATATCCTAAATTTACTATATTAAATAGTACTATAATAGTACTAGTAATTGAACTAATATAAATATAATCTATATATATATATATACTAAATTATTACTTTCTTTTGTTATTTAATATTTTTTAATAATTGAAAAAAAATTTGTTATTAAATATTCTATATAGTCTATTTATGATTTAATTAAATTAAAATATTGAATTTGATTCTATTATATTTATTTATTATATCAGTTATCATGATCAAAGTGATATAATTATATTATTTAATTTGTATCATATTATTACTTTATTTTATCATTTAACATTATTTTACAAAATGTAATAACAAATTTGTTATTTAATATTATATATATATATAAAATAGGCTAAATCCATGTATATTACTTAATTATTATATTTTTTAGTATATATTATTATATTTTATATAATATATATAGTGAAAGTTGCTTTTATTATCTAAGTTTAAACTGTTTTATTATTTAATACTTATTAATAATTAATTATTTAATTATTATTAATTATTATTAATTATTATTATTATTATTACTATTATTATTATATTTATTAATAATAATTTTTAATTATTTATGGTTAATTAATAATTAATAATTATTCTTATTAATAATTATTAATTATTTAATTTTAATAATTATTAATAATTATTAAAATTAAATTATTATTAATTATTAATAATTTTTATTATTATTATTATAATATTTATTAATTATTTATAATAAATTAATAATTAATAATTAAATAATTATTAATTAATAATTAGTTAATGCTATTAATTATTTATTAATTATTAATAATTAATTAAAAACTAATAATTATTCTTATTTATTATTTCTTATTATTATTATTAATTAATTTTAATAATTATTAATAGGTATTGAATAAATAATAATTATTAAAATTAAATTATTATTAATTATTAATAATTATTAAATAATTAATAATTATTTTACATTTTTTTATAATTATTATTATAATATTTATTAATAATAATTATTTATAATAAATTATAATTAATAATTAAATAATTATTAATTAATAATTAATAGTAATGTTATTAATTATTTATTAATTATTTAATAAATAATTATTAATTATTATAAATTTGTATATTATTATTATTATTATTATAATATTTATTAATAATAATTATTAATTATTTATAATTAATTAATAATTAATAATTAATTATTGTTATTAATTATTTAATTTTAATAATTATTAATAAATAATTAATAACAATAATTATTAATTATTAATTATTTATTAATTATCAATTATCAATTATAATAAATCATTATTTATTATTTGTTAATTTTATAATATTTTAAATTATTAATAATTATTATTAATAATATTAATAATTATATAAATATTTTATTTATTTAATATTTAACTCTCCAAAATACATATATTATTTATAATAATGGTGTATTTTTAAATCACATATATTATATTATAAATATTATTTTTAATTTTAAATTTAGTATTATTTTAAATTTATTATTAATACTTAATTCAACTATAACCAACTATTTTGTATAGAGCTTAGACAAAATATTTTCTGTAACTATGCCCTTGTGATAATAAATGAAAGAAAAAAATAAAAAGAAAAAAATTAACTGAAAAAAATGACAGTCAAATATTATAGATATATAGATTTTATTGATTTTATAAATTGTATTTTGATATATATACCGTAAATTCCCACTAACTTAGACTTGAAGAACAAATGTATCTGATATATCAACTTTCTGAGATATCGAATTGTGCTTATATATTTATGTGGATACAAAACAAACCATACTAAAAAATTTGAATTATCAGGGTTTCTGAGTTAGCGTTTGACTCTATATATATATATATATATATATATATTTATATATAAAGTTAATTCTAGATTTCAACCCATATCAAAAATCTTGGTGTTATATTTGACAATACTTTTAGTTTTTTTTGACAACTGTCACACATAACAAAGCTACTAAACTATCAACTACGTTCACTATTCCTTATTCGTCATTCAATATCAATATCCACAACTACTATTATAGATTCTGCCTACATCCTACCTCTATTCGAGTACCAAATGTCATCCTATTTAATATCCCCTTATCATATATTATTAAACTTCAAATTCTCCAAAATTATTTAGCTAGGTGCATATTCAAAAAACCAAAATAATGGCTACCTGTATGTCATAGAATCCTCTAGAAAACCATACTACTGGCACATAAAGCAATCCATAATAACTATTATGACTACCTAGCAGCCTTACTCAAACTTAAATTAATAACTAGTAACACACGCTCCACCAATAAGTTTCTATTTCAATTACCTCCTGAACATAACTTACATTCAACTTGGTAAATATCCCTCACACCTGGTAAATATCCCATACTCCTGGAATATTATCCTTACATCCATTCATAATACATCATAATCTTTAATCTTCAAGAAACTACTGAAAACACATTTATTCAATCTCAAAATTAATTTCACCCATATATTGACGGCCGATTGCTTTATAAGCACAGTTTGCATTCAGAAAACCGAAACATGTAATGTAATGTAGATATCTAACAATTCAAGGAACCGAAGAATTTTTCTGAGATATATAATACTTGCATGAGGTTACATAGGTACAAAACCAAACTAATATTTGTAAAGTCTGAGTTAGCGTGTTTCTGAAATATATAGAGTTAATTGTATATGTAATAATATTTTTATTAAATATCACTATATACATTTTTTCTGTTATTTTTGTTCTCTATATTTTTACCTGGTCTCTTTTTTGCGGATCACCATGATAATAAGTTATAACCAATTACACAGTCAGCAATATAGGCTAATAATATCATATTGATAATATACAGTAATTGGCAAAAAACCCAATTGTACTAATGGTAATAGGTCACCAACTTATAAATTACTTTATTCTAAAGACATATTATATTTAAAAAAAATTATATTATTTAATTTTATAATATTAAAATTATATTGTGTATGGGATTATAGCATATATATTCAGTTGGGACTTCACTCTAATATCTATGGACTATAGCCATGTCTGCAGTAAATACTCTTACCATAATAGGTAAATAATTTACTATTTGAATAAATAAAGAAATATAAATTTAAAGTAATATATTGTTAATAAATTGTATTATATAGAATAAATATAAAAATAATATTAATCATAATAGTATAAATACAAATAAATATTATATAATTGTTATTTATTTAATATATACATCTATTTACTATAGTAATTTAATTATTTATTATAATAAATCATTATCTATATCTTGTAATATATATTGATTAGTTAGATAAGTGTGTGCTCCTAGAAACGGATATGGGATTGGGAATTGGGATAACTCATAAGTGTTATTACATTCATAACATTTACATATATGTTTTCATTATACTTTTCTTCTAATCTATATGCATATTTATTTATGGGTAGTGTATTTAATGCTTGTTTACCAATGGTTGTTCTTCAATATGTATATATGCCATACTCAAAATAATTCGAATTGGTATATTGATCCTAGTATTTAGAAATGTTCTTGCTAGACTCATGAGATAACCAATATATTATTTTGAAAATATTGACTTTTATAATCCATCAATTGAAGTATGTGTAATATGATATTTTAAAGACGATTGTTTAATATTTGTATGATAGATATAAAGTGTAATGTTGTAAAATAAAATCAAAATAACACGGAAAAAAAAAATATTTAAACAAAATAATAATAAATAAATAATTGATATATATGGGCTAATCAAAATAAAGCCTACTAGCATATAATACAAGAATGAGAGGAGCATATGAAAGTGATGATTGTATGTTATGTATTACTAGAGTAATACATAACATTTCGAATATAATGACTCAATATACATATAAATATATGTAGTAGACAAATTTAAAGCAAACAACTACAATTAAATAAAATTAAATGAGATTATTATATATATGGAATTCTGTATACTGTAATATAGATGAATTAATATCATTTAGAAAATGACTAAGGTTGATTTAGTTTTTACTAAGACGTCACTCTATATCCAAATTAGTTCAGGTGGATGATCCACCGTGGATCTGCACTTGGAAATCAACTTTGATCCAAGGACCTCTTTAGTTATTCCTTTATATCGCAAATATCTATGACACTTCAATATTCATAAGTTCATGTAATAGCTTGTATGTGAGAAACATGTAATTTATGAAATAAACCATTTTTATTTTGAAATTCATCATATATTTGAAAATATTTAATTTTAATTATATTTATGTTATTATATAACGATTATTTATACTATTATTACTCTATAGATTAATATGTATTACTTTAAATATCAAATATATTTATATAAATTGTTCAAAATTATATAATATATTTCTATTTAATACATACTGTTATGATTAATTATAGTATTGATTTATTATAGTATATATATAAATATAATATTGATAATAATATAATATATATAATAATATATATTAATAAATTTATTATTAAATTTTTGTATAATAATGTTAACTAATAAAATTAAACCGCTAACTCAGAAACCCTGATAATTAAAATTATTAACATTAAATAGTAATAAATAATTAATAAATAATTAATAATTATTATTAATAAATATTATAATAAAAATATTAATACAAATTTATAATAATTAATAATTATTTATTAAATATTTAATTTTAATGATTATATGATTAATAATTATTAATTATTTAATAATTATTAATAATTTATAATAATTTAATTTTAATAATTATTAATTATCCAATAATTATAAAATTAAATAATTAATTAATAAATATTATAATAATAATTACTAAATTAATTTATAATTACTAATAATTAAATAATTATTTATTAATAAGTATTAAATAATAAAACAGCTTGAATAAACTTAAATAATAAAAGCAATTTTCACTATATATATTATATAAAATATATAACTTATAAGTAATACCAAAGCCCTTTGGTAATACTATAATATATAAGGACTTTAACCTATATATATATATATATATATATATATATATATATATATATATATATATATATATATATATAATATTGAATAACAAATTTGTTATTAGATTTTTTACAAAACAATGTTAAATAATATAATTTAGTAATAATATGATATAAACAATATAATTATATCACTTTGATCCAGATGACTAATATGAAATAACAAAAGAAAGTAATTATTCAAAATAAGTAAGAATTACTCTATAGAGAAGTATACCTATTTGCATAAGCTCACACAAAACACATACACACAAAACTTTATAATATATATAGATTATCTAAGATAGATTATATTTGTTCATATAGTAAAATAAATGTAGGCTATAACCTCCCTGCTATAACATGAATTTACATATATATATATATATATATATATATATATATATATATATATATATATATATATATATATAAGATAGATTTGATTTATTCATATAATATAATAAATATATAATTCTTATTATATTTTATTCAGTTTTATTTTAATATTTTATTCATATTTTTATTATTAGTTTGCGTTTATTATATTTTATTTAGTTTGGCTCAATACGATGATGAAGAGGTCGAAAAATTCATTTTTAATATTCCATATATTTTTTATTTTTACACCCTTCTGAGTTATATATATATAATTTATATATATATATATATATATATATATTAGTTCATATAGTAAAATAAATGTAGGATATAATATGCATTTACATATTACATCTCCTTACTTAAATTAAGAAAAACATGTGAAAATACAAAAATAATACAAATACATATATACCTACACACAATATACATACATGTATGTGAATATGTATGCATGAAGGTATGTGTATGTGTGTATATATGTGTTTGTGTATATATGTGTATGTGTATATATGTGTATGTGTGTATTTGTATATGTAAGTATATCATATGTATATATATATATATATATATATATATATATATGTATATATTAGTTCATATAGTAAAATAAATTTAGGATATAAAATGCATATACATATTACATCTCCTTACTTAAATTAAGAAAAACATGTGAAAATACTAAAATAATACAAATACATATATACCTACACACAATATACATACATGTATGTGAATATATATGCATGAAGGTATGTGTATGTGTGTATATATGTGTTTGTGTATATATGTGTATGTGTATGTGTATATATGTGTATGTGTGTATTTGTATATGTAAGTATATCATATATATATATATATATGTATATATATATATATATATATATATATATATATATATATATATATATATATATATATATGTATATTAGTAGATAGATTATATTAGTTCATATAGTAAAATAAATAAAGGATATAACATGCATTTACAAATTACATCTCCTTACTTAATAACATACAGGTGGAAATACTAATATAATAAAAGATACATACACACACAATATATATACATATAATACGTGATGATCATGTATGCATGTGTGTATATGTGTATGCGTGTATGTGTATATGCGTGTATATGTATGTGTATAGAATACACGTATACACTTTATATATGTATTTGTATGTATAGATGTTACTCGGTCAGATTATTTTAAATTGTGCAGTGGTGCGTAACATATGTACTTGAGTGACAGATATAAGCACCGCCCACCTCGAACTCTAAAATTCATATCATAACAAACGGCGGCCTGCTTCGATGTAATTCATTAATATAGTAATAATTTAATTATAAAATAATTATAAAATAATCATATTTTATTTACAAACTTTTGGAGCCATTAACGTTTTTGTTTTTATAGCTGCAGGTTTCCAATATGCCATTACATATGGTTGTATATATTTATGGAAAAACCATATGAAAAAAGGTATAACCAAACAAGGCAGACAAACCATATTCTAAAATAAATTTATATCAAAAATAACGCAATTGATTTATTTATATAAATAAATAATATATATAAAGATAATAAGATATCAAAGACTATATTGATTACAAAAAAAAAACCCAAACAATAAAAATGGATCAAGTATATTTTCTACTATTTTAGTTTATAATGTATATTATTATGTCTGGTGAAATTAATTAACGGTCTAATAATTAATATATAATTTAATATATATATATATATGTTTGCTATATAATAGATTATACTCACAATATATGGAATATACTATATATAAGTATATATTTGTATTATAATGTTTATAAAATCAATAAACTTTAATATGATAAATTAATCTTATATAGATTGTTATTTAACATAGGTTAATTAACCCATTTAAATAACCATTAATATAGTAATATATATAACATATACTATGTTATATAACCAATATATACCATTTCTATCAAGATGTAATGGGATACCTCCTTAAATCTTACTATATTTCAGGCAAGTTGCCGGAAAGTAGGGGGGTATCCCACTAAAATTGTAGTTAAGTAACATGATAGAATATCCTTTTAAAGTTATAATATTTCCGGCAAGTTGCCGGAAATACTTGTAGTAGAATACACCCTTAACGGAGCCCGTTAGTTATACCAAAGGAATTTGGTTTTAGTAAAACAGTTTTACTATATAATTAATATTAATATATTAAATTAATTATTTAATTAATATATCCAATTACAAACAACTGAAAATAATATAATTTTCAAATTATATGTCCTAGTGGTATAAATACCTCATATAACAATGCCTCCTATAACAAACACCTCCTATAACCTCGGTTATAGCTATAAATCATATAACCTCGATTATAGCGACACATCATATAATATCGGTTATAATGATACCTAATATAACCTCGATTATAGCGTTATTTCATAATTTATCTTTCCCACCTTAACCCATTCTACTTTTATGTATAGTGACTGTCTCTCCGTTTCTTTGTCATTCTCCAAGTCGAACATTAAATTTCTATTTATATTATTTATAAACCTCCAAAACCTGATTATACTCTATTCTTTAATTAATTTAACGATCTAATTTTGAATAATCCAATCCTCACTAAAACCAGAGCACTATCCTTAGTGATTTAAATTATAATTTTCACTTAACCCAATATCCTCATTCAATTTTCAAGTGACTCCCTAGATATGAATCATGTTGTAAATTTTCCTACCCATACTGCTGGACAATCTCTTGACCTTATTTTCTGCAGGTCTCATGATTCATGTAATTGTTTAATTAATTGTACATAATCTGATCTTCTTATATAACACTTCATCATACATTTTACAGTAATCCTCCCTCTACTTCCTTCTTTATCCAAGAAATGTATTCATTATAGAAAATAAAATGTATTAATATTCCTTTATTCTTATCTGAATTTGTATCATTTCTTTTATCCCTACACATACCACCTGAATCATTATACTATACGCTCACCCTTCTGTTTGACACATATTAATTACCCATACTAATTGGCAATTAGTAATTGCCTATGGTTTACATTTGATCTTGTTAAACTCATAAGCGATCTCTACGTAAAATTTAAAGAACATATCATCGTTTTCCTTCTCCTGAAAACCTTTTATCGTTTACTAATCATCGCAAATTCTACAAATAACATATCAGTAAAACAAAATATTCTTACTATATAAATAAAATCAATACAATTTCATTAAATCCTCGTGCCACATATTGCTCCTGATCCACCTTTACACATACCCTACATACCAAATATTCTTAAATATAAACTCTTTAATGAATTCTCTATAGAGATAACTAGTTGCTCAATAATTACTTCCCTTGTTTAATCAAAAATACAGCTTCCCTTGTATATTAATCAGTAAACTAATTGATAATTATCTATTTAACTTTAGTACCCTCAACATTTATGACTTCATTTTAAAATCCACTTCCTCCTTTTCATCTGGCTCTATTAATATGTATACTTATAAAAGACTCGCTAGTACCCTATCATCCTAGGATGCAAATAGCTATTTGCATACTATATTCTCGTCTTCTCTAACCAATGGAGTTTCCCCCTATCTTTTATACATGCTATCATCACCCCGATTCTTAAAAAAACGTCTTCCAACCCTAATCTCTTATGTAATTATCGTTCTATCTCCTCTTTCCTATTGTTAGTAAAATTCTTGAAAGAATCGTTATCAATAAAATAAATAGATTTATGTCACTAAACTCCTACCATGATGTCCTGCAAATTGCATTTCATAAAGGTCACTCAACTTATACAGCCCTCCTACAAATCTTGAACAATATATCTGAGAAAGTTTCTCCCTATCTATGTTGTCAAATGGTTCTCCTTGATCTCTCTTGAGCATTTGACACTCTTCGCCATGATATTATTATTTCGAGACTTGAGATGATTAGCATTAATGGTATTACCCTCATATGGCTTAACTCATACATCCTAAAAAGATCATCCTCTGTTAAATTATGTGCTTTAACTTCTGACCCACCCTCTACTATATTGTGTCCCACAAGGTTATGTCCCAGGTCGACTCCTATTCTCCATATATAGCACCTATAAGGTCTAATATATCCCAATTTTACTGGCGTTTTCTATCATATATATGCTGATGATATCCAACTCTACTCCTTCCTCTCTATATCCACTCCAGATAATTCACAACTAATTGTGTGTGCCTCCTCTATTAAATACTGGCTTCTCTCCAACAATATTCTACGCAATACATCAAAAACAGCCCTCTTCAATATACTTATGAACTCCCTATAATTCCCTTCCGTTTACATTGACACTATTCTTATTTTACCTTCGATTCAATCCTCAATCTTGCTGTCGTTTTCGACTATGATCTATATATTTTCTAGCCATATTGCTAAAATTTCTAAATCTGCTAATTATCCCTTATTTAGAATTATATGTATACGTAAACATATTTCTCGTACCCTATGTGCTGTCCTTATTTATTCACTTGTAATTTATCGTATTGATTATTGTTCTTCTTTATTATATAGCCTTCCTGCTTCCTCCATTGCCTCATTAAAAATAATCATCAGCTCATCAATACGATCCATTTTCAATATTAAACTATATGATCATTCCTCTACTGATTCCTTTCAACTTCTACCAAACTGCCAAACCATGGTTCCCCTATAAAAAACGATCCCTAATTTGACTCCTTTCTCTTACCCATAAATCTATATATTCCTCCACTTCTTCATATATATTTGACTTACTGTAAATTCACTCCACCACCCACGATACACGTTCAACTTCTAGTATAAATCTCGTTATCCCACAGCCATCCTCCCTTAAATTCCAGAAACGATAATGTTCCTACATTAGCCCATCTACCTGGAATGCATTCCCCTCATCTATCAGATTTGTTCAATCTTTCACCTCCTTCAATATTCATCTTAAAAGTCTTATCTATAATCTATCTAATATCATTATATTATTATTATCTTTTATATTTCGTTCTAATTACTTCCACTTTGTTCCGTTAGTATTTGTTGTTTTTTTGTTGTGGTTATTGTGTTTTATTATTATTATTTATTTACGTTCAGTGCACGACGTATGTACGAGGAATTGTATGACTATGTTGACGTATGTAACGGTGCCTATTAGGCACTGCCTAATAAACCTCATTTCATCATCATCATCATCATCATAATAGAAATACCTTTTATAACATATGTTATAACCTCTTATAACCTTGGAATTATTATTATTATTTATTTGAGTTTATAAACTTTTTAAATGATAATTATAATTATATGATAATTAACACTATAGTGTTTATAATAACATGCTACTATGATATCATCATATAGTCTCGGTAGTGTTAGGGGGTATTGTTTATGGGAGGTCTTATCTATAGGAGGTATTGCATATGGTGACATCGATTATGCAAAGCAACCTTAAGAAAATCATTGAAGGTGATATATTTCTTACATACAATAATGAATACATATATGTGGATTGTGCGAGTATAATGTGATAATATTATATATTATGTTTTATAATTATAATGCTGATGTCATCTATGTAAATATATATATATACAGGGGCGCTTCCAGGATTTTCATTATCAAGCGGTGATTTTATCATGGGCCTCATAAATATTATATTAAAGTGACTTCGAAATTGCTTTAATTTATTTATATATATATATATATATATATTTAATATTATATAATAAAACATGTTATTGTGAGGGGACTTCCTAATAAAAGGGGTATCCCAGTACCAGTATTTCCGGAAATAATGTCCGAAAATATAATAATCATACTCCCTACTGGAATTGCCCCAATATTTAAACCCATATACATGTATATGCGTGTATATATGCATATACAAATGCGCTTACACGAACACACAGTAGGAATAATATTATGAACAAATAAAGTGTGTATATGTGTATAAATATAATACCGTTATAATATAATTAGTAAATAAAACACAAGATTATAAATTGGTTATAAATTGATATATTGTTATCATTAAATATATATATATATATATATATATATATATATACTATTAGTATTGTAAATATAAATCATAATGAGTATCAAGTGATACAATGAACATACAATTAGGATTTAATATTTATGTTATAGTGATTTCGATAAACACGTTAATTATAATTGGAAATGTAATACAATTTCTAGAACTATGAATATATTTATAACAAGGTATTGGTATTATTCTTAATCATATATGTATTGTTAACTTAAATGGGGTATACCAGTATTTATACATCTTTTATAAGGTATATAAATATACATTTATGTTAGTACAATTTAATAGTAAAATCAAATTCATTAAATTCATCCAATTGAAACAAGTAATACGGATGATTTAAATGATTTAAAATAATATAATATTTATTTAAAATACAAAACTATATATATATATATATATATATATAGTTGTGTATATATGCAATTCCTTGTATGACATTTTGTTGTTGATCGGAGTTTTTTTATTTTAGCTTCTAGACATATTATATCCATGACAGTGAAGAAGTGTTTATAATTATACCCTGTTTTATTTATATTCTATAATTGTTGATTATAAATAAACCTTTTTTTGAATTAATTAACTATAAATTCAAAAACGCAATATATATTTTTTATAATAAATCAACTATTAATATATTATAATTATGTCTAGATTATTATTTAGATATAACCCACATAGATTTAAATATAATTATGTATTAACTTCAAAGAATGATTACATATTTAACTGCGAGGTATATTTATTATAGATAATATATGTTTAATAATAAATAAATATATTTAGAATTATTATAAAAATAAAAAATTCTATATCTATTCATTAATATATTTTCGATATGATAACATAGTTATTTAAATATCAACAATTATTATAATAATATTAAATATATAACTATTATTTGATATTATTTAGCTAACTAATCTAATATATAATTATTCTACATAACATTTTTTAAATGATTTTATTTTCATCTTCAAAATTATTTTCATTTTTATTCAAGGACAAAATATTGAATAATTTAAATATAAATACCATCTGCGTGATAATTTAATTGAATTCTATATATTTTCAGAAATATAAATTATATATCATTTTAAAGATAATTATAAATATATTACCATTATCATGTGGACACAATCATAATTATAATTATTATAATAACTATTATTATTATTATAATAATAATAATTATAATAATAATTATAATATAATAATATAGTAATTATTATAATTATAATATTATAATTATTATAATGATAATTATAATAATAATTATTATAATTATTATATTATAATAATAAATATTATAATTATTATAATGATAATTATAATAATAATTATTATAATTATTATATTATAATTATTATAATAATTATAATAATAATAATATAATTTAATTTTAAATTATTATAAATTAAATTTATAATAATTATGTAATACATATTACAATTATTATAATTATAATAATAATTATAATAATGATTATACTATTAGATATAATAATGATTATAATATTAGTTATAATAATGATTATCGTCAAGATAATAAAGATAATCCTGTAGGTTTAAATATTTTTATGTTATTTTTGTAAATTTGTACGCAATTTTAAAATTATATAACATTTCAGTAATCTATAAATATCTTTGATATGAGTTGTAAGACAAGTATCTTCTATAAACACCATGACTGTACCTAATATTTGTAAACATTTGTAAACAATACTATGTATAGTTTGACTATAGAAGGCGCTAATATATCGACATTATAAGTAAAGATCGACGATTATAAGTATGAAAATAGTGTACAAAATACTTCAGGATCGTTACAAAAATGTATAGAAATGGCTGTTTATTGAAAAAAATTAAACATTTATAATTGTAAAAAGTGTAACTGTAGCAGAAAATCTAAAAATATGAACATGTAAATGATAGACCATAAATTGATACTTTACTAATTAATTTATGGCATAACTTATTTATCACTCGTAAAAGCGAGTTTGGTGAATAAAAAAGGGGTTATTAAGGGGAAGCGATACAATGGTTTGGTTTACATGTAAAAGATACGAAAAAATGCTATTTTTAGAAATCTATTAACTCAACAAATATTAACTTTTTTTTTTTTTTTTTTTTAATCTATTAATAATATTCCATATTTTTATATTATATGTTGAAATTTATAGATGTTTACACATCTTTATGTTATACGTTTCTAAAAAAAATAATTGAAATATCTGATAACAAATTTTAATTTTCCAACTAAATTGCTAATTTAAATTTTTTAAATAAATATTTTTTAATTTTGACAAATATCTTTAATCTTACAGGTTTTATCTAGTTATATTAAAAAAATGAAGAAAAAATATTCAATTGTACAAAAGTTAATACTAGTTATGTCAGCAGGATTGGTCACAAATAATTATTCTGAGTAAATCAAGTTTCAAATATAATATATGAATATAAACAATATGAATATACAGGTACAAATAATATAATATGAACAAAAATAATAATGTAATTAACATAATTTAAACACCACATAAAAGATAATATGTGAAGTATTATAATGTTACATTAATAAAAAAATTTAAATTCAATTTTTGTTTACAAAAAAAACCATTGTATTGCCTCCCCTTAAGTGAGTGTGTACTGTATGCATATTAATATGATACTTCAATAGTCAAGTTAAAATTTATATATTTTATGTTTGGATAATATAATCGAATACTATTATTAATCTAGCATATAATTAATAATTTAAGTATATTATATTAATTTTTGTTCAGTTTTTTTGAATCAGGTTTTTTTGGGATTTTTGATCAAAAAAACCATGGTTTTTTTTGTGTGGTTTAGTTGGTTTAATTGGTTTTTTGGTTATTTTATATAAAATTATTAATAAATATATTTATTTCAATACTATAGTATCATTTAATATTATTAACTCTATTATTAATAACAGTATAGATTATGTATATTATATAAAGTATACCATGTATAATGTGAAAAATATAATACAATGCATACAAATAAAATTATTTATAAATATATTAAATATAGTTAATCATATATCACTATGGAATGATTAAAGATAATCACTTCATATGTGTTCATCTGACAACAAGTTAACACTGTCGTCTGGAGAGAAGCGGGAGTTAAAGGGTTGTTCAGTTTTGTTGAATATATTTTGTTGATTTATTTGTTTTTTTTATATAAAATTAATGAATATTAATTTAAATACTATATTATTATAGCATAATTTAATATTAGTATCAATATTATTAATAATAGTATAGATTATATGTGTTATATAAAGTTATTCATTAAGGGCCGGCGGAACCTTCGTTTTTATTTTTATGGACATTTTTTTTATATTGAAATATTAAAATGTAATTCATTATCTTTAATATGATGTATAATATATCATATACAATTAAACATAAGTGCCTCAAATACGAAGTTTAATCATACACCTATTCAAAATGGTGGGATTTAATAATTAGAAAACATGCAAGTAAAACTTTAGATGCCAATATCTCTTGTGTTTTTGTTGTTGATTTTTTTTTTAATGTCTATATCTTTTGAACTTTTATATGAATCTTTATAAAATGTTCTGAGTATATACCTAATATATGGTTATTATTATATAGGTATATAAGCTAACGTAAATATAATCTATTAATATAATTATTTGAAAAACAATAAAAATTGGTAATAAATTAATTTTAATATTATAATTAACTTTTCTTTAATTAATAATACATTTATTATTTTATGATGTAACTATATAACTAGAGATGAATGTTATCTAGATAATTAAAAAAAAATAGAAAAAAACACTAATAAATAGAAAAGATATAGCCTGCTAAAAAATAGCTATTTGTTCCTATCTTTTACATGTAAACGCCGGCAAGGTTACGCCGGCCTTAATAAACATGCCTGGTAGAAAGAGAAATATAATTTTGAAAGATTTTACTGAATATTTGAATAATATATACTATAATACTTTTTAATATAATATATACGAAATATCGGTTAATAATCATAGTAATTATTTAAGTATTTATTACAAATATCATTCAATATAACAATTTATTAGTAACAATTATTTTATAAATAAAAGACCAATATTCTTCATACATAAAAACAAAAAAACCAAAAACCCTAATATATATATATATATATATATTGTTGTTATTATTAAACACAATTATATAAGATAACTTCAAATATTATTTCAATGGTGCAGATAGGGCTTGTACCCAAATCATACTCCCCCATGTATATGACTCCTTAGACAACTGGGCCACACATGAATTTACATATGTTTAGAATATATATGTAGTTAATTAAATAATGGTTTATTTTGATAATAGAACTGTTTGTTTACTATATTAATTGTACATTATGATATGTAAATTAACTAATATACATCTAGGTAAATTGTATATATATATATATATATATATATATATATATATATATATATATATATATTATATTTGTATGGGAAATCAAGCTATAGATATTAGTTTAGTATTTGTGAATGGACATTACTAATATATAATGGGATACATATATACCTATTGCTTATATTACAAGGATATTATACTAATACTGTAGAGGATATAAAAATAGAATTACAGCATATTAAAAACATCTATATTTACAATCTATTAATATATATATATATATATATATTTATTATATAATTCATTATATCGGTGAATCATATATGGAAAATTAAGTCTTATATGTATTCTCTTTTATAAATACTTTTACTTTATATATATATATATATATTATTATTATAAAAGTAGAAATATAATAGCCATAAGCATGTCAGTGATGTAGATACATAATATAGAGTTATATAAACTATATATATAGAATTCAATGATGTGATTTAGTATTAAATATCTTCATACTAATACCATTTCGTTTAGATACAAACAAGCTCTCTGAATAGAGTGAAGATCTACGATTCTGCGGAGAACGCTATCCACGATATCAAAGATCATAGTAAACTTCTGGTCGGAGGTGAGTATTGTTCGAGTGGCCCTTCTACTATCGTTGTGAATCTGTATTTATTCTATATATATATATATAAATAGTATTATATTCTTACTTATGTGATCATGTGTTAAACAATAAAGGACACATACATTAATAGCTATATTCCGTACTAGAATCTTTATGTATTATTATTAATAATTTATTAACGAATAATTTATTAAAGTATTAATTATTTTAAATCCTTGATCGAATCATCATCGGATATACCGTTAACTATTTATAGTCAAACATACGGGTAGTATGACAGGTAGACAGTAGGTCGCGGGTTCGAGCCTCGTCCGCACCATTAACATAGGTCTTAAAATAATATTTAGAATTATCTTATATAATTGTATATAAATAAATGATCGGCTTTCACTTCTAAGTTAGTTGATGGCGTGAAAGGACTCCACTAAAATAAAAACAACAATACCTATAACAAAATATATATTGTGTACGTATGAACCTCTCACCACTGTACACTACACTGCTCGAATAGTGTACGATACGAGTAAAAGCGTATACAATGTACACACATGGCAACCATTGCGTACAGGTTTCGGACTGTGCGGAATCCCCGAGAACTTGATAGCTGCCCTTCACTCGTCGCACGTGAAACATCTGACGGTGGTCAGTAACAATGCCGGGGTGGACGACTTCGGACTCGGACTCCTTATTAGGAGTGGTCAGGTTAGTGTACTGGTCATGTGGGGTGGTCAGGTTAGCGTACTGGTCATGTGGAGTGGGCAGGTTAGCATAGTGGTCATGTGGAGTGGTAAGGTTAGTGTAGTGGTCATGTGGAGTGGTCAGGTTAGTGTACTGGGCATGTGGAGTGGGCAGGTTAGTGTAATGGTTATTTGGAGTGGGCAAGTTAGTGTACTGATCATGTGGAGTATGTATTACATAAATGCCATCTTAATAAATTTTAATATAAACCATCACCTTAATGGTATCAAAGATGAGATGTGAAGCAATGATATAACACTCTCTATGTACGAGATTAAATTCTTACGTTGCATTGCTGACAGTAGTATAAAAATCACTGAAATAGATTTAGGTTTGACGCAATTTGCATACTAAATGTTTTCGTTATTCTATTAAATTACATGTAATACAAATTGGCTTTTAATCACCAAATAAATATGTGTAGCATTTAAAACATACATATCCTATTGCTTTGTTATATATTAGTAATGAACAATTAGTTTTCATCAATATAAATAATAATATAAAACATATTATTTTACATTTAAAAGTGTATAGTTTGATACAAATTGATAACAAGCAAGATATTTTTCAAAAAATGTACCCTATGTAGATGGTGATGTTCGTGTTTTGTGTACAAAATCGAATTACACGATTTCATGTAAATGTTATATCTTTACATACAATATCTTTGATAGTACGTTGAAAACACGTAATAATGTTTACAGAATTTCATGTATACATCATTGTTAAAAAATAACTATAAAGCAGTATTCTCCTATTTGGATAAGATCTATTTATTTATATATATATATATTCTATGTACAATATACATTGTACAGTGTACACTAATACAATTAGAATAAAATATACACCGAGAAGCTAAACATTTTTTTTAATACACGTGTTGGTTGAGAAAAATAATTATTACTTGGCATCTCTATTAAATATCATTTTTCTTTACTTAGAATTAATATAATCATTTGAAAACTTCACAAGTTATAGATAACATATCTGAATGGCATTGAAAAAAAAAAATTATAAAATTTTTCATAATTTATAGTTGTAAATATCCCATTAACAATATTATTATAAAATTAAATTCTTTTTAGATTACTTTAATATTCTTACTTTATTCAGTCTTATTGAATAGTGTTTCACTCGTATTCAATCTTACCGCTAATATTATTTCTACTGTTACTACAACCACTAATAGCACCACATACTCTATAACCATCACTATTACTACGGCCACCTATACCACTACTGCTACCGCTACCTATACCACTACTACTACTACCACCACCTATACCACTACTACTACTACTGCCACCTATACCACTACTACTACTACCGCCACCTATACCACTACTACTACCTCCTTAACCACTACTACTACTACCTCCACCTATACCACTACTACTACTACTGCCACCTATACCACCACTACTACTACCGCCACCTATACCACCACTACTGCTACCGCTACCTATACCACTACTACTACTACCTCCACCTATACCACCACTATTACTACCTCCACCTATACCACTACTACTACTGCCGCCACCTATACCACTACTACTACTACTGCCACCTATACCACCACTACTACTACCTCCACCTATACCACTACTACTACTACCTCCACCTATACCACTACTACTACTACCACCACCTATACCACTACTACTACTACCTCCACCTATACCATCACTACTACTACCACCACTTATACCACCACTGCTACTACTACCGCCACCTATACCACTACTACTACTACCTCCACCTATACCACCACTACTACTACCTCCACCTATACCACCACTACTACTACCTCCACCTATACCACCACTACTACTACCGCCACCTATACCACCACTGCTACTACTACTGCCACCTATACCACTACTACTACTACTGCCACCTATACCACTACTACTACTACTGCCACCTATACCATCACTACTACTACCTCCACCTATACCACTACTACTACTGCTACCTCCACCTATACCACTACTACTACTGCCACCTATACCACTACTACTGCTACCGCCACCTATACCATCACTACTACTACCTCCACCTATACCACCACTACTACTGCCACCTATACCACTACTACTGCCACCTATACCATCACTACTACTACCTCCACCTATACCACTACTACTACCTCCACCTATACCACCACTACTGCTACCTCCACCTATACCACCACTACTACCTCCACCTATACCACTACCACTACTACTACTGCCACCTATACCACTACTACTACTACTGCCACCTATACCACTACTACTACTACTGCCACCTATACCATCACTACTACTACCTCCACCTATACCACTACTACTACTACTACCGCCACCTATACCACTACTACTACTGCTACTACTACTACTACTACTACTACTACTACTGCCACCTATACCATCACTACTACCTCCACCTATACCACTACTACTACCTCCACCTATACCACTACTACTACTACCACCACCTATACCACTACTACTACTACTGCCACCTATACCATCACTACTACCTCCACCTATACCACTACTACTACCTCCACCTATACCACCACTACTACTGCCACCTATACCACTGC
Organism: Osedax fenrisi; assembly: GCA_964019155.1. Classification (NCBI taxonomy): domain Eukaryota; kingdom Metazoa; phylum Annelida; class Polychaeta; order Sabellida; family Siboglinidae; genus Osedax; species Osedax fenrisi. Next base: position 17,781,672 of record OZ025244.1, on the reverse strand, counting down.
TACTACTGCCACCTATACCACCACTACTACTACCGCCACCTATACCATCACTACTACTACCACCACTTATACCACTACTACTACTACTACTACTACTGCCACTTATACCACTACTACTACTGCCACCTATACCACTGCTACTACTACCTCCACCTATACCACTACTACTACTACCTCCACCTATACCACCACTACTACTACCGCCACCTATACCACTACAATCGTAACTAGATAAAACGCATGATAAGTTCATACGTGGGTGAGAACGCAGAGTTTGAAAGGCAGTACCTATCAGGGGAGCTAGAAGTGGAGTTAACCCCACAGGTTAGCCCTACGTTCAGCGTGTGTTTGTGTGTGTGTGTGTGTGTGCGCATGTGTATGTGTGTGTGTGTGTGTGTGTGTGTGTGTGTTGTTGTTGTTGTTTAAGTATTTATTTTAAGCACATCATTAATAATTATAATTCTATAATGTGGATCTAACAATATATATCACATATAGATAAAAATAGCGAATGTATACATTATATATATATAATATTATATATATATAATTCGCCTGATAATATTACGAATAAACGAACATCAATGTTTGGCGATAAGACATTTTTTTAATTTCTTTTTAAAGATATTAATTGATAAATTTTTATTTCTAAGTTGCGGGGGTAGTTTATTCTATCTAATTGTTTATGAAGAGCTGAATTTTCTCCTTTCGTATTTGATGCAATGGGTAATAGGTTGGTGTAGTATAGTGGAATTGTTATTACCTAAAAGTCTAGTGTTTGGTTTATGTTTTATTTTGTTTCGTAAATTATAGGGTAAGTTATAAGTAATAGTCTTTTTAAGTATTGTAAGTATTTTGTAGTTGATAGAGTCTTCAGTGTTTAGCCAGTTAAGTTTTTTACGTAAGTCAGTAATGCTGTGAGTGTGTGTGTGTGTGTGTGCGTGCATGTGTTTGTGTGTGTTTGTGCGTGTGTGTATGTGTGTGTGTGTGTGTGTGTGTGCATGTGTGTGTGTGTGCGTGTATGTGTGTGTGTGTATATCGTAATAGTACAATACATTAGAGTAATATACATTGTTATCGTTATACGAATATACAATATTTATTATATCTATATATTATTGTATAATATAAATTAAATTAATATAAAGTATTATTAAATAGATTAATAATTAAATAGATTAATTAATAATTATATAGTTATCAGCTATTTTTATATATATATATATATATATATATATATATATATATATATATTGATGTAACCATATACATATACTTAATAATAAACTCTCACGTACATCGGAATACTTCTCACACCTGTATACTTACCGCCCTTTACGTTAGGGTACTTTAGCCGAGCGCATCAGAGCTGCGGGTGCCGGAATACCTGCTTTCTACACGCCCACCGGATACGGTAGGTACCCCTCGTAGCGTATTACATCATATCACGGCGTCTCACTATTACGTCATTCTATTAATAGCTCGAATAGTTTCGTAGCCTAGCGTTTAGTTAGCGAATTAAGAATCGATTAACGAGTTTTTATTAAATATATATATAATTATATTTAAAACGATTATTTTATAGCGTTGATAAAATTATATTTAATTCATGAATTAAATATGCGTGTTTAATTTAAATGTATTTTATTTAATTGTATTTTCTCCTACTAAATTTCCACCACTTTTGCGCATGCATACTAAAGATTTTTCTAAAGAAAGATATAAAACTTACGCATGTAATTCGATTTTGTGTGCAAATCATGAATAGCGCCACCTAGGTTGTCGGAAAATTGTGTTGTTTATAATGTAAATTTGTATTAAACTATACACTTTTAAAATGTAAAATAAATATATTTAAATTATTATTTATATGATTTATAAAACTAAGTATTCATACTAATATATAATAAAGCATAGTATATTTAGTTTTAAATGATATACATATCTATGGAGTGAGTAAAAGCTAACATATATTGCATGTCATTTAATAAAACAATGAAAATAGTTTTGCATAAAAACCCGGTTCAAACCTAAATCTATTTCAGTGATTCGATACCACTGCTAGCTGTACCATCTGTAATATTAATTATGTTGCATAGGCAATTTTATATCTTTGTGCACACATTGCAGTGTGTGAGCGCATTACACATAATCTTTAATCATACAATAATTGTAATGTATATTAATTTAGTTTACATGTTTTAAGTTATAAAGGGTACTACAGTTATAATTATAAGATTACAATCTATCACTAATGTGATGAATATAACGTTACGTTTTTATTTATAAATTGCCTATATGTTATATATATTAGATCACGTTGATTACGTCGTGTGTAATATATTAGTACCTTTGATTGATTGTACGCAGTCGATGTTAGATCCTTTATACACACAGCACACTAGCTTACGTCAGATTTCTACACCGCATAACATATTAACAATATCAGTATCGAACATTCGTATAATGTACAGTTTAGTTATTGTGCATAGAAGTAAGGCTAATCGGGTTATGCACTGATAATAGGCTTACGAACATACATATATATATATTTGTAAAACATTTAATTAATAAGAGTACCGGTAATCATTAAGAACTTCTATACAATACACATCGAATAGCGTAATACATTATTTTCATATCGTATCGGTTTATAATTCAAATGAAACAATCTGATTGGACGAGCCAGTCACTTGACTGGTCATCGTTAAACAGCCACAACCATAGATTAGACAAGAGTGCAATGTGTTTGGTATCTCGAGTGGCGTAGTTAGTATTTACATAGGGGAGTGTTTTGGGTGGATATGTACAGGGGAAACAAGGTACTCTATCGGAGACTGGAGATATCATGTATTTCATACGATACACACGTGATTAAAAGTAGATTGATAATAGTATTATTATTATAACCGTTTTACGTTTGGATGGTGTAGCGTGAACATCTACAAATATCATTAATTTCCTATTTAGAATAAAATCTGCGTATTATGAATGATAGTATATTTATTATATATATATGTATGATAATTGATCTGCATGTGTAAAGTATGTAAAGTATACAACGTGTCGAAAACGAATATATTTCAAGTTCAAATATCATGGAAAAGGAGGTACTTCTTTAGTTTATATTTGAATGTTATTGTTGATGTATTGATGGTTTGGAGAGACGGAGAGAGTTGATTCCAAAGGAGGCTGGCGCAAACAGAACACGCTACGAGTTGTGGGATGTTTTACACAAAATACACGTAACAAATACAACCCTCTACACGTAACGCACTCGCGCCTTATACTCGTGCATTACGCTATGATCATTGCAACGTTGATGAACGCTGCATGATCAGTGGGAGTTACTAGTTTACCTTTTATCACATTGTAATGGCATTATAATTAATATTTTAAATAATGTTAATATAACTATATAGCGAATAGTATAACATATAATATATGTGTCATATACATATTCGTATGTCATATACGTATCATATGTCATATACATATCATATGTCATGTAGATATTACTACACAGCAGTATATTATCCACTACTATCGTTGTACAGAAATACGTTAATGATTTCAGCTCGAGAGCAAATCTAGCATATAATATACAATGTATATTATATACCTAACAGGCGCATTCTCTGTCATCTTTACTTTTTATAATGTATATATATATATATATAAATATGTTTATTATATGTATAATATTTGTAGTAATAACAGTATCTACATATAATAATAATAATAATAATAATTATAAATGTATCGAGTTTGTACATAAATCACATATCAATCATCGGCTATATCGAACAAATAATTGTATTTCACATATCTTAATCTCTAACATTAGCGTCACACATGTATGAAGTATACAGAAGTGTGGGTACTTAATGGTGTCAACGTACCCACTATTTACAAATTGTGTACACACTATGTACACATTGTGTACACATTATGTACACACTCAACGTACACATTGTCAGGTACGATGATACACAAAGGAGGCGCTCCTATCAAATATCGTAAAGATGGAAGCGTCGAGATAGAGAGTAAACCTAGAGAAGTTAGTACCCCGAACAGGGTGATTCACTCGCGTTGGTATGAAATAGGCCGTAACAGTGCGCGTGATAAACTATAGTTTATGTGAAGGTAGCGGTGCTGAAACATCAAATGCATTATCCATTTATTTGATATCTTATCGCACTTAAGAAATCTATATCTATTAAGTTATATCCTATAATTTTATAGTATAATACTTTATATAATTATATAGTGGGCAACAGAACATATAATGTATTACTTTGAAGTTTTTTAGGAGGACTAAATTATATAACTACACTTGTAAATGAACAGAAAAACAAAAATTAATTCTTCTAATATATATTATTATTATTATTATTATTATATGTAACTAGATGCAAACTAAATTAATAACGCATGCATTTAATTTTTCAGCACCGTTGCCTTGGTTATTAACTATAAATCATTCATTAAATACAAACTAATATTTAGTAGTAATATTAGTACTAATATTAAGTAGTACTACGAATAACATATATTATTCAACTAAAGAGGTAATTGTTTACGGATAATACATGTATATTTCACTATTCCTCGCCGGCGCGAAGGAAAGAATATTTCAAGGTCAAAGTTTCATCCTCGAAGAGGCGATAGGAGGAGATTTCTCGCTCGTCAAGGGATGGAAGGCTGATATCTACGGCAATGTGATATTCAGGTAGGTAATCTAACGTAAGAACTTCTATTATGTTTGCCGTTATGATGGGTGTGTTTATCTAACGGAGGAGGAGGAGGAGGAGGAGGAGGAGGAATAAGAGTAGGAGGAGGAGGAGGAGGATGAGGAGGAGGAGGAGGAATAAGAGTAGGAGGAGGAGGAGGAGGATGAGGAGGAGGAGGAGGAGGAGGAGGATGAGGAGGAGGAGGAGGAATAAGAGTAGGAGGAGGAGGAGGAGGAGGAGGAGGAGGAGTTTGATAACTTTATATATGAGTCATCGATGTCAAGAAAGTGGTTCTGTGCAATTGATGTGAAAGCTATGCATGTAAAAGAAGATACGCGAATGACACTTTTCTCATTATATAACAAAATGGCATCAGCGATTTTGATTGGATATTAGTCATAGTATATATATATATATATGTCAATATTAGAAGAGTAGGATTTTCGGCGTAATAGATATAAGTGACTTATATCTATATCCATAGATTTAGATTATAAATATCAATAAAATAGTATGATATCGTTAATCGTTAATTTAAATATATTTAAATACACAAAATTACGAGGAATGTTGATATGTTATATTTTAAATATATATATAATTATTTATTTTAGTATACAGAGATGTTCATTAATACAGAGATACATTAAACGTGTTCATTATTTTCAATATGAATATAAATAAATAATAATAATCTGTAATTTAGTAGTAGTTTTCGACTGCACTTATCCCCTTTCTTACTAAATCTAAGATACTGGTTGGAAATTTACTTCGTAAAAACGTTCTAATTTTATTTGCTGTATCATAGATTATCAAGATTACCTTAAAGGGGGGGGGGGCATGGTAACAATTTAAAAAAATTATAATTTGATTTAAAATCTAGTTGTTTATTAAAAAAATCTACGTTATTCAATTTAATTCGTCTATATTGTATATATTGTGTTTCATAAATAATATAATCTAAACCTGTCATAGGCTTCTCATAACATCATACTAGTTCACTAAATCATATTATCTATCACTATAACTATACGATAAATAATTTATAGTCTCATGATGAGGTATATAACATATGAATACATATATACATATATATATATATATATATATTTCCCATACACATATATTCATGAAATACACACAGAAAAGCGACGCGTAACTTCAACCTGGCAATGGCGAAAGCGTCTCACAACACGATAGTAGAGGTCGAACACATAGCCTCTGAACCCATCGACCCCGACCTCGTTCATCTGCCAGGTTTTATGCCGAGGTTGCGATGCAGCGCGTAATTCTCGATATCTCAGAATTTAAGGGACTGAAGAAATGAATCTGAGATATCGAATTATTCTTAACTGTTTTTATATATGTACGAAACCAAACTAGCATTTGTAAAAGTCTGAGTTAGTGGGGTTTCTTAGATATCAAGAGTTGACTGAATTACATAACACCGTTTTGTGAATTCCTAATAATATCAAATAATACTATGTTAATATCTTATTGTATAACTCATAATCGATTATATTTAAACCTAAACAGTAAATAATACTCATTATTCTATTTTTAATTCATATTTCTTATGTGTATATATAACTATTAAAACTACTACAATAATATTTAACGTTTATTCTAATTTATAATTATAACAATGATATTAAACTCAGTTATAATAGCGAATAGGATTCGTATGAGGTAATATAGATGTAGTTGTATAATTAATAATATGATAATAACGAATGTATTAATATTTGTATTGTTAACAGGAGTCTACGTTCAGAGGTTAATTCAAGGTCAAGCGTACGAGAAAAGAATTGAGGTTTTGATTATGTAACTTATTTACACGATTAATATTTGATTAAAAGTGGAATATTAATTTACTGATTTAGATATTATAGGAAATATTAGTTAGCAATACATATGATTATGTAGTATTACACCTAGTATTACACCTAGTACTACATATAGTACTATACTGCTCGGTATACTATAGCATTATATACATAATTATTAAGGTTTAATTTAATATAAAAATCATAATTAAAAAGATACTAGATGATATAGTCTCCGATAACTTATTCACTATATAGTATATAGTGAATATACATCAACATTACAATACATTTTAATGTATAGCAATCCTTTCAGGCTAGAGATTATATAATTCTAGTAATAGTAATAGATTTTAGATATGTATTGAATATATATTCATCATCATTGAAAAATATATCTATATAATACATTGTAATTGAAATGACTACTATTGTTTAAAATCATTATTTTGAATTTTAATATTTATTTTCCTGAATATTGAATTAATATAGAAGGATATTCAGAATCTATACGTAGCTTATATTAAGAATATCCTTATAACAAAAATATAAAATATTTATAATATAATAATAATAATGAAATAAGTTAATATAATAATAATAAAAGTATATTACAAGAATATTAATATCGAAGATATATATTAATAATAATAATAATAATATTAATAATAATAATAATAATAATAATAATAATATTAATAATAATAATAATAATAATAATAATAATAATATTAATAATAATAATAATAATAATAATAATAATAATAATAATAATAATAATAATAATAATAATAATAATAATAATAATAATAATAATAATAATAATAATAATAATAATAATAATAATAATAATAATAATAATATTAATAATAATAATAATAATAATAATAATAATAATAATAATAATATTAATAATAATAATAATAATAATAATAATAATAATAATAATAATAATAATAATAATAATAATAATAATAATAATAATAATAATAATAATAATAATAATATTAATAATAATAATAATAATAATAATAATAATATTAATAATAATAATAATAATAATAATAATAATAATAATAATATTAATAATAATAATAATAATAATAATAATAATAATAATAATAATAATAATAATAATAATAATAATAATATTAATAATAATAATAATAATAATAATAATAATAATAATAATAATAATAATATTAATAATAATAATAATAATAATAATAATAATAATAATAATAATAATAATAATAATAATAATAATATTAATAATAATAATAATAATAATAATAATAATGTATCACACAATGATAGCATGCGTTAACTCCACAATAACGTTCAGAAAACAATACTCCGTAACGGAGGAGGGGGAGTCACCGACAAGGTCATGACCCCTGCCGAATTACTACGCGATGTTATAGTGAGACGCGCCGCTCTGGAGTTCACCGACGGATCTTATGGTTAGTGCGGTAGTGGACACTTCTACTGTCGGTGTATGTGTGTGAATACGGGAATATAGTCTGATATTTAATGGCTTCCGTTTATAGGATTTATTGGGAAATATTCTTATGATTTATGTGATTCAGATTATATATATATATAGGATAGTATATAGTATATAATATATATATATATATATATATATATATATATATATATATTAATTATATATTTTTATTTATTTTTTTATTTATTTTTTTAGTTATTTTTAGTTATGTTTAATTGTTTTATTCAATAGGATTTGTCTTTTAATTTTTAATTTTATAATTATTTTATATTTATATTCCTAGATTTTTATATTAATTTATTTTTCTTCTTTACATTTTATGATTATATGATGAATGACATTATGAGGAGTTTTTAATTATTGGAATATATATATATATATTAGTTTTTTTTTTTTTTTTTTTTTCATTATATTTTTTCTATGACCGGAGTGGCTAATATGTTTGGACTTGATATGATTATGATACGTATCGGGGGATGGGATATACTTGTGGAGTGGGCAAGTATTGTCAGTGTTCTTATTATTGGCGATATTAAGATCCCTAAGGCATTGGAACTGGCGTACCCATATCCTTGAAGTTGATACATCATATACCATCATTAATTTCAACATAATATTGGCAACTCTGGATCTAATTTACTAGTAATCTTTAACTACAGCATTCAAAACTAACATATATATATATACTCCAATTATACTTTTAATTTCTTATACTATTACTTTTTTTATTTATAATTATTTACTTTTAATATTATTTTTAAAGTTATTTATATTTGTATATGATTCATAATTTTATATTCTCATGATTCTTATAAGATTTATAAAATTACATATTTTACTTCTATATTATATAAATTTTAATTTTATTTTTTTTCTCCTCATAATTGTTAATTGGGAATATGTTTCAGGTAAACGACTAGATAAGCATTGCGCTTCTTCGATTACCTTGGTCATGCCTAAATTCTGATATTATTATTATTATTATTATTATTATTATTATATATATATATATATATATATATATTAATTTTATAGTTCATTTAAATGTATATCATAAATCAAACGTTTTATGGAATTAAGTTTTCCTATATAGCATCCTATATGTTCCATCGAGATTCAAATATATATATACATTTATACATTTATTTATTTAATACATTTTATTATAATAATTATTTGATAATTACTTATGCTATTCCATGATATAGTAATTGTTAACATAGTTATATAATCATTATTTCAACTCGATCTAATACTCTGGAATAGTTGTTTATTAGGAGCGGAATTAACTTATTATTTGCACTATTTCATTCAAATAAAGTAAATAAGGTCCGCTAAATGTATTCATCTTCTCACAAATCAGTTAGAAATAATCATATTTAATAATAGAATTCGTTGTAAATACAATCATTTATACGAAATTGTATTTTTGTTGTCCAAATAAATATTTATAAAAGTACAATTCTAGTAAAAGTAAATATAGTAATTTACGTAGATTAAATGTAATAATTAAATACTAATTAGATATATTAATAATGAATAGCTGCATGTTCAACTTTTATATACAGGCCTATGCATTATTAGGGCATACGAGTCTACTAAATTATAACAACTTATAATACTTATAGTAATTATATCTAAACGAATCAGGCTTAAGTTCGTTTTACTTTTGATTATCAGTAGTTGCGTGTTATAAACTAAGATTTATATGGTATAGATATAAAGTAAATTGATATTTTTGAGCATACATAATAATATATATATATATATATAAATATATATGTATTATAAATAAATCTATATTTATTAATAATACTAATATATATATTAACATTTTTATATATATATATATGTAAAATACTACAATATAGCTTCATCAACTAGTACAGCGTAATACCACTATGATACACATATGCACCTAATCACCTCAGCAAATCTTGGCATCGGAATGCCGATGGCTGCGGCCGCACTGATCCCCGATAACATGTCTGTATGTCTTCAGAGTGAGAACGGCATCCTCGGTTTGGTTGGTATGTTTGTAAGTTTCCACACCTATCTCTCTTATCTTATCTCTTATCTTATCTCAGCTATATATTATCTATATATACTTATATCTAATACAGGTCTTATATCCATCTAATTCATATCATGTATACAACATCTTAATTTACATAAATATATCATATAAAATTGTATAAAACCCAAATCACTAAATTATCTTTGGGCATTAATTTTCACAAATATTTATTACATATTTATGTGTACAACATATAAAGCATTTTCCTTCTAATATTAATATCAAATATTATAATTCAAGAGATTATTTTATAAAATACAATAATGATCTCTACTTTTATTTTACTTTTTTTTTTATTATCAACATCTATTTGTTATTACGGCTCTCTAACATTAGCGACCCCCATACACACACCCGCATCGCCCCATCAGTTCCACCTCTACATCGATGACCTCTAACCAATCACCCCCCCCCCACCCCAGGACGACTACCCACTAACAGCCGCAGACGTCGACCCAGATCTGATTAACGCCGGTAAACAAACCGTAACAGTCGGTAAAGGGGCGTCTTACTTCTCTAGCGACGAGTCATTCGCGATGATCAGAGGGTTACTAATAGTCACCCCGTATTAGTAGATCTCTAAAACCACCATTAAGGGGAGGCGTTCTCGATGATCAGAGGGTTAATAATAGTCACCCCCCCCTCTGTAGTAGATCTGTACCACCACCGATAAGGGGAGGAGTTAGTTTATTTGTTATCGTCGATTATCTTACTTTGAAATATTAGAATATAATTCATTATCTTTAAAATGAACGCTTCCCCTATCTCTACAATCATCAGTACACCCACCGTTAGTAGTGCTATCACCACCTATATGTCTACCCCTTTACTATTAACTCTATTACCACCACCACTACTACTACCACTACCACCACCACTACCACCACCACTACCACCACCACTACCACCACTACCATCACCACCACCACCACCACTACCACTACCACCACCACCACCACTATTAGGTCTAACCCTACTCCGGCAGTAGATCTACCAATACAAGCTTTATTCATACGTTCAACGTTACAAAGATTATTAGTTAATCATTCACTATTGTGATATTTATGCCTGTAGGTGGTCGCTTCTACATACATTTAATTATTGCAGTTATCTAAGAAATCTTTTATCTCTAAATATATTTTATAACATTTTCTATTTGATATACCATTATAATAATCATCATTAATTATTAATTTAGTTTAATAGTCTAATAATAATAATAATAATATAATCTTAAATAAAATACAATAATTTAAATTAGTATACCAAATAAATGAATGGTTTTAAAAGAAGATTAATAAATCTAAATACATAAATAATAGCCTAACTTAAACTCAAGATATACTAATTAAATTTAATCACATTTTCAAATTGTAAAATGTAATTTCGTTATCATCTATTCTTTGAATCAAACATTTAACAAAAATCAGAAAATTAAAAAGACAAAATAAATTAATTCGTATTTATTAATAATATTTATAATATTACGATAGAAATTAATAATTATATAATAGTAATACATTAATAATACATTAATTATATCAATAATTATTGATTATAATCGTTGATAACCGAGTTAACAAGGTCACCTATGTTACAGAGGTCACATACAGTTGACTATTCTGGGGGCGATGCAGGTTTCTCAGTACGGTGATATCGCCAACTGGATGATACCGGTTAGTGTGTGGTCAGTCAGTCTGTGGTCAGTCAGTTGTTATGTAATAGTGGTGTAGACCACAAACCAAGTGTTATGTAATCATAGTGGTATTGATGTAAAGATAGTGGATAAGCAATTGTCTCATGCAGTGTAGGTAAAAGATATACAATTTGGACTTTTCTCAATAAATTTATATAAACTTTGCAGATTTTGATTTAACATTATATATTTATTATCAATATATATTAATATATATATATATATATATATATATTCTATATGTTAATTAAAATAGTAGGATTTTTATCAATATAGAATGTAGTGATTACTCTCTATATCTATGTATTTAGATTATATATGTTAATAAAATTGCGTGATATCTTAAATTCGAATATATTTAAATACCAAAAACCCAATATTATTAGGAATGTTGATATTTTATATTACAACTATTATTTTTAGTACAAAGTATTAAACTTTATAATAATTATTAATATAGATGTAAATAATGATTTAAAATTTAAAACACTGTGATTCGACTGCATCGCCTACATCGCTAAGTGCCGTACACTATACAATTGCTTGTCCACTTTATTTATATCGATATTATAGTCGTAATTTAATTCAGACCAATATTACATAAACCTCTGAGGGGTCCTTTGGTATGAAGTATTTTTATTCATGAATCGATACATAAATATTATTATTATTATTGTATATCGAATATTGTTCGTTGAATTGCTGGTATAACGCACACATGCTTTACATATCTGAATCATCTTATAGATTTAAATGTATTCATTTGTAAATTAACAGACAATCCATGTAAAATATTGATTACTAGTTAACCATGTTTAATATATTTACCCAATATTAGGGTAAAATGGTAAAAGGAATGGGTGGAGCTATGGATTTGGTCGCGTGCAAAGACACTAAAGTCATAGTCACCATGGAGCATTGCGCGAAGGTTTTGTTGTGTTAATAATGTATTAACTCTTTATAATCACACATATACACATAATCTATACCTATATGTATTTAACGATCGCTTATAAAATATTGGTTTCCTGTTTAAAAGTTAACAACAAATATTCTATTTAATTATATTTATTAAAATAATAAATACTCACATTTTTACTTTGTTATTATAAACTTGGTAAGTATGTTATTGTGTATTCTAAATCTATATAAATCAATGAATATACAACATTATTAATCTAAGGAAATTATATATATATATAGTAATAATTATTATAGTATATTCCTATCTATCTTTAATATGTATTAGCGTATATAATTTTATTTAATTAATACATTAATAAATACATAATTTAATACAAATTATATTTTCATTTATATTATAAATTTCTTGTTTATAAAGTTATTCACCCGATTAATACGAATATTAAGTATGCCCTTCAAGTGATATTAAGCATGACCTTTAAAACAATATTATAATATATATGCAAATAAGTCAAACTATTAATGAAGAAAAAAGAATTAATGTATCTCTTAAACTATATATATATATATATATATATATATATATATATATATATATATTTACTTTGGGAGACAATAACAGAAAAGATATTTGAGGACCATTATTAACAATAAATTACAGAATATTTATATTTATTTTATTATAAATAAAAAACCTAATAAATAACAATCACTATATATATGTATATTCATGACAAGCATCACTCTTGCATACAGGGAAACAAAGCTAAGATCCTAAAGCAATGCAGCCTACCCCTGACGGGCATACACTGCGTTGACCTGATTATCACCGAAAAGGTTGGCATCTAGTCAGTTCTACTATCTGTGCGCGTGTGACTATCTAAGGCTGAGGTGTTAAACGTGTACACGGGTCTCGTCCAATCAGATTTCTATATTCAAATTATTATATAACTATATTGTATTGTATACATATTCAATATGTTTTAATTATTTATTTATAGTAGGGTTATTTATCTATATAAGTAAAATAAATATTATTCATTCATTCATTATTATATTAAAATTAAATAGTAGTCAGATCAGGTGGGACGTGGTTAAGCCGGTATAATATAGTTTAGTACGGTATAGTTTGTAGAGATATCGATACTTAAGATATCATTCAATGTCGGGAGTATTTCTGTTACTGTGGTATAGTTTATTGTATAGGCAGTATTCGACCTGAGCCAGAGCTTTAAAAAATGTACCAATCGGAAACGGATTATCCATGGTCCCTTAACAGCAGTGGCCTTGCTTCAGTGACAGGCTTCGTATTCTTAAAAAGTGATACGGCTTCTTAAATGTGAACTTTACGTATCGGGGATATCGACATTAGTAAATTCGTTAAAATCAGATTTTTTTATTTTTTATTATGTACTAGTGATTTATGATATGTTATTTAGTAACTGTGAACAAAATTATCTATGAAAATAGATTAGAAATAGCATAAAAAGCATCTTTTATAGCATGTCTTTTTTAAGGCCCTATCGCAGTGTACATACTGATCTGACTAGATTTACAGATGATTTCAAAATACAATGTATATAGATATAGGCAAATATATGTATATTCAGAATACTTGTCATGATAGAACTATTATCTGTATTGGTTCACTTTTTTGTATAGTATACACATTATATAGTACAACAGTATTACAATAGAACATTCATAATATATATATATTGTTATTGTTATTTTTATTTGGTGGAGTCCTTTCATCCCATCCAGGAACTTAGATGAAGTTTTCACTTATAACCATATATGGCTCTAATATCCCTTCGAAACGCTCTCATGTTAAGGCATCCATGGTTTTAACGAGAGCCGATCATTTATTTATACACAATTATATAAGATCACTTCTAAATAATATTTTAAGACCCATTTTATAAAATTAATTAATGGTCCGGACGAGGGTCGAACCCGTGTCCTACTGCTTGTGTGTCTGACGCCTTAGCCACTGAGCCACACAGGCAGTTTAAAATATCATTATATATATATATTTATACATATATCTAATAATATATATTTTTTTTTAAATTATTATTTATAAATCACCTCATCGAAGTATTTTAAATATTATTTTTATAATATTCTATTGTAATGATATCAATATAAATATATTTTCTATAAAGCAATACAAATTATCAAAAAATATCAAATAGATTTTCCTGTAGAGTAATGAATGCATACTAACCTAGAGTGAAAATATTGATCACTGAATAATATGCGTTTGAAATTTCATAGCATAATATTTGTAATAATTATTTCTTAACTTTTATAAACTTATTTATTATCTATCACATTGCATTTATAAATTAATATAATGATGTGTATAATATATAATAGTATCTATATAATAATGTACTATAATAAATATTACTATATTCATATTATATAAAAATTTATATATAAATTAAAAATATTTCTATTTTTTAAATATAGTAGGGTCATAAAAACATGTTTTTATGTGATTTATATATTGTTTGTGGATGCAAATTTAAGTAAATGATATTTTTATGGAATAATATTTTTTTTTAATTTTTATGATATTTAACCATTTATAAACTGCGATAAGGCCTTAAATAAATTATTTACTTTGAAATTTATATTCAAAACTAATATAAATTGTTATATGTTTTATATATAATATAATACAAATTTTAAAAATTTTGAAAACTGGATTTTTACAATTATTTAGAAATCTAAATTCCTAACTAATATAAATTGTTATATAATATTTTATATCTAATATATAAATTCTATAAATATAAAATTGATATATAGATAAGAAAATATATCTATTACTTTATAATATTGATTTTATATTAGCTGAATACATAA
The DNA here is from genome assembly GCA_964019155.1 of Osedax fenrisi. Classification (NCBI taxonomy): domain Eukaryota; kingdom Metazoa; phylum Annelida; class Polychaeta; order Sabellida; family Siboglinidae; genus Osedax; species Osedax fenrisi. The sequence goes on along the minus strand of OZ025244.1, from coordinate 17,766,029 downwards.
GATTATTATACTCTGATATAATACAAAAATAACATTTATATAGGTACTACAATTATTATATAACATTTAATATATTTATAAATTCCATAAATATAACATTTATATATTGAAAAGAAAACATAAAACTATTATTTTTTAATATTGATTTTATATTAGCTGAATATAGAATTTTATTACTTTATAATTTATTTGAATTTTATTGAATTTATTTATTGATTTATTTGACTTTTCAAATGCGTTTTACTAGGAATACGTTTTATTTGCTATGTTAGTGTATATAAATGAGTATTTAGATAAAAGTACTGAAGTGATATACATACTTTCTTTTGCTATATATAAATAACATATATATGCACAATTCCAGAATGACAATATTAAAAAATATAATTATGATGTATTAGATTTTATAAAATTGGTAAAAAATAAAATAACATAAAAGTATGTCTATTATTATATATGTAATATATATATTTTTTATATTTTGTTGTCTCTAGGATTATAGATATAAATATCCTTTTTATATAATTTTTAAATTCAATGAAGATTTTTTTTCGAAAAACATTCAATAAACGGAGGCAATGCGCATATTTATTATATTTATTATATTTATATTTATATATATTATATATTTATATCCCTATATCTATACATGTAAATTCAACAAAATAGCCATCTCATACTGATATCCCCTTAAATAATAATCTCGTAGTCACCTAGTTATCTAGATAATACAGTATATATACGATATTACACATTACCAGGGAGTGTTCGAGGTCAACAAGGAAGGCTTGACCCTCGTAGAAATAGCGGACAGTATCACCGTCGAACACATCAAATCTATCACCGAAGCAGAGTTCAAGGTCACAATAATAAATATGTCACGCATCGATTATAGTACTATCGTTTATGATTGATAACACAATTCTATACCGATCCAATAATAGTAGTACTACTAAGTGCTTTGAATGCATCTATACTCTCTCTGATTGTGGTAAATGTATTTAGGCATTTATGTGTCCAATTTGGGTTTATTGTTATGGTATTATACATTTTTTATTTAAAAATGCTTTTAGTTGTACTCATAGTAATTCTAAAAGTATACAAATAAGAATGTAACACTGAAGAAATGTCCATATATCTGACTCATATTAAGGTGAAAATATGTATATTTCATGGTGAAGATAGGATTATTTTTACTCAAAATATGATAAATTCTGAAGTAAATAAGAGTATGACTCTAATATGTTATGACTTATTAATTACATTTATATATATATATATCTATATATATACATATATATATATATATATATATTACATAATAGTATTATATGATAATTATAAGATGATGAGAATAACCTACAAAAACACTACTTTTAAAATAATTTTAAAATAAAAAAATGTCCAGTAATTTCCAGTAACTAAGTTTTAAGGTCTTACTTATTATATATGAATAGATATTTATTATGATTAAGTTCTGAAAGTTTCATATAAATTTTCAAGTTTATCAAAATTGATGGAGCTTCAAATTTATGTTTAAAGAAAAAAAACTGTAATATTAGTTTCTTAAAAATTCTAAATTAAAATAGTAATCTACTATAATAGTAATGCGCAGTTTGAAATTGCAGGTAGAAATGTTCGTGTTTCATTGGCTGTATGTATACGTTATCATGTAGTGACATTTACAGTTGTTATAGTTTTAAACATTTAAAATCGTAAATATATTAAATAAGTTATAATCAAAAAATTCAACCTATTTATTATAATTATTTAGTAAATATGTTACAAGAATATTAATTTGACTTTTTTAAACGGTTGTATTAATAAATGCTTATTTATGAAACTTATAGTTACTTTTATGCATCAAGCTGTATGTCATTTTAACGATAATATATTACATTTACTGATTTGTATATAATATAATTTGAATCAAAAATTTATTTATTTAAAATATCATATGTTTAGCAGCCGGTCCTTAGAAGATATAATCGTAATACATCTATGAAAGCATACAATATAATCATGAGTCATTTGGTAATCTGGGCTACAACACTGGTAAACATTAACGGCTTCGAGCGTGTATTGAAATATTCAATAATTTCTAGTTTAATTATAATTATTATATTATCATAAGCGACGAATGTATAATAAAAGATCACTAACCATCTCCTACCTTTCTCCTTAGGTGTCACCCGATTTGAAACCGATGCGACAGATCTAAACCCTCCACACCCCATTATATCACATTTAGTCATTATCATCACTACTCCGGGGGTAAACTTAAATCACCCCTCGGATATTATCACCACCCATACCCATCAGTTTACCCCTGTTTACTTTCACCTATCGATCGTTCATTGAGCAGTGTTTCCCCCGCGAGTGTGCATCAC